>OX438762.1:24139032-24758032 GCA_949316455.1 Acleris holmiana
TCACCACTTGGGATTGTTGAGCCACTTGTCACTGTTCATGAATTAATCGTGTAATTCTAATCGGGCATACTCGTGTGACATCATCGTGAACGACTGATAACGAATGATGCCATGTCTACGTGTTACAAAATAATCCGTAAAAAAGAAATTACGAAAGTAGTGTCAACCCTAGTATACTGTATAGGTTACCTAAGAGACTGAACTGACGTTATTTAATAAGGCGTGACACTACTTTTGTAATTTCTTTTTTACGGATTATTTTGTAAAACGTGCATTCGTGTAACAGAAAGAGAAAATGCGCGTCAAGAAGCACACACACACTATATATGGCACTGAAAATTGCACGACGAACAATATTTTGAAGCCAAGATTTGTGACCTTGAATGACGTCGCCTGTTTCGTCTCTTTCTTTAGGGTGACCATGTTGGGTCCTGAGTTTAGGACACCAAGTACATATTTACAGTTTACGTTATTAAACGAAAAATAATTAAAAACATAGGAAAGGAACAAGATATTTCAATTGTTTTTAACAGAAATGGAAAACAGCAATATAGTAACAAATATTTTATTAATTTATGTTCATAATAAGCACACATTTACATTGCACATATGCTTAAATGTTAGAGGAATAGACTTGTCTGAGAAATCAGAAAAACAGCAAAAACATACGTATTAAAATAACGGTATCACGCGCTGAGAGTTCTGTAGAAACTAAACTTTGCTGTGTATATTGGAAGTATTCATTTATACTTCCAGTACATACGCTACCTACCGTTACGAATGATGGTATATTGTTCTCAGTTTCCCTGCACATTAATCTCTATAAAATCGGGTATAAAACCTGAACTCGAGTGGAGTAAGCCGGTTGCTTTAACCGAAATTGGCAAGACTGTAGGCATTATTAACAATTTAGTAGGTCCCATTATTTAAATCTGAGCTTGATTGTTTTATGCCTATCCATAATTGTTATTATTTTTTGTGAACTGTAATCCTCATTATAAAATTCATGCGTATGGCAATTATTGTTTATGGTAAATAATAACTGGCATCGTTTTTTTTTTTACTTTGCATTGTTTGTGGTTCTCTCCTCTCTCTGCATTCCGTGAACCCGGTGGACGTATAAGCGACAAGTCTGAATCCACATAAATCTTTATTACTGTAACAACTGATTGAATTATCTGCTCTAGTTTCTACAGTATAAATCGGTAACACAACAAGTATTTTATTTATACTACACTTTTTTAGTAAGTGTACAATGACTACCCTAATAAAAGGCGAGAAAGCCGTTCATTAAACCTTCTCCAAAATATGGGTAGTAATATTTAATAGAATTTAATAACTGCCCTGTTACCAGGGCAGTAATATCGTATGAAAATCCATTATCAGCCCGTTTTAATTTTCTAGTTGACGTTGTCAATCAACCCACTTTGACGCGCACGCAAGTTGGGCCCTTCAAATCGGGGGTATTCCACCGTGTAGTATAAAGCAATATATATCACTCGAGAGTAAGTAGAGATTAATAAACTCGTGTGGTTTACAGTACTGTAAATGCACACTCTATTAGTAATCCGTGCATTACACCTCTTGGCGAATAAACTACTATTATCGCCCGCTGTTGCTGCTCGCTCATCCCGATAGTAAGCAACTCCATCTGAAAACCATGCCGCCGTCTGCAATAATTATAAAGGTTTTCATTAAGTAGTTCATTTTATTTAGACCATCTGTGCACTACAGACTACAATATCTTCTATAATACATATTATATTTTTAACTTCGGTAATAATACTTACTACAGTACTTAAGTAGGTATCTTGTCTTACTCAGAATATCTTAAGTGCGGTGATAACGGTCACCCTACCTGAGTAAGATGTTTATTGTTAAAATTGTATTAACTTGATAAATATGGTACCTACGGAATGTACAGAATATAGGTATAACATTAATATATAATCACACGACACTAAAATGTATGAATACTAAAGTTAGGTTATGATCCTAACGTAAAAATGTATGAATATGGTTACATACAGGTATTAGCGTAAAAATAGTCTTACCTGTGAAATCTAGTGCTAGAATTTGGTTCCCAAACACTTCTGCGATTTTGCTCAACACATTATATTGTATAAATTGCGAATTAAACATGTAACGTGCTTCATGTTCGATAGAGAAGTTTGCAGAACAGGCGCCGTTTTTAGGTTTTATCTTAATAATATCTCAAGAATAGTGCGTCGTAGAGTAAAGAAATTAAAGAATAGATGAAACCTTATAAAATTGTCTACAACTTTTATACAATATACTTTTTCAAATTTATAACCGTTTTTGAGCTACAGGCTCTGGGAAAGTGTTTTTTTATAATACCTCACGTTTTTCACCAAACATTCCTTGATAACAATTCACCTGAGATTTTTTTTAACGAAAAGGAGTTTTAGATAGGTAATTTATCTTCTTTAAGAAAATATACAAATATGTCACTTTGTCACCAACCAGTCAACAATTACGCCAGTTTTAAACCTATTTGTCGTTAAAAATTCAAGGTAGTGTAAGAATCTTGAATTTACAACAGCGTGGGCGACAGCTGTCGTATCAGCACGCGTAAGTTGGCCAGATGCGCAGGCACTTCTTCTGCATCACGAACAAGTCGCGCGCGTCGGAGCTCGCTCCCCACAGCATAACACCGTACCGCAGCCAGGCGCGGCTCTCTCCGCGATTTACGTTCATCGCTACAGGTAAGGACATGCCGGTTACCCGGATTCCGGGTACTATTCAGTGACTGCCACGCTGTGCATCGGACCGTACGCGCACTCTACTTCGCGCGCACACGCTTACGTAAATCGACTAAATCGTAAACAGGTATACCGCAAGTGAACATGCCGCATTCGTCTGTTTGTGTGTTGCATTGTTTGTTTGAATTATTTATTAATTTACCTTCGTTCTTTGTAAATTAAACTCAATCAGTATTATATATTTTTTATTATCCATCTTCTGTTCCCTACTATTACAAATAACCTTGCTGCTAGCTCCTAGATTACATACCTAACCCGCGCCAACACGCCGTACTATCCCTATTTTTATATCCGTTACGTTGCATGGCAACGCAACGCATTCGTTGCAATATTTAATTTTATTATACATATTAATATGTTCAAAAATAAAGCAACAAGATTTTGCATTACTGTGGGTTGCAGCAAAGCCAATAAAATGTGGCCTGGCGGTCTTGGTGTATTCAATTCGTCCAAATTGTGAGATTATATTCAGAAGACACGTTGACCTAGTTGGGAGTGACGCTGCCTCCGAAGCCAGCGGTCCTGGGTTAAAATCCCGGTAAGAGCAAATATTTCTGTGATGAGCGCGAATATTTGTTCCCGAGTCTTGGATGTTTTTATGTATTTAAGTAAGTATTTATCTATACAGGGTGTCCCGTAAGTACCACGACAAACTTAAGGGGGAGGTAGGTGAGCAAGCCACCTACCTAACATGGAAAAATCGCCTTAGTAAAAATCGCACCGTTGTCGAGATATTTGGATTTTTCTGATTTTTAGAAAAATGTAAACATCTTAGCCTGACTATGCAAAATGTGGTTACAGAATTATCAACAAGTTTAGAGTTGTTGGTATTCTGTTGCTCTGCCTACCCCACTCTGAGAATAAAGGCGTGACGTTATGTATGTATGTATGTAGAAAAATGTACACCCGCACTGAGTTTTTCATCTGTGGTATTCGGTTTTTTTTTTTTTTTATTTTTTTTATTGCAAAACAATCTTGAATAGTTGTGTTATCAAATGGTAAAAACCATTAAAAAGTAACTATTGTAGTTTTTTTTATATTTTAAATTAAATTTAAAATTGGCCTCTTCCGTTTTATTTTGGTCAAACTTTAGCCCCTCATGGTGAAAAAAAAATACATGACCACTGGTTAGCAATTAGATTAAAAACATGCTCGTTTAATGGGCATTTAAAAATGATAAATACTTTATCATCAAAACACTAATAAATATTTTTTTTTTTTAAAAAGCGTAAAATACACCGCAATTCACGTTAAGCCAGTACTGCCACCCAAGCATACTTGCGACGCGAGCTGTATCAGAATGCATTCATAATGACTGTACGTAAAGATAAGTAATGTAATTTTTTACTAACTGCCGAATATCAGGTTCGTAAAAAAAACATTGATAAAAGAAAACATTAAAATAAAGTAATTGTCTTCAATTATTTTAATAAGTAACGACTACTTACATTGCTTTTCTCTTCACCCCGCGGATGTTTACCAAGCAATAAAATACATATTACAGTTTTTTTTGTAATTAGGTACTTTTTAAACAGTAAACACAGTAAGTAAATGTTCGAATTGCCGGCCGTCCACAGCAATGCACGCTCGGCACCTCTTAAGAAAGTTATTTTTCAATCTTCTTAGGTTTAATTCATTTATTTCTACGACAGCTGTGTTTATTTGTTCTCGGAGATTTTCTTCGGTTGTAATGATTTTTCGGTAAACCTTATCTTTAAGGCAACCCCAGTAAAAGAAATCCAATGGATTGAGATCGGGTGATCTAGCAGGCCATGCGATTGCACCCGATCGCCCTATCCATTTATGGGGATATGTTTCGTCCAAATGAGCCCTTACTAGGCGGCCATAATGAGCAGGGCAGCCGTCGTGTTGGAGCCATAATGTACGCCGCAGTGGTAGGTCTTCTAATAAAATTGGCAATTCATTTTCCAGGAACTCCAAATAATTTTGGGAATTCAGCACCGGCGGCAGTTCCACGGGGCCCAGTACTTGCCCATTCACGATACCCGTCCACAAATTTATTTTGTATCGGTACTGAGACCGATCTTCCCGCATTTCGTGTGGGTTGGATAACTGCCAGCTGTGAAGGTTGTGCAGGTTGAAGTATCCATCCCGCTTGCACGCCGACTCATCGCTCCAAATTACTTTGTCAAAAAAATTAGGATCTGATTGATGCCTACTCAACATTTCTCGGCAAAATGTAACCCTAGCCGGGTAATCTCGCGGTTGTAAATTTTGGACACGTTGAATATGATAGGGATGAAACTTATTTCTTTGCAATATTTTATGAGCCGTTGATTTAGGTATCCCCGTACGCCTTTCAATCATTCTCACGGAAGTGGACGGATCATTTGCCACTTCTTCCAATACCAAATCATCATTTGAGGATGAAGGCCGTCCATCGCTAGTACGCTGTCCTGGCACGCGGCCTTCGGATATCGCATTGTGGGTTCGAGTGAAAACTTCATGTCCAGGGTGTCGCCAGTTTGGGTATCGATCAGCATAAAGTCTCGCAGCAGCTCTGGCGTTACAGCGAACTTCGCCATAAATTAAATGAAAATCTGCATACTCTTGCGAAGTGTACATTAGTGCCGCCATTACCGCGGTTGTATTAATAAATTCCAATCAGTTAGCTAAACAAAGTCTAAAAGAGCGCCAAATCGTATTAATCCACAATCACAATTGTCAAAAAGTCCGAAATACAAGCAAAAACAGTAAGTACGAAAAACATCAAACATAAACGACAAATCACAAAAGTAAGTAATTAAACTTAGCCACACACCGAATAAACAGTAAGATTAGGTTCAAATGTGACAATAAACAAATGAGCAAAATTATTTTTAAATTAGGACAGTTTTTTTTTTAATAAAGAGTTTGGCATTGTGCAGGGTGTAAGCCCAAATCGAATAATTACTTGGAATATTGCATATTAAAAGTTTTTTTAGTTTTTTTTTAAATTAAGCGAAATTTAAAGATTTTAATTTGTTCGATTAGTTTTGCGTTGCTATACAGCTCGCGTCGCAAGTATGCTTGGGTGGCAGTACTGGCTTAACGTGAATTGCGGTGTAAATTTACGCTTTTCTTTAAAAAAAAAAATTTATTAGTGTTTTGATGATAAAGTATTTATCTTTTTTAATTGCCCATTAAACGAGCATGTTTTTAATCTAATTGGCTAACCAGTGGTCATGTATTTTTTTTTCACCATGAGGGGCTAAAATTTGACCAAAATAAAACGAAAGAGGCCAATTTTAAATTTAACTTAAAAAATAAAAAAAACTACAATAGTTACTTTTTAATGGTTTTTACCATTTGATAACACAACTATTCAACATTGTTTTGCAATACAAAAAAAATAAAAAAATAAAAAAAATCTGAATACCACAGATGAAAAACTCAGTGCGGGTGTACATTTTTCTAAAAATCAGAAAAATCCAAATATCTCGAAAACGGTGCGATTTTTACTAAGGCGATTTTTCCATGTTAGGTAGGTGGCTTGCTCACCTACCTCCCCCTTAAGTTTGTCGTGGTACTTACGGGACATCCTGTATAAGTAGGTATGTTTATCGTTGTCTAGTATTCATAGTACAAGTTTAGAGCTTAGAAATAGAAAATAGAAATAGAAAATATTTATTCAACGCACACTACACAACACAACAAAAAAAACTCTTAGTTTGGGACTACGTCAATTTGTGTGAGATTCTCCCCTATTATTTATTATTTTAGAGATAAGCTATGAAATAATGTATATACTGTATGAATAATAAACATTTACTGCTCTCTATATTGAATGCATAGGCAATACATTATTATTTTACTTTTAGTCGTTGACAGCCCTCACTATCGGCGACGCGGCGAGTCAGCCAATTCATTTTCACCGTTGGTACACAGCCTTAACGTTCCGTCTGGCTTGCGCTGGAGTCGACGACGCCAGAGGGCCATAGCCCATAAATCATAATGTAGGCTCAGAAAAAACCGGTTTTTGTAAAGAACAAAGGAGTGTGCCTTCTGTAGGTACTATTCTGTGCCGCAGCCACATTATTATGCGTAATACGCCGACAGTACTCTATTTATATCAGTGTTTTTGATATGGAAAATAACGCATACACGAATTTTGTTAGTTTTGTTTTTACGCTTTGTATTTGAGCTTTCCAATTTATACGGCTGTCAATTGTGAGACCTAAAAGGGTGAATTCATCTACTTGGTCTAAATCAGTTATTTAAAATTATATGCTGTTGGTATAAGATTTTTAATGCAAAAACAAATAATTTTGGAATGTGTAGGTATGTTATGCATTTAATGAGCGATATGTTTTGAATGTATTTATATTTATTCCAATATGTAATGACAGCCAGTGTAGTCGAGTGGTGTCTCCGAAAGCCGTGCTGACTTTTATCGAAACTATAGTATTTTTGAAAGTAACCGTAAACTCGATTTGACATTGCTTTTTGGAAACTTTTAGACATGGACGGCATAACCGCAACAGGTCTATAATGGCTATGTTCGTGTTTTTACCGCCTTGTTTTAATATGGGCCAAATGTTCGCACTTTTTAGTCGATCTGGAAATATGCCTTTGATAAAGAATTGGTTTATTAAGAGTGTGGGACTATCAATTCTGATGCGCAGTATTTAATAAGGTTATCCCGCCGAGCTACTGTTCCCTCCCTGACCCTAGGCGATTATTTATTTATTTATTTGGGAAACAAACAGCATAAAATAACACATTGAGATACAATCATAACTTAAAATTTATTATTGTAAATATAAGAATATAATCAGGGCTCACTATTCGATTTTATCCATTTTTAACCGAAAAACGGAGGAGATCCTCAAGTCGACGCGTATAAATATATTTTTTATGTATGACCATCGATTACTCCATCAATAGGCATGATGACAGTAATTAAAATCTACTAAAATACTATATTTATTGAATAAAACTTGAAGCTTGCTATATAAAATACGCATTGTTTTTTTTTATTATAAGTGTGATTAATATTTATTTTTATAAAATAAAACTACAAAATAAGGCAATCCGCCATGATATCTTGAACACCAATCAGAGCGCATGACGTCACGCTTGAGTAAACGCATACGCAACACGCACGAACATCTTGTGTTTTTATTATTTTTGTTTAAATACCGAGTACTATTTGAGTGTGAATATTATTAATTCGAATATAAAATAACACGAGTCATGGATCAAGGAATTACTAAGGCAAACAACGCTAATTTGCCTAGAATCGACATAATAATGCTGGGAGAGTTTTTGTCATCAAATAAAGACTTTTGTTCAGCAGAATTTAGAAATGTTAAAACTTCTATGTAAGTATATTAATAATAATTAAAAACTTTACAATTTGAGTTATAAAATAATTCCCTAAAATATACTTTTGACGATGTATTTCTTATCAAGTTATTTTTAAGGTTATGTTATTGAAATCTATTTTTATAATGCTTTTACCCTTTATAATATTCCATATAATTATCCATATCATTAGGTAACTGAAATATGAATAAAATACGTAATGCATATCAAAGCAATGAGAGATGAAACCTAACCTCAAAATAGATTGTTTATATTTTTACATTTAGACCTTGCACAAAAATATTATTACCAAATACTATATACTAGAATCTACAAAAGTATGTAAAAACTTACGTCAAAGTGATCTTCACAAAAATAAAGGTGAGTACTGGGCAATATTCTTTTTGAATCTCGCCTTGCAAGTTTAAGCCACTTGTTTAGTATTGTTTTATTTTGAGGAACGAACACAAATAGCTTATTAGGAGTTTTTATGGATGTATTCTCACACTGGGGGACCCCACACCACCTATACACTTTCGAATTCATATTTAATAACACAAAATAACTAAATTCTTGCACGAGCGCAGCGCGTTTACGTTTTGATTACTCAAACGTGACGTCACAAGCGACGCCATGACACTAACAAGCGTTTTAGGGGGAAATTTAAATGATTTTTTTAAAATTGCATTTTTTTCCTACTAAACTTTTAATTTCTGCAGAAATATCTTATTCATTGTAAATATAATAGGATATATTTCTCGACATTATAGGTCCATTTTTCAATTATTGTCATCATGCCTATTGTGGGCCGATTATAAAATTATTATTTTTACACCTACAGACTCACAAAATCTACTTCTTTTTAGGGTTCTGTAGTCAAAAAGGGAAAAGCCTATATTAAGAGGATTGTGAAGCGATGCTTAAAAAATAGCGTCGCTGTCACAGAACTATATCGAGATAGAAGGAAAGAGTTCGTCGTTTTATATGAGAACCGAGCGTGTAACATTTTGCGTAGGCACTTTGACGTCACGCGAGTCTTTTAGTGATGTGTACAACATACACAAAATCGTTTCTAATCTGTGGTGTCATCGATCGCAAGTCGCAACGGAAGAGCGTCAGCAATGCCACTAGGGAAAGTATTTTATTTACTTTTCGACGGTTTTTTCCTTCAAGCGTTAAATTTGTTTGTATTTTTCTTTTATCATTTGCCTTGCGTTATTCAATTGGTTCATATTTTTTTTCTTCTTTCGTGTATGAATTAAAGTTTCGTCTGATGTGGATGGTTCATTAATATTCTGTAAGTGTAATATATGTTGAAATATAATAATGCAAAAATACTAATTACACAAATTTTAAAACAAATTAGTATGTCATCATTTTATAGTAAAATCACTTTTTCCAGCTTTCTTTTCCTTGGCGTGGTCTTAATAGAGTCCTTCTCTAAAGAAGGTGATCCTTTTATCGGTAGCATAAAAAATACTATGTCTGTAGCATAAAGCGCGCGTGAGCACGCACGCACGCACGCACGCACGCACGCACACACACACACACACTCATTGTGACGTATAAATGTAGGTACCTTTTCATTATTTGACATTATCACTACATCTATAGTCGGATAAGCTGTACTGATTATTCGCCGGTACTTTGATTGGCCAGTAGGTAAAGGTATCTTTGTGAAAATGTACAGAACAAATCCGGCTGTGTTTTGTAGGAAACCAGTTTTATCGACCCGTTGTTTCTATCCATCTATTTTTTATAATAGGATCTTTTGGAAAATTGAAACAAAATTGCAAACTATACTTAATTATTATCCTTTTGGCAAAAATATTTCATTTTGACTACTACTTCATCTCACGGCTATATAATAGTAAAAAAAACATTTATGGGACAAGTTTTTGCTGCCGACTGTACTTTTTTTTGCAAAATCTTTATCTGCTTATAGAGACAAAACTATTGAGTCCTAACACGGTGGGTCTACGTTAGGAATAGCGGAGATCCTGTCGCCACCTTCCATCATCAGATCATCTCTTAGATACCATAATATTGCATTGTCATTGAGTTTACATATATGGTCCAAATTTCAGCCCATTCCGTTAACGGGAAGTGGGTCAAATTTAATTTGCAAGATTTGACCCATACATACATACATACTTACATACGCATATACATACATTGCAAGTGAAATAAACGCTTGTAAAAATAATTATCATTTTTTCTGTTTTCAAAATTTATTTTAATCGACTAAGAAATCGGCATTGAAAATCGCCGGGTGCAACACTATATCTTACTTTTGACAGAAAAATGAGAAATCAACCTTGAACGCGTCTCGACAAGTGCTCGACAGTTTGGATTGGTTTATTTTCTTTGCTGATTTTCAATGCATGCCAAGTCTGGCGCGTCAAATTAAAGCCGCAATGGAAAAGTAGCAGTAGACACTCGCCCGTTACTGTTTATATGAAATTAATACTATGCAACAAAATAAATTGTTATATAAATAATAACGAATATTTTAGGGAAAAGAGTACTTACCTATGAAAAGAAATATCTTGATTCACAGCTCCTACTTTTTTGGTGGTGTTTAAACAGTTTATTATCGAGCAACAGGGCATTTTGTTTTTAAATTCGAACGTCACACACGGACAGCGGTCGAGAGCGGACTGAGCATCGCGGCGAGCAATGCAGTCCTCAGAACCTCTTTTCGGCACGCGAGGTACATACACTCTTTCCTTCTATCTCGATATAGTTCTGTGGTCGCTGTGAAAAATAATCCATACAAATTCAACACCGGGCGATAACGTTTCTCATCTCCTAAATCTAATCCGATTTCCACGATTTTTATATGTTTTACATATTATGAAAAACTAGGTCTGTACGTATCCGCTTGTTTTTTTTCTTCTTTCTAATAAATATTTTCTTAAAAAGAAAAACATACGGACATAGTTTTTCATAATATCAACAAAATCGGACAACGTTCAAGAGGAGCGTTATCGCATTTTGTATGTTTTTTTTGCTTCACAATCATCTTAAGCTACGCTATTTTTCGATCTGGAAGAGATGGCAGATTGTTATTTTAGAATAAGTGCAAGTGCGGATTTCTAAACAAATAAGACAATGACAAAGAAAGTTAAAAAAGTAAAGGGGGTCCCCATACAACAAAACACTGAAACATTATTAGCGTCAGATTTGGTATGAGTCCGGTGTTTTTATTTGGTAAAGACAACATTCAATTCGAAATGTAATAATACCTACTGAGCGGCGGTACGGAACCCTCGGCGCGTGAGTCCGACCCGCACTTGACCCGTTTTTATAGGGTTCCGGAGTCAACCTAGGAACCCTTATAATTTCGCCATGTTGTACTAAGGCTACAAGGAGGTCGTTGGATAGGTCTTTCAAAAATATTGTGGGTTTGTGAAAACAATTTTTCGATCAAGGGATCCGTTTATGAAATATTAAGCTTTAAAGTGCTAATTTTTGTTAGAGTAAAGTGTCCCCCCCCCCCCCCCCTATAGCCAAAACCAAAATTACTAAAAATCTTGGTTCATTGGTTCATGAGATACAAGCGATTAAAGTGTTCATACCTACTAAAATTATCTAAGACGGCAAATTACAAATGACATTAAATAGAAAATTAGTTATTACTTGTTGATTTTTATGTTTGTAGTTAGTACTTAACGGCTTCGGAACCCTACACTGAGCATGGTCCGACATGCTCTTGCCCGGTTTTTTAGTACGGAGGGCCGCAAGAAAAGTGTTTCAATATCAGGCTAAGGCGTGGCTGGCTCGCCATTCAAATTGACGTAGCACGGTATTCTTCAATTAAAGTATAATTTAGTAGTGTGGCTCGACTTTGTGGATTGTAAAAACTATAATACATCCTATTCTTATTCTATAAATACTTTATAACAAAACAATATACATATATATGTTTAAAATTGCTTACATCTTTGGCTCCGATACCAATCGCTTTCTGTTTAGATTTATTGAAGTTTTCATTTTGACCGATATCCGCCATGTAACACACGACGTTATAATTATTTTCGATAAGCCTGGAAATAATCAGAACCAAATAAGAGAAGACACGAAAAGTAATTTTGTTAATAAGAGTGAATAGTACCATTTTAGGATGCAGCTAGTGTCCAAACCGCCGGAATACGCTAGGATGACGAGATCTTTTTCCATATTAGAAGACAGCTGTCTGGATACACACCGAACTATGAAATGTGAGCAGTCACAAGAGTGACGGCGATAACCCTTTCCCACCCGATGGCAAGAGGCAAATCAAGATAAACTACATGAACTATTGCGTAAGAAATCAAACGCCAATTTAAGACTATTTAAATAATTTTATTTAATAAAAGTTTGTTTCAACACTTGATAATGAAGTATGATTATTAATATTAAGATATTTGGATATTAGTAACATTTTATAAGGTAGACGTCCGAGTGCTCGACATGTCAAGAAAAAATATTTATTGAGTCGTACGTGATATTACGTTAATTTATACAACTACCCAAAACATTTTCATGTGTTTTGGGAGACGTGACCTTTACTTTTGTTAAATGGAATTTGTTTTATATGGTGACCAAATCGAAATTTCTCAAAATGAACAAAAATGTTAGTCAATCGGATTGTACGAGTAATGTCCGGTTCTTTAAATTGAAAATAAGTTCCATATTTTAAAATTGTCGTGTTTAATATCAAATGTCCACACATTTCTCATCGCTAATATTATTTGGTGTTAAAAGTACCTAATGTTGATCTTATTTTGTTTATCACCATTCAAAGTATGGTGACATGTACCTACTAGTACTGCGACGAGCACTCGGGCACCAAGCTATATGAAAAAAATAGTATTAAACTTTATATAATGATATACTATGAAATGCAATAACTGTTCTACAAACTGGATCCATAAATTTTCTAGAATTATAATTATTTTGCTGAATTCAGTAAGAAAAGATTTTTGAAGAGGCTTATTTTTTTCTGTTCATAAATCAAGAATCTACACCTATTTGTTCAACAATTAATACCGTACACGTAAGTAAAAAAAAAAACTGTCTGTTATTACAAATGACAGTTTTTTGGGCTTTACGGTACTATTAAGCATTATCATAGTCTAAATAATTCAAATAAAAGGAAAAGAAAATACAGCTCAAACGAATATCGGTTTCGCTTTCGTTAGCTTAAATTGCCTGGGCCCTGTTTTATAAAGCTACAAACTACAAGCGGAACTCCCTTTCTAGCAAAATGAATGAGACTTCCGCTTGTAGTTTGTAGCTTTATAAAACAGGAGTCCTTCTATAGTAACATTCGTTAGCCAAAATACGCGTGGAAGTCGTCGAGAGTACTTCCAAACCAAGTCCAACAAAGCGTTTCGGGGTTCGTCGGAATATAATGCGGTAATATCCAACTCCAAATGTCTGATCAGGAGTCGTGCGTCGTAAAATGAAAGGAAACAATGGGGAAGTAACACGGAGGTAAGCACACTATAGTCGAAACCTTTTCTATCCGTCACTCAGTCATTATCATTATTACTTCATAATCACACACTTTTGAAGTGACCATGGTCGTATTATGTATTTATACACTTAATCATTTTCCTCATGTTTATTTTGAGGTTGTAATCTCTATTTCATAATATTGTGTTTTCGATGAAAATACAGTTGAGTTTTGCGCTACGTTGGAATCGCGCCACGCAAATAAAAAAAAATTATTTACATTCGGTCGCGTCAAATTGACTTTTTGTTAATATTAATTTTAAGACATCTTTTAAGACGATTACAGAAAAGAAAGTCACTTTAAGCCTGGCAAATCACCGTATTCACGCCAGCCACGGAAATATCCAGCTCTATTCGCTGTCATATTTATATATTTATATTAGAATTTCATTTTTCAACTTACTTTCTCTTTGATTTGAGTGTATTCGGATTATAGGAATAACACATTGTATTCTTTATCATTTGCATTAAAAAAAGGAAAGGATATGAAAATAATTTATGTTATAAGCCCTAAATAATTTAAATAAAACAAAGTTAGAAATACTAAAACCAGACTTCCTCAAAAAAGTATAAAACAAGAAAATATTATCATCAGGAATTGTTTGTGTAATAATGAAGAAATGAAGTAATAATGTACAATTTATTTAATATTTATTGTCTGTTATCTGTTGCCCGCGACATTGGCCGCATAAAAGTCGTGGTCGTATGCCACCTCATATAATATGGTCATAATTATAGTACCCTCTAGGTTCAGGTATAGCGCGACACTTTTAGCTCTAAAGCTCATTATGATCGCTTCCTACTGTTAGGATGTATTGTTTTATTAGGGTTGGTAGCATACGACCACGGCTATCCTCTGAACTTCACTGGGAATAGCGATAAACGTCTTCTACGCGGACAAAGTCACGGGCAACAGCTATTAGACAATAAATATTGAATAAATTGTACAAAATTTCTGATGTCAATATTTCCTTTTTTTACTTTTTTTGAGTGTTTTTTTATTAGTCGTGTTTTAGTTTTTGAACTTTTTTTTACTTACGCTTTAGTCAAAGGTAATGCTTAATAATGCTGTAAAGCCCAGATAACTTTCAATGCAGTCATAAAAAAATAATAATATAATATACCTACACCTCTTCAAAAAAACCTTACTTTCCCAATTCTTTGGCTCACAAGCCACATCAGCAGTAGTCCCGGGGACCATAAAAACACCCCGAGTACACGAGATAGACACAATACCTAATGCCGTAATACCAAAGAAGACGGTTAAATGCAATGATGTAGTAGAAGCATTATATACTCTATTGGTAGCCACATTCATTTTAAAAATGCTTTTATTACTCAGTTGGGCGCTTTCCTTGGTATTACGGCACAATAGCTCTATAGTAAGGGAGCTGGCGAGCATTTCGGTATATGTTTTGCACGAGTTTGACATCGAGGTGGAATGCAGTTTAGATCAGTACGAATTGATTTGGTCCAGTCAATTAAGGTCCTATGTCGCTGCGTTTTCGCGTTACAGCGGATTGAAGTTGCTTAAAAAAGGGGGGGTATTAAATCATTTGCACATGTAAGCCTCTTGGGTTCATGGTCATAATCGTATTGGAAACGGAAGAAAATCGAAGAGGCAGACATCCAGTGTTCTGCATTATCATCTCTAAAAAGGCTCTACAAGTCATTTGCACACGGTTCTCAATGCGCCCATTAGAGTCATTATAACTCCCTCCCTAAATTTGGCAGACGCTTTGCTCACTGATTTTTAGCTGTACAACTGTTTGAAATTCACGGAATCAAGGAAAAGCGGTTATTGCATGGGATTATTGTGATTATTTATAGTTTAATTGTTATTATTTTGTTTAATATTATTAGCTGAACTCACGGTAACGATTCAACTTGTGGAGCTGAAATCTATGGAATCGTAATTTTTTATACCTGCGTGGACGCAGTTAACTGATAGAACCCAAATATTTCTGACGCGTTTTGAAAATTGTTCCTAATATTTTTTTATTCCTAATTATATTAATTATTTTCAATAATATTCAGTAGACGTAGAATTTTGTACTTGTAGATTGGCGCGAACGTCGGGTTTAACATAAATCATATGGTCTGCTTTTGGAATATCAGAGGCCTGAGGACAGTTTTACGAAGCTACAAATTATAAGAGAGTCTTTTTTGAACTCTTTTTGCTGGAAAGAGAGTTCCGCTTGTAATTTGTAACTTGTTGCTTCGTAAAACGGGCCACTGAACGGCTGCCTCATCGATTTTCTCGATTTTCATAAGAAATCCAAACATCAGTCCAAGAGGCAAACATGTGTGCATAATACAGCACAATATTATTTTTTACATTTTTGAAGCGCTGTCAATAGACAACGCAGAGGCAACATGCTGGCAGACCATTTTTCCGTGGTCCTTTAAAGTCTGCCAAGTGTGCACTTTATACACAGTTTTTTAAATCATAAAAATAACTTGGAAATTTTAATACTACAAAAGTCGGAGCCCTGGATATCTGCCTCTTCGATTTATTTTGTTTACATGACGACTGTGATCAGCAGCCCCTGAGGCAAACATGTGCGCATAATACAGCACACCTTTTATTTAAACATTTAGACAGCGCAGCACCACCATGGTGGCAGACGAGGTCCTTGATGTTTCTTAGGGTATAATTATTTATCGCTATTAATAACGCCTGCAACGTGTGCTGATTATATCTGCTTAATTTTGCTTGCTAGCTCCCTAATTACTACGCTTAACCTAGCAAAGTAGTCTAGGGCAAAAATATCAGTACTAGTCCTTAATTCCTTATAGTCGTGTATGTAGAGTGAAATTTGCGGAGTTTGATCGCGATGAATAAAAGATAAACCCTATGCAGGGCTTATCCTTACAACCCGAAGGTTGATTTAAGAAGGGGAACCATCAGGTTTTTTTATTTGTGTTTTTGTCATACAAAATACCCTAATGTTTTCTGTATAGCAATAAGGTCGTAAGGTCATTTTCGTATTATCGTGTAAAACCAACATACTAAATAATTATATTGACATTCGCAAGATTTCCGTAATTATGAATTAATCATTATTATTGCATGGTCAAACAGCTCTTAGGAAAAGGTCAAAATCAATCGCAAAATTTGTAGCCAACAGACAGATATGAAAGAGCGCTATAAAAGCGCGGTAGAAAATGATATGTACGCAATCCCATTCAAGGGGGCTTAAAAGCTGTTCAATTTGTTTATTAAAGCGCTATTTAAAATATAGGTATTTCAAATGGATACATAAAAGAAATGTTCGCCTTTTAAAGCGCTATAATTTGACTGATAGTAAAACCCCTCCCTTCCCTTCCTTTTAAAAAACTTTGAATGAAGCTTTTTTAAGACTGTTTCCTCTTCCTCACCTTTTACGCTAAATTGTAATAAATGACTTGACTTATGAGAATCTATATTAGGCAGCGTTGCTTTCCTTTAGGTGAAGACACTTGATGAGAGGGCTGTGATTGGCCCACGCCAATTATTTGATAATTTTGAAAAAGCCTCCGCCTACTTATTAAATATCAATCTATGTAATAGCGTGCATAAAGGGTAATCCTTATTTGGTTATGTAAAAAGAGGGACATTTAATTATTGCTGACCTCAGATCATAGTAACAAAGGAGATATAGTAAGGGGGCGTGGTTTGTCACGCATCGATATGGTCAAAATAGAAATAACGGCACAAGTCGCGTCAAGCGCCGCCTCAGTCGCTCACCGATCGCTGTCAATACACGAGCTCCGTTTAAATGGTAAAATTACTGTTTGTAGCGTAAAAGTAGGCAAAAATCGAAGTACGGTAATCTAAAGAGAAATTTTTAAGCATTATTTCTAATTATAAATGAATATTAATGTTTATTTGGATTTCCGAGCGTAAGGATGTAGACGTGATTTCTATAGACTATTGATAAATGGCTTGGTCTATAGCTATCAATAGAAAGAAACGTGTTAAGAGTGTCAATTATCCATCGATACTAAACATAAGGACTTTTTTTTACACATTTTCAAGCTATATGCAATTAAATTTCGTTAACGAGCGACTTTATATAAAATGTACACTATACCTACTATAAGTAAATGATCTACATAACGTCGGTACGTCAAAACTTACTAAAATCTGGGTTGGATTCAACTGTATTGCAGATATAATCCATTGATTAGATTATAACAACGTGAATTAATCCGCTTTATCTTATTTGTTAGTAAACTATGAGCATTCAATATTATAGAGGTTTATTTAACACAAATAAGAAGCCATCTTAGATTTACAAACAATGTAAAATTAGTTAATGAATACATATGCATTGGTTTTAAGTTTCTTGTATTTGACATAAGTTTTTTTTATTTTTTATTGTTTTATTTATTCTTGCGAATGTGATGAAAAATATTGTGTGTATCAAGGACAGTAAAAACAGTCTAAGACACTTGTTAGTTCCCTTGATGTACACTGTACTAATGTGCAGTCGCGTCATATTGGCTAATTAGTTTATATTTATTATTTATTAGATATTGTTTGAAGACGACGACAGGAAATAGTCCTCTTATTGAATCCCAGACCAAATCACATAATATATATACATACAGGAAGTGGGTAGCTCAGCTCAGGAGTGTCAAAATATGATAAATTACGTTAGTAAAGTCACTGGAAAAGGATATTTCAACTTTTGGAAATGCGGTACCCTGGTTCAACGTTTTAGATGCCACAACCACAGTTATTCAAACTTCTGTTTCCTTTTCGGTCAAAGAAAGCTGATAAAATTTGTTTTAAGACCCTTTTAACCAAATCAATAAATTATTAGAAGTTTTTTTTATTAATCAAGTAATATTTTTCTTCCGGCAAGTTTGACATCGCACGGTGCAAAACGTGTATGAAAACCTGTAGTGCAGGTTTCTCAAAAATTTGCCTGTTTATTAGAGATTCTAAAATTATATAACTATTGAATTTATTGATTGTAGCCGCGAAGTTATTATAACGTCTGTCCAACAAAGACTGAATTCTATCAGACTATCGATGTACGACTTATAATTATAGCTCCTATTTAAAAGCTTAACTGGAGCGCGCTTCAAAGGTCACGTGTCGCTTTCAAGCGTCGTTATTGTCAAAGCTTTTATGAATTGCCGCCGTCATACAAAACTAAACCCTAATTCTTATAAAACAAAGAAAAATATGTTCTTTAAATCGTATTAATTCTCATTCGTATTATGCTGTTATATAGTCCCACTTTTTAATGAATAAGAAAAAAAAAACTATTTTTCAAGGTCATCACAAGCAACACCGCGGAAGTCGTTATTCTTCGTAATAGTCGCTTAACTACCTTAATCGAAATATAGTTTCACTACCCTTAAAATAGGTACCATTGCGGAGTTCCAATAGTCATCTATGGTCTCCATTATCATTTCCACTTCACCAAATTTAACTTTCTGAATGCAAATGCTGGACTTCTTACTGAAAATACCAAAATCACCATGTGTATACCTGAACTATTTAATATTAAACAAATAATAAATAAATATCCGGGGACAATCTCACACAAATTGATCTAGTCCCAAACTAAGCTCTAGGCTTGTACTATGGGTACTAGACAACGATAAACATACTTATATAGAGAAATAAATACTTAAATACATGGAAAACATCCAAGACTCAGGAACAAATATTCGCGCTCATCACACAAATATCTGCCCTTACCGGGATTTGAACCCAGGACCGCTGACTTCGGAGGCAGGGTCACTCCCAACTAGGCCACCGTGTCGTTTGAAGAGTTCCCTCGATTTCTCCAGGATCCCATTATCAGATCCTGACGTGTTGACAATGGGACCAACTGGAAAGTATACTCTATCGCAAAAATACTTTTTTCAAATCAGTCCAGTCGTATTTGAGTAAACGGGGAACATACAAAACAAAAAACGACGCATTAAGAACCCCTTTTTTGAAGTACCTAGGTTAAAAAACACGTTGAGACGACCGCCGTAAGTGCGCGAGGGAAATCTGGTGAGCTAAATAATTTTTTGCCCTCTTTCATTTATTCTAGGCGTGTAACAACCCAAGCACTACACGGGCCGCGTGCGAATTAATACAAGTCATACGATAGTCAGAGAGGCATAGAGTAGGCACATTTCTAATGCCTAAACAGCGTTTTTGTAAGAAACAGCAATTTCTGTAACTTACTTATTCTGAGCTCCAGGTTTTCATAAATCTTTATTACACGGGGCGATGTCAAACTTGCCGGAAGAAGAACTCAGATTACTAAATTGAAAATTTAAAAAACAGTTAATTACCCATTTATTGATTTTGTTAAAAGTGTCTTGAAGCTAATTATATCAGTTTTATTTGACAGCATTCGAAACTGAAAAATCCTAATAACTGTGGTCGTGGCGTCAAAAATAGTGAACCCAGGTACCACATTTCCAAAAAAAAAATAACTTGATATATCTCGTTTTTGGTGCGACTTCTACTAACATGATTTATCATATTTTTGGCACTCCTGAGCTTGGCCACTATCTCCCGGTCACCGTGTTTGTATATATATAATATAATACACACAGGGTGGAAAAAAAGAACGCCACATGGACGGCAAGTACCTTAAATATGGGAAATAGCTAATTCTACGCAAAGGAGACTATTTTATTTTTGTAAACAATACAGTTTTTCTGAAAGTACGTCTTCCGTAACCGGGAATCGAACTAATCAAATGTGACAAAACAGTAAAGTCGTGTTTTATGATACAGATCGAAATGGTGATTGATATAGGGATCATTTATATGTACAATACACCTTATAACGAGGTTGTTACTACCTCCTCTTTGCGTTCCGGGCCACTTTAACATTTAGTTTAAATTTTATCCAAATTCAAATTAGTTCATGTGTTTGATGCGAACGATAAAATGATTCTCTAGAAAATTTCGATAAGCATGCACGGCATTGCACGGGTCCCGTGTCTTGGTGTCTCATTTTATTTATCTTTATATAAATCTTTTTATTACCAAAAGTATTAAACACAATATTTAAAGAAAGCGATTTATTTAATACCAACTACAGTATGCTAAGTAATAGCATGAGTATCCGACATTTCCGCCGGGGAATCGAACCCCGGTCTCCTAAAACGCAAAAAGGAGGTAGTAACAACCTTTCAACTAAATAAAGACCGTAAAACCCCTTTATTTTGATTTGTCATTGTTACGAGCACATATTTTCAAAAAATCCATGAATGCAGTAATTATTTAAAACGTTTCAACAGTTATTTTTAGCTATAACGTTGTATTACATGTTACAAGACCTGGACTCAGCCTAACTCAAAGCAAGCTTATAGTTAAGAGACATACACAATCATATTTTTACCCTTGACTGATCTTACGCCATAGAGATTAACATCTATATTATCTATATTATAATACCACAGATATTAATCTAAACAGATGTCGGTAGTGGAACAACGTACAAACATTTACTTATAGGAAGCATAAAGCTAGATTTATATTTGTCAGACGTGTGGTGTCGTGACGCGTCAGAACGGTATCGATTTTATAGATTTAGTATGGTTAGATTTACATTTGTCTGACGCAATGTATCGTGCAAAAAAATGTGTTAACATATTTATCAACATAGTTTTTTTAGAATTGTTGGTAAATCTGTGTCTCTGCCTACCCCACTCTGGGAATGAAGGCGTGATTTCTTGTATGTATGTAATGTGTTAATGGTTTTTGTTGTTTCTTTCTCACCATATTATAAGTATGTAAACGATATCGTTCTGATGCATGACGACACAACATGACAGACAAATGTAAATCTAGCTTAAACAATAGCCAAAATGTAAACGATACTAACGTTTTTTCTTTTCTATCGCTTAAAATGTATAGGATGACAGTTGACCATGCGGTTAATCGTAACGCACGCCATCCCTTAAATTTTGAGTGATAGAAATTTAAAACGTTAGTAGCGTTTGCATATTTGCCAGGGCCCACGGTCCTCTTACATAAAAAAATATATAAAAATAGATAAAAACTAAGAATGTGGCACAATGCACCATAAAAAAGTTCAGCAATATTAGAATTCGATTATAACTGTTCTCGCGGTGACTACAAGTACTTTAGACAGACTACCTTCCACATTTAGAGGCCGCTGCCTGACTCGGCGAAGCTGCGGTGCGATCTTCGGGCATGGCCAATACGGATAGGTGCTTTTAAATACAGTTGCTTAAAAAGTGGTACTTTTTGTATCGTGCGGAAAGTTTAATTTTTCGCAGAGTGGTGTTTTTTTACTTTTCCGTTTTTTACCCTTAAGTAACTTTTCAAATGGCACTGTGAATTTTTATCAGACTAAGAATTAAGTAAATTATCTCTTTTAATTGTTGTTTTATTTGCAAATTATTTTCAATGCTTTTTTTTTGCAATGTTATTATTAAAAAAATCTCTTAATTTTCACTACTCCCGATTGTCCCTCGTTCGCAGCTCGGGTCTCGTGTGAATATTTTCCGCACTTGCATCAAAGTATTGCACCGCTGCAATACCGCCAAGTCTGGAGCCAAGTAAGCATTAGTAACCAAGTACTGTGGTTTAAGCACCATCGCCAAGTCAAATGCGATAAGTACGAGGGCAGAGTGAGAAATCTGGTAAAAATCATATTAAAGGTATTTTTTTCTCAAATTCATAAATGTCTATTTGTAATGCTTTTTTGAAGTTAAATCGAATATTTTAGCCAGTACGCACGGCTAGTTTTTTTTGACAGCTATAAAAAAGAAACAATCACTTTGGTGTTTGCAAACACGGAGAAAAGTGAGTTTCGTGTTCTGATTAAATATATTTTTTTGGAAAAAATAACATTACCAATACAAACAAAAGACAAATATTACGGGAACTCTGCTCAATCGATTAAAATGATCCACAAGTGGCCGTACAAGACTCCTGACGCCGACCGACCTGGACGCCCAGTTGAGGTAACTACACCAGAGATGATCACCAAAATCCATGACATCGTATTGAACGACCGAAGAGTACTTATTTGGATATGAAGAAGCTCCCTCTATCAGAGGAATGTTTGGCGTAGTTTAGGTGTAATGAAAAGGACATCTTGCGACGTTTCATGACTGTTGTCGAAACCTGGATTCATCATCAAACATCAGAAAACAAGGAGCAGTCAAAACAATGGATTGCTTCAGTGAACATGCACCAAAGAAGGCCAAAGCAGTTTCATCGGCGAATAAATTTATGGCTACTGTCTTCTGGTATGCTCCTCATGTAATATAATATATTGATTACCGTCAGAAAGGTAAAACGATTAACGGCGAACATTATGCCAACTTGTTACAGCGATTTTATGAAGTTTTAATGGAATAACGACCCCATTTGGCGAATCCACACTTGTGCAGTTGCTATGGCTAAAATTCAAGAGTTGCGTTACGAATTGCTCCCGCATCCGCCTTATTCTCCAGATTTGGCCCCCTGCGACTATTTTCTTTTCCCAAACATGAACGAATGACTTGGTGGAAAAATATTTGGTTCCAACGAAGACATCGTCGCAGAAACCAATGCGTATTTTGAAGGGTTGGAGAAATCGAACTATATACATAGTACATAGTATACTACGAGGGATTCGAAAAGCTAGAAAAGCGATGGACCAAGTGTATTGAGCAACATGGGGATTACGTTGGCAAAAATAAATAGTTACTAGGACCAAAAAAGACTTTACATTCTGCCCTCGCAGACCGCCCGTCGTTGGTTAGTTCTAAAAATAGCAAAATATTGGGATAGCCGCGACGGCTATTTAGCTTAATGTCTACGTATTAAAAGAAACACCTAACCACATGATCATTATCACAATTATTTGCTAGCAGATAACTATAAATATATAATTCTAAAATGTTAAAAACATTCTCTACTAAAATACTTATACTTAGTGTATTGGTGTGCATTGTGACTTATGGTTACTAAGTGAAGATTAAATAGTTTGTAAGTGCGATAATAGACAAAACTCCTACACACTCAGAAAGTTGGAATGTAGACAAATAAATGAAGTCACTTTGTGTAGACTTCAGGATAATATTCAACATTTCGAAATCAGAATGAGAGAAACCATTATACAGGATAATTATTACTAGCGAAATTTAAACTACGCTACGGGTTAATTAGATAGCATTTTAGTGAACCTAGCCGCGTGTGCGGCGGCGCCTAGGCTGCTACTTTCGACTGCTGCGCATGACTGCTGCGCTAGCGCCGGCGTAAGATCTAGCATTTGGCATTAAAACATGAAGTAAACTCTACAGCGAACACTACCACTTCGTTTGTCGTTTATCGTTCGTCGCGACGAGAACGTGCCCGTTTGTTTGCCGGCGTCGGCAGTGACAAAGGCTACCCTCTACAGACCGGTAACAAACAACGTTCCCGTAATTTAGTCTATGAAACAACACTTCTAATTTAAAAATTAATATAATGATTTACTTTTAAAAAAGGTAACACATCCGTAGTACAGGAACATAATATGTTTGATTTATGTATGCCTACATTCAGCGTCACTATACGTCGAAGAGCTCGATTGCCACACTCGATGTATAGTCATGTTCTACATATATTATTGATAACTATTTCTGTCTTCACTTAAAATATAAAAAATCGTAAAGAATAACATTATCAAGAAAACCTTAGGAACCACCCATAATTTGAGGAAAATAATAAAAGTCGTAAATTCAAACCCTTTTTGATTTTGAATCAGCATAAAAAATATCAATAAAAAAAAACAAAAAAGTTAACATTGTAATGGTATGTGCAGTGGTGCACACAGTCAAATTAAGGGTTAATTCACCCAACTTCTTAAATGTTTTTCACATATAAGTAGCACGGGTTGGGGATTATTCGCTTAACCAACTGAGGTTAATTACTTAAATCGGTACAAATATTACACCGTTATAGATATAGTTTGCTTAAAAACTTAACTTTAGGGTTCAGATACCATAAAAGGGAAAAACAGACCTAGTTATGAAAAATGTTCTCATTAGAGGTTGATTTTGGACAAATCTTATCTTTGTAAAGCGCCCTTAGGTTCCCTAAGGAATATTCCTTCCAAACTTAAATTTTTTTTTTTTTTTTCCAAAGTCAATAGGTTCAGCGAGTCAGGGGGTGTGTTGTCTGTCTGTCAGTCAAGAGTCACATTTAGCGTAACATCCCTTTATACTTGCGGAAGTGGCCGGGATCGAGACAAGGTGGTAATTTAAAAATGTCATTTATATTTTTAAATTGTCGACTTTATAGTTTCCAATCCACGAAGACCCTACCACTACTCAAACAGTACATACATTGACGCAACCATGCAACTACACTTTTTAGTAACGGGGTGCGTTTTCGTGGATAGATTTTAATTGAAAATGACAATGCATTTTGACCCTAAAACTATTTCATTCCAGCAAAATAAATAATCGAGGAATCGCCTTAGTACTACTAAATTTTATATCTGTAATTTTAATACCATTAATATTTTTGTAATGTAATTGTTTTAGTACAGCAAAATGTTTACATACATATAAACAAACATACATGGAAAATATTTCAATGCTAGATAACCTATTTCGACGATGTAATTGTCATTATTAACAACTCTAAGGGAATTTTTCACAATCGACAAGTAAATTTATTTGTCAAATAAAGATTGCCCACTCTTTGTCAATATTCAAGTGTAATAAAGTGAAAGGGCTAAATTTATTTCACAGATATGCATTACTTCTACAATTTAAAACAGGCGGTAAATATAACAGACCATTTAACAAAATATAAAATATTTCAATGCATAAAACATAACAAAAGCATTAGTAGAAGAGTACAATTTTATTATTACTACAAGTCGGGAGTATGTATACGAACATTGAGGGTAGGTAGTCACCCGCCTAATAATCTACGAGATAATTGGGTGAAGTGCTCCTAGTTCAGCACGACTTTACAGCATAGACGAAAATCAAGGACAGAATCAAATACCACTATAAGACTTATTTGTGTTTGCTTTCTAATAAAATTCATTATTTTTAGACTTTTTTGTTTGTAATGCACTTATTATTGCTGCTCTTTTTACTACAGATATATAAGAGTCTCATTCACCGGGTAAGGCGGAGCGCGATCCAAAATGTCTTCAGCAACAGTCCACCTAGGCCACTATGCAAATAAGCCTGCGGAAATACGGCACAGCGATGTAACGAAAAACCTATTACCGTTTAGGAGGCATTTTGGACGCGACCAAACTGATGTCTGTGTAACGATCCACCCTTGAAAATACGGTTGTTTAGGCGGTAAGAGAGTTGAGGTCCGATAGAAAGCTGTCTGGGGTCAGGATATGGGACGAGCCGACGATAACCTCCCAGTTCTTCAGGGCAGCCGTCACTTCGTAACCGCAGCGGATCTCCGAGAAACACACGCCTGCAAAGAAGTGATATTGTCTGTAACTTACTATACATCTATGATACGATTGATGCGTATGGTGAAACAATATAGATTAGTAACACAGGAACCCGAAATGATAACAAGACAATGATTATAATATAATATGCATAGACCAGTGTTTTTAAACTTAAGGGTCTTAAACACCCGGGGAGTGGCAAAGACCTTTTCTAAGACTAGTACATAAAGTGTTGTCGTCATCTAGACTAACGGCCGAACCCTATATTCAAACCGCGGACAGATAGCCTTACTTCGGATTAAAATTTGACACATTTTGTATGGGAAAATGTCAAATTTCAACCCGAAATCCGCGGTTTGAATATAGGGTTCGGCCGTAAGACAATTAAGGCCAGACATACGAGGTGACTGCACTGAATAAACTTGTTATTTGAATACATTTACTTAAATTTTTTAGCCTTCAATGTTTCATCTAACGCAAATGAAATTTTGAACTATTAATTAAAAACAAGCATTATTAACAAAAAACATACAAAATCAACGTATCACTTGGCAGTATTCCGTTCAGCCTAAAATAAGTTTAATGAAAAAAAAAAGCGTAAATAGAAATATAGTGGCGGGAAAGAGGTTACTGTCTCGTTTTCGACTATTAATTAGTTGTTTTTTTTCGCAAAACTGGCAGTATTGCGATCGACCTAAGTTTCATGTAAAGAATAAAAATAAAGAAAAAAGCAGTGGCGGGAAGAGGTTGTTGTCTCGTTTTGGACTATTAAATAGTTGTCGTCTTCGCAAAACTTTTTGTGTTACGGAATTTTGTTAAAATGTTGTTAAGTGAAGAGGAAATAATTTTCACACCTAACACACTAATAGTTAAAAATACAAAAGAACTTATTGAACAGACATTGCCGCCTAAATCTAAGAAAAAGTTTTTGATATTATTACTGTTTTATTTCCTCGGAATCGAAGTGAAAAGCAGAGTGTATAACTCGGTCTTAAAACCCATTTTATGCTCGACTTAGTTATCCACCTCAGACCATAGAAACAAGGGAGATATGTCATGAGCGCAAAATCGACACTTTTAAAAATGTGTGCGGTTTACACTTTAGCTCTATGCACTACTACATAAACAACTTTCTCATAATTGGTTACAGTTTACGAAATAAAAACCTCATAATATCATTTAGATAGTAGCACAAAATTCAGATTTATGTTTATTTGGCAAGGTTGAGAAATGCTAAGAGGTAGGTTTTCCATCGTAGTTCAGCTACTCAACGTAAGGTAGCGCTTACTGGTTTACTTAGCTGCCATCTAGCGACGAGTATAATCTTGACTATTCAGCGCTAGATGGCGTTGAGACGGAAGTCCTTAAGTCTAACAACTTAAGAACTACGATTACAGCTAAGTCAATTGAACGTTTTTTCAAGCTGCGTGCGTCATTTTTCTGCTACTCAAGTAGGAATGTCACCATGCCTGTTTAAAACTATATCGATAACCATGTAATATTTTGGTTGATATATTCATTATTACGTGATATAATTACATTATTTAAACTTTTACAATTATTTACTATACCTAGAGCTAAAGAGACACTTTTCTTCATTATTATCTGGCTGTTAAACTACCTACATATCAAACAATCAGCCTTTACTCCTACGCGACGACGTTTGGATCAAAAAATTAATACCTACTTATAATTAAACTTATAGGGCCGCTACTTATTATTTTTTACTTTTTAGACGTTTTTTACACACTGTTTTGAGTCGGGGGTTTTTAATTGATACCGCTACTTATCAACACATAAAACAAATTACTAAAAACTCAATTTTCTCATTTGAAAAACTTAGTAAATTACTCTCATCATAAAAAAGGCTACACATTTTATTTATTTTTTAAACTTAAATTACCTACTTTCATCACAAAAACTCCATATTTTCTTTATATTAACAACCTAATATTTTGTATAGGTACCCTCCATCTGCATCTTTCACCGCTTACAAACGGTCTTTCATTGAGTTAACCATATTTGCACATACGTCAGTACCTCTCTATTGCTCCCAAATTTCGTGTACGTGTTCTCTCAAGGTGTGAGTTGTGCGAGCTTTAGTTGCGTCCCAGTCTTGAACCATTAAACCCCATAGATTTCCTATGGGGTTTAAATCTGAGCTTCGTGGGGGCATTTTTATTAAATTTAATTCCTCGTTGTTATCTACTCAAGCCTGAACGCGTCTCGCATTGTGGATTGCAGAGTTGTCTTGCATGAATTCAATAACGTATCCATCAGGATACACCAATTTAGCACAGGGCAGAAATACATCCCGTAATAGATCTAGATATCCCTGGCTGTTCAATCGGCCAGAGATCTCACATAACTCTATAGGCCCGCCACTACTCGTATTCATAAAACCCCAAAACCCAATTGAAATTCTGCCACTACGTCTGTTTGGTAATACGTTTTTCTCTTCGTACCTAGATTTGGGTGTCCGCCAAACTGATCTTAAAAATAGTTTTAATGTGAATAATGATTCGCATTATCTGTACAGTAAGGGCATAAATATATATACGTCCCTAAGACGTCAAAAATATCTATACACCTTTATACCACTGGCAATAAGGTCTGTGTATACATCATAATGCACGTGAATTAGTGTTGTGAATTTAAGCTTCGAGGCGTAAACTACAAGACTTGAGTCGCGACTTCTGAGTCTAGAAGCCTCGAACCTTAAAGCCTCGACCATATAAGCCTCAACTTAATAAGTTCGCGTTGTTGCTTACGAGCACAGAAACCTCAGAGTCTTTAAGCCTCAAGCTTTAAAGCCCCCTAAGCTTTGAAGGTTTAAGTCTATAAGGTTTGTAGCATTTAAGTCTTAAAAGCTTTTAACAAAGTAGATTAATTTATGTTATCTATGCCATATTTGATAATTATACGGACGGACGGACGGACAGCGGAGTCTTAGTAATAGAGTCCCGTTTTTACCCTTTGGATACGGAACCTTAAACTAGGTAGACCGAGACCGCCACACCGGACACCGCCAAATTAAGGGTTAAAAATAAATATAGGTACAGTCAAGTGTAAAAATATAGGTGCACAGAACCAATCAAAAATATGTCTCATAGTACCTTAACGTCAGCGAAATGAGGCCTCGATACATAATTATGAGAGGATGAAATTGATACGTATTTTTGCACTTGTCCGTACAATAATACTTTCTTCCCATAACGCTCATTGTTTGAGCTCTTAACGCTTAACTCAGGCCTTCGAGGTTCCGGGCCTTGAGCTTTCAATAAGCCCGAGTTTTTAAAGCTTGAGCTGTCTATGAACCCCTAGTCTTAAAGACTTGCTCTTAAGAGCTCATAAAAAGCTTGAGTCGTTAAGGTTCTGAACCGTTTCTGAGCTCAAACCTTTAACGCTCGAGTCTTCAAAGCTTGAACCAAGGTTTGGAAGTCTTTAAGGTTCAAAAGTCTTCAAGACTAGTCTTTTAACAACACTAACGTGAATGTATAGATATTTTTGGCTTGGGTTTTGTTCTTATGTATGTGAGAGTTGCGTGTATACATATTTATGGCCTACATATATTTGACTGACATTGTACATTTAGTTATGGGCATGTAAATGTTTAGATCTTTTTGACTAATTAAATGCTCACATATTTTTGACGTCTTGGGAACGTATAAGTATATATTTATGCCCTTGACTGTACATTTCATACTGTGATTTCATATAAACAGTAGCGACTCTGTGTCTAATGCTACTTTTCCACTGCGGCTTTAATGTGACGCGCCAGACTTGGCATGCATTGAAAAACAGCAACGAAAATAAAACAATCTAGACTGTCGAGCACTTGTAGACGCGTTCAAGGTCGATTTCTCATTTTCTGACAAAAGTAAGATAATAGTGTCGTACCCTGCGATTTTCAATGCCGATTTATTAGTCGATTAAAATCGATTTTGACAACCGAAAAAATGTTTTTTTTTTAATCTACTATTATGTAGCCGTCAAAAAGTATTATATAGTAGCCAAAATTCAATACATTTTCACGAAGATACCAGTACTGGCCCATCAAAGTACCGACGTATGATCAGTACAGCTTATCCGACGATAGATATAGTTTTTATTTCACTTGTGTGTGTGTGTGTGTGTGTGTGTGTGTGTGTGTGTGTGTGTGTGTGTGTGCGCGCGCGCGCGCGCGTGTGTGTGTGTGTGCGCGCGCGTTTACGTGTGTGCGTATGTTTACGGCAGGTGTGCGTATGTTTACGGGTGTGCGTGTGTTTACGTGTGTGCGTGTGTTTACGTGTGTGCGTGTGTGCGTGCGTGTGCTCGTGTTATATCGCCTGCTACTGTTATATGAAAAAACAGCGAGCATCAAAATAAATTGTTTTATAAATAATAACAGATATCCATCGCGGCGAGCAATGAGGTTTTTCTACTCGCTGTTTCGGTACGTGAGGTACATACATCTCGATATAGTTCTGTGTGTTGGCTCACTGACGCTATTCCGTTGCGATCGACGACACAATTGGAAAAGATTCTGTTTATGTTATGCACATCACAAAAAGACTCGCGTGACGTCAAAGTACCTAAGCAAAATGTTACACGCTCGGTTCTCAAATAAATCGACGAACTCTTTCCTTCTATCTCGATGTAGTTCTGTGCTCGAACCAACTAAAATTAAAAAACAAACATTCGCTATTTTATTAAACTAATCGCTAGGAGGCAAGCGAGTTTTAGAAAATCATTGAATGCAGTTTGGTTTCTTTTTTAAAACCAATAAATGTCTCCTTTATGTAAAATGAGCAAACTTCAAATGTTCGCTATAGTTTTGATTATGTTACCAGTTTACTTATAAAACCGTTGTATTATCATGTCGTTACCTCAAATTAGAGGAATACACTTAGATCTTCTGGTTCATGAAATTATATTGAACACATCACAAAATACACTCACAAAACACCTTTCTATTCTAAGTACTATATTTATATTTTGGCAAAGTTCAATCACTAATTTCAGACACAACGGGCATATCTCGACCAACAACAAGGAAGCTATTGAACAAGGAAGAAGTAAAATATAATAAATAATAATATTAACCCAAAGAATACTATACTAAGCTAAGCAAGCAAAATTTTCTGTCTAGATCTTGATGATTTTGATTACGCAGTTATAGGACGAAATACGAATGATTTATAATTTCCACCAGATTTATAAACAAATTCATACGATCATGATAACATTGATAACTAAACCTTAAGTGTATTTTATCATAGTAACCCTTCATTTTAGCTTTGGCGTAGTCGGGCTTACCTCCAACGACGAAAACAATAAGTCGCGGAACGTTTTTGACGGTTTGCTGTGCCTTGTCCTTATGCCAGTGACCATAGCGCACGCTGCAAAAAGTAAAATATTTTTTTAACACAGTGGCCCAAAAAGTCGTAATTTTCGTAGCTGTACCTAGTTGGTTACTAAGTTCTGTTACTCGATTTGCAAACTCTTTTCTTGCGTTAAAACAAATGCTACCGAAAAAATAAAAAATGACATAATATGGCGGGTTGTCAGTTATAATTTTATAGCACACACAACACTTATCTCGTCGTATTTAATTGAAGTCTAAAAAAAAAACGTGTCGCTGTAATTGCGTTGCACAAATGCGGGCATCCGCCAAACGTGATTTTGAAGTTGCTCAAAATCTGAAAATCAACAAACAATTCGTTTATCGTACCATTAATAGGTACAATAGTACCCTGAGCTTTGATGACCGCAAGAGGTCTGGAAGACCACGCACCGTTCGGACCCCAGCTCTAATAAAGGCAGTGAAGGCGAGAATCGCAAGAAACCCCGTCCGGAAGCAAAAGTTGTTGGCAATTCAGATGTCTGTGAAGAGAAGCTCCCTTAAAAAAGTTATCAATCAAGACCTTGGACTACACGCTTATCGTAGACGGAAAGGTCATTTGCTTAATGGACGATTGAAGACTATGAGGCTGAATAGAAGTCGCGTGCTACTGAAGCGGTACGCACAAAATGGCCACCAAAATATATTATTTACAGACGAAAAAATTTTTACTATTGAAGAATGTTGTAACCGCGAGAATGACAGAATATATGCAAAAAACAGCCAAGAAGCGAGTGAAGCTGTTCTGAGAGTGCAACGAGGCCATCATCCCTCTTATGTCATGATTTGGTTAGGTGTGTCATACTCAGGGTTAACACAGGTCCATTTCTGTGAAAATGTGTCAAAACTGGGGCTAAAGTTTACCAGAAAACCGTTCTGGAACCAATAGTGAAGCCTTTAAGCCACTCTCTATTTCAAAACCAGCCCTGGGTCTTTCAACAAGACTCAGCCCCTGCACATAAGGCAAAAACAACTCAAGCCTGGTTTCGAAGCAACAAAATTGACTTCATTGCCCACGAAGACTGGCCCTCCTCCAGCCCGGACCTCAACCCCCTGGATTATGCTATATGGCAGGTTATTGAGGAGAAAGCCTGTGCTAAACCCCACACAAATCTTGACTCCCTCAAGCGGGCCATAGTCAAGACAGTGACGGAATTAGATATGACAACCGTGCGTGCCGCTATTGATGACTGGCCTCGTCGTCTGAAGGCCAGTGTTCAGGCCCAAGGAGGCCATTTTGAATGACATTGACAAATGTAAATCCTGATTGTGTGTACTTCATTTTAATATATAATTTATTTAACTTTCGTTAGTATATTTTATATAGATAAGGATTATTACAGTAACATAACTTAGTAACCAACTAGGTATATTGTGCGGAAAGTTGGATATTTTGCACTAGTGCGTTTTACTATTACAATTTATTTATACATAATTTTGTTTCAACTTCCAAGCCGTGCATTCAACCAAAGAGTTTGCATGTTCAACCACTTTTTGAAAACGTCATTTAGCATTGAAGCTATACATACATACATAAATCACGCCTGTTTCCCAGAGGGGTAGGCAGAGAACACCTTTTTCCACCTGCTACGATCCTGACAAAGATCTTTCGCTTCTTCCACATTCATACATTGAGTAATGCATGGACGTCGGTTTCGGGTACTTAAGACTCGGCCCTTTTCCAGTATTTCCCCGATTTGATTAAAAAAGTACGCCTAGGGCGTCCCTTCCGTCCCTTCCACTCACTTTCGCACTGTATATTTCTTTCGTCAATCGTTTTTCATCCATCCTTTCCAAATGACCGAACCATCGAAGCATGCCCTTTTCAATCTTAGTCACTACATCTTCTTTCAGACCACACTTCTCTCTGATGTTTTCATTCCTTACTCTATCACAGTTTCACACCACACATACTACGCAAAGAGCGAATTTCTACTGCATTTATACGATTTTCATGCTTATCCTGCCACACCCAAAATTCACTACCATACATCAGAGTAGGGGCCAACACTTCATTGTGAACAGCCAGTCGGGCTTTTTGTGAAATGCCACTTCTGCTCACAAAGGAGTGCAGGGCTCCATTTATCTGATGTCCTGCATTCACCCTCCTCTCAACATCCTTCTCACCCTTACCATCTTTTGTAAACCTATTTCCCAGGTACATAAATTCACTTACTTGTTCTACTAGTTCACCATTTATATTTATCACGCACTCAGTAATCTCCTCGTCCTTTTCTATCACCATGACCTAGGTCTTAGCAACATTTACTTTCATACCCTTTTGTTTAAATCCCTCATTCATCACTGTCACCATCTCCTGCAACTCAAGTACCGATGGAGCAAGTTTAACTTGATCATCGGCATATAAGAGGCATTTGATAAGTAACTCTTGCATACGCAAACCCTTATTACTCTTTCAAATCCCGCATACAACTGTCCATGAAAAGATTGAACAGCCACGGTGAGGCAACACAGACCTGTCTAATACCTCTAGAGATATTGAACCAGGCCGAGTATGCCCCATTGATCCTGACACAGGCCTTAGAGCCCTCATAAAGGGACTTCAAAGCCTGTACCAGGTTGCCGCTCACTCTATACATAGACAGCACCGTCCATAACTCTTTTCTATCTACCCTATCATAGGCCTTTTCCAGGTCTACAAAAGCATAGATAACCTTTTGGTTGACAGCCAAAAACTTTTCTGTGATGGACCGTAGTGAAAAGAAGCACAAAGAAAAATATCTAATATTTAAAAAAAAACAGCTCTCATCAAGATGGCAGAATCTGAATTAGTATTACGAATGATCGGATAGTTGGGTATTAAGGTGGATTCACATTACACCATGCCGAAACCGGATCCAGCCCAGCACGGCGTAATGTGAACCCACCTTTATACATTACTGCTGGTTAATTGAGGATTATACTTTTTGATTTTAAAATATAGGTAATTAAATTACTTGACATTTTTTTTATTTGGCTGAATGGTAACAACTGTTGCCATTTTATAAAGGCTGTGTGAATTAAAAGTAAAATTGTCTCTTGTGCATAATAGTTTTATTTACTGCTTTATTTTTGTATCATTGTTTTTTTCGCAAATGTATTAAAAAAACGTCGCTTGTCACTTTAACTCATCCGGAGTCCTGTCCCTCGCTTGCAATTTGGGCCAAGACACCTTGGGACTCGTGTAAAATGACATACTTTCCGCACTTGCATCAAAATGTACTATTTTCAAATCTGTTACGAGTAATTTTAGTACGGGCCTTGGATCAATGTTTTGAGCAATACTCTTGTAGAAGGTAATCTCTTTAACGCATTGGTTACCTGGTTGGTGCCTGATATCCAGAGGTCTGCGCGCGTCCAGCTAAGTATGGGAAATGACGTTGATCGAGTTTGTCTTCAATAGCGTCTTCAATGATGTCCTGTAAAACAAAGCCAGTTTTCAAACATTAGTCATTATCAACACAACACGAATATAGGAGTATAGGCAGGATTTATTTTTTACCAGACTTCCCGAAGAAGGGCAGTATGTTTTTCAGGCCCATATCGCACATTTAGAATTTGTAGTGACCCAATTAAAAAAAAACAGCTTTTGATTTTGAGCCATAAATTTAGTACTATAGAGACCTAAGTCGAAAATCAAAATATGTGTATTAGGTCACTATAATTCTAAAAGTGCGATATGTATATGTATGTATGTAGGTATGTCTATGACTTGACGGATTTTAATTGAATTTAGCTTTATTTAATTGAATTGAATTTATTTTGCAAAGAAATAGTTTTATTTATAGGCTACATACAAATTGTATGAAAAACAGTAAATTTGACCAACTTCTGCTGCTCCAATTTTTTTTCTTTACCTACAATGAAATGATCCTTAGATGACACCCAGTCGATTACAATAAAATTTCTCTCTTGACAAAAAAATACTATTAGTACTAAAAATGTTTAACAAAAAAATACCTAATGTTAGCTAAGATAGTTTATCTGTATCTCCTATGGTTTCGGATTTCCCCATAATGTCCCAGTTGAAAAAAGACTCTATATAACATGAATATTAGAAATACAAGAAAAGGTAATTGAGACAAGGACAAGCAATGCAAAAGACATTTCTTGATTAAATGTAAAATCTGCACAAGACGACATTAATGTTATATAAGTTGATTGCTCTTAAAAAGTCTATAAATTATAGAGCTTGCTTTTCGCTTTTCAGTTGATATTTTTACATCAGTCGAGTTTCTTTTATTAATAGATGAACCAGTCTGGTTTGACTAAATCAAAAGTAGAGCCGTAGCAGGTTGTTGCCACTAACTGTACCTAGTCGGTCCTTAAGTTCTGTCACAAAGGTATAGTCAAATAAAACTAACTTTGGTTTATTTTTAATTACAAAATATATAAAAATTATAAGCTTAATAATTGTCCTTTTTTAGGAACTAATCATTCCACATAGTCGTCGCAATTTCTAATACATTCTTTTGACATTCACGGCCAATGCCGATTAAAACACGCACGAATTTTCGGAATATTTCACTTTTTGAAAACGCTTTAAAAGTTAGCCTTTGTTAACCAGGAAACTTTTTTATTTCACCTGTGTATGTACAGAGATCAGCATTATTTTTTTAACGACACTCAAAAACCAGCTTATGTAGCAAGAAATTTGGTGTTTTCGTATTTCTGCAAATTGATGTGAAATCGTAAGGTCAATTTAATGAGACATTAAGATTTACCGGTGTATAAGCGGATCTTTAGTTGCTATAAATACATTTATATAAGAATTTAAAGACCAAAGTCTGGTCAACATGTCACGCAAACTCGACTCAATACGAGAACTCTTACAAAAGTTGTAGCCGTTATCAGTATCGTGGCCGTTCGTGCTTTGACATATGCATTCCTGCCCCGAATGGGAATGCTAAAAGCTCGTACATCAAATTAATTGCAATAGTAAAGAAACCAACACACGCTTCTTTTTATTCTATATAAATTAAGGTTTCGATTGATGCACTATGAAACTTAAACTTAAACTTACTTACTATTACGGTTTATGAAACTCTTTCATTTATTTTTTAAATTGCAATAAACCTTTGTGACAGTACTTAAGGACCGACTAGGTATACAAGGTAATTTTTTAATCAGTGCACAAATAATAACATATGATTTTGTATCGTTAATATAATATATTACGACAATAAAACAAGTTCAAAATAAAATATTTTGTTGCAAATTATCTCTGTTTTACCTTCTCGTGTGGACACAAAGTCACACTTGAAATGATGACATGGGTTGTCAAGCTGTAGGTATGCAATACTCTGTATTGACATTCAAAATTTGAAATGGGTTACTCTTAAAATTCCCTTTTCGCCAAAGGACCATTTCAGCTAGATGAGATAACAGTAAAATACACAGTCAGCAGAGGGTCAATTCAGCTGAATGACATGAAAGTTGAATACTCAGTCAGCAAAGTGTCGATTTAGCAGGACGTCACAGAATTGAAATGAGCAAGTAGCCAAACGTTTGGAAATGTAAATAGTCCGCGTGATTAGAATACCTAATTAGCCGAAAGTAAAATTAGTACATTGACATGAACATAGAAGGAGTTATTAGCAAAACGTCTGGAAATTTAAATAGTCCTTATTATTAGAATACTTTTCGTCGAAAGCAAAATTAGTCGATTGTCATGACCACAGAACGAGTTAGTAGCAAAACGTCTGGAAATGTAATGAGTTACACGGCTGGTATACCTACTAGTCCTATGTCTCCTATGTCCATCCCCAGGGCTTAAGCTACACGGTTTCAATTTAAGTAAGTATAAGGAGTAGGTAGTTGTTTTTGCTTTATTTTTTAAACAAGGAGTAATTTTGTTAGTTTTCCCACGTTAATGTTCTTTTTTACCAATAAAATATATTGAGACAAAACACATACATTTTATTTATCCATAGTACTAATATTATAAATTTTACTTTTTCACGGGTAAATTATGTACTAAACCGATTTTAGCGAAATTTGTATGTAGCTTAAGCCCTGGGGATAAGTTATTTTAAAAAGAGAACTGTTTACTTAACAATTGTCCCGAAATATAATTCGTTTAATATGACTGATGTTTTAAAAAAACGGAATGCGGTGATTTTTTTTTCAATATATTTTGTCATTTCTCTTTTATATTTTCTATCAAAAATAATATAATTTTTTTTTCTTGTCACTTCAAAAAGGACACTCGTAATTCTCTTTTCTTGCCAACAGGCTTCAAGTTTCAGTGCGTGTACATATGAGATCAAGGTCTTTTTTGGCCCCACACGAGTATTAGGTATATCGTCTGTGCCATCCCTCAGTAGCATTGTTGGTGCGGTGACGTTTACTAAAACAACTTAGTGTGTTTGGGGTTGTCCTTAAAATCCACTGTCTATTAAAATAGTCAATGAATAGATTCATTTTATCACATTTCATGCGTCGTGCTTTTTCACAAATACATATCCAAACATTGGGTATGTCCGCTGCTGTTAATAGCGGCAGGTTGCTAGAGTCTTGTTATTTCTTCACCCTCCGTAGTCTCACATACTTATAATTTCTTGGATTTTCTCCACACCGCAGCATTAAAGTGGTAATAACAACCTGATATTAAAGAATCAGGAAACACCACTTGAATCGCGTTTTGTTGTGCCATTTCAAAATCGCACTTGAAATGCTCGATATAAATTTCAAAATGGTGTTTTATCATTTTAAAGAGGCGTTCATAGGTATCCTGGAATTTATTGGGCAGCAACGCAAACGCAAATGGTACAATGTGTGTACTTTTAGTACAGCTGTCAATGTCTACATGCATTGCGTATAATTTACGAAATAGATTGGGTACCTTAAAAGTACCGTCGCCAAAGTATTGTGTATTCTCGTTAACCATTTTAAGGTAAAGACAGACCTATTTTATTACAAATTGAATATACATACAATTTAAAAGAATTATGAAACTAAATAAACAAATATATCGTGCGAGTACACAACAAAATCGACTATGTGGAGTAAGGGAGGGCAGCTCCATCATCAAAACCAAACAGTTTCGCTACTGGTTTCCATTTATGGTGGGTGCCTCGAATGCACATGCTGGTCGCTCTAATAATTGATGTTATTACACGATCAACCAGCCCAAAACGCAAGACAAGGATCTGTCCCAGCGGGATGCAAGTGCTTCTCCGAGGTGTTTAATAAAAGTAGCCAATTGTGGTGCAAAGACTCCATCCACGGAGGTGACGAGGGGTGTAAAAGTGGCATGACGCAACTCACAGGCATTGGCGTTAACCATAGATTTCAAAATCTCTCGGCATCTTTTTGTGGCGAACAAGAAAAATTTATTGTTGTCATAGCCATCGATATCGACTCAAAAATCTTCTGAAAGAATTTTAATATTTCATTTATAGAAGAAAATTCTGTTTTATACATTTTTAAGAATCTTCTCCTGGCACGGTATAATGCATCCTTCTTTGAATGAAAACTAGGTATCATATCAAGATTAGAGTCGTTGAAAGCTTCTTCCATATTTTTTTTAACAGAAAGTAAATTCTGTACGGACCATTTTTTTACATTTATCCATCACACAATCAACTTTGTTCTTCACGGAGTGTGAGTTACAGGAATGGCCCAGCTTACTTTTTTTTATGATTTCGGTTTTTGCAACATTGAGAGTAACGGAAGCATGGCACTCTCCTCTTTTACTACATCTCCATAGAGAAGTCCCACCGGCGTTCAAAGAAGCACAATTGTAGCGATAGCCATTTCGTATTAATACCGACTTTCCTTTCTGACTCTCAATAAACACCAATGAAGAATCATCAGCATTCATATTATCATCCATAGCTCACAATACGAGTATAATTCGCTAAATCAGATATATCTATAGTTTTAAAGCACGAAAATTCGAAATACAGGCTGAACTGAACAATCACTGACATTGAATTATGATAATATGTAAGAACTACAATGTTTAAGTGGCCAGGATTTAAACAATAGATAATAATTGATTGTGTGAAAAGGAGTTTGAATTATCAAGTGTCATATCAACACTTGCCATTTTAAGATCCAGACGTTTTGCTAACGGGATATTTGGCGTTCATGTCTATTTAGTAATTAAAACGTTTCGCTACCGGGCCATTTAGCGTTTATGTCTATTAAGTAATAAAGACATTCTAAGATAAAGACTTTTCGCTACTAGTTTATTTTAAATTGTAACATTCTAAGATCCAGACGTTTTGCTAAAGATACATTTAGCGTTCATGTCTATATAGCAACAAAGATGTTACACAATCCAGACGTTTGAGCTGTATTGTCATTCGGCGAAAAGGGAATTTTAAGAGTAACCCTTTGAAATTTCATGTACAGCTTATCATACAACAAGCCCCTCTTCTACTGATACCTATTCTAAATTTGAAATTTCATTTATTAACTTACTTTTACCTCGCACCCCTGCATTAGAGGGTCCATGAATATCGTTAAGTTAGTGGAATCATTGAATCGGCAATATCTGTAATATTTTTTAAGCTAGAGTTTAAATAACACAACATGTGTTATTGATTAACAATAGCGAAGCAAATATTAAAATTTGTGCACCTATTAAAAAATTACCCTGTATAATTATACTTACTTTCATTACAGGTGTCCATCGAGACATTTGGTATGTCTGCTCTGTTATCCTCTCTTTCCTCGTCACCTGATATTGCTTTCTCCTGTTGCCCTGTGTAACGATAATGTTACTTAATACTAAAACAGGAAGCAGCAACTCTCGTTTATTTTAACCTGGCAACAACTGGGTTTCTCCCATTCAGTTGCCTACAAATATGACTTCAATATTGACCACCAATCAAAAAGTTCTTACCCCATTTTATATTATAAGCAGAGCTCGGCAGGGGTGAGCAATTGTTACGACATTAATGAGTGTAGATATTAATATAGATACACCTTAAAAACAAATAAATTATTAAAATAACATAAAACACTAAAATGACAAAAAATATACAAAACGAGGATGTACTAAGTATTTTTATATATTATTAATTTTCTTTGTTATTGCCATAACTAGCTATAACTTTTTCTACATTTTTAATTTCCAACGCATTTCTTCTTGAGTTTGATATCAGATTCATATCATAGTAGGTGATATTTTTTAAGTTTCATTTCTTATCTCTTAGTTTAGTTTATGATGTGCCGTTTTTTGTGTTAGTATTATTTTATGGAACCTGTTTCTGGAATAAAAGTATTTCATTTCATTTCATATCATTTCGTATTACTTGATTAACTTTCATAGTATCATATGGATGTACTTATTATTTAAAGAGGTTGCTAAAGAAGCTTACTATAAAACTCATTTGCTTTGATGGCGACGTAAAAATCGTAGCAGAAAAACGGCTTAAAAAATTTTTTCACTACTTATTAAATTAAATCACATCTACCATTGAATGACAAGTAATGTCCATGTTATGTATACTCTGAAATCAGTCCACCCCTGGCGAGCTCTGATAAGATACACTTATCGTTAACTAATAAAGTAAGGTTTTGAATTATGTACAACTTAATTTGTTGAAAACGAAACCTTTTTTTTTTAAGATTTGAAAAAGAAAACAAATAGTTTCATCAAATGTTGTAAAACTTTATAAGGGCCATTAGGCCGCATTTAAAGCAGAACCATACACACTGGGTCATACACACTTTTAAAAACAAAAAGTCGTCTTTCCTGTGGTCAATAGTTAAAAGCATATAAGTTATGTTTTTTATATGATAGGTCTAAAGCAGTCCAGACGCAGTTTATGCGGGAATGACTTTAGCCAAAAAATTAGGCGTTATAAACGTTAACTTCCGGTAAGTCCACAGGAAAGACGACAACCTAAATCTGTGTATGACCCACTGGCCAACTGATGAAGCTTTTACAAAGTATTTATTCACTAGAGATACGGTCCACGCGCAAAACTGGTAGAGGGTACCATTGCATTCGTTAAATTAACTATGTATACAGGGTGTCCGGGAGATAGTGGCCAACCTTACAGGATTGGATAGCTCAACTCAGAGTGTCCAAAATATGAATCATGCTTAGTAAAAGTCGCACCAAACAACGATAATTATATCTCAAATTTTAAATATTTTTGGAAATCTGTTATCCTGGTACACCATTTTCAATGCCACAACCACAGTTATTAGAACTTTTCAGAGGTCGAAGAAAGCTGATTTAATTTGCATTAAGATCCTTTTAACAAAATTAATAAACAATTGGCAGATGATTGGTGTAAACACGGCTTTCTCAAACATTTTCCAGTTTATGAGAGATTCTAAAATGATATACGATTGAGTTTATTGACAGCAGGGACGTTATTAGTAAGTTTGTCCAACAAAGACTGAATTCTACCGAACTATTATATATACAGTGGTTGGACATATAGAAACAGTACATAAAATTTAGTTAAACACAGAATGAACTATCGTTATGAGTAAAAAATATATTGATTAAATCACTATTAACTATGCCAGAATATAGCCAATGAGTTAAAACTCATAAAATATTATAAAAAAATAAATTTGTTCTATCTTTAATTATTAAAAGAGTTTAAATATCATGATAGTTGAATTTCTATTACTGGCCGCTTGGACAACTAATTAGAAACAGGACCCATGGTTCGTTCCATTTTTGAAATTAAAAAAAAAAAACCTCTTTTTACGCTTTTCCTGTAGTTTTGGCGGCAATTAAACGTCTATTTGGAATTACTTGAATAATAAGTATTGTTAAAAATGGGTAAAAATAAGAGTTGTGATGAGTCAACTAGGCAATTAATCGTTACATTACATTTAGATCGAAAAAGGACTTATAGAAGAATTGCTAAACATCAAGAATGTTCTGTGAAGAAAGTTTTCAACGCTATTGCTCATTATCAAACAAACGGAACTACTAAAAGTGTTGTTAGAAAATCTCGTCCAAGGAAAACGTCTCCCCGGGAAGATTTGCAAATAATACGTGTAGCTAAACAAGACCCGTTTAAAGGCTCCAACGAGATTAGAAATGAAGTTTTTTCACCTGATGATTCCAAGGAACATTTCCTCGAAACTGGTACGCCGCAGATTAGTGGAAGCTAAATTGTTCGGGAGGGTTTCGCGAAAGGTACCGCTTCTTACCAAGCAACACCGAGAGAAGCGATTATTATTTGCAAAGAAATATCTTAACTGGACCGTACGAGAATGGAAAAAAGTGTTATTCTCGGATGAAACAAAAATAAATATGGTGAATTCTGACGGCAAACGCTACGTTAGACGTCCAATAAACCATGCTTTTGATTATAAATACACGAGGAGCATAGCATAGTCAAACACGGCGGTGGTAATATTAAAGTATGGGGATGTTTTCTGGTTGCGGAGTTGGACCCGTCCGTAAGATTGAAGGTATAATGGATCAATTTCAATACAAAAACATCCTAGAAGAGACAATGATTCCCTACACCGACGACCATTTGCCTGTGACCTGGATCTTTCAGCACGATAACGACCCAAAACACACGGCCCGCAGTGTTAAATCCTTTCTTAGTGAGCAACGTGTTACCATGTCAGACTGGCCTGCAAATAGTCCCGATTTAAATCCTATTGAAAATTTGTGGTACGTCGTTAAAAGAAAAGTCTCCGTTAAACGTAATTCCACTCAAAATGAACTTTACGAAGCATGGAACTCGATCCCACTCGATAAATGTATGAAATTACTTGAATCAATGCCACGTTGTTGCAGAGCCGTCATTAATAACAAAGGCTATGCAACTAAATATTAATTTTTAAGAAATTTTGTAAACCAAATATTAATTTACATAAATAATTTGAAATTGTTGACGTTAACACGTTAATAACTTTGATTTTTACCTCATTTCTTTAGTGTTTCTAATTACTTGTCCACGACGGATGGTACTGCGAATGTCGTTTAGTTGTTTGTACGTAACTAAATATCTAAATGGTAGTTGTAAACTCGGATATTTATTTGTTTTTTAATTAATTATAAGTTGTTGAACGTATTCTATGCATTTTGTTGTTTTATTTCCAAAAACAAAAGTTTGACGGCAATGTGCCTTGTATAATGTGAAATACGTCGCAAGTGTTTCTAATTATATGTCCACCACTGTATAAAAACAATTACATAATACGTTTTAAGAAATGCATTCTTCGCGTTTGCTCTGTCTTCTCGATTGAAAGCGTCAAACGACCGATGTGTAAAATGGAAAATAAATAGTCGTAATTGAAAAAGAAAGACTTCATTATAAAAACAGCGTCGTAGCAGCCTTGTATCGCGTTAAACAGGCATTTTTTTGAGAAAGCGGCACTACAGGTTTTCATTAAAAAAATACACCGTGCGATGGAAAAGCTACCGTAAGAAAAACTCAGTTCTTAACTTTAAATATGTTTTTTTTTAAAATTGCTATTTATTTATTAATTTTGTTAAAAGGATTTTAATGCAAAATTTATTTTATTAGCTTTTTTTTGATGGAAATTAAAAAATAATAATATTTAATTTCTAAAATTTTTAACTTGTTTTCGGTGCGACTGCGTTTTGGACACCCTGAATTGAGCTATGCAGCTCTGTAGGGTAGGCCACTATCTTCCAGACACCCTGTATAATTGTGTTGGCAAAGACCATGCCAGGATAAGCTAAGTTATATGGTTGGTATAGTGGGTAGATGGCTTTTCACGACTATTGCGAGGAAATACAACAAAAATTTTACATAATTTCTCGTTTTCTAGCATTTTTTCATCAACCCACCACCTCAGTGTACTCGTGGCCATAACTTTTGTAACACAGTTGATACGTAGAGGTTAATGTTATTTATTCAGTGATTAAATCCCGTTAGATTAGTATGTGTGAAAATCGTATTAGTTTCAGATAAAATAATTTCTTACTTATTTTTTTTTCTTAAACTAGCTTGGAGAAGAATGAGCAAAACAGTAAATAGTACAGTATTGCACAGACCTGGTTGAGGATATTAACAACGATTTTTTAAAAAAAAAAATAGGTGAAAAAACGAATTGGTTAATAATTGAAAAAATTGGGTGGAATACAAAACATACTAAAGGATGCTTGCACCTCCGCATACAAGAGATAAATACGCAGTATACAAATAACGCCATAGCAACGTACGCTATTTGCAGCTTCTGTGGTTTACCAGCCATGGAATAAATACGTTTTCACTGTAGAACTTCAGTTGTAGGTAAAATGGTAGTTATTTACCTAAAGCTTACGTGTTGTATTGCTAGGAATGTACTACTTTTTGAGAAAGGATAGCTGTGGGGTTACCGATCCTACTTACACCTCTCCTATGTCAATCGTTGTCTAGTGCCCATAGTACAAGCCTAGAGCTTAGTTTGGGACTCGGTCAATTTGTATAAGGTTGTCCCCTGACATTTTATTTTTTTATTTATCGCTTTATTCTTAGACTTAGTTAATGTGATTTCTAATTCAAGAAAATGTTCAGAGCAGGTGGTACTGTATGTAATTCGAGGGAACCCAGCCTTCTCATTCAATAGCATCTATCAACTTATTCTATCAGGTTTGTTAATAAGTAGAAAAACGATTGATTTTTATCTTTCCTATTTCAATATAGGCTACATTGTTTATCATTTTAAATCTTATCTATCCTATTTCAATAAAGGCGATATTGTTTATCATTTTTAATCATTAAGTAAAAAATATGCGTAAGTTCATATTATTAATATTGTTCTGTTGCTATAAATATAAAAAAGCCCTTGTTTAAAAATAAAATAATAATAATCAGCATAACAGTTTGACCACACCTTTATGTGCCCGAATGACGGATAGCTCGAGTAGCGTGGAAAAATGTAGAACGCTTGTTTTAATGACGTGCAAGGTAATATATACAATTTCATTATACACATGACGCTCATTTTACCTGACTTCAAAGAAGTAAATTTACAAGGAAAATAAGAAAAATACATTTAGTTCATATTAAAAGGAAAAACCGGACAAGTGCGAGTTGGACACGCGCACCGAAAGTTCCGTACAAACTTATAATATAAAAAAATGTCAGGGGACAACCTTATACAAATTGACAGAGTCCCAAACTAAGCTCTAGGCTTGTACAGTCAAGGACTTTAATTGTTATGCCACTATGGAACCCTGTCGTAATGACAGCGTCAAACCACATGAAAGAAAGCTAAAATTAATGATTGACGCTGTCATTATAACAGGGTTCCATAGTGGCATAACAATTAAAGTCCTTGACTGTACTATGGGCAACTATGGACAACGATTGACATAGGAGAGGTGTAAGTAGGATCGGTAACCCCACAGCTATCCTTTCTCAAAAAGTAGTACATTCCTAGCAATACAAAAGCGAATTTAGTTTTTCCCCTTTACGAGTGCCCCTTCTTGCCAAATTTCAGGATTATAGGTCTATGGGAAGTATCCTATAAATTAAGATTCCCTTGAGTGTCTTATTGTACGTTTCTTGCAGCATAAACGGCCGTATCTTTTTGTTACGTAAAATTAGACGTTTGATTTTTTCACAACCTCAAGGGACTGTAGACCTGAGTATATGGTTTTAATTTGAACTAGATATCTCCACGCTTTCCCGAGATAAAGGGTCTTGACAAACAGAGCTGAGCTGACGACGGACGAAGTGATCCTATAAGGGTTCAGTTTGTTCCTTTTGAGGTACGGAACCCTTAAAACAATAACCGATGATAGGAAATCCCTAATATTTGACTTGTGCTCTTCCAACACGACAAAACCGTGCAGTTAGGCATATTTAATTTATAAATGAGTTTTTTGTACCTACATAATCAGCCGAAGCCGCTTCGTCTGGATAATGTTTGGGTTTATTGTACCGACTCAGCAAAACTGTGCAGTAAGGCATATTTAATATATAAATGAATTTATTTGAATTGAACCGTCATGTCTTGTCCGTTTCATACACATATGGCTTATGTTATGACCAGAAGGCGGAATTTCTCATGGCAAAAATTGAAATGTCATAGGGATTGAACATTTTGCTTTATCGACTTTTCTAGTTATCGATATTGTGTAATCACTAATCTCTTTGTTATTTTAGTTTTGCTTTTATATTAAAATGTAAATGTCATTATTAATTCGCATTTAGTTATTGTTTTCAACAATACGTGAAGTTTTAGGATTTAATTTGTAAATTTTATGTTATTTTTGTCTAAAACACATGTCTTTATTAACGGTAAATAACAAATGAAAATCAAGCTAAATTTAAGACATAGAACTATACAATAATAATGAAAACTACACCTACATTTACCAAAAACTAAATTAATCTAAAAGACTGCTACTAGAGGGCATTGTTAATATTGGAAAATAATTTTGCTAAGTGTAATGTATCGATAGGAGGTATAATTCTATTTGGTAAAAGATCTTGTGCTACGTGAATCAGAACTACTTGTCGATAGTCGATAAAATACTTCGTTCTATCCCTATGACATATCAATTTTTGCCATGAGAAATTCCGCCCTCTGGTTATGACTAAGGCCTGTATTAATAAACTGATCTCGGTTTAAATGACAGTTTTCTATGGTTTGACATTTACTTTGTCATATATTGAGATGGCCATTTAAACTGAGACGAGTTTATTAATACTGCCTCAAGTAACGCGGCGACTGGCCTATGCCAGATATCGCTTACTTGTGGCGAAAAGGAAACGCCCATTTCACCTTTCCACTAGTTTGTTATTTTGTGGACGCGACAGCACTTAGTTTTAACATCCCTATAAAATAAAAAGTCCCGTTTTAACAGGGGTTAATCGTGTATCAGTTTAGACCTAAGTTAGTACCTGAAGTAAATTGTAACTAGTAATTATTAAAATTACTTTTATCACATTTGCTTGGAAAGGAACTCCCTTATTACTAGTGATCAGATTAGTGCTAAATTTAACCATATATCAGGGTCTCTGATTTGGTATAAGGAAATTAATATTTTCAGGGCTGTAATGTAATTTTCATGTCTGTAATGCACTGTAATGTAATTTTTATCTTAACAAATCGAATTAGGGGGGATTACAATGAAAAATAACAATAACTTAAATTTTCTTAATTGTTTTTTTCCTACCTTAGGCTTTGCACTTTTCAGCCGCCCCTCGTATAATAGTTAAATTATGAGCATTCTATTTTCAAGAAAATGCTATGTCAATGTTGTTCAAGTTCTGCTATTTGGCAAAAGATGGCACTTTTCACACTGCTACTTGTCAACAGATGAAGCTTTTACAACGTATTTATTCACTTGACATAAGGTCCGCAAGAAAACTGATAGAGGGGACCATTGCGTCCGTTAAATTCACTATTGATATTGATCGACGACCAATTTCCTCGGGCAACTAAAAATACAACAGGGTTTCATCTTCGAGGATTGTGAAGCGATGCTAAAATCCCGTAGCTGTCAAAAAATATCCATAAAATTTAGCTCCGGACAACGGGCGACGTTTGTCACCCCCCTAATCTAATCCGATTTTCACTATTTTTGATTATGTTGTAGATATTATGAAAAACTAGGTCTGTACGTTTCAGCTTTTGTTTTTTTAATTTTACTCCTTTTCTATAAATATTTTCCTGTAAAGAAAAACGTACAGACTTAGTTTTTCATAATATCTGCAACATATAAAAAAATCGTAAAAATCGGTCAACGTTTAAGGGGAGAAAATTGTCATCGTATTTTGTATGGAAATTAACAGCTTCACAGTCCTCTTAAGCAATAGTAGAAAAAACAATTGATTTTATCTTACCTAATTCAATAAAGGTAATCGTTAATGGTTTTTTTTAGGGTCCTATAATTGTTAAGTAAGTACAAATTATTTATAATTGCTATAAATACAATAAAATACGCCTTGTTTAAAATTTTCTAACAAATCATGACAAAAAATAATAATCTATAAAGGATAATGGGCAATAATGTATGGAGCGTGTGGTACCCGGCCCAATGGTCATAACTTATAGATCAATGAAAAGGCATTTCAATGTAGAGCTAAGATAACGAGGGCACATATCTCCATTTGCTGTTCCTAAATATTTGTATGTCCTATTCAACGACAACACCATCATTGCTATTAAGCGGGTGTACCAAAATGCCCATTGTCCTTTATCGATGACAATTAGAACACACCTGTATGTGCCCGAGTGACGAATACCTCGACTAGCGTGGAACATTCTAGAACATTTTTTTCAATGACGTGCAAAGTGATTAAACACTATTTCGTCATACACTTAACGCGTATTTTACTCGACTTCAAAGGAATAAATTTAGGCTTCGGCTGATAATGTTCAACACGCAAAAAGCTAACTGCACGCATAATGTGCAAACTGTGAAAATGTATATACAGTACGCGGAACGCAAAATGTACTTTAGCTCAAAGCACATGACGCAAAATGTGAACAAAGAAAAATACGCATTTCGCGAATTGTTCGATGCAAAATGCACAATCCGCAAAATATTACAAAAGCGAAATGCTCAATCGCCAAACGTACAAATCGTAAAATGTACATAACGTAAAATGTACAAGGAGCTATGCGTCTGAAGCTAAGCTATGTGTCTGTCTGTAGATCGTAGTTCCCAAACTGATAGACCAATTATCTGAGGTGTCATGTATGCCAATTGAAAAATATGTACATTTTGCGTATTGTTCTTTTTTCGTATTGTACAATTTAACGTGTTGCTCATTCTAACTTTGCACATTTTGCCACTATCGCGTGGAGTACATTTTGCGTATTGAACAATGATAATATGCACATTTAATTGTTGGTGCATTTTGTGTTTTGTACATTTCGCGTACTGGGCCGAGAATCTACACGGTAAAAACGATATCTTCTTTAAAAGGTTTCCGTATTGTCAACGTTTTGATAACCGATTCTAATATCACTAGACCCCGGATTCTTGTCGCAATGACGTCACAATAGGGTAGTTTGGGGAATAAATGGAACGGTGTTAATTAATACAGAAATAGATACGGTTTTTAACCTAATAAATTTAAATAACAAGGCATTGACGACAAAAATTATCTAGTCAATTGATCAAAATTATCTTTTGGTACATAACTTCAAACCATACATTTGTAAGTTAAACTGGATTTTGACAGACAAAAAGTGGGCGACCGAAAAAAACCAGTTTAATGTACGAACAAATGTATAGTTTGCAGTAATCGAAAGATAACGTTGATCAATTGAATAGGTAATTTTTATCGTGAATGCCTACTTAGTTATTACAATTGATTCGGTTAAATCTGGCAGTTTTTCGTATTAAATAACACCGTTCCATCCAGTAAATGGAACAGTGGAACATAATTTAACAAATTAGAATTATCTTTATCAATTAATCAGTTTTAACCTATACAACCTAATTAAGTTTTGACCTAAGATATAAAATATCGTGAATACCTGATTATAAATATTTAATTCCGTAGAACACCAATAGACTAGGTTACCGTATTAATTAACACCATTCCATTTACTCCCTAAACTACCCTATTGTGACGTCATTGCGACAAAAATCCGGGGTCTAAATATCACTCGAGATGACATTTTATTCGAAATGAAATGTCAATTGCATACAATTTTGACAAATCTCGCTTGTTACTTGATATCGAACGATATGATAGTGGAGGCAGGCTCTAGTTTGTCCCTGAATTAAAAAAAACTACGGTTGCCGCTATATTTGACGTTCTATTTATATGTACAATACAATAATAAAGTACATACAGTCTACCTAAAAAAAATGCTGGCATGGCGGCGACGAACGGTGACAAGTAAACAAGTAATAGTACAGTAGCTTCTACGAAAGGTATACATTGATTACTTACTACCACTAAATTTGATTGCGTAAATGTCGTAATAATGTTCGTATGGCACGTCATCTTCAATTGAAAACTTGTCAAACTGCCTAGAATTGACGTAGACAAACACACGACAGCTTAAGTCTTACTGCATTTTTTGTGCAGTCAGACAACCACTTGTCCAGGACCACTAAGCGAGTGTAACTCTGATCTTGGGCTAGGGGTAAGGTTCCAGAGTGTGAGTACATTAACTTACATCGACGACGACGTTGTGCCCGAGGTTGGCGAGGTTAAGGAGCGTCTGCTTGTCGCCAGGTTCTAGCTGCGCGTGAGATACCAGTTTGTTCAGATTCTCTTCCGATATCCCATTCTTTGACATTATGTACAGCGCGATTATACGCATCTTGTTGTTGTTGTCCACAGCCTGCAAGAGAGATAATACTACTGATTAAAAAACCCAAAACCAAAAAATATACAACACGAATATATATATATACATACAGACATATATACATCGAAACATACATAGGGTGTCAAAATCATTAGCCTTCCTTTGCTTCGCCGTAGTCGGGTAAAAATGGCGGCACCCGTAGTTTTTTTTATTAATTCAGAGACAAACTAGAGTCGGCCTCCACTATCATATCGTTCGATATCAAGTAACAAGCGAGATTTGTCAAAATTAGCATGCATTTCGAGTCATCATCATCATCATCATCATCGAGTTGTCATCTCGAGTGATATTGGATTAGAGGTCAAGTAAAATTGCTTTGTTTTTCGAAATTTGAATGTAATAATGATGTCGAATTTGATGTTATTATCAAGCAATAATAACATTATCACAAATAAGAAATTGGTTCTAACAAAACAGTTTATCTTTATGCTAGTCGTAAGTAATTTGCGGTTTTTGAACGCATCATAGAGGGTTTATGATATGTGTGTGGATAAGGGTTATATTTTCTCGCTGCTAAGGTGAAAAATTGTATGTGCAATACAAGACCAAGGATATTTGCATTTCGTGTCTTTGAATCCCTCGCTGCACTCCGGATTCTAACCTAGAATCACTCACTACGCTCGTGATTCAATTCTATAATCCTTCGCTTGCTTGGGATTCAAAATCAACACTCGCAGCAAAAAACAACTTTGCTCTCTTGTTACACAAATAACTATTAAAAAAAAACACCGGGAACTAAAACTGAAAATCTACAAATAATAATCCTTTTTTATTTAACCTTCAATGATAGGTAATAAGGTAAGTCCAACTGAAGTCGGCATTCCACAATATTTTTAGGGTCAAACAACTATTCTTTGTATAGTATTTCTTCAAGTTTGTAAGACTTTTAAATAGAAAGAAAAACTAGACATATTAAACATATTAAACAATTTAAATGTCTTCTTTTACTGGTAACTTAGTGGACCATGTTGTCCCCAGTTTTGTATGAAAATAGTGGTAAGTTGCCAGTAGAAAAAAAAACGATGAATGGATAGAAAATCAGAAGAGAATCGAAAATAATAAATGGGTATTAAAACAATCTAAAAATGATATTGTTTAAATATTACTAGCTGTTCCCCGCGACTCCGACCGCGCACAAGTCGTTTCGCGGAAATATACAGGGTTATTTGTACAACCTCTCAGAGTTAAATTATCCACATCATAAGCAACAACTTTTGTTCTGTGACATTTAATACATTCTTAACCTTCCAGACCCCAGCGACATCTTTGATGTCATACCCTTAAATACTAATTACGAATTTTAATGATTCAATTAAAATGTGTCATGGGTTCTGAAAGGTTAAATTTCATCATATTTTATTTTTATACAAAAAATATATTAATTGAATTGATCACTCTAAATGTAAGTACCTCTACGGTAGCCAAAGAATACAGCTAGACCATAAACAAATGCAGTACGAAACGCAGTGGCGGGCGGGGAAAGGGGTGAGGAGGCAAGACTCCTTGACCTAATTATCTGCGCAGTCGTTTGCTTTGAATCGCCGGCGCAGGTGCGCGCTGTGTTTCGATTTCCGATAATGCGGGTAGGCAGTTCACGATGGCGTATCAGTATTCGAATATTGAGTACACGGAAATAGTGCGAATGCTCGCTAGGTGTGATGACAACGTCACGGAAGCCTGCCGCGAATATGCAAGACGGTTCCCTGATGTGCGTACACCAAGCCGAAGGACAAAGCTAGCCGCCACTCGATTTTACTAATCACTTTACACCTGTAGTTCTCACCTGCACTTGCTACTTCACAGAGTGTAAACAAGCCTTAACAAGAAATGAGGCCGTGGAATGTGAAATGAACGCAAAGTACCCCTGTACATCTAAAAATAATTATTTATGTAATAAAATTACAGATCTAAAAAGGTATCAGATAGTACAACAAAAACTTGAAAGTATTTTTTTGGGAAAAGTATTACGTTTTGTAAAACGTCTCCGAACAAAAGTTGTTTATGATGTAAATAATTTAACCCTGAGAGGTTGTTCGTATTTGACAAATAACCCTGTATACCCTTTGGCGGTTCTCTGGGTTTGAGCTACCTCCATACCAAATTTAATCGAAATCATGAGTAGGGCTTATTCCACCTAATTTACATAATGCCCAATTTACCAAAATACTCCTACATCTCAAAAGGATTTAGTGTCAAAATACCTAAATTCCAGAATGCCTAACTTTTTGTCTCATAGCACCTTAATTTTAATACGACTGAATTTTAAAATGTCTTATTCTCATAATGGACAAACGTCACAATAGCTTTATCGCAGGACACCGTATGTATGTTCAAAACAACCAGGTGCCAGAATACCTAAATTTCAAATAGGCTAATTAAACCTTCATGTATAATTTGCTTTACTATTTTCTTTAGTACTGGCCACTAACATTGAAGTACCAATTCTATAAAGACAAAGGCAATATTTAGGTATTTTGAAACCGTGTCATTTTGGCATTCTGGAGTTTGCAGTTTAAGCTATTTTGAAATTTTATCGTATCTCTGATTCGGCATTTTAGGGACAGTACATTTCAATATTAGGCATTTCGAACATGAGACGTTTTAGGTCAAAGTCATTATGACATTTGTTCATTATTGGAATGAGACAAATTGATATTTGGGTATTATGAGCCCATGGCAATTTGAAATTTAGTTAAATTAGTACATTAGGTATTATAAAAATTAGGTGGAATAAGCCCTACTCGAAATCATAACGGCGGTTTAGGGTTGGTCTCGCTGTAAATAAGGCGAGGCGATGCTAAGAAGTGTGCGTTGCAGTTGAGAGTTACATACAATGACACAAACACACATGGACAAATCACGTCATACAAATAAATAGACAAAACATGGCAATGCATCTTATTTCACCATATGAAGCTTCGACTTGTATTATCGATACATTGCCGTTGACACACCAGTCCTTTAAAATGTCGTCTGTCATTACTCAGAAATGTATAATATGCAGTCGAAGCTACATATGTTGATTTTTAGAAGCTGACTGGACCAAGGTAGCAGTGGAAAAGAAATTGGCTGTTAATTTTAGGGTTCTGAAAAACAATAAGGGTTCCTTTTTTTCGAAACCCTAATATTAAAAGACCGTTTCACTACCGTTACTACTAAGCTCACTCAATGGCTGACAGTCTGTCGGTTCGAGTTCGAATAGATTTCTTTTTACATAGATACATACCCAGCCTTAATTTCCAGAGTGGGGTAGGCAGAGCTACAGAAATACCAACAACTGTAATAAGACTTGTTTATATTTTTTTAACCACATTTTGCACGATCAGATCAAGAAGTTTACTAGTGTATAAGTGACAGGTTGCAAGCCCATCGCCTGTACTACAAGCCCTTATTTCCTTAGTCTCCTCTTACGACATCCACGGGAAGACATAGAGTGGCACTATTGTAACCCGTCTACCACACAGAGCATTTCTTTTTATTTATGAAGTGTTTTTTATGGTGTTGTTTTACTTTGTTTTCTCATGTTGTTAACTTTACATTTCATCGAAAGCTACAGGGTGAACGATATGAAGTGTTACCAAATTCACATTGGGCATATCTGACAAAATTCTCATTAGAAAAATTGCATTTGTTTTTTTTTGACGGTTCATTGTCCTGTTAGCAAGCTTCCAAAAGCATTAGTGTGTTATATTCGTAAAATAAAAAAAATCCGATATGGAATTCAAACGCAGTAGTGTGATTGCGTTACATTTGTCTAGAAAATCACAGCCAGCTATCGTTTGAGAGCTCAGTCACCTTAAAGTGATTAAAATGCTCGTGTATCGCATCATAACACGGTACAATGATACGGGCAGCATTGTCAAACGCTATGGCGGTGGACCGAAAAAGACAGCAACGTCACCTGGGATGATTCGGAAAGTGAAGATGCGGCTCCAACGAAATCCACGTCGTAGTGGACGGCAAATGGCTAAAGAGTTGAAAATATCCCAAGACAGCATTCGCCGCATACTAAAAATGAACTTAAAGTCAAACCTTACAAGTTCCAGAAAGCACACGATCTGACATCAAAGCAGAAAAAGTTTCGCCTCGAAAGAGCAAAACAGTTGTTGCGTTTGCACGAGAATGGTCAATTTTCTATCATGGTCTTCTCTGATGAGAACATTTTTCCTATTGAGCAATTCGTTAACTTCCAAAACGATAGTGTTTACTTGACCGAACGCACACACGAGAATTTACACCTTCGAGTAGCCACCCGAAGTAATTTCCCATCACAAGTAATGGTGTGGGCAGCAGTGACCGCTGACGGAAGCTCTCCAGTCGTTTTTATCGAGCCTGGTGTCAAAGTAAATGCGACTTAATATCGGGAAAATGTTTTGGAAGCTGCATTGGAGCCTTGGGCACGTAAACATTTCGGTAGTAGACCGTGGCCATTTCAACAAGACTCGGCCCCGGCTCATAAAGCTCGTGTGAACCAAGAATGGCTGAAAAACCGCGTTCCACATTCCATTTCGCCCACACAATCGCTTTCGAGTTCCCCAGACGCGAATCCGATGGACTTTTCTATCTGGTCGATTTTGGAGAGCAAGGTGAGGAGAAGAAAACATGCCAGTATGGATGCACTGAAGAAAGTGATCGTACGCAATTGGCATGAATTTCTCATTTCGCAATTCTTCTGCCGTCTGAAGGACATAGTCAAGGCAAAAGGTGGTCATGTCATCATGAGTTAAAATAAATTAATTTTAAAATTTTGATGTTTTTTCTCATTGTTTTCTTAATAATGAATAATTTGTTACACCAGAAAAAAAATCGTAGCCTTTGAATTTGTTAACACTTCATATCGTTCGCCCTGTATCTTCTTCTCCAGCCGTGTCGATTTTAGGTCATCTTCAATATGATTTACGTAGGTAAGGTTAGGTTAGACTTGTGACCATTAAAAAATGTTAACTCCTGTGTCTAGAAAATCCTGTCGATGAAATAAACATTCTGCGAAGTTATACATTCTATGAAATGAGGGTCGACAAAAGAAGGATAAACCATTTTTTTTCATCATTTTGAGTGTACCTACCTATATTTTTAACTATTTATGGTATTATAATTATGTGGATAGCTAATGTAGGGTGGGTTTTTATCATTGTAGTAAAAGATATTTCAGGGGCCAGAGGGTGATGCTACCCATTAATATTAACAATTTATATAACACTCTGAAACAAACAAATCAACTGTTATACATACAATTACCGGCAAACTTTGATGGGACAGGTTGTAACATTACTCACTGCAATGCTAACCTCAATATGCAAAACAGCTGTCTTTATTAAACGCCTATATCCTTTAGTGATGCAATAAACATCAGATTCAAGAAAATTATCGAGCAAATGAGGCTTGATTTATTTGGTTTGTAAAATACTTCGGACATGTCTTGCTACTGACTTGCGCCAATTTTCTCTCATAATTAGCCCCCGGATTCTTGTAGCAATGACGTCACAATAGGTTAATTTAGGCGCGCTCGGCACGGCTGGCAATATGGCGTCGCTCGCCTGACTCCGCCGGCAACTACCTAAATCAGTGCGCTTTGCTCGTGTAGACGTCTCAATACGTGTTGTGTTGTATATATGTATTTTTTTCACTTTATAGGGTAGTTAAATTTTCAAACGGAACCTCTGTAACTGTGCTGAAATTTCATTGTGATAAATCTTTGAAAGTAGAAACCTGTAATTATAGGTCGGCGAGATATTAATTATAGAAAAAAACGGGCTTACTAACATTTTTTCGACTTATTAAGGACTTTTTTTTTATTTTTATAAAAGGTTCGGTTTTGGTTTCGGTTTTGGCCGAAACTACAATGAAACCGAACCTTCGGTTTCGGTTTCGGCAAAATAACATGTTTCGGTCGGTCACTACTCATAATGTTGTGGCACTTGTGGCTTTAGTTTTTTCCCATTTGGCTATGGAACCCTACAAAGAGCTACTCTATTGTTTTATTTTGTGACTATGTTCTTGTCACTAGCTTTCACCTGTTTCTTTTTAAAGCGCGTGAGAGAAAGTCATGGGAATACTTGACAATAGTTGTCAATCATTTATGATATTTATTTGACATGACATGAGACATGAAATTTATTGTAAATTAAGTAATTTTAATTAATTATAAACACATTTAAATGTTTAATTTTTCATAAATCAAATTAACTTAAAGGTGGTAAGTATCTTTATATGCCTTTACGGTATTATGTCGGAACTTTTTGATGGCACACTTCGGCATGCTTACGCTTCGGATTTACGATCAACAGACAACTAAGGTAAGAGTGTGCTAAACCGCCATTAAGTACAATTTTGACGCCGCGTGTTTTGAGGGGATTCAATCAGCATGCAGCAGAGCTTATATTGTAAAGGAAATTCCCATCGCCATGCAAAGAAGGGTAAATGCTTAATATTTCATAAGATCCCTTGATCGAAAAGTTGTTATTCTTGAAAGACCTATCCAACGACAACCCACACTATGAGGTAGACGAGGAAAAAAATACATCCCCGCGTTACGTGTCCCCTACAAATAAACTTAAAAAAAATATTATTTAATATTTTATTTTACCACTTTTTGGCGTGACTAATATGTATATTCATGACACATTACAACTTTCTGGTACGAGTCTCTGAGCTAGGCTGCGGACGGACGGACGGACATGGCGAAACGTTATTGCATTTTGTATAGAAACTTTCAGCCTCACAATACTCTTAATATTAATGAGAATGAGACTTAACTTCATAAAAATAACAATTTATTGAAAATCAAATTTAAGATTAAATACGAAGTAATTATGTTGTTTCACAATTGATTCTAATCGTATCTCATACACTTTTGGGCAGCTCTAGAGTACTGCCATAACGAATAGTCAGCGAGAAAAAAAAGCCGGTCAAACGTGCGAATCGGTTCGCGCACCGAGGGTTCGGTACAACCTTATTAGAATGTTAAATTGTACCTATTGAGGAACAAACTTGACTTAGCCATTAAAAAACTGTTGTCTCCATATGATATGACATATGTCACGACTAGTTTGCCAATTACAAATAAGTATGCAATATTTTTTTTAAGGAGGAACAAACTTGACTTAGCCATTAAAAAACTGTTGTCTCCATATGATATGACATATGTCACGACTAGTTTGCCAATTACAAATAAGTATGCAATATTTTTTTTAAGGTGGAACATCAACTACTATTGAACGGTTTTCGGATTTTTCCTTTGTTCTACAAGACCTTCCTTTTTGCCAAATTTCAGGATTTTAGGTCTATAGGAAGTCCCCTTCAAATTTAGATACCCTTAAGTGTCGAAATAAACGTATTTGGCGGCATACACAACCGTACCTTTTTTTAACGTTATTTTAGAAGTTTATTTTTTTACATCTTTAGGGGAATGTAGACCTGAGTATATGGTTTTAAATTCAACTCGACACCACCACGCCTTTTCGAGATAAAGGGCCTTAGCAAAGAGACAGACGGACGGACGGACAACAAAGTATACCTTTAAGAGTTCCGTTTTATCCTTTTGAGGTACGGAACCCTAAAAAATGTTGGAAAGACTGTAAGTGCATTTAAAACAATAGAAAAGCATTGCTATAACGCTGGGTACAAGGCCACTGTCGCTAGGCACGTAGAAGTAAATGTTAAATAAATATCAAACATGCACACACAAACTATGAAACATGAAAATGATAACAATTTAAGGGGAAATAAATCGTTTCACAATGTTTTTAGCATTTATAAACCCCATTTTAGAAACCATTTTAAGATCCCGTAGTCTAACAAGTGCATCCTTATGTTAGTCATGTTATTTGTATTTTCTTTGCACTTGAATGAAATTAATTTACGAACAATTTCTACAGAACACATACTAAAACAAAGTATAGTTCGCAATAGAGCAGGGCGTTAATAGCTTAAAATTATTACATTAAAAAGATCAAAAGTAAGTTAGTGACACCTACTGATAGTAGAATTACCACTTCTATACAGTTGAAATAATGTTCATGGTGCCAAGACTGCGAATAATCTGTAGGATGCCATAACAACATGAAATGTTTACCCTAGAAAAAACATATAATGAACACAAAACGGAAAATGTTTGTAATAAATGCACAGGTCCGTGTTTGTTTTTACTGACTTTAAGGTGACCCAAAAGTTAGTTAACGTAAAGATGTTAAAATGACAGGGTCGAGAAGATGATATGATAAGTACAGAGTTTTTAGATATTAACCTTGCATTAAATGTAGGTAAACCTTTTTTTCTTGAAATATGTATTTGAGCCTAACGCTGTATGTACAATAAAAAAAGAGTTTTTGTGAATAAAGTATATTTACAAAAAGCCTAGTGGTTAGTACTATGACTGTGAATTTTCGCATTCGGTGATGACACCAGCCTTTTTATTTTTTATTAGTTGTTGTTTAACCCAAAGGTATTTATTTATGTTTATTTATTTCCAAAAAAATATACAACATGTAAAAAAATATCAGTGCTTTGCTCAAAGTCCTATCTTATCAAGTTACTCGATAAAAGCCATTTGCAGAAAAAGTAGACCTAAAATAGTTTTATATATTCATATTTATAACAGGAATAAAAACCTACAAATTCTTACTTATAAGTATACACAGCAGTTTTTTAAACGTTTTATAAACTGTGCACGACTATATCACTAGACCCCGCTATCGGAGGTGCAAATTGTTAGCTGTCAAGTTCTTAGGGATAAGTAAAAATATTTATGATGTCGATATCGATATTCTTACTTTTTCTGTACAACTAGTTTTATATGTAGGTACCTATACCATTTTTAGACTACAATTTAACAAGGTTATTTTTGGGATCCATGGTTAAAATTAATAGATAAGATATTGGGTTTATTGTTAATGACTGCACTAGATTACTGCAGAGAAACTGTACGGGTAGCACAAGTTGTATTTTCTCGCTTGTCGCTCAGTGCGCCTCTATCGTTACAGATTGGATAAAAAGGGAGATCCGAGCGACAAACAAGTCGCGGGCCACTTGTGCTAGCCCTCCTGGAAAGAAAACTGATCGTTCATTAAGAATACGATAATCAATATCCCTTTTGGTGGACATAAAAGAGAGATTTATTGATTATTTAAAATTTAAATATTTGTTAGTAATGATGAAAGATTAAGTTTTTTTTTTTTTAAATATTACTCGCATTCATTTTGTAATTGTATACTCCTGTTTTATAAAATAAACAAGTGTAATTAAAGTCCTAGACTCTCATTATGGTAAAGAAAAAATATCGACATATAGCTATAATTATCGATATAGCTAGTACTTCAAAATAAAATTAACTCATCCCTAAGAACATAACAGCTACCAATTTGCACCTCCGATAGCGGGATCTATATATCACAATATTCTTGACAGAGTCTAGCTAAGTTCATAAGAACAAAAAATAATATACTTATAAATAAATTGGGACGCTACTATTTTTAACGACGCGTTTAGTTGGTAGTGAGTGACTCTGCCTACGAAACTAGCAGCGGTCCCGGGTTCGGTCAAACATCCCGCTCAGGAGGTGAGCGATGAAGTCGTCCAGGCTTTGCCAGCGAAGATCTCTCGAAAGCAGAATGGTTCTGGACGTGGCTCGATGTGGGGTTGGACCCTGTTAAAAGCAGGAGCCTCTCGAACACCTTGGACAGTGTGCTAAGGAGAGTTATCGGGCGTTAGCTGCCCGGCATCTTCCTGTTCTTGCCCGGCTTGGACTAGGGGGCGAGCGCCGCGCAGGCGAGTATTTATGCGGGGGACGCGGTCGTATAAATATGGCGCGCTACCTTTTGCGCCGCCAGTCGCCCCGCACCCGCCTGACGGGCAGGGACTAAATTAAACTAGGACATAAGTATGACTATGAACGCTAATAGGTAATGTAGATAGCTACAGTCATAACTGTCATAAGATTTTTATGAATAAATAAAAGTAAACACCCTTACGGGTGTAACGGGGGTGAGGTAGGAGGCTAAGTGGTGGGGCAGGAATATATAAAAATGGCGTCGCACGCCATAAAAAATCAGAAGCATCAAGACACCGGCGGGCTCAACAACAAGAACAAGGAGAAGAAAACCACAACGCCGCCGCACCTTTGCGCCTTCATCTACCCGCCTACCTGTGTATTCACCATAGTATTGAGTTCTCATTACGGAGTACAGCCGTTCCTCCACTACCCTATATAGTCCACTACCAATCGAAGAGAGCCTGCACTGTAGATATTTTTTAGGTCAAATTTACTTGAAACTTAATAGAATCAATGCTAATAGTATGTCATTTCACACGAGTCCCAAGGTGTCTTGGCCAGAGCTGCAAGCGAGGGACAGGACTCGGGACGCGTTAAAATGACAGTTCTGCACGTTAATCAAAAGACGTTATTTAATAAATTTGCGAAAAAATATCAATAGTACAAAAATAAATCAGAAAATAAAACTATTACAAGAGTCAATTTTACTTTTGACACAGACTTTATAAAATGGCAACGGTTGTGACCATTAAACCAAATAAAAAAAAATTACACAGTGACTTAATTGGCTATATTTAAAAATCAAAATATATAATCCACTATTAACGAGCGGTAATGCATAAACGTGGATTCACATTACGCTGTGCTAGACTGGGCCCGGTTTCGGCATGGTGTAATGTGAAGCCACCTTAATACCCAACTATCCGATCATTCGTAATACTCGTACTAATTCAGATTCAGCCATCTTGATAAGAGCCGTTTTTTAGATATTGCCTAGATACATTTTGTGTGTATGTATGTATGTGTGTATTTATGTAATTTTAATATTTTAAATTATATTACCTATGTATAGTTTCAATGCTAAATTACGTAATCAAAAAGTGGTTGAACCAAACTCTTTGGTTGGATACACGGCTAGGAGTTGAAACAAAATGTTATTTAAAAAAAAAGTAAAACGCATTATTGCGAAATATCCAACTTTCCGCACGATATACAGCTACGTAAAGTACCAGTTTTGAGCAACTCTGTTATAATAGTACATTTTGATACAAGTGCGGAAAGTATGTATTTTACACGAGTCCCGAAGTATCTTGGCCCGAGCTGCAAGCGAGGGACAAGAGTCGGGACGAGTTAAAATGACAGTTCCGCACGTGTATCAAACGACGTTTTTTAATACATTTGCGAAAAAATATCCATAAAACAATAATAAATCAGTAAATAAAACTATTACAAGAGAAAATTTTACTTTTAATTGACACAGACTTTATGAAATGGCAACGGTTGTGACCATTCAGCCAAGTAAAAAAAAAGTCACAGTAATTTAATTACCTATATTTAAAAATCAAAAAGTATAATACTCTATTAACCAGCGGTAATGCATAAAGGTGGATTCACATTACGCCGTACTGGGCTGGGCCCGGTTTTGGCATGGTGTAATGTGAATTCACCTTAATACGCAACTATCTAATCATTCGTAATACTAATTCAGATTCAGCCATCTTGATGAGAGCTGTTTTTTTTAATATTACCTAGGTACACTTTATGTGTGTATGTATTTATGTATGTATTTAATTTTAATATTTTAAATTATATTACCTACCTATGTATAGTCTCAATGCTAAATGACGTAATCAAAAAGTGGTTGAACATTCAAACTCTTTGGTTGGATGCACGGCTTGGAAGTTGAAACAAAATTGTATTAAAAAAAATGGAAAACTATAACGCACTAGTGCGGAATATCCAACTTTCCGCACGATATACAGCTACGAAAAGTACCACTTTTTGAGCAACTGTGTTAAAAAATAATTTTATGGTTAAATTTACTAGAAACTCAGTAGAAATGCTCTCAAGTGCAAATAATAAGACATGTAATTGAGCGATACTAAAATTGAGCCCGTCGGGCGATGAAATAGGGGTTTTTAGTTTGTAAAGGATTCTTTTATGGTCAAATTTACTTAAAACTTAGTAGAAATGCTTTTCAGTGCAAATAATGAGACGCGTATTTCAACGATTACTAAAATTCATCCCCTGGGTGATGAAAGAGGGTTGCAAAGTTTGTATAGGAGAATTAATTTTTTGTTGTAGTTAATTTACTTGAAACTTAGTAAAAATGCTCTTCAGTATAAATAATGAGACACGTATTTCAGCGATTAGACGGTTGTAGTTCTTAAATGGTTCTTTTAATGCTCATATTACTTGAAACTTGGTAGAAATGCTCTTCAATCCAAATAATGCAAAACGTATTTCAGCGATAACTAAAAGTGTTTAGGATACTGTTTTAATATTTAAAATGTATTACTGTCGAGGATTTGGAGAAGCTACTCCTAAGGGGGTTGATTAAGGGTTTAAAGTGTGTAGGTACACGAATTTGGTAATATTCAATGTTCGATACATGAATACATATCGCTGTCTATACACACCTAGGGTTCCGTGTATTTGGTATATTTTTTACCATTTTTACCAACATTTTGATATACAGGATGTTAGGCAGATCGTGTGCCAAAAGATAGGGTTTTTATTATATTTTTTTATTTCGGTATTTCCCAAAACTTCATAGTTTTCTTTACATATCTTCTTTTTTAATTGTCGTAGCAATATGGTATTTGTATTTTTTTCTAAAGTTTGCTTATTCTATTAATATCTTATTCGCACTTCCATACTAAACAAAAAAAAGATATGATCCTACTATTAATTAAAAAAAAAAACAGAAGCTTCTCGGATCTCCCAATTTCACAAAAACTTCTTCAATTCATGATCATTCTAACGGTATACCACATGTCCAGAATAACTATGAATTTTCTGGCAAAAAAAATGGTTTCACTCTAAAATAATGGGTTACATCACCTTTACTTCTTTGAAGTTAAGTGAACTTATTTTATGAAATAAATAAATTAATAATAAATGCACTCAATATAACAAGTTTATTTGATAAACAATTATAAAAAAAAAAAAATTAAAAGTTATCTTATCTACAATGATAAATAACGATAATAAAAAATAACATTTATTTTTGCCGCTAATTATTCTTTAACGATATTGAATATGCAACTTAAGACCAAAAAGAACCTGGGTGAATTGCAAAAGTATCGTACATAGTTAAGGACGTAATTGATGTCAAAGTGTAATTAAAACAAAATATTTCACCTACTCAAAATTTTGGAAATGTGGTAACCTGGTTCACCATTTTCGATGCCATTACCACAGTTATTAGAATTTTTCAGTGTCGTTTGCTGTCAAACAAAACTGGTAAAGGTCGCATCGCAAAAGCTAGCCGACAAATTGGTGAGCGACGATAAGCCTCAGTGCTCGGTCGTTTATGAAATGCTGCCGAGCCTGCATTAGGGCTGGCGGTGAGCAATTTGAACACTCTCTTTAATTACCTTATCGTAGTCTCTACTGTATCATGAAATATTTAAAGCCAGTTAATTTGATTTTAAACGGAAGCAAAAATCCGTTATTTAAATTAGATAATTTGATAAAATTCAGTCTTTGTTGGACAAACTTTATAATAACTTCGCTGCTCTAATCAATAAACTCAATTCGTATATCATTTTAGAATTTCGATTAAACAGGCCAAATTTTAGGAAAGTTATAATTAAAAAAAAAATACACTTTGCGATGTCAAACTTGCTGGAAGAAAAACGGATATTCCTAAACTTTAAATTAGACTTAAAAAAAACAAAATAAAAAAAAAAACAGCTTTCTTTGACAGCAAACAAAATTGAAAATTCTTATAACTGTGGTCGTGGCATCAATAATAAAGAACCAGGACAACGCATTTTCGAAATTTTTTAAAGTTGAGTTATTTCGTTTATGGTTTGGCTTTTACTAAGCTTGATTTATCATCAAAGAGCGGAATTCTTCATAGCAAAAATCAAACTGTCAGAGGGATTGACCTAACGGTTTTATCGACTTATCGATAAATATTTGTCACTTAACGAAACAAAGTTAAAGTAATGAAATCAGGCTTTTGGATATACATACAAACAAATTAACGTTGTCCCTAATTAGCTGACCGCCACTGTATTTTAGTATAATAGTAAAGAATAAAACAGAAAATACTTTTTTTTACAGCGACAAAACAGGATGTCAATCCAAGACAAAGAAACAGAAAGGGCGCAACGTCCAACGTGCACTGCTGTCTATTATCAACATTACTAGTCTTTGCGACAATGATTTTGCCATCTACGCAGCAGCAACACAACATTTCAGTTACAAAATTAGATGAAACAAAACCAGTTTATTTCGACAAAATTGCGAACATCCACACAATTCAAGATGAATGGAAAATCGTGGTATACTATAACCTAACGACCTACAAGCAAAGTCTACAAAACATCGAGAGTTATGTCAAACATCTCAGTAGCCAGTGTACATCAGAGGCGGCTTTTATAACAATTACTTCTCAACTACAACACGAGATAAATGAACTGAAACACAATGACAACCTTCTTCAGTCCACACACGAATCAAGAAAGAGAAGAGGTCTGATTAACGGCGTTGGATATCTCGCACACTCGTTATTCGGAGTGCTAGACGAAAGATTTGCCGCAAAATACAAGCACGACATCCGACTCCTACAGCAAAACGAAAATCATCTCAAAAATTTATATAAACAACAAACATCTATAATTGAAGGTGGATACAACCTACTCAAACGTAACGAAGAAGTAATGAATAAACAATACCTACTCATAAACAATCACTTAAACGATCTTCAAACAAAACAAGTTCGACTGGAAATAACTGAACGAAACACCATGTACATCACGTCAGGGACACTAGCAGCTACAGTCATCATTTCCAACCTACATCGTATCCAGGCGGCCTTGATAGACATGATAACTGACCTACGCAATGGAAAAGTAGACATACATTTATTGAGACCAGCTGAGCTACTAAAACAACTACGCATAATCACTAGCCAGCTACCGAGCGACATGTCCTTACCTAACTTCAGCAATGAACAAAACGTCAGAAACATATACAAGATACTTCGTGTACACTCAAGATTAACAGAAAATTTTTTGGTGTTTGAAGTCAAGATGCCGCTTCTCAACAATGATGAGTACGAATTATACCGCACCATACCAATACCACAAAGGAAGGGCCTCAACAGTGTAACTGTCATACCTACGTCAGAATACGTAGCCATTAACCTACGAAAGGATATGTTTATAACAATGTTCTCAACTCAGTTACAAACATGTTTAATAATTGACGAAGTTCATTTATTATGTCCCCTAAGACAGCCGATTTATAACTTGAAAGGCACCGAAACAATTTGCGAGGCACAAATTATAAACAATGATAACATGACTCAATGCAAAACCGAGATAACAATGTGTGGCGACAAGTGGGTCCAGTTACATAACAATGGCGGCGCGTGGCTATTCTCGTGTTGCCAGGAATGCGCAGTGCGCATTTTCTGCACAGCTGGTGTGACGGTCAAGTCATTGCAAGGTGCAGGCCTTATCACTCTAGGTCAAGGCTGCCTACTTAAGCATGACACATTTACAATACCGGCCCATTTTAGTTATCAAAGCACATTGATTAAAGGCAGTGAAGAACAGATGAAGATGATTGTACCGCAACTTCCGGAGATCAATAACCTAATCAATAATGCTTCATTCCGCATTATAACACCAGAAAGTCATGCTGGAACATTTAATGAGTTACGAAAGAAGATCGACAACGTAAAGAAACAGCAGGAAGACATCGCCAGTGATGAAACTGTATCATTCCATGACATCCATCAATATGCACTTATTTACATTACAATGTCAGTGGCCTTGGCGATTCTCACATATAGAGGAGCTCGCAAGATTAAGGAAAGATGGTTCCGAGCTCAACGTGATCAGAAGAAACATACATCAGAGATAGACAGCCAGAGCGTTGAAATGCAAACAGTAAATGTAAACGCAGATTGTAACCTGGCAAGCGTTCCGACCTCAACTGGATCAGCAAAGCCGAGAGGAGCTAAAGTGGATGCTGCAACTTCTCCTACAATGACCAGAGATACGTGCAGACTCTAAACTTATAATTTACGTGTTTTCATCTCTTATCTTTTCTTATTTTCTTAAGTCGGCAGCATGTACAAGCAAGTTGCACATAACATAACTTACCAATTATGCTAACATAGTGCATTCGTGGACTAATTAAGTTGTTTACGAAATATTTAATATATATTATGTGAATAGGTTTATCTTGAAGTAGTGTGAATAAAACACTCGAACAAGACATACGTTTTTATCAATACAAAACGGCTGTTGCAACAACCCTTACAACTTACATCCACGGGTAAACAGCCCGTTCATTTTCTATATGAAACTTATCATTAAAAATTAAAAACAAATATTGCTAAGAGTAGGTAACTAATCTTCATTCAAAATAACAAAGTCGAAATCTAAATCTGTACTAAATATGTTTTCTTCATCTTCCCTGTAGTAAAAGAAAATAGTCATTATTTTTTCAACATTTTCACCTTTCAAATTACTCCTTTTTTCATTGTAGATCTAGGAATTTATAAGATGAAAACGAGCGTTCTACCTCAGTTGAAGTAACAGGAGCATATTTGTAGTACTCGATAACGGTGTTTTGGCTGTAATCACTTTTTTCTATAAAATCAGCATATTTGCGTATGATGTCGTAGTCCGGAATTCTATCTAGTACTTTTTCAAGTTTTATTTGCACTGTCTGAGATCCACACCAATTTAGAATACTTCTCACCTGGTCAAGTATTAGAAGAGAGTCTAATAAGGATAAACAGGATGTTTGTAATTTGATTATTGCGTCACGTAAAATGCCATAACTTTCTTTTATGTACAACAGATCATTTCTCAAATTGTTGTGCTTGAGTACTCTTTTAGCTTCTCTTATTGCAGCCGACTCTTTTGAATTTAAGTTTGAAATTACTTCTGTAATACATTTCAAATTTTCTGCATAATATATATAGCTGCATTAAGCCATGTGCCCCACCTAGTTATAATAGGTTTTGGAGGCCAGGGTACGGATGGACAAATTTGTTTGAATAAGCGGACTCTATGTGGAGACTTTAAAAATATTTTTTTACGTTGTATATTAAGGCGTCAACACTTTTATATTGAGATCGTATGTGCTCGCAGACTCTATGTAATCCATGTGCCAGACATGTAACATGTAGTAGATTTGGAAATGTAGCTTTTAAGTTTTTACCAGCCTTTAGCATGTACGCGGCACTATCAGTGCTCAAAACAAGGACATTTCTAACCTGCTCATTATATGAATCGTGCCAAATAAACTTGTTGCGGACGGCTAGCTTTTATTGTATATAGAATGTTATGAACGGCTAACTTTAATTGTATAAATGTTTCGTTGATTGTAGGAGAAAGAAATTAGTTGATTATGTAAGGGATAGCAATTGATTAGCGTTAAGTATTAGAGTAGGATAGCAATTGTACTTAGCGTAGCATGCATTAGGGCAGATTGCCGCCACTGAAAATAAAATACAAGGTTGGATGTTGTTTTATTTGGTCCCCAGGAGTGCTCCACTACTATTAAAGTCTGAACTATAGAGTGGGAGCGCTCCTGGGAGACGGGAGGCGTCGATCTCTGTAGGAAAAGGAGGTCGGCGCTCCCACAGCTGAGAGAAAGCTGGCCCTGCCGCTATTAAAGTCTGAATTATAGCGGCAGGGACCCCTTAGGAAGTAGGGCGGCAACCCCCTGCATCACTATGGCCATAAAAGAAAAGTCTTGTTAAAATAATTAGGAAATCGTAGGCCAGAAAGTAGAAATGCCATAGTGAAAATTGTACCAATAAATCATCAAAATTGCGTAATAATTAATAGCCAATTAGAGGCGAGACGTCATGGAGGGAGAGGACTCTCCATGGTAAAGAAGGGCAGTATATAAACCGGTAGGGTTTCATGGAAAATTGTAGTAGTCGATCAGGATCCGCCCTCAAGAAAACAGGAAGAAGTAAAGGAACAAGTGCCAAGTCTGAAAAGTGCATAGTAGGGAAAGTTTTTCAAAAATTTCACTTCCGATTAAGTAAGATTTGCAACAAGAATTTTTCTTTAGTTCTCTTACAATCAAATTAGTGACACTTTTGCCCATCCTATTTAATGTTTCGTCGACTGTTATCCATATATATTTTCCTATCAGGTTCTTGCGTATGTCTTGAACTGTTTGTTGGTAATCTATATCTAAGTATACTTTTCTCAGCAATGATTCATCAGGAAGTGATTTTGATGTACAGGAACAACAAATATATTTTTGGAAAAAAATTATAAACTGTGGATTGTTAATCTTTTTCCATGGAATATTGCACGAAACTAAAAATATGATTAAATCTATATAGAATGTGTCTGAACTCGTACTTTTTGAACATTGTGGCAAATGAGTTTTACTCACTAAATGACTTTCAACACAATGTTTCTTTAGCTGATGTAAATGAACGTCACATTTAGAGCAATATATTGTGGAAGAATCTTCTTTGAAACTAAGAGAAGAATCTTTCTGTATCCATTTTTTTATTGTTTTTCTTTTAGGATTCACCATTTTAGTAGCACGGCACGGAAATCATTCATGAAAACTCAAGTGACATAAATGACATATGTGACGCTGACATGATTTACTTTAATATGGAGATGCAAGTTGCTTATCAAAGAGGTCAAATGTTACAGAATAATCTTTTAAGTTGATTATGGATACCTAATATATGCGATATTATTCCGTAACATCGATAAGTCGATAAAACAGTTAGGTCAATCCCTCTGACAGTTTCATTTTTGCTATGAAGAATTCCGCTCTTTGTTTATCATATTTTGGACACTCCTGAGCTGAGCTATCAGCCCTGATAGGTTGGCCACCATCTACCGGACACCCTGTACACACATATACAGGGTGGAAAGTTGAAATGGGGCATTAAGGGCAGCTACCAGATCCCTTGTTGCTACGCGAAAATGATCTTAGGAGACCTTTTCAACCCTTTTTGTCTTTTATATTTTTGACATTTTTTATCTAAGTATTTGAGGACCACCTCCTCGTCAAGTCTCAGCCTGGTGTCCACCTTGTTAAGAAAACCACTATTTTTCGGGTCTCTGAAATAATGTTCCATTAACTAAAATAATTACAACGCTGACCTGATCAAGGAGAACTGGCACAATGCTCCGCATGTGATCTTTGATCTTCTCGCCTTCAGCATCAGTTCCCATAGCAAGGTCCTGGAAAAAACAAAATAGTATATAATGTATTTTACAAGAGTTGGGTAAGAGACTTAAGAATGGACCATAGCATAGGCAATCTCGTATAAACTTTGGGCCCAGAACCAAAGGAGCAGATTATCTCATGAAATAAAATTTGTCATGAAATGTATTTTACTTTCTACTATGAGCACCAAGATAAATTCCATGGCAAATACAAATTTAAGTTTTTACACTAGAAAAATGGGCTAATAAGGAGTATTTTCGCAGGTGCAACCCCATTTTCCCTTATAACTAAAATATGTTTCTGCAATGGAATTCATGTAAAAACACCCGTCAGAAGCCAATGACGCGACTGGCGCGGCATTATATCCGTGTTCAATAAATTTTCGCTATGAGAAGGAAAACTAAGGCATATGATTAGCAGGGCCCGTACTTTTCATGCCGTTGACGCAAAAATGACGTCACGCTACATAGAGTATGATTCCAAACTAGCATTTCATCAAAATCATTTTTTATTAAAATCGATTGTTAAAATAAAAAAAAATATGACCATCGATTCTTAATACTCTTTTAAACAAGGAAATTGGAATAATTAATCAAATATGTGACACAACAAACAAAACTATGATTACAAAACAAAAGTATTTTTATGAATGTCACATTACGTATGAAAATGAAGATGACGTAGATTTTCTCTGTATGGTATTTAAAGCAAGAAGGATGGTGTGCTTCAAATTACAGAGGAGAAATTCTGTTTTCTACGAAATTGTTGAAATGTGGTAACAATACCATGTAATAAAATGTATGTATCGACATAAAATACAAATAAATAGTTTCATTTATGTTTTACGTCTCAAGTAGGTATTTATTTTTCTACGCGTCAATAGATTACTTATGTTTAACACTAATGGTTAATAATTATAAAAAAAAACCATTTAAAATCATACTCTATGTAGCATGACGTAATTTTTACGTCAGTGGCATGAAAAGTACGGGCCCTGATGATTAGTTTTTTATTTATTTTTCTACGGCGACGACTGAAGATTACATCAGTGTTATGCGGCGTATGATAGAGACTGATAAAAGAGTAACCTATCAGCAGATTCGGACAAGCTTAGGCATCGGTATGAGTCAAGTGCACAAAATCCTATATGAATATTTAGCGGTCAGGATACCTCATAATTTGACCGAGGCCCAAAAACTCCATCGTGTTGATTGGTGCCGTGAAATGATTGAAATTAACGCAGGTGACTCAAATGCTGTGTTCGACATACTTACGGGTGACGAAAGCTGGATTTACTGTTATGATCCCGAAACCAAAAGACAATCTGCTCAGTGGGTATTTCCTTCCATGAAGTAGCCAACTTAAGAGAAGAGAGGTCGAAGCGTGGGAAAAAATTTGGTGGCCTCGTTCTTCGGAAGGACAGGTCATTACGCGATAATTGTTTTAGAGGATCGAAAAACAGTTACTGCAGAGTGGTACACTAACAATTGTTTGCCACTTATCTTGGAACAAGTTCGGGAGAAACGACCTCGCAGTAGAATCCTCCTTCACCACGATAAAGCCTCGTCGCACACCGCCAGGCGAACGATCGACTATTTGGCGACGACAGACGTTGAATTACTGGGTCACCCGCCGTATAGCCCCGACCTTGCACCTTGCGATTTTTATTTATTCCCGAAAATAAAAGAAAAACTTCGAGGAAATGTGTTGTGGACGCCGAGGAAGCTGTGGCTGCGTTTCAAAAGGCCGTCGAAGAGACCCCTAAGGACGAGTGGGCAAAGTGCTTTTCTCAGTGGTTCCATCGGATGCAGCGATGTATTGACATGAATGGACACTATTTTAAAAAGATATAATACAAATAACTTGTTAGTTTACTTAGTTTTTGATTTACTAAGAACTTTAAGTTTGACCTCTACTACTTAATCGTGATTGTTTTCCTTTAAAATTCGTTATGCTCTTTCATTTGTTTTTTTTTACATGTTTAGTATTTGTAGTTTTGGCTGTAGGTGGGGGGGGGGGGGGGGGTTACACTTAAATCTAACAAAAATTTGCGCTTTAAAGCATTACTTAATCGAAAAACTGATTTCACAATCACTTTATATTTTTGAAAGACTGGGGTAGACGAGAAAATAAATACATCCCATCCAAATTACAGCTTTCTAGTACTAAAGTCTCTGAGCTAGGCTGCGGAGGCCAGTCAAATACCGTTTATAATATCGTCTCAGGGACGAATCGTGGATTTATTCATACGAACCTGAAAGAAAACCTCAGTCAGCAGTTTGGGTCTTCGAAGACGAGGTCAAATCAACGAGTGGTTCGCTCCCGCAGCGTGTCAAAGAAAATGGTTGTTACGTTTGTCTCGAAAAAGGGGCATGTTGCTACAATTCCTTTACAGGAACGCAGAACGGTTGGCGCTGAATGGTATTTCACAGTTTGTTTGCCAAAAATGATAGCCGAACTCCGAGAACATAACCCGAAACGTCGCATCATCTTACATCACAATAATGCGAGCTCCCATACGACTCGGAAGACAAATGATTTCTTGAAGCAGGAAAACGTTGAGCTGATGAGCCATCCTTCCTACAGTCCTGACCTCTGAGCCCAAACGATTTCTTTACATTCCCTAGAATGAAAGATTTATCACGCGGTCAACGGTTTGAAGACCCCGAAGCAGCTGTGGAAGCGTACAAATCAGCCATTTTGTCAACATCAACGTTAGACTGTTTTAATCATTGGTTTGCACTAATGGAAAAGTACATTAAATGGAACGGAGAATACTTCGAAAAACAATAAAATAAAATTTAGCTATCCCGTGCATGTGGTTTTTCTTATTCCCGATAATTTCAGTGTGCCCCTCGTAGCTACGGACGTACTCTTTTTTTACAATATAGTAAACATTTAGAAACCAGAATTAAGTGTACTTCTACCTAAACAAATTGTACTTAGGTACAATACATTAAAAAAAAATATGGGGCGGGGGCGAATATGAAAGCGAGTTAACGCGAACGCGAGTGCAGATATGAATGCTAGTGCAGACCGCGCACTTAACCTCCAAACGCTAATTAACATGAAGGCAAAAACGATCGGATGTGACAATACTGGCATGTCTACACTTTCATATTATTTTAATTGATTATTGTGATTGACCCTACCTGTTCAACTTTACACAGCTTGTCAACATATCCCTGGTAGGCTTTCATGCAATCTTCAGCGAGGCGAAGGTGAGTGGCATACTTAGACAACTCTTTCTGATACTGCGGCATTTTTTTGATCATTTGGGACAGGTCTCGCATGGATTGCTTGTCTCCTAACATAAAAGCAAAATAAAGCATAAGTAGACATTTCGTTACAATAATAATTAAGGCGATGTGAGCCCAGGCCATACGCGTTTATACATGTAATAGCCGATTTTACAACAAGAGCATAAAACAAACCATTTAATCCAAGACTTAGGTATCTACCCGAGTCGGCCGGCGAGTGTGGATAATTAAGTCGAGGATAAAATGGTTTTTAAGACCTAGTTATACACTCTGCTTTACCCTTCGATTACGAGGAAATAAAACTGTAATAATATAGAAAACTTTTCCTGGGATTTAGGCGGCAATGTCTGTTCAATAAGTTCTTTTGCATTTTAACCATTAGTGTGTTAGTTGTGATAATTATTTCCTCTTCGCTTGACAAAATTCCCTATCGCAACAAGTTTTGCGAAGAAAACAACTAATTATTAGTCCAAAACGAGACAACAACCTCAAACGCAATACGAGACAAATCCTCTTTCCCGCCACTCTATTTCTATTTAAACTTTTTTTTTAAATTGTCTGCCTGAAACTTTTAACTTAACTTTTGACAAGTGATTTTGCATGTTTTTTGTTAATACTGCTTATTTTTAATAGTTTTAAATTTTCTTTTGTGTAAGATGCAACATTGAAAGCAAATTAATTAAAGTAAATGTATTCAAATGACAAGTTTATTTAGTGCAGTCACCTCGTCTGTCTGTCTGTAGGGATTAATTGTCTTAGTCTAGATCATGACAACTCTTTATGCACAAATGCATAAAATGCGAATTTGTGCAGCCTATACCCAGCGTAAAGAAGGACTTTACGAGCATGAGAAGTGAAAATATTTTTAACACCGTAAATAAAAACCTGAACATTGTTTATATTGTCATGAAACCGGCGAATATTACGAGGGTAAGAGAATTTAACGCGCTTCTCGGGCTCTGAATTCACATCGCCTAAAGCCTTATCTTTTTCCATAACTTATTTTTTATTTTATTTTAATAATATAACGGAACAGAGTAAAATCCTCTAAACGTTAAATAGAAAATGGTATTACAGTCTACTACAAAGAGATGTATCCACTTTCGGTCGTAGGTACTAGGGCCCGGAATTTTTAGGGAAAATTATGACAAGTTGTAGGGAGTGATCATTTCGGGCCCTACTTATTATAATGCAATAAAGTGAAAAAGTGGACACATCTCTTTAAGTCGACTGTACTACTATACCTCCTCCCATGCGCTTTGATTCCGTAAACTTCTTCAGGTTTTTGGTGACAGAATTAGACACAACCGCAATATGTTGGTGGCGCAACTCAACCCACAATTCGTCATTCTCGTCCAGAAGTACTTCCTTCATTTGTCCTTGGGTTGCTTCATACCTAAAAATGAGGAGACACAGTAGCAGATGATATAACAAAAACTTTAAATCCAATGAATGCAACTAGCAAATGGCGTATCATACTTGTAAACATCATTTTCAATAGGCAGCAAGTCATAGGCCATTGCTTGCAGTGTCAGTTCGTGGAGCAAAGGAGAGACACAGTCGAAGCCGCGGTCGAGAACTAGTAACTGCGAGCGAGCTTTCTCCGGCCCTTCGCCCATTGTAGGCTCATCAGCCTGTCAAACAGAAAGAGAATAGCATAAACGCTTTGCATACCGAGCAGAAACGTATTTAGTTGTCAGGGCTGGTCGAAAGTTAACAAACGAGCAATAACTATTTATGCAACAAAGGATTGCAGATAACAATGTTATGTAGACTCATAATGCTCGAACTGCCCAATATTCAAACTACATTGAAGTAACGACACTTCGTGCTTTAATTCAATTAGATATTTTTTACACTAGATGTGTTAAGACTGAACCGAGCGTCCAATGGCGCGCTCATTACCAGAAGTCGGCGGGGTGTGCTGTTTTCAGATTTTTCATACAATAGACATACCTTATCGTGCAACAGCTTTTTGTTTAAGTATAAAAATAGTTTCAACTAGTATTTAAGCAAACTTCCTTGGATAATATATAGATGCATATGATACTATGAAGGTTAATCAAGTGATATATCATATGATATCAAACGTCTTCAGATAGGCAATAAATCTGTTTAAGGATGCCATATTCTCTCTGGGTGAATTATAATGACAACGTCATAATTCTATTGTTTATATTGTGTCAATTAGAAGTTTAGTGTATAAGCAGTTAAATAATTAAATTAACAATTTGATAAAGATTATTGCGATTTTCAGTGTGCCGAAATTTAAAGAAACAACAGTCCTAAAGTGGATTGAAAATGAAACTGATATGACATTTGACAGGAATAAGAGCATATTTTGTACAAGTATCACAAGAAAAAAAAGTAGTGTGCAAAGACACATTGAGGGATCTTCACAATAGGTATTATCAAAAGCCTGATAAAGATTTTTGTTTTGATTTAATTGAGTTTCTCATTTCGTAACATAATTACAATGTCTCAATTTAATAATCCGGCTTTCAAAAAGCTTTTTTTCCAAGTATTTATGTTGCCAGTGTGCAAACAGACTTACACTTCCAAGTGGAACATGCCTGAGGAAAAACTATTTGGATAAATTGTATCAGAGGTAAATCAGTTCCATGCACAAGAATGTTTCAAATGAAAAAATATGGATTTCTCTTGACGAAACGATTAACTCTTTAGGGCGATATATTGTGCATTTTTAGTGACGCTATTGAATTCGTTAAGCTCATACTTAATAGTATGCAAACAGTTTACAAAAGTTAATGGTCAAACAATATCAGCATTCGTCATAGGCAGTCTGAAAAATATGTGGGGTTAATCTTTTGACTACAAAATTGGAAATTTCCTGGTGCTAAGTTCTGATGGCATCGCATGCATGTTGCCGGCTAGCCGAACATGAAATACATTACATGTTTGGCACAAGGCCTAAACCGCGTAGCCGAAAAAATACGTTCCCTGTATCCAGATGTGGATTTGCTTATTTCGAACGTAAAGAAAGTGTTTTTGAAGGCTACAAATATAATTCAAATATTAAAGGACAAATATCCTAAATTGCCCCTGGCTCCAAAGCCAGTGATTACCAGATAGGGAACTTGGCTGGAGACAGCAGCATATTATGAAAAATATTTTGAGGAAATTCAAGTAGTCCTATGGACATTGAAAGCGTCAGAAGCAAAGTCGGTAAGAGTGGCGAAAAGAATAATACAATCCGAAAATTTACGAAATAACCTAAAATATATTGTTGAGAATTTTCATATACATAATTGAATATGCCTTAAAGAAATTCCAATAATCTAACCTGTCTATTGTAAAATTAGCTGTTATAAACTGGTGCTCATCAGTCAGAAATTAGAAGACGTCATCTCTAGAAACCCAGATTTAGATTATGCCATTTTTACGGAGTATGCCGAAAAACTTTCGAAAGCAACAGATGTGGACAGCATTTTAATGTACAATTAAACTCACTTCAATGGATGTAGAAAGATCTTTTTCTATCTATAAATGGATATTAAACTCAAGGCAAAACTCATATAAAATTAAAAATTTAGAAAAAAAAAACCTTGTTTATTACAATAGCACAGAAAATTTACAATAAATAAGTATAAAAAAGCTTAATACTCGTTTTGTAATGCATTTTCATTTTAGTTTAATAATTTTAGTTGTCTTCTTTTGATATTTATTTATGAATACACCTTATCCATATTGATATCTACAAGACACAACTACATGACATTAATGACGTAAAAACTAGAGTTGCCGCGAATAGTGGTTATAGCGAATAGTCGAATACCGATTAATCGCCATACACTTTGGCGAATAGTCGAATAACTCGACATTACTATTCGACATAAAAAAAAATTAAACACATTAATAATATTTCTAATTTCTTCTAAGGTTGTGAGCAAAAGAAAACAATAAAGTTAAAGAAATCTGTTTCATGTTATATATACCTACATATATGTAGTAAATTTAATTTTCAATTTTTAAATGCTGGCAAGTGGCAACCCTTTTCTTGTACATAGTTTACGGGGAATACCGCGTTTTGTATAACCCAGCGTTTGTTATTGTAGGGGATTTCCCGCTCAATCAATACGCTTGTGTTTAGGATAGGCGGCATGCATTTGTTATTTTATTTTCGACATTTGTTGACGTTTTTTTAACTCATTAGTTTTTTTGTTCAATAAAAGTTTATTTTAGAAGACTATTCGCCGAATGCCAAATAATACAAGCTATTATTATGCTAATATGGATATGTCCCGGGATTCCGGGACTTGTATTGTTGTTGGAGAATACTGAAATTATTTTATTTTAAAAGATACATACATACATACATATTATCACGCCTTCATTCCCAGAGTGGGGTAGGCAGAGCTGCAGAAATACCAACAACTACAACAAGAGTTGGTGGCAATTCTGTAACCACATTTTGCACAAAAAGGCTAAGATGTTTACCAGTGTATTAGTGACAGGTTGCAAGCCCATCGCCTAACAGTACTACAAGCCCTCATTCCCTTAGTCGCCTCTTATGACATCCACGGGAAGACATGGAGTGGCACTATTCTAACCCGGCAACCACACGTGCGATATCAATTGAAAATACAGATCAACTCCTGAAATATTTCTTACATCATTGAAAAAAAATAAAAATAAAATTCTTCAACAAAAACCTTGGCAGATTGTTTAGTAATAGAGTCATTCATTTACTCTTTGTACATTTAATTGTCTTAATTATACAACACTGTTAAACCAAAGCCCGGTATAAGCTACATTTTTTTATTAAGTTTAGTGTCAGTACAATTGAAAATAAACTATCCAAATTAAATAAACATTTTTGGAAAAAATACTGGAAACTTAGGGGGCAAACCACTATTTTCACACAAAACTGGGGATAACATGGTCCACTAAGTTACCAGTGATTTAATTGTTTAATAATCATATCTACCGGGTCATGGAATTCACTGTTAATCTGTTTAATAAAAACACGCAACATTTTAAAGAAAACCCATTTAGTTTTTCTTTATGTTTAAATAAGCCTTACAAACGTGAAAAACATAATGTTCAAAGAATAGTTGATCGACCCAATAAGTACATACTTACTTACTTTCAAAAATCGCAAACAATATCACGATGAAGTACTCAAATTAACATAGGTAAGTCTTCATATCAATATGAAAATATTTTATTAGCTGTAAAATGTAAAAAAAGGAGGCAATAAGTCTCGCTGTATACATTTATATATATAGGCATTGAGAAAAAAAACGTATACCACTCACAGCATTTTTATACGATCGCGATAACCTGCGAATTGCATCCGGAAATCCGATCACTGCCCATTACTATTATTGTGTTTTCTAATAAACTAAAGGGGATTCCTATCATTTCATAACCAACGTTTCACAAATGATTCATTCCACAAACATATCATTTGACAACCGCCGGTTTTTTTATAAAACTGAAAATAGTTCTGGATTTATTTCAGGACCATCGTGTAGAACCCTATAGGTTAGGTTAGTTTTATAAAAATCCTGAACTATTTGTAGCCACAGAAAAAATAGCGGGTTGGCAAATGAATAGGTTCCGAAACGATGAATTCATTTGTCAAAGATTTGTCGGCGAAAAGGCACAGAACCAAACTAAAGTATTATCTTGAAATCGAAGAGTGGTTATTTGTTGCACAAATTAATACACGATTTATACGAAGGGTAAATTGTAATTAACTTATTGATTTTTGTCATATAAGTTTTACATGGCGTATCTGTACAACAAAAAACAGTCTTCGGTCTTGATAATGCTTTATCAAATAATTATCAATCCGCGTACTAAATATTGAACACAAGCAATACCCTTGAATCCTTGAATCATCGACACTTATTACATCGACTGTTCATTTCCGCTAAAGCTGTATTGTTTTTAGGTTATCTTAAGCATGGGTTAGGTTAGGTTAGATCTGTGAAGGGTCGGGCCGGATTCCTCCACATTGGCTTGGGTGTTAGTCTCGATTTCGATGACGATCGAGATTCTGAAAGAACGTAGCATCTGGGCTGGTGCGCCCTGGGCATCGGTTGTAACTAAAGCTTGTCCCAGAAAAAAGTGTCGCTTTTACTAACCAAGGTTGTTTGTCAGACTTCAATCAAATGGGTTTGAAAACTATTTTCCTAGTTAGCATATTGTCTATTGTTTGAATTAAGATAAAAAAAAAAGATGTTAGTACTTGTATTTTCAAAGATGTCGTCAGTTAAAGAAAAGTTTCATGAAAAAATCTGTACAAATATGTTCAGTATCGCGGTATATCTGTGAAAAACATTGCATCGGAGCTTAAAACTTCAGTAAGAACCGTTCAAAGAGTTTTAAAACGGTTCAGAGAGGGTGGTAGCATACAAAGAAAGCCTGGAAGTGGCCGTAAACCTGGGTTTGTAAATAAAAATATAGAGAGGAACATTGTGGCAGCGTTACAGAAGAAACCTACTCTTTCTGTACGGGACTTGGCCAAAAAATACAAAACATCTAAATCTACGGTGCAAAGGGTGAAAAAACATAATTCTATAGTCATTTAAACAAGCTAAAGTATCCAACAGAAGTGCGAAACAACAAACGGAGGCTAAATCCCGGTCCAGGAAGCTCTATTCGGAAATGACTAAGAAAAAATATTGTATTGTTATGGACGACGAGACCTACTGTAAACTTGACTTCAAGTCACTTCCAGGACACCACTATTATTCAGCCACTGATAGAAAAACTGTTGATGAAGAGTATAAGGTCATGAAAATGGACAAATTTGCAAAGAAAGTTCTCGTGTGGCAGGCGATTTGTTCATGTGGCAAACACAGTAGGTACACCGTATTTTGCCAAAGGAACCATTACTGGTGATTATACCTGAATGAATGCCTTAAGAAAAGATTGTTGCCATTCATTAGGAAGCACAGAAAACCTGTCCTCTTTTGGCCTGATTTGGCCACGTGTCACTACACGAAGCGGGCAATAGAGTGGTACAAAGCAAATAGTATCGATTTTGTTGAAAAACACCAAAATCCTCCCAATTGCCCTGACTTACGGCCCATTGAGAAATATTGGGCTCGCATGAAGCAAAAGCTTTTAAAACACAAAAGTAATGCCACGTCAGTGGAAAACTTCAAACGGAAATGGAATGAAGCTTCCAAATTAATCACAGATGATGATGTACAAATATTAATGGCACGGGTTAAAGCAAAATTATGGAGTTTCTGGATGAACAAAACTTAAACCGATGTTTATAGGAATAAAATGTATTTTAAGAATATTCAAATACAACTGTGTTGTAAAATTTAATTAATTTTATTATTTGGTGGGGTTTTTTAACAAGTTAATATGCGACACTTTTTTCTGGGACAAGCTTTATCTCCTTGTGGGACTTCCAACCTATAGCTAATATCCGGCGGGAGCGGGTGATGGGGCTTGCTTTCCGGGAGCGGGTTACTGCTCCCGCAATCCGTTCCCGGAATGTGAGCCCCATGTCACCCGGTGACGTTGTCAACCGGGGGTCCCTGTGCGTGTTTCTCTGAAATCTCAGTGGACACTGCGGTTATGGGACGTGTAGTGTAGGTTATTTGAAGGGTGCCGGATCCGCCTGAAAGGCAGCCTATACTATGCGCTTGTTCGTGGTCGCGTGGCTCCTCACTACGATGCAGCTTGTCTGCCTCCTGGAGTTTTAATGGGTATTCTAGCCGCTCTAGCTTGGTGAGTCCCACATAACCGTCAAGGGTCCCTCCGGACCTTAACGGTAAACCTAAATGCATTTACCGAGGTAAAATAAAAAGTAAGATTAAAATTTGGCGAAGCAAATTTTCCATGATATGAGTGTCGGTGATTAAAGTGTAAACGAACAAGTTTTGTATTGTATGGTATAAAAATCAACTCACTTTGTAGGCGTCGAGTTTTTGTTGAATCAACTGAGCGAGTTCCACGTTGCGTTCCCAATCGCTGCAAAATATTTACACATCATGAAGAGAAAGGTTGCTAAATGCATTTTTTGTGAGTAGGTATCTAATGCGAGTTCAATTACCTGCGGTACCTGACTGAAGGATATTCGCCGAGCGTTGCGCAAAGCGTCGCGATCTGCTCAGCTATGCGCTCCATGCTTGCATTGCGATTTTGAGTGTGGCTCGGGTTGTACATGTGCTGGAAAGTGTCTGGAGAGTCCAGCGAGAAAACCTAAAACATCAATATATTGAAACAATGTGATGTATCTAAATTGAACCAATCTTCTTTTAGAAACAACCAACTCATATTCACCTGGCTTTCATATGGCAAGAAGGCAATGTTGATTTCCTTTAGTGTTTTTATTTTCCTTGCTGCTGAAGACTTGCATAGTTCATTGAACAATTCCTCAGGGCACACTAATTTATGGCAGCGTGTAAAGGATTTAAAATTTTGTAGTTAATTTTGGCTGCTCCATTTAAGTTTATGTTTACTGTGATGACGAAAACTAGATATTCCTAGATATGAAATAATAAATATGTGCACAAACCTGTTGCTCATATGGGACAAATGCAATGTTGATTTCCTTTAATGTTTTGATATATTTAGCTACTCGACTACGTGATAACTCATCAAACAGTACATCAGGGCAAGCTGTAAAATGAAAATAATTTGCAACGTAAAATAAGCAAGCATGATACAGTGTGATTAACACAAGCTGGATGTGATGGAAAAAGTAGGTTTCTCACAGATATATTAATAGAAATATTAAGTAACATACCTTCTGACAGAAAAAGATAGAATAGCAATACTTAATTTAACACTTCCACAACATAATTCACCATCATCAATTATACAAGTTTATGCAACAACTGAATTATCAAAAACTGAAGCAAAAACAATTTTTACCAAGACCTAAGTAACTGCATAGAAAAAGCGCATAATAATATAATTTTGGTGGGTGACTTCAACAGCCAAATCGGCGGAAGAAACAAATATGACCATAATATCCTAGGACCCTACATAAAGGGAAAATGCAATCACAATGATGAAAAACTAATTAACTTCTGAAAGGAATACAATCAGCAAGTAATTAGGTAACAGCTTTTACAAAAAGAAAACTAGCAAGAAATGGACATGGATATCCCCAAATGGCTTGGTAAAGGATGAAATTTCATACTAACAAACAAACCGCAATGGTTCCAAGATGTCAATGTTTTGAACCAATGTAACTTCAACACAAACCACAGAATGGTTCAAGGAAAAATATTTAAAAAATGTCGTAAAAGCAGCAGGAAGTACATATTACCTTCTACGAAAACCATACCAACAAATATTCCAGAAACACTGCTGTTAAATTTAGAAGAGCAACTTGAGCCCGCTTAAGTCCAATCATCAATCCAAGAAAAGTACAATAACCTGGAAATTAAACTAAAAGAGGTTAATAAATTAATTGCAGTTGAAAAGAAGGTGAAAGACAAAATAGGCCCTGTAGCAAAGAACCTGATACAACAAAGGAAAATACTACTATAAGATAGGAAGAAAAATTCAAAACTAATTACAGAAATAAGTAAAAAGATTAGTGTAAGCATTAGAAAATTTAATAAACAATCAGGATCAGAAGTATTTACACGTCATTTAGAAAGAACCGGAGGTCTGAAAAAAGCACTGAAAGAACTACAAGAGCACTCATTTTGGATACCTAGTATACATAACAAGACTACAAATAGAAAGGAAAGCATCAGAAATAATATATTAATCACACAGACTACTATATAGAATTGTATGACAGCAAGCATGTTTTAGCTAACAACTCAGTTTCGGAGTACCAATTTGATGAAGAGCCAATTCCAACTACTTTAGAAAGCGAGATAAGGAAAGCCATAGTCGCATAAAAATGGGAAAACGCCTGGAGAAGACCAAATCTCAAATAAGTTACTAAAATGCACCCTTCCATCCACTATCAAAGTTATCCAGGGCATATTTAAGAGTGCGCCGAAGCAACGATACGTAATTACGAAAAAAATGCGTTCGTTTGATCGCCTGCTGCATTGTTTTTACTGAAGCTTTAGTTATGCAATTCATATGTAAGATATTTAAGGAATCACTCTATCTATCATACATTTTAGAAACACGATTACTTGTACTTCCCTCGATAGAAAAATAATCCAAAGATACCTCTACATAACAAAATAAACACTTAGTACGGCGTAATTACTTCACGGAAGATCATCAGTTTTGGATTTACAACAAAACTACACGTCTTCTATAACGTCTACACTTTACATTTTTAAAATGTGTTTTTATTTTACTAATATGAAGGAAATACCTAAATTTGCACGCGTTTGACCATTTTAGCCAGAGCCGTCACGTTTCCCCCATGTCCGCATTAGTCCTGCTTCGTCCGTCGGACGTGTAGGCTGTGTCGCTTGTTGGTTGGTTGCGTTTATCGCGATTTTTGTGATTATTCACTTTATTTTAAATGGGGAACAAACACAACCAAAAAAGGAAGAGAAGGGGTTGGCAAAAACACAATGCTAAACGCTTGCGTGAAGAAATGAAGTAAGTTAAAATCGTAAACCTACTGATAGTAGAGTCGTTCTAAGAAACCTGATTTGACAGTTGTCAAAATGCCACGCTAAGGGAGGAGAAAATAAATCGGTAGCAACATAGACTGATTTTCGAGATGTATCGATTTGTATTACTAAGACTTTGTAATCGTTTAGTTGTAGTCTTGATGTTTTGGGCCAAAATTGGATTATTTACACAAGTAATTGTAAACAACACGCGAAGTTCTTTCAATTAGTAGGTATTTATTTATTTATTTATTTATTTAGTTATAAAAAATACACTTCTATGGTGAATATTTACCAAGATATAAAAATAGTTTAGCTAAAAAAACACATTTACAGGCAAAAGAGGCTTCTTAGAACGACCCAAGATTTTTTTTACTATAATTAATTATATAATATTGTTACTTCTTGGGACGGTTTCAATATTTCTAGAGCAAGACATCTCCAGAAATCTGAAGACAAAGAGAACACTCCTGTTGCTTCGTAAGTATACTCAGTACCTAACAACTATATTTCAACAAATGAGTAAAATTGCTAAATTATTCATATTTTTTTATTTATAGGGTTAATGTTCCAGTTGTTGGCTCTTCGCTACAAAACGAAGAGTTACCTAATGAACCGGTGAGGTATGCGTAAAAATAGTAAGAGGTGTATAGGAAAACATTTTAATAAATTTAGTATGAATTTCCACATCTTTATATTTTTTTCAATTTACAGGGTAAATTAATTGGTTGACATCGATTATAAAATTTACAACACAATGGAATCGTAAGTCCCAAATACGAATTATTTTTATAGAATGAGGATTACAAAATTTCATCCAAAAACAAATTCTGTTAATAAATAAATTATAGTTAAATCAAAACGTTCTGTTTTATTACAGGATGCCAATGGACCAAATTTCTTGTCTTTCAGTGGATGGAGAAATAGACAATGATATTGCTTACTCACACAGACAAAATAATGCCGTGAAGTAAAATCCGATATTGATTATTGTTGTTTCTTGTCCTAATATTTTTTTTTCTAAAGATACCTGCGTACATTATTCATTACATTATATACGTACATACATTAAGTAGGAACTTCTAAATATGTGATTGATACAGCGGCTTTAAGTTTTTAGTTTTTTAAAACATTAATTTAATTGTATACTTTATAGTGATCAGAATCAGACATTGAAGTTTTTGCGGAAATAATCATGGATAAACATTCGTACATACGGATCAAACTAAGACCCTTTTTTTTGTGAAACATATACTTTTCTGAAAACCGCACTAATGTCGGTTCAGCCAAACGTGAGATAATCGCGGACAAACATACATACAGGTCAAAATGAGAACTTCCTTCTGTTTGAAGTCGGTTAAAAATAATAACTTGAAGAAAGGGTCGATGACTGGGATTTTTGCCCTACTTAGCCGTTCTATTACTTTACATTAGGTATTGAGTTCACTTTATTTTGTGCTTAGTAGGTATATTGTCAATAAAGATAATTAGGTTTTATTTCATTTCAATATACAGTCACATTAAATCACGAGGTTGTTGAGCCACCATAGAACTCTGTCCTAATGACAGCGTCAAGTCACGCAAAAGAAATTATTTACGTCAAAATTTACCGTCAACTTTCTATGAAAGGGTTCTCCCGGTAACCTTCGAAGAGGAAAGATAGCCGATTGGAAGATGTACGGCTTTTACTTATGATTTATTCTCTTTAGCCGAACAATTGCCCAATAAATATTATAAATAACTTAACACTAAATTAAACTAAATACACCTTAGTTGTACAAACGACATTAATAAAAAATTATCTATTTATCTGTGAGAGGGTTCTAGAGTGGCTCAACAATCTCGTGATGTGACTGTACCTAATACAAGTAATTCAATCCTACCTTACCTACCGACAGTAAACAACAAATTAAAAAAAAATTGTAGGCTGAAAAAAGTTTTTAACTTCTTATAGTGAATATTTTAATAAAAGTATTCGGAATCGATTATGTTTTTTTATTTTGTAAACATTGGTAGCAACCTCCGCGCCTATGGTCGGATTTTTAATCCCACAGAAAAAATGTAAGCAAAATTACGTCACTGTCATAGTGACGTTTCAGGGGATCTCAAAGTTCGGGCCAGCAACATAAATAATATTAAGTTATAATTTCGTTGTAACAGTGATATTAATATTAGTGGTGGTAGGACCCTGTGCAGGGTCCGTCCGGATCGCTACCACCATCTTATCCACTAACCACCCGCCAAGCAACAGTGTTCGCATTGTTGTGTTCCGGTGTGGGGATAAGACAACCGGTGAAATTACTGGCATAGAGGCATTCCATCTTCGTCCTCAGGGTTGGCAACGCATTTGAGGTCTTAGGATTATAGTCTTGACAATTCAAATGTCTATGGGTCTCAGATTCCACTTACCATCAGGTGGCCTGAGTGCCCGTGTGCCTTCTGCTTAACATAAAAAAAAAAAAAAAAAAAAAAAAAAATGAGAAATAATTAAAATTTAACAGAACAATTAACAAAGTCACTGGAAAGCGATTACGACGGGAGCACGAATTGTGTAGCGAGTGTTAGTGACGTCTCACATCAATCAAGCGGCCCTCAACTTGTTGACACGGGTGTATCGAGTCAGTGATACCATTGCAATAAATAAATTATGCATAGAAAAAGAGTACTCTCGTTTTAAATGAATGTAACAAAGAGTTTATTTCAAAATAAATATCGTCATTAACAAATAAAATTCATTCATGTTGATTGAAATAAATAGATTTTTTATAGCAAGTCAATTTCTTATAAATGTGGAAAGTATAAATATTTTGAATGCTGCAAATGTTTTTCGTTATCGGCAACACCTTTGTTTACATTTTTTCTGTGGGAATAAAAATCCGACCATAGTGGATCGGCGCACGGCTCGTCAGGCGGGGCGCGCGGCCGGCGCATGGCTCCAGCTCGCTCCTTGCTGGTGTGCTATACGCACACATACACAAAGTGCATAAAATACCTAAAGTTAATGAGCGCAAAAAGCTCGGTGCCCCCTTAACGACAAAGTAGGAAAAGAAGAAATACCCCAATAGTGGACAACATCCACAATTATTCTCCTCCACAAAAAAGGCGCCAAAAATTACAGGAAATTATAGACCAATCAGTCTGATGTCGAATCTGTACAAAGTATATTCCAAAATAATACTTGGGCGCATAGAAGGAACACTTTATGAGTATCAAACATGCGAACAAGCAGGCTTTCGCAAAGACTTTTCAATTATAGATCATATATAGTTAGTAGAAAAATATAAAGAATATAACAAGATCTATTAATTGGCATTTGTTGATTACAGCAAGGTTTTTGACTCTATAGAGCACAAATATATGTATATGGAAAGCACTGAAAACTCAGAATATTCTAAATAAATATATAAGAATAATAATCAACAAAATGTACCCATGCACAACTGCCAGAATCAAACTTGCAGTGGGGAAATGGTTTAGGCTGAAAAAAGGAGTACGACAAGGTGATCCACTGTCCCCTAAGCTATTTCTGCCACAATAGCACAGATATTCAGGAACCTAAACTGGAAGGAGCATAGCCTAAACATAAATGGTAAATATTCAAACCAGCTAAGGTTTGCTGACAACATCATTATACTAGCTGAAAACCCAGAAAGCCTCCAAAATGTTACAACAACTTTCACAAGAGAGCAAGCTAGTGAAACCCAGCAAAAACCAAAATAATGACCAATGGCGAGAAAAGGTATATAAATATAGACAACATAAATATTGAATATGTAGATAGATAAAGAAATACAAAACCGTACTGATCATGGAGGGAAGTAATGAAGAACCCTGACATAATAATAAAATGTTGCCAAACTTGGGCTCTAACCAGAAAAAATAGAAAAACTACTTGAAGTAAGCCAACACAACATTTAATGAAGCATATTGAACATAAAGAGAGAAAGACAAAATTAGACTAAAGAAAAACTAAACTAATCGATGTATCACACACAATTAACAAAAGGAAATGGAGTTGGACAGGCCATGCACTGAGGAGAAAAAGAAATAACTGAATGTTACCCACGTGAAGAGAAAAGGAACAGAGGAAGACCTCATATGAAGTGGGAAGATGAATTTAAGAACAATACCGGGCCAACATGGAGGACGGCTAGGCTTGGGAGAGTCGAATGGAAGAATCTTGGGAGGCCTATGCCGCAGGGCAAATCAATCGACCACAATATTACTAATGTTGAAGAAGATTAAGTTATGCATAAGATCTAAAATGTATTTTATATTGTTGGTTGAAATAAATGGCTATAATAAAACATACCTTCAGTGAAGAACACATGAGCAGCTTTGTACATGATGCGGTTCCCCACAGAGAAATCATTGATCAAAGCTTGAACTGACTTTTCAAGTGGAGTAATAAGGTAGATTCCATCCATAGTACACAGTGGCTCTCTCTTCTTGTCAATGTCTTCCACCACTGTCAATATTCATATTATTATGTACATTATAATCAGTCAAACAACAATATTATTGTAGCTAATGAACCTCAAGAAACATTAGACCTAGTGTGAAAAAACATCTTATCCTGGAATTCTATCAGGTCTTTTTTCTTTGAACTTGTGCAGTAAGCAAATGCTTGGGAGTGCTAAGATTGTTCTACAGTTTCTCAAAAATAATTGGATTAGTTTCAAACAACCAAAAACTCTAAATAACATTGACTAAGCTGTAAGAATAGTTACAAAAAAATCTAATTATATACTCCATGGAGTGCCCTGAGTGTTTTTCTAAATAACTTCAAAAAATAAGAGAGCTAATAATTATAAATAATATATTATTAATACAGACGGGGGGTGGTGCAACATTTGCTGCACATGCAAAAAGCGTGCTTGACAGATTCAGTGTCACTTGGATGAAAAAGAACAATCTAGTTTTAGTTTCAAAACTATATTTAAGGCTGAAAGTTACATACATACATACATACATACATACCATCACGCCTTCATTCTCAGAGTGGGGTAGGCAGCTACAGAAATACCAACCACTCTAAAAAGACTTGTTGATAATTCTGTAACCACATTTTGCACAATCAGGCCAAGAAGTTTACTAGTGTATTAGTGACAGGTTGCAAGCCCATCGCCTAACAGTACTACAAGCCCTTATTCCCTTAGTCGCCTCTTTCGACATCCACGGGAAGACGTGGGGTGGCACTATTCTAACCCGGCAACCACACGGGCTTATTTTTATATAATATAAAATATAACTTAACATATTTAAGACTACATTTATCTTTTTGCTACAAGTGGCACTAAGAATTAAAAGCTAAATTATGGACTCCAAAGAGGCATAGTATTTGCAATTTACAAAAAGATATTTTTTCAAATAAGTTTAAAAAAAGATATATATTGCACATATATTCAAGGGTAACAAAAATGTATAAAAATAAAGTGATGTGGCTTTTTCATGGATAAAAAAAACACTAGGTACCTATGATGCAGACTGTAAGTGGAATATTTCAAGATAAATGTGTAATGGGTGCTGATCAAATGGAGTGGGAAATACAGCTAAACTTACATGTGATTCCCTCAGCAGATATATCATGCATTTTGCAGCAAGCAGAAACCATGCGCATAGACAGTTGATCCACAATTAGGATCCTCCAGTCTATGCGCTGGGACTCTTTGCCTTTAGGACCGCGGTAGCGGATCACCTCATTCATAATTTCTGCAAAATATATATTATTTTTTTTAGAATTGGAAATATCAACAATCAAAGCAATAATAAGTTTAAAAAACCATGTCAATTTATTATTTTAATACTAGTACAGCAGAGGCACTGGTCTCAAGAATATTTTTACTATAAATGGGATAGGAAATACCTCCCTAAATTATTAATAGTCCGGTCAATCTACACATGGGAAGGTACATAAATTTACAACAAGCTGCAAAGACGTGTAACTGTTCAAAACATAATTAAAAATAACATTTTAAAATTCCGAATCATTGCGATGCCTGGAAAAAAAATTATTCGAGGCCAAAGGTCAAAAATCTTGAAAAAAAAAATGGTTTTTCGCGATTTTCAGCAAAACGGTAAGTTTTATCATATAATCACCTCAGATAAAAATTGTTAACCATAAAATTCTCTACAAAAAATGTATCAATACTTTTTTTTCCGAGAGCCACCGTTTTTGAGATACAACGAATCAAAGAGTTGTAATCGTCATTATATGCACAGGCATAGATCTCTGCAAGTACTTCTTTCATGCCGCTTCCTTGCATAACATAACCAATTGATCCAAGAAAGGACATGAGAAGATGAAATCCTCCGAGTCTAATGATGATTTTTGATACTTCAGAGCCGTCAGGTGCAGCTGATACAATTTCTCGAGCTTTTGCATACAAGGGTTGGTCGAAAGTCACGAAACATACAGTGTGGCCATACCGTTTCGCATTCTCTAATGCATAAAGTAAAGTCGTGTATATGGTATTATAATTACTAGCTGGTTGCTGAATAAATGGTAAAAAGGAAATTTGAGATTTCGAATAATTTATATGATTGATCGTTAAACGTTCAATAAAACCATTCCAACCGGGTAAAGACGCATTTTTCCATTTCCCATGAAACCATAGTACATCAGCTTTCTTGAGGAATGACACCGTTTCAGTTTCATATGCAAAATCTTGGACATGTATTTTACTGTAACCTACTACACCATCATTTTGATAGATCTGTATGGGCACATGAGCTTTTGCCTTGAAATCTTTTGCTGAAAGCGCTTCTTTTATTCGTGGCAACGGTTCTTCCAATAAAACAGATTGTTTTGGGGTAACAATTTGAATAATACCCATTATGTGAAGCGTGTTATTACCGTCTAACGTATTTACATTGATATCAGCATTGTCTGCAACGTATTGAATAAGTGTGCCACTTTCTGGAGGTAAAACATGAGGAAGACGATGAAAAACTGCTGCTGCTTCGTACATAACTGTATCATTATAAGATGCACACAACCCAAAAGACGAAAAAAATTGTATGAGGCGTTTAGAGCCGAATCGTCGATGAAAAAAAACTGCGAGGCCTAATTGTAATTTAGACTTAAAAGACCTTGGTCGAACCGCAGTCATAATACTATGGCAAATATTTGTGCATACTAATTTGAAATGATCTAAATTAGATCGTTTATTCTTCAAAATCACTCGTTCCGTAAAATATGACAAGGACTCAGGAATTTCATTGTTTAAATCTTCAAACATGCGACCTGGTGGAAGGTAGTTAGAATTATCAAACACTGCGGCTTGAATATCTTCGCGAATGATAGCTGCTGCTGCTTCTAGAATTCTGAATCGTTCTTCTTTTTTATTCAATTTTTTTTTTCGTACCAAGCTTGATTCAAAATTTCATGATGATTGTCTTTTAAACATAAAAATGTTGATGCTCCCGATTTTTCAGTAATAATAAGTTTATCCCCATACTTAAGTTTTAGCCGTATCTTTATCGTCCTGTTATCTAAAGTTGTAGTTTTGCAAATATTACTTAATTCGTCGAGAGTGAACTGACAGTCATCGCTGTTTTCAATGTAAGTAAATATTTCCTCCATAGCCAGATCCATAGCTTCGTCTTTAGGACGACCAATTTGGATTTCATTCTACCTGATATTCTCATATTTATACTTATGTATACCAATTGAAAAATATTTTTACTTAAATTACAGCTTCAGAGATGTATATACGTGGCGTACTTATGCATATTTTGACGATTACAACTTTTACAACTCTTTGATTCGTTGTATCTCAAAAACGGTGGCTCTCAGAAAAAAAAGGATTTTTATCTGAGGTGATTATATGATAAAAGTTACCGTTTTGCTGAAAATCGCGAAAAACCAATTTTTTTCAAGATTTTTGACCTTTGACCTCGAATAATTTTTTTTCCAGGCATCGCAATGATTCGGAATTTTAAAATGTTATTTTTAATTATATTTTGAACAGTTACACGCATTTGCAGCTTGTTGTAAATTTATGTACCTACCTTTACTATTATTTTTTAGTCTAATTTGACCGGACTATAAAACAAGTTGATTATCTGCAATTTATTTCTTTATACTTTATGGCTTATCATAAACTGGTCTCGCTATAATTATAACAAACAGGTGTACCAGAACTTGACGTACTTAAATATTAATGCATAAGACTCTACTATACCCCAGTCCTAAAACTAGTTTTAACTTTTGAATATGTTAATTAGTTTAGGAGCTTTAATATGATTTTAATGATACTGGTAAAGAACACTTTTGTCTCAATAGACTAAAAATAGCTATAATTTATAAATCCCACACTTATAATTATCTAACTGTCAATTTTCAATAACATAGCCATATATCGTCGTCTTACTTACTCAAACTCATATCTGCATATTTTGTTTGCCGTTGGTAAACTTATTGCCTCTAAGTATTTCTGAACGAAAATGAAATAACCAACCACAAAAAAAATATGCAGATATGAGTTTGAGTAAGTAAGACGACGATATATTGTAATTGAATCACACCATAACTCAAAAATATTGACACATCTGATTCTGAAGCAAATCCATGTTTTCTAAAGCAGGCTTTAACTAGACGTAATAGCTTTATGCCTCAAAAGTAGGTAGAGATAAAAAAGATTCAGAAATCGTGCAACAAGTAGGTACTCCTGACCTATGGAAGAGGAGGAAGAGTTAAATATAAGTTACAGCTGGTTTTCCTTCCAGTCAACTAATTTCATTTAAATTTCACATCAGTCCCAAAGTAATAAGTTTCATACAAACAGTTCTGTCGGATATTCCTACACGGTAATAACATAGTAGATTGTACAACCAGGGCATTAAACACCATTTTATCCAAGACTTATGGTATCCATCCGAGCTGGTACGCGAGGGTGGATTATTAAGTCGAGGATAAATGGGTTTTAAAACCAAGTATGGGCGTTTTCCAAAAAAAAGTGTACATCACTAAGGACAAAGTTAAAAAAAATGACTTTTTCCATTTCCTCACGAAAATTAGCCATACATTTAGATACGTTAATTTTCGTGACGAAATGGAAAAAGTTAAGATTTCTTAATTCACACATTTTTTGGAAAACGCCCGTATACACTCTGCTTTTCACTACGATTACGAGGAAATTAAACGGTGATAGATAAGCTAAAAAATATTTTTCTTCTTGGCAGCAAGGTCTGTTCAATATTGCATTATGTTGCATTCAAATAATAAATTTATTTTGTGCAGTCACCTCGTCTTTCTGGCTGTAGGCTTAATTGTATAAGCTTAGATGAGGACAACACTTTATGCACTAGTGCATAAAATGCGATTTTAAGCATCCTATACCCAGCATAAATAAAAATCAAAATCAAAATGTTTATTCAGTAAATAGGCCCCCATTGGGCTCGTTTACATGTCGGTAATATGAAGTGAATTTACTAGCGCTTCAGATAAGAACACCATTACGGAGAAGAAGCGCCAAGAAACTCCAGCAGAAGGTCATTTTTTCAAACATAAAGTACAGAAATACTTAAAAGTAAGTTACATTACAATTACTTAATAAAGTAATAAATAATAATGATTAAAGCTTGAACAAATAAAATCAATACAAATGTAAGGCTAATAACATTAAACTAAAAATAATAATAAGTCTAGGAGAACAACACGACGAGGTCTCTACGTCAAAAGCCGTAACTAGAATAATAAACTGAATAACCAAGTCCTTGCAAACGTGAACAGACCGGACCCCACAAACAGCACCCGTTCACGAGTATGACGCGTATCTCAGCCATCACCTCTCTCAACCATGTGTTCGGAAAAGTGGCGACCGATCAACGACGCCGCCGTAAGCAAAGACCTTTAAGCGAACATGACTTGCTCAAGCTGCCGGACAACATAGAAGTAATTTTGCGTGAAACAGCTGTCCGGCGAGAAACATCACAGTGTGTTCTCATAAAAGCGTCACGTACGCACAAGAACTAATAAAGATAAAAGACAAATACATGATAGTAAAAATAAAAAGTAGTGTTTGAATACACAGCTTGCTTAAGGGCGTGTTTAAAATACAAATATTATAAATATCCTTGGCTTACGAAATTACCTTACTTTAATAATAGCCTAGATACTACTTAAATACATCTCGGTCACCAATGAAGTCGTTTAAAGTATAATATGCCCTACCCAACAAGCAGCGTATTAGAGTCCCCCGCAAACGAAGTGCCTACCTTACGGAGACGGTGCCCTGGAAGAGAAACCTTATCCCTATTTCTAATATTTAAATTGTGAACGTCGCGGTTATGCCTAAACTCATGAATGTGTTTACGTACATACATGATATTCTGAAAGATATACTGAGACGCGACTGTAAGAATATGAATTTCTTTAAAGGGTAGGCTTCTTAGGTTAGCCTGCTAGCCTAAGATTGGCCCCCGCAAGGGATTTGGTTGTAATTTGAGGTGCAGTAGTGGCAGGTCCTAAGAACACTGTACGCGTAATATCAGCCTTCGATCTTCTTTTGTTTCAGACTTATTCACGAAAATGTCAAAAAATCAAAGTAATTTTTAAACTGTGATATTAGCTAAACCAAGTAAGCGAGAGTAACCAAATAAATTTAGAATTAAAGAGCATGAAATGGGGTTCATAATGCATATTTTTACAGACATTCATATCCTTGAACTTCGATGAAAAAAAAACTTTTTTTTTCGCTTACATTTTTTGCCACTTTTTGCGGAGGCACAACTACCAAAAAAAATACTTAATAAGCCACAACTGCCAACTACGTTTACATTTAAAAACATTTTGATAAATCATGGTGCGTCATGTCAAAAAATAACATTTACAAACGTATGTTTACTAAAACATATCATATCAATAGAGTAGTAGCGACAAATGAGTCTTTAATAGGTTTAGGCAATGCGAAATGCTGGCTGATATGCTAATTCTTATCAACTTTTTTCCTTTTTGTTGTGTTTTTGTTTTGTAAATAATGACATGTCTTTATGCTTTACCTTAAAGTGTGAACGTATAAAAAATAAAAAATAAAATACCACATATTCATTTCATTAACAGAGGAAAAATGACACGTTTTAAACTTAAAAGACAGCCATTAAGTTTATATAATTGTGCACTTAAAAAACTAAGCGGTTATTTGAATGGATATTTATTTATTTATTTATTTATTTATAAGGTACAGTAACAAATTACAGACTTAAATTTATTACAATAGTTGATTTATGTTACATTCACATGTCTGCAACTTAACAATAACTGTACACGACACTCATAGGCGACAGTTGTGATTGGGAAACGAGAAAACAAACAGATCTAAAATTCTACAATCTACAACTTTTATAAATTACATAAAGAAGTGCACATGCCACCATCTTACACTACGCGCCGACTAGCGCTTGCGACGCAGCGGTTTTAAAGGACTGAAGCGACATTGAGAATATATCGCACTGGTGGCAAATGCTGTTTAATGTGCGGGACATGCGGGTAAGAGGGTTATTAAAAGAAACATTATTATTGGCAAGCGGACAAGCAAACAAGCGATGACGACGAACAGGCCTATTACTGCATTTAAATTTTAGCTCATGTATTAAATTAAACTCCATTAAATAATTTAAAACTTTGTATAAAACGGATACATCTGTGACTTTCCTTCTATGGTCCAGACTATGTATGTTGAGAAATATGAGTCTATCCATATAATTGGGAAGAGACTTTCGCTTTCCTACTTTCATACAGGCATACCTTACAGCACGAGCTTGGACTGACTCTAGTCTTTGATTGTGTACACTATAAATTGGATTCCAAACAGCTGAATTGTATTCAAGAATGGTTCTTGTTAGCGATTTATAGAGATGTAATACAGTAGCAACTTTTTTAAACGGTTTACTTAGACGGGTAACAAAGCCCAGCATTTTATTAGCTCGTGCCACAATGTGATCATAATGTTCTCTAAACGACAGTTGGCTATCAAATATTACTCCTAGGTCTCTGACTGCATTGACGCGGTTAAGGACAATATTATCTATTTTATAGTCGTACAGAATTATGTTTTTGTTTTTAGTGAACGTTATGCATTGACATTTTTTTATGTTGAGAGTCATTTTATTAAACGAGCACCACTCCTGTACAATGTTGATATCATTTTGCAATAAATGACAGTCGTCTGAGGTGGAGATCCTTCGGTATATCTTTAAATCATCTGCGTATGCTACCGATATATATAATATACTGTTTAGAAGAGGAGTCAGAGTTGACAACGATTGCAAAAGTATGTTGTTGTGTGTCTTTATAATTGAAAAACATAAATAAAATTGTAAAAAAACTTAACTTAGATGCATTATATTGTTTCAGATGAAGATTATAAAGTCGAAAATTTTTGGGCTCAACATACCAGTACAAATGTGCAAGGAGCTCTTTGTAAGATCCAGAAGAATTTCTCTTACGGACGAAAATATGGGCCTTAAAAAAATATGTAAATATTGTGGAATCGAACATAGTCGTACTTGGGACGATGAAGAGTATGATTTTATATATATGGAAGAATTGTATTGTTCTGTTTGCTCTACCGAGTTATTTTTTGAAATGGGATGTTAAATAAAACATATCTTTTACAACCATTTCTTATTATGTACTTTTTTTCTTATCCCATTTAGACATAATACCCAAAGCAAAGTAGCAAAGCATGTCCATATCATAAGCAGCTGACGTAAAAATAAAAATACTTATAATCTGACATTATGATTTCTTGTACAGATAGTGCGAATAAGCTAAGTCTGTATACGTCAACCTCGACCTAATATGTCCATCAACCTTCTTTGTGTGATGTGAGAACTACAGACTTACTTTAGAAGGGCTCTACTCATTTGTCACTACACTATACAGGGTGACAGGAAATTCGCCGTATTCCTTGCAAGGGGTTATTCTTTAAGTCCAGTTAACCAGGGGTCAAAACTCATTGGTTTTCGAGTTATTCACGTTTTAAGTTTTTTTTTTAATACCCGCCTTTCGACCTTAAACTAGTAATTTTGTAAAAACTTCGTCATTTAGAAATAAAAAAAAGCATTTGTCGAATAGCCAATGAACCACTGATTACGAAAACTAAAAAAAATGCCAAATTTTGCAAATAAAAGGATTTGAAGTTAGAAGTTCAAGTAATTATTTTCCAAATTTTGTAACATTTTAAAGCATAATTAAAAAAAAAAGTATTACACTTCGTGTACAAATTACAGGAATAATTTGCTTAATTCATAGGCTTTCTAAAAAGGTACAATTTATGCCGTTTTAATATTTTTTATTTAAACTTTAACAATTAACCATAATAGCAGAAATGTTTGCGGTTGTAAGCTCCATCGTTTCAACCAAAAAACACGGGAAGCGTTGTAGTAAAATGAATTTAGAACAGTTCGCTTTTTTAAATTCAGCTATGGGCTTAGTGTCCTATTTTTAAATAAATTTTATTTTTAAAAACATAAGGTGCGTTCCATTTTTAAATATAGAGCATCTTAAATCGTACTCTTTTTTAAATTCAGCTAATGACTTACGACGTTCTAATTTTTAGCAATTTTGCTTTTTAAAAACATAAAGTGCGTTCCATTTTCAAATTTCGAGCACCTCAAAGTTTTTGAGTGACCTACGTAATCAGTTATTTCAACTTTCTTTTCAATTCGGACGATATTGATAATTAAGCTTCTTTCTCAAATGGCCGCTTACCAATTCGAAGAATACGCAGATATCCTTTATTGTTACGGACTCTGCGATGGAGACGCCGCTGCAGCTAGAAGAGAATACCAACGTCGTTACCCTAACCGCCGTTTACCTCACGTAAGTGTGTTTGGTTCATCGTACCGACTTATTCGGGAAAGAGGATCAGTTCAACGCCGCCAAGCTGACGCTGGAAGACCTCGAAATGATCCTGCTGAAGAAGAAGAAATCCTTCAGTGTTTCCAGGCAGACGGCACTACTTCGACCAGAAATGTGGCTAACCAGCTCGGTATGTCGCACTGGAACACTGGAAGGTGTGGTTTACACTGCACTCAGCTCGGCAGTACCCGTATCATTACACTCCAGTACACGCTATTGAAGAGGGAGACCCAGCGAGAAGGATAGATTTTTGCAGATTCTTAATTAATGCAGATATCGAAGATCCCGAGTACCTGAAGAGAATTTTGTGGACAGATGAATCCAATTTCGACCGTAACGGGTAACAAACTACCACAATCTGCACTTTTGGGCTCCCAAAGGTCAAAACCCAAAAAAAATCAAGAGAAGGAGCTCACCAGCGAAGATTTTCTTTGAACGTGTGTATGGGAATCGTGCACGACAATTTGATCGGACTTTTCTTTCTGCCAGCACGATTGACCGGCATCGCATATGAACATTTTTTGAGGGATGAGCTACCGACGCTACTTGAAGATGTGCCGCTTGCGACAAGAAGGAACATGATTTACCAACACGATGGCTGCCCTGCTCACTATTACCGGGGCGTACGACAGTGGATGGATCAGAACTACCCAAGAAGATGGATTGGTCGAGGCAGCCCAACCCCTTGGCCAGCCAGAAGCCCGGATTTAACTCCATGTGACTTCTACATCTGGGGTCACATGAAGGCGTTGGTCTACGATAAACCGATGCGTAACGTAGAAGAGTTAAGACAAAAAATTGTAGAGGCGGCACAGACAAAGAAAGATGGGCTTTCGAGGCGAGTAACAATCACCGAAGTACGAAAAAGGCTTCGTGCTTGCATTCGAAACCAGGGCAACAGTGAGAGCAAAATTTGTGATGAATTGATTTTAGTTTTTAAGATTAAAGTTTATTTGATAGTGAAACTGTTTTTTTCCTCATTTTATCACTTGCTTAATCACTTATCAAAGTATCAATTAAGACTTAAAACAGAAACTGAAGGCAAAAATCCCTACGAATTCGAGACACAAACAAATTAAATAAATTAAATAATGACCCTTTATTTGTTTCACCAAAGGCAATCTGCTGTGCCTTCTACATCAAGAAGACAAGTTAAGATAAGAAACAGAAGACAAAGTAAGCCCTCGGAGAATCTAAAACGACACAAACAAACCCATTAGAGTCAAGTGCGCTTAGTAAAGTTTTCTAGCTTTTCTGCTATTATTATTATTAATTGTATTTTTTTTTTATTAAAATGTCATAAATTGTACCTTATTAGAAAGCTTATCAATTAAGCAAATTATTCCTGTAACTTGTACGCGAAGTGTCATACTTTTTTTTTTAGCTATGCCGTAAAATGTCACAAAATTTGGAAAATAATTGCTAGAACTTCTAACTTCAAATCCTTTTATTTGTAAAACATTGCATTTTTCTTTTTTTTCGTAATCAGTGGTTCATTGGCTATTCGAAAAATACTTTTTTTTATTTCTAAATGAATAAGTTTTTACAAAATTACTAGTTTAAGGTCTAAAAGAGGGTATTTAAAAAAAATCTAAGAACGTGAATAACTCGAAAACCAATGAGTTTTGACCCCTGGTTAATGGACTTAAATCATTACAAATGAGCTGTAGAATAACCCCTTGCAAGGAATACGGTGAATTTCCTGTCACCCTGTAGTATACTTACGTTCGTAAATGTTTTTGTTTTTGACATGACGCACCATGATTTATCAAAATCTTTTTAAATGTATACGTACTTGGTTGTGCCTCCGCAAAAAATCAAAGCAAAAAAAAGGTTTTTTTTTTCATCCAAGTTCAAGGATATGAATGTCTGTAAAAATATGCATTATGAACCCTATTTTCATGCTCTTTAATTCTAAATTTGTTTGGTTACTCTCGCTTACTTGGTTTACCTAATGTGTAAAAACAGTATTGTGTAAAAATTACCTTGATTTTTTGTCATTTTCGTGAATAAGTCTGTAACAAAAGAAGATCGAAGTCTGATATTACGCGTACTGTACGCGTAATATCAGACTTCGATCTTCTTTTGTGATGAAGGCTGATATTACGCGTACAGTGTTCTTAGGGCCTGCCACTACTGCACCTCAAATTACAACCAAATCCCTTGCGGGGGCCAATCTTCTTAGGTCAGCCTGCTAGGCCCTTTATCCCTGAGTGAAACGGAGCACATAAAGAAGGACTTTACAAGCATGAGAAGAGAAAATATTATTTTTGAAGCTTTCCCGTGTCAACGTTTTTATAACTCTTATGTACTCTACAGTAATAGTAGCCAAGTTAAAATTGATACTAATACATGTCAAACGCATTATTATTTTAACTCAGTAGAATAGAGGCCCTGATCAATGATTAAATACACCATTTGATGCAATTTGACTAATACACATGACCCATTTTAGGACAAACCAAAATTATGTTGTTTGGGCAATGTTATAAATTCTTTTGCCCATATTAAGCAGTATTTATTATACATTTTTAAAATCTTGTCATCTAAACAAGGGTAAGGACCAAAAAGTTAGAACATAGTTAAGCGCAGTAAATCATACAAACAACAAATGCCAAAACACTCCCATTGTGAAATGAAAAGTATCCTTACAAATGTACGGCTAATTTTGGTCGCACAACAGAAAAGTGCCACAGAAAATTTAATTGCCTAAGTTAACATACCAAACTTTTTGGACCTTAAACACCAAGTTTGAGACAAGCTGACACCTTAGTTTAAAGCATTTTTTTTTCTACTACAAATAGCAACAATTGTTAAATGAATATCGATAAATGCTATAACAGCTTAGAAAGTATGGATTTATTTTAAATGTGTTAATATTTTGAAATTAAATTGTAATTCAACATACAGTGCTGGACAAAAAGAATCATACACTTACATGAAAAGTATATTTTCTCATACAGCTATTTCTGTGAACTTCGCTCTGTGTTGGCTTTTGTAAAAACTTGTAGCACATTTAATGACCTATAACTATTAATGAAATAAAAACAACATTTACCTTAATCTTGCCTTGAAGTGCTTGATTATTTTTACACTATGTCGTTTTGCTCTGGACAAAATAGATACTACAATACTCTTTACTACAAATAAATAATTACACTATGTAATATCCCGGCTGGAAATGAATACGAATGAGGCATTGTGTCATTCTTGGCAATTTTTAATCATTTTCATGTAACTACTTCAATGTTCAAGATGCCGAGAAAACCAATTTCCATTGATATTCGTAATCTGGTTATACGTGATAGACAAAAACAAATTTCGTTTCGGAAAATTGCCGAAAAATATTCCATCTCGGTTGGAGCTGTACAGCACATTTGGAAGAAACATAAACAACAAGGAACTGTGGTGAACTTGCCTGGAGCCGGTCGCAAAGGATAACAACTCAGCGGGATGATATTAGAATTGTTCGATTAGTGAAGACAAATCCGAAAATATCATCAAGAGCTGTTACAGAAATTTTGGATCTCAGGGTCAGTTCACGAACTGTACGACGCAGGCTCAGAGAAAATGGTTTAAAAAACTGCTTAGCATCTAAGCGTCCATTTATTAGCAGGTTTAACAAAAAAAAATGTCTTGCATTTGCGAAGAAGCATGTTGGGAAGCCCTTGGAGTACTGGAAATCAGTATTGTGGACTGATTAAAGCAAATTTGGGCAAAAAAGCCGGTTTAGGGTGTGGCGTAAGCCTTGTGAAGCATTAGCAGAACGTAACATACAAAAAACTGTCAAGCATGGTGGGGGCAATGTTATGGTGTGGGGCTCGTTTGCTTGGTCTGGAGTTGGCAGCTTAGCTCGAATTAATGTAAGAATGACTGCTGAAGGTTATATTAACACATTGCGAGAAAATTTAGATATTTCTTTGCTTAAATGCGATTTGGATGGCCGATATATCTTTCAGCAAGGTAATGACCCGAAGCATACAGCTAAAATATCTGCTGCATTCTTCAAGGCAAATGGTATCCAACGGCTAGAATGGCCCCCCACAATCGCCCGACCTCAATCTGATGGAGAATTTATGGTATTATTTGGATAGCAAAGTGAATAAAACAAATTTTACTAACAAAGATTCCTACTTCAATGCACTGGAAGAAGCTTGGGACAATATCGACCCTGAATACCGAAAATCTCTGGTTGAGAGCGTGCCTCGAAAATTAGCAGCAGTGTTAAAAGCAAAAGGAGGTTACACTAAATATTAGATAAAGTTTATTTAGCGTTTATGTTTACTGTATGATTTAATTTGTCCAAAGTAAAATGAAGCGCTATCAATAATTATCCATGTAAATAAATAATTTTGTATCAGCCTTGATATTTTATTATATCGCACCTTCGGTAGAACAAGGGCACAATTGCCCCTTTAGCCACATTGTATATGTGCCCTTTGATCTAGTGTACAAGGGCATAATTGCCCCTTTAGTCACATTGTATATTTTACCCTTGTTCTACCAAAGGTGCGATATGTATGTAGCCATGAAATATGCTACAAGTTTTCCTATATTCCTTAATATGTAGTGGGATTCTTAAAGTAGTTATAGAAGAAACATTATTTTTAGTGCAAGTGTACTATTCTTTTTGTCCAGCACTGTAGCTATGTTATTGACCATTAAACATCAAGTTTTAGATTTATACTCTTCGGATTTTGATTTAAACCATAAAAAGGATAAAAAATACAGAAAGATATCCAAAACTTTGGCCCGGATACGTCTCTAGGCGTCTGAAGGTTTAAGCTTTCTGATTCTGGGAACAACTTCGAAAACAGATACCGTCAAATGGTTTGCAAAAAAAACTTTACCAGATCTACACAAAAAGGCAGAAATAATGTGTTTTGTAAACCAATTAGTAGATGCTAGTTAGATAATCTTTAGTTTACAGCACAACTATAGAGCACTAGTTTGTGTTATCATCATCATTTAATTCAGTATACAGAGAACTGTTGTCTTAAACATGAATAATTGCGATTAAAGTACTAAGTTCAAATGGGCCTTATAGTTTACAATAGAATAGAAGGTGTAAAAAGAAGCCTTTGCTGTGGTGTGACGTCGCCTCCCTCCCCATCCCACTGACCTAGAGTCGTAACATAATCAATACCTACTTATTTCATCACAAGTGAAAAATACCAATTTCAGCGATAAAAACACAGACTGTAATTAACTATAAGTAAACACAATTAAACATAAATTATATCAACTTTAATTATTAAAGGAAGCACAGCCAAAGTTAGCTTCTTTTCGTTGAAACAGTGAGAAATGGATTTGATTTTGAATAGATATAAGCTGCTGAAGCAGAGTTACCTATTAGATTGATATATTTATTTCGCCATAGTAAAATTAAATAACAAATGGGAATAAGGTTGCCAACGATTAGTCATCGATAAGCAATCACTACAGAAAAAAAGGATTTAAGGCAAGGGGGCGTCTCGCTTGTTATACAGGAATTTGGACACATATTTAGCAATAAATGACATCACAAATATTGCTTTTGTACTATCTATTCAAATATATTAAACTTACTTTGTCCGACAAGTGCCTTCAGCGCCATTTTGGATCACAGACTCGCATTGATCGCATTCATTCACTTCACCTCACCTTACTCACACAAGAGAAGGAAAGCAATAAGCTAAGCCAGTCAACACTTGCCTTGCTCCGCGCCGAACTGTCAAACGTTAAGGTGCCATTTCGATAAAATAAATAAAACTAGAGAATTCGGGTACGATCTCGACACTCCTTTAAAGGCGTGTCCGCTGCGATAAAAAACTAACAAAACATGTTAGCAAATTATGTAACATAACATAACATGTTTAGGTATGTACAACTGCACGTCCATTGCGACTTTGGAGAGAAATATGTATTGTTTGTCATAACATTTCACTTCTCTTTTGTTAACCCAGTACATTTCGTCATCTTTAACGTTTGCTCACTGTCTGTTTGTAGGATTGTAGGATATTTATTTATATTCAAATGTTTTAAAAATGAGTTCCGATAATTCAAATTCAATTCATTCTTCACTAAAAACTCAACATTTTCAAAAGTCAAAACATGATCCCCTCCCCAGTAGACAAACGCGGGGAATGTTTTCCATTCGTGACGGAAAACATGTTTTTGTACTAGTCGAATAAAATCTGTGTATTGAGCTTTCATAGAGACTACTGTAACGTCACTGTTTTCATCGTTGAATAGTCTATGTTACTTCCGAAACAACCGAAATAACTATTTCGATACGCTCTAGACAACCGAAAAAAAATGAAAATAGAACTTCGTATTTAAATAATATGTGCCCATGTTTAAGGAGACTCAATGCGGTACAAAATTGCAATGTATGGCGTTTTGGAACGTAGCAGCATCGCGTCATCTGTCAAAAATCTACTTAAACTTGCTGTATCCAGGGCATAAAAAAAAACTACGCTTTGTGATTGGCTAGTATTTTTAGCTCGGCACAGTACAGCAACATTACGGACGCCGGTGGTGTGATAACTTTTCTTTTCAAAGCTAAGAAGTTTACGTTTTTTCTGTGGAAATAAAAATGGTCTGATTTAAAAGTTAAAATATAAACTAAGAAATGTAACTAGTAGTATTTCATATCACACATTATTTTTTCAATTATCTTGTGTAAAAGAAGTCGGATAGTAGAACTCGACAGTATAGTACTTACGATATTTAGTTTTATTATGTAGGTACTCGTATTAATGATTTAAATTATTAATTTTAAGGAACTCGTACAAAAAGTATTGTTCACTGTGGTGTCATGTCATAATCAAACTTTTTAATCTCGTACCTTACTTAGGCCACTCAGCAAGCTTCGTGGCCTAAACACGGTACTCGACTAAAAAGCTAAAAGCTATTATAACACGATTGTAAAAAATACTTTTCTGCTTTCAAACAAAAAAACATTTTCACTTCTCATGCTCGTAAAATCATTCTTTATTCTGGGTATAGGCTGCATAAAATCGCATTTTATACACTAGTGCATAAAGTGTTATCGTCATCTTGACTAACACAATTAAGGATTACAGCCAGACCGACGAGGTGACTGCACCAAATAAACTTGTTATTTGAATATATTTACTGTAATTTATTTGCCTTCAATGTTGCATCTAACAAAAAATAAATTTTAAACTATTAAAACAAGCATTATTAACAACAAAATATACAAAATCACGTATGACTTGGCAGTATTGAGTTCGACCTAAGTTAAAAGTTTTATGCACAGAATTAAAAACAAATACAGTGGCGGGAAAGAGGTTTTTGTCTCGTATTGGACTATTAATTAGTTGTTTTCTTCGTAAAACTTGTTGTGTTACGAAATTTTGTAAAAATGTCGTCAATTGAAGAGGAAATAATGTCAGGTGTGAACCTGACACACTATTGGTTAAAAATGCCAAAGAACTTATTGAACAGACATTGCCACCTAAATCCAAGCAAGTTTTATAAATTATAACTGATTTATTTCCTCGTATTCGAAGTGTAAAGCAGAGTGTATAACTCGGTCTAAAAACCCATTTTATCCTCGACTTAATTATCCACCGATACCATAAATCTTGGATAAAACGGTGTGTTTTATGCCCTTGCTGTACAACCTACTATTTGGCCGCGCCCCCTTTCTGTACGAAAAAAATGTTAGATGGTTAAAACATCGAAAATACAGCGCAGCAGAAGCGGCTTTACGACAAAAAATAAGAGGCGAATGAGGGAATAAAGCCTTGTAGTATTGTTAGGCGATGGGCTTGCAACCTGTCACTAATACATTCACTAAATATCTCAGCCCAATAGTGCAAAATGTGGTTCCTTACAGAATTAATAGTTTGTATTTTTAGAGTTTTTGGTATTTCTGTAGCTCTGCCTATCCCACTCTGGGAATGAAGGCGTGATGCTAAGTATGTACGTATGTACTTAAATATTTATTGTAAAAAAACAAAACTTCGGAAAAATATAAAAGAAGAAAGAAATTGCTATTAATTAAAACGAATAATCAGTACTTATTTGTAAATCCATATTTCACGACCTTATAAGTTAAAATCATTGATAAAATAAATAATTACAATGTTATGTCCACTCTTGACAGCGACACATACGATCAAGATTATTTTCTTATTCAACACAAATTCAAAGATTAAAATATAAAATGCGTTGTCAAATGTTCATAGAAGAGATGGCCAGTGGCCCACAACCACATTTCAAACAATAAATTACAACAACATCACTTATTGCTAATGCTATTATGACAAAACTCCTCCACCGAGTATAAAAACTTCTTCAGCAAAAAGCTCTCAGTTGGTTTTTGAATAGGTTCAGGCTCGAAAGTGACTTCAATTCAGACGGTAACTAAATAAAGAGAGCAATTGACTGATAATCCGCAGTGTGCTTGATAACCAGTGATCGCCACGACCCGTGCCACATGATGTCAATGACCTCAATCATTATGTTAAAATGGATATTTCCCGGGATTCCAGCTTTCGAATCGGTAAAGGGAAATAATATAATCTCATTTCAGTAAGTATGTAACGGGGATAAGATTAATGTTTTTTACGCACTTCAAATGATTATATTTTAACACTAAAATATTTTATATGAGTGCTTGTAATATTTTACGCAGTATTAAATAAAACCAAAGTTTATCAATATTTTCTTAAATGAAAAATGATACATTTTATGAAAATATTAAATATTCTGACTTCTATTTACAAATACATAACATACTTAACTCTTAATTTTTGTAAATTATGTCATGTCTATATTATTATTTCCTCTTTGAATCCCGTGGTGTGGCACGGGTCGTGCCGGTCACTGTTGATAACCTAGAATTTTGTCTTGATAGTTTGTTTTTAGTCCAGTTTTCTAGACGCTTTTGTCTTTCTCTTGACTAAATCACTAAGAACCACCAGTATGGGCTAAACTAGGGGCCGTAAGGATGTCATACATACATACATACATAACATCACGCCTTCATTCCCAGAGTGGGGTAGGCAGAGCTTCAGAAATACCAACAACTCTAAAAACACTTGTTGATAGTTCTGTAACCACATTTTGCACAAGTAGGCTAGGTGTTTACCAGTGTATTAGTGACAGATTGCAAGCCCATCGCCTAACAGTACTACAAGCCCTTATTCCCTTAGTGGCCTCTTACGACATCCACGGGAAGACATGGAGTGGCACTAATCTAACCCGACAACCAAACGCGTGGCAAGCAGAGCTTATAGAATTTACTAAGGATGTCAGCTTTTTACCACCTTAAACTTTACCAAGAAAGATTGAATCAACTTGTTAAATACTCACTCCATTTATTAGGTCATTTTGTGTTAGATCGTCCCCTGATATTTATAATTATTATTTGCTGAAACTTGCAGGCATCTGGTTTATCGAAGTGATTTTAAAGAGTAAGGCATTGGTCTTGGTGCAATTTAGTTTTAGGTTAAATGTTCTGAACCAAGTGTAAGTTATAAAATTTTCTCTGCCGATATAATAGCGTTAGTACCTATCATCAGCAAAAACTACAGGTTTCGTATCGTGAGCTACTTTGCTTATATACGACATAAGATCATTTAAAAATAATGAATAATATTGGACCCAATATAGATACTAGTGGGACTTGTCTCTGTATTTTGGTTACTCTAGATCTATGAACGGTTTCTATGGCATATTAAACCCATTTAATTTCAACAAATTGCTTCCTTTTCGCAAGATAACAGCGAGAAAGAGTTAATATTTTCCCTCTATTCCCGTAATGTTCCATTTTTTCAAGTAAACTGCCATGGTCAATGGTATCAAAGGTGCAGCTCAGATCGAGGAACAAACCCGCTACTTTCTTTTTGTTACTGAATTGAGAGAAAAAAATCCCGTGTAGTCATCGCGTCATTTGTACCTATCGCTTACTATATTATTGAGATTAAGGTGTTTTATTAGTCTATCATTCATGAGCCTTTCCAAGAGTTTGCATAGCGTTGGCAAGAGAGAAATTGATCTGGGGGCAATTTTTTGTAGCTCTTAGACGAAAAAATTGCTAACTGTAAAATAAATTTACACATTAACATACATTAACATACTTGCTGAACCATTAGTACATTTCTTCAATGAATGTTTTGAGACCCGGGACCTTCCCTGACCAGCTATAAAAGGTCTAAAGGGGATGTAAATAACCACAGGGAAGCAATTTTTGAAGCTCATCGGGGAAAAATTACTAACTTAAAAATCAATTTGTTTAGCTATTTAATCTACGAGCGATACCAAATCCAAAAGGTGGAACCGCTTGTAGATGAAATCGTTAATCAATTTGATTTTTAAGTTAGTATTTTTTTGCCGATGAGCTTCAAAAATTGCCTCCTTGTGGTTATTTACATCCCTTTTAGACCATTTTTTATAGCTGGTCAGGGAAGGTACCGGGTCTCAAAACATTCATTGAAGAGTACCAATGGCTCAGCAAGTATGTTAATGTTTTCCTTGATGACAGATATCGAGATCTCATCGTACCCAGTCGAAGCCTCAGGTAAGGTTCTTAACGATGTGTAAACCTGGGCTTCATATACCGGGTCAACCTCGATGTCATTTTGTACTTTACTTTACTTTTGTCTTGTCTATCTGAGCCTGTACTGCTAATTTATTGGCATTTTTAATGACTCGCTAGAAAATCGTGACTGACATATGTTTTTGACTAATTTCTTATCGAGTCAGAGATTATAAGAACGTGCTTCATGGTGCTTGAGACTCATACCTTTTGCTACCCATTTTACTTTAGACTGGTTATTTGATAGACGTTTTATTTTCTTTTTCCTTAAACAATCCCCAAATATCGGTTGAAATTTGTATGAAAGAATTTTCTCCTTTTCTAACCCATTTCGCATTCATGATTTTCTGAAGAAATTTTAATTTACCAATAGCGTCCATCTTCCTTACCACTTTCTAAAGTACTTTGCTGTCTGGGTTACAAGTTTCTTCAACTCTATTGCAGCTTTTATAACCACTTTTTCTCAGGATTTTACAACTGCATTGAGAGTCAGTTGATGCCGATCAAATTGTTCCTTACCTTAGTAACGATTTTTCACACACAAGATTTAAAAAGTAACGAGTTAATTGTCTCTAAAATAATTCTAAGTACGGCAGAAATTCACTTTCAAAGTTTCATACGTTGTTAAAAACAGGTATATCCAAACTACGTAATTTTACTTCTATATTATTAATTACAGATCAGTTAACCCGACCCTGGTGGAATCCTTGTCAGTTCAAAAGTTATTGAGAGTCAGTTGATGCCGATCAAGTCAATGATAAAGGAAGAGAATGGATATGGCACTTCCGACATCGAACACTCAAAAATAATGTTATCTCTTTTTAACTTAGTTCTATGTTCCTAAGTAAAAAGAGATGACAGTACGTCAGCCAGTGCATTAATGGCAACATTTATAATTTGACGTTCATACAAATACCTAACGTGCTTAGTCAGCCATGTTTAGTTAGCTTGTCATAAGTATCTGATGTGTCAACCGAGCCGAGTTCGCTTAAAAAATGATTAATATCTTGTTTTCTGTATTATATATTGCCAAAAGTTACACATGGATTGAAAGAGTAACTTCATCGTAATGTCTCTTAAGTGTAGTTTGTTAGGATGTGTTGCATGAAACAGCAAAAACCAGAAATATTTTTAAAATTATATTTATAAATTTTAATTTATAAATTTTGTTAAAATATTGGTCAGTTTTGTCATTATTGGGGGACTTACATATGTAGTACATTATTATTAATCCATAGATCAAGATTAGTTCAAGATTATAAAATTTTGCCTTTTATTTACAATATTTTAAAGTAAACAAACCTGTGAATTTGACAGCTAGGGTTGTTCTTAAAGTATCGGAAATAACTTGGAAATTGCTCATCATGACAATTAATGTTAAATTAACATGTTTTTTTGTAATTGTATCATATAGAACGTATATAGAGTGTGCCAGAGAAACCAAAAAACCATTTTTCATCATGGATTACTATTTTTAAGAATTTTGGGGGTAAAGTATTTTTTTTTTTATGTTATGGAGAAGGCACACGAGCACTCAGGCCACCTGATGGTAAGTGAAATCTGAGACCCATAGACATTTGAATTCTCAAGACTATAATCCCAAGACCTCAAATGCGTTGCCAACCCTGAGGACTAAGATGGAATGCCTCTATGCTAGTAATTTCACCGGTTGTCTTATCCCCACACCGGAACACAACAATGCGAACACTGTTGCTTGGCGGGTGGTTAATGGATAAGATGGTGGTAGCGATCCGGACGGACCCTGCACAGGGTCCTACCACCACTAAACTGAGAAAGTTTCATTCCGAAATTATTTAAATAAAATATTATTAATATTATTCCGGAATGAGTGATGACTAAAGTTTAATACCCACTAAAAATCATCTACGACAGCTTTACTATTACAATCGAATCGGGGCAGCACTTAAACATGTGACAGTCCGCCATTTTATGTTTGCTATGGTAGTTTAGGCAGGCACGTTTATTTTGTAGGTATGTCATATCCATTCTCTTTCTTTATCATTGGATCAAGTTGTTTATTTTATTGAAAGCCGACCTTAACATTCTCTATGACCGTTTACTTTTATTCTATCAACCATGAGAGAGAATATAACCTGAATACAATATTATCTACAAAAGACTTGGCTTCGGCCTTAATTGAAATGGGATTACGAAAAAACCAGATACAAAGACTTGGCTTCGGCCTTACTCTAAATTGGGAAAAGAAAAATGTACAAAGACTTGGCTTCGGCCTTACTTCAAATTGGATCATCATAATTATCAAACTATGACTAGGCTGTATGGATTTATGTCCTTTGCCTTTCCCTCTGGGATAAAACAAGAAAAAAAAACCTGAATACAACAATTAAGATTTTTATTAGTATTTATTGAAAAATATATTATTATTTTTATATTGCTACCTTGATAGGAATTAAAATTTAAAAAGCTTTTCACAATGATAATGGGACGGATCAATAGAATACACAGTAGCTGAGAGTTACTTTATTTCTCTTTCACGCACAATCAAAGAAGAGCGAGTAATATGGATTGCAGAAAGCTACGTTTTCAATTCTTGTGTATTTTCATTCGATTTTATCAAGTCAAGTCTGTCTGATCTGTCTGAAGTCAGTCAGTTTTTGTGAGTTCGTGTGTTGAGCGGATGTGTCAACGCCAGTCGGAGTGTGATAATCACGTGCGCGTATTTTGTATTGTTTATATGAACTGAATTTGAACTAATTTATATTCTTTATGTTCATGTGATATCACATGAATATTAAGTTTGGTAAGTAGGTATAAACAGGGTGTCCGGTGGCAGATTTATGTTTTTAACTTGAAATAAAGAAATAACGGCTTAAGCTAGAAACTTTATTTATATCTCATAATAAAGATCACAAATACGGATTTCATTACTTAAAAACTATGTCGTCTAAATGCCATCCTCCTACACGTGCACATTCCTCAAAACGGAGCCTCACGTTTTGTACCACTCGCTGCGGCATAATTTATATTTTGCGGAATGTTGCTGATTTCACTGTCGATAAAAAAAATACTACACTTTGTTAGTGAGTGTATAATTGGCTAAGTAAAGTTTTTGGAAGAGATTTAAATTTTTTTTTTTTTTGATTGTCGTCATCCTAAAGATCGAGGAACTGCGGCTCTTTTATTTTTATTTCCTCTAATACTTTAGAAATATTTTTTTTAGTTATGGAGTTGACATTTGTTAATTTTAATGGCCGATAAATTTGTTGCCTTCGTACTTAATTAAAAAGAAAAAAAAATGTCACTTCTATATCTGTCATTGTCAAGTCAAATCAAAGTAAACAAACGATTCAATAGAAGGAGGATTCCGGTAACCTTCGGGGAGGGAAGATGGCCGATTGAAAAATGCCCGGTTTTTACTTTTTATTTATTCTGTTTACTGATTTACTCTATTCACTTGACATTGGCGAAATCACTATGTGGACCGCCATTTAATAAAAAAGAAGAAGATTCAATAGAAATATTTTTAACGACCTCAGAACTAACCCCGGACTTTAAATTTTGCCGCTTTACTCTACGACCTTTGCACGATATTTGGACTACGATTTATTTTCGACCCCTTTGGCACTGCTTCTTGGACACCGATTTCTTCATTTCACGACGACTCTTGCCCTGCTTTTTGATAGCCATGAGAGCACGTTTGAATGGTACAATCCACGCAATGAATTCAGGGAATCCGGCAAAATTGATAATCGGGGGTTAGTTCTGAGGTCCTTAAAAATATTTCTAAAAACACTGATAACATGAAACGAAAGGAAACAGAAAAGAGCCGTTGAATTGAATCTTCTTCTTCTTCTTTTTTCTCTATGGCGTTCCGTAGTGATTTTGAATTGAATCTTCTTCTTCTTTTTTAATTAATGGCGGTCCACACAGTGATTTCGCCAATGTCAAGTGAATAGAGTAAATCAGTAAACAGAATAAATCAAAATCAAAAGCCGGACATATTTCAATCGGCCATCTTCCCTCCCCGAAGGTTACCGCACAGACTACTAAGAGATACTACGTATCAGACTGCCATCTCGCGAACAAATTCTGCTCAGCGTAGGATTCGGTCAATTTTCCATCTCATATGACATTTAACAGTTTTTTTTTATTTTAAATCTAGGCTCTGGAACGTCTAAACAATACATCCCAGTTTTTCCACAAATCGCCATCGGTGGTTTTTTCTTCTAACGAATTAAGACAGAGAAACTTCTAAATTATACAGCCATTTTATTTTTCTTAAATTTTTTACGATGGTTTTTTAAACCACATTTAGACTATGGAAATATAGATTACTGCCTTTTTCGATCGATTGCTGCCCTATCCAACTTCGTAAAACCATATTGCTTTTGACATGTTGTATGGAGGGCAATTTTTGAAGCAGACCGACGAAAAAATACTAACTTTAAAATCAATTTGTGCAATGATTAAATCTACGAGCGGGCCTACCTTTTGGATTTGATATGATAAAGGCTTAATGATATCAAATGCAAAAGTTGGGCCCGCTCGTAGATTATATCGCTGCACAAATTGATTTCAAAGTCAGTCACTTTTTGCCGGTGAGCTTCAAAAATCGCCCCTCTGCCGCCATTACTGAAAAAATAAGTAAACGTTGACAATACGGGTGTCTATCATTTCATCAAACGCTATTTTCTGCTGAAACCATAATGTTTTCAGGGTATCATAAATATCTAACCTACGTAATTCATGTTTAAGATACCCTAAAAATATTATGGTCTCAGCAGAAAATAGCGTTCGATGAAATGATACATTCGATGAAGTGAAATTCGATTTAGTGATGAGTTACGTGACAATACGATAACATGTCAAAAGTAACATGGTTTTCCCGAGTAGAATAAAACCCCTGCTAGGATACTGTTGGTAATGCCGTGGCGATATTTACTACGTGATTTGGTGTTACTAGACGCCAATACGGATAATCGCCGAATCCCAGATTGGCACCGGCATGAGAAAATAAAACGAATCCAAGTATGTAATTGTGTATAGGTACTTTTAATTGTTACAATATTACAATTAGAATGCCTTTATTTTTAGAACATTTATGAATATTCGGAGCTTGCAGTGGAGACGAGGTATTGTGGTGGTAGTTAGCTGCCATTCCCGTAGTCTGTTAAACATGTTTTTACTCTGAAGACGCACAAAAAAATACAACAATAAAATAACAATGCAAGTAGCAGGAAAATTACAAAATGTGTGTAGGTAATTGCGGAGTGAAACAAGTTTTAAAGAAGGAATCAAAGGCATGAGGGCAGTAAAAGATGATGGGACTAGCACTTCAAATTGAGTAAATGCAATAGAGAAAGTAAATTGTTAAATTAATTATATACATATTACCTACCTACTATAACTAGGCAAAAAAGTTTTTAAACCAAAATCTGATGCGGAACCAGAACGCTGGTGCGTACGTGTGTGTGTGTGTGTGTGTGTGTGTGTGTGTGTGTGTGTGTGTGTGTGTGTGTGTGTGTGTGTGTGCGCGTTTCCGTGTAATGTAAGTATGTTGTACGTAATACGCAATCCGCCTCTCTCTTTCTTACCTCCATGTTTGTCGACGACGCTACGGATTTAGGTCCGTGTTCCGTGAACGCTGCGCTGCTTACGCGGCCCTCTGGTCCCGAGTACACGGAACAGATTGCAGCGATTCTGCGCGTGATGGTCCACCGCGCTTCGCCGCATGCTATGGCAAATTAGTACATGAGTGGTGGTTCGCCACCCCGTCGTCCGTCCCAACCTCTTCTTCGACCCCGCTTAAGTGGGGCCGGTGGCGCCATCTACCCTACTATGCGATTAATATTTTAGTATTGCATGGACTTGCATAAAACTTAGGTGTTGCTGATGAATTAAAAAAAAACACTTAAACCAGGAACCATTAAATACTGAATAATAACGCAAAAAGGAAATTTATTTATTATTATTATTTATAAAAATAGGGGAGAGGGGGGCAGCTATTACGGGAGGCAGCTTTAAAGAAATGCATTCAAAGATGTATTTTTAGTGTGTATATGATGGTCCTAATCAATTTTTTGGGCGCGCAACACTGACCCACACAACTGTCACTTGACAGATTTGACGTTTGACAGAACATGAACGAACCAGTAGCATATTTTGATTTCGATACACTAAATCAACCTTTAATCCCTTTTTCATATAGTATTTTAAGTGTTTAAACCTATAATAGTTAATGTGTGCCAACAACGCATCTTCACTATTAGTGGTATTTAAATACTGTTGTGATATTGTATGAATAAAGGGGGCAGCGAATAACTTACGTATGTGGTTATGTATAAGCACGTGCCTACACACACATACGCATAGCTGAGCTTTTTACCAGACGAACTAGATGTCAGTACGTATCGCAAAAACCGAAAAAAGAGCAGAGTTACCAGTCTATAATAATAGTCTTTGCTTCGCCGGTCGTCGTTTACTAAGGTTCGACTTATCCCTGTGGAGGCACCGGTGGTGATGCTGGCGGAACATTAAGAGCATCCTTCTGACGCAGAGCCTCCGCCGCGATTCGAAGGGGTCCGCTCGATCCGTGCATGATCCCGGTGCGACGTTGCTTACGCGCAGAGCTCTCTGCTCGCGCATCTCCCGTTCCCGTTGGAGGCGCTGCTCTAGAATGAAGTGTTGTCTTTCTTCATCATCAGCGCGGCCTTCGCCCTGGCTTCTCTTGAGCACCATGATTCCGCGACGCCTAGTCCGGTTCGAAGGACCAGATAATGTTGACGAAACGCTCCAGGGCGTTTTCCAAAAAAGTATTTATCGGTAATTTTTTCATTTGTTACGAAAATTAGTCAATTTATATACTGCCCTCATAAGCAGAGATCGGACAAATGGGTGTCATTACTCGCAATAATGTGGACATGACTCCAATTTTAATTAAACAAATAAAATTATATTAATTTATTTCTTTGCCCTTGTGGCTGCCGGGTTAGAATAGTGCCACTCCATGTCTTCCCGTGGATGTCGTAAGAGGCGAATAAGGGAATAAGGGCTTGTAGTACTGTTAGGCGATGGGCTTGCAACCTGTGACTAATACACTAGTAAACTTCTTGGCCTGATTGTGCAAAATGTGGTTACAGAATTATCAACAAGGCTTTTTAGAGTTGTTGGTATTTCTGTAGCTCTGCCTACCCCACTCTGGGAATGAATGTGATGTTATGTATGTATGTAATTTATTTCTTACCTGAACTTTAATCTTGATCATTTGCAGGATAGTTATAAATAAATAATACAGGAGTGGCCATTGATATTATATTAATTTAAGTACATAAGTTTGCTCCATTAACTTCCGTGGATTCGAAAGGAGCTTTCACCTCGTAAGATTATTTTAGCCGTTAAAAGGAATAAAATAATCTCGGAAAAAAATATTAAAATATCTGTTTATTTGCTTTAATAAATAAACACAATAGCAAATCTTTGTATCATTAATTACTGCCTTGCAAAGGATCAAAATTATTTTTAGGGTAAGTAATCAATTAATGTCAAATAATTATTTTAATTAAAATATATGGAGTCATGTGTGAATTTAACAAACTGTAAAACGTAACTATCATAAACTTTAAGGAGCAAACAAACGACTTTAACAATACAAAACAAAAAAACTAATAACGATTAATCTTGGACAGAGGTTCCGATAGCAAACTTGTTCGGTAGAATCAGGCTCGTAATGAGTTACGATGCGCTATTTCTCTAATTTTATCCGGGCTCAATACTTTATAATTGGCAGGTGCCACTCCGGCCTCTCTCATTCCGAGAGCCTGACGCGGTGAGCGCGTCTCCCCGCGGATGCCCGTCGAGAAAAATTCGCCCTTTGATGGTCCACCCGCTTTTCTGATCAATTCTATGATTCTATAATTTTCATTATCTTTTAAGTTTAAAACCTTCATTACTTAGGTTGCTTATCTCTTAACTTTACCAATCTTGCGATAATACATCCGGCGCGAGGTCCTCGACCCAGTAACTGGTCCTTTGTTACCGTGGGGTTACTCGGTTACTGGGCCAAGGGTTCAACGACCGTGCTCGGCGGTCTATTATCTGCGCTTTTAGCGTAGGTTTTTAGTCCCTGTTTCGTTAAGGGACCATTGATGGGATCGGGAGTTCGCTTTGCCACCTTAACAAAACAAATAAAAAATATTAACATAGTAATTCTTAACTAACTATGTTGGTGTCTGTTCTGATCTTAACAACTTTGACTGGAACTTGGTAACTTCATCATCTATTTCAATCGATGAGGCAGTTGAGGCTTTTATGTCACCCATTAGCAAGGCTATTGAAAATAACTCTCGAACTGTTAAATGTAGTAGAGCAAAGTTTACTTTGCAACCTTGGATGACGCCTGGTTTGTTGAGGTGTGCTCGTCATCGTGATAGATTACACAATAAAGCTAAATTGTTTCCAAATGATGGTACATCTATATTAATTTACAACCGGTATAGAAATTTCTACATTAATTTGCTCCGAAAAATTAAGAGTGACTATGAGAATAGGGAGCTTGAAGCGCATAGTAAAGATCCTAAACTCCTCTGGAAAACAATTAAGAAAATCAGCAACTTTAAGTCTAATAACAACCATGCTGTTGAACTCACATCTCTTAAAAAAGACCCAGTTGACTCATTGAACACTTGTAATAATTATTTCTCGTCGGTCGGACAGACTCTTGCTAATAATATTCTCCAGAAAATCAATGGTACTGAAAGCGGCTTGGCTACCAAGGTTTCTTTCAATAATTCTCCAACCCAGTCTCTCTTTTTGGATCCTACAGACTCTCAAGAGATTTCTAACATCATACTGCAGCTTAAGTCTGACTGTGCCTCTGGTTTAGACGGCATTAGTACCACTGTGATCAAGCATGCAAGGCATGTATTATGTGAACCTCTTACACACTTAATCAACTTGAGTCTAAGTACTGGTTCTTTTCCTAGTTCATGGAAGGTAGCTTCAATTACTCCAATACATAAACAGGGTGACAAGTCCATTCCTGGGAACTACAGACCAATTTCACTGCTATGTATTTTCTCGAAAATTTTAGAAAAAATTGTTAATAAAAGACTTACCTCCTTCATCGAATCTCATGGCATTCTGTCCCCAAGACAATTCGGTTTCAGACAACACAAGTCCACCGAAGATGCTGTCATGCTACTAACGGATTTAATATCGGGATATCTTGACCAAAGTAACAGCTGTCTGGGTGTTTTCCTGGACCTTGCTAAGGCATTTGACACCCTCTCAATAAAAAATATTTTAAGGAAATTAGTATTTATCGGTGTCAGAGGTCTTGCCCTTGAATGGTTCAGGAGTTACCTCTCAGACAGGAAACAATTAGTAAAGGTCGGTTCCTGCATGAGCGACAAGGTTCCAGTTAACTTTGGTGTTCCCCAGGGGAGTATCTTGGGCCCCACCCTCTTTATAATATACATGAACGACATTCATGAGACAAATTTACCAGATTCTCAAATCTTATGCTATGCTGACGACACTGTAGTTCTCTTTAGGGGTAACTCGTGGAGTGATGCTGTCGCTGCTGCAGAGTCTGGGATGGCTGCTATTAATAGTTGGCTGCAAAATAATTTACTCACCTTAAACACTGATAAAACTAACTTTCTTTGCTTTCACAAAACTTCTGCTTCAGAACCATCACAACTAGACAGCATTAAAATCCACGAATGTATCACTCCTACATTGGGCACTTGTGGCTGTGATAGCATTATGCGCGCTCACCATGTTAAATACCTTGGCATCATTTTGGACGACAAACTTAGTTTCCGTCAACACATTATATCAATCTCAAAAAGAATACGTAGAACCATAGCTATCATCAAGTGTCTCAGGGACTCTGCTAGAAGGGATGTTCTAAGAATGGTGTACTTTGCCGTTTGCCAGTCTGTAGCTGGTTATTGTATTACGGCCTGGGGTAGCGCCGCAAAAACCACCCTTATTACAGCGGAAAGAGCTCAGAGATCGGTCCTGAAGGTGATGTTGAAAAAACCCTTTAGGCATCCAAATTCAGACCTGTACAAGATAGCGCATGTTTTGTCTATTCGACAGCTTTTCATCCTCAAAACTTGTCTTCTCACTCATAAACAACTACTTGGCTCTGATCTCCATAAATCAATGCTACAAAAAAGAGTATACAGATTGCAACTCCCCTCAGTTAACTCAATCTTTGCAAAACGATTTGGTGATTTTGTTAGAGCATCTGTTTATAATGCAGTATTAAGGTTTTGCAATATCAAAGACTGTAAAATGTACAAAGCCAAAAAGCTAATATCAGACTGGTTGCTTACTTTAGGTTATTATGCTTCTGAAGATCTCTGTAAGAAACACTATTATTAAGTTAAATGCTCTATGCTTGCAATTGTGTGTTCTAGACGCTCTTAAAAGGAAAAACACTTGTAAATGGTACCTAAGTAGAAGTTGCTAATGTTAATATTAATCTGTCTTGGTCTCCCAAGATACAGGCTTTGCCTAGTTTGGGGGCCTCTGTTTCTTTTGCAAGTTGAACTATGCGTGTGTACTTTTTAAGTAAGTGTACCAAATAATTTTCAAATTGAAATGTAATTGATTTACACATTTAAATAAACTATTTTTTTTTTTTTTTTTTTTTAACTACGGATCGCTAAAAGTAAATCAACAAACTTAAGATATTTCAATTACAACTAACTAAACCATATTCAAATTTCACTTATATACTAATAAGAATAAGATCTTATTAACTTATAATATACTAACTTATACTGAAACAGATCAAACTTAAAACCGGGCAAGATCAAGTCGGACCATACTCAGGTAGGGTTCCGAAGCCATTAAGTACTTACTACAAACATAAAAAGCCACAAGTAATAACTAATTTTCTATTTAAAGTCATTAGTTGTCGTCTTAGATAATTTTAGTAGGTAGCAACACTTTAATCGCCTGTATCTCAAGAACCAATGATGTCTTCTTAGTCGTGATAGTTTTCCTTTTAAATTAGTTATATGCCCTTTCATTTAAGATTTTTTTGTGTTTTTTGTATTTGTAGTTTTGGCTGTATAGGGGTTCACTTTACTGTAAGAAAAATTATCGCTTTAAAGCTTAACATTTCATAAACGGACCCTTTGATCGAAAAATAGTTCTCACAAACCTTCACAATACTTTTGAAAGACCTATCCAACGACACCCCACACTATGGGGTAGACGAGAAAAAAAAACATCCCCACATTACGTGTAAGGGAGGTACCCTAAACAATTCTTTTTTTTGCATTTTATTGTACCACTTTGTTGGCGTGACTAATATGTATATTCATGCCAAATTACAGCTTTCCAGTAAAAATACTCTCTGCGCTAGGCGGCGGACGGATGGACATGGCGAAACTATAAGGGTTCCTAGTTTGACTACGGAACCCTAAAAACCTAGAAATGGCACTTCTTTTCTCCCCCCTCCCCGGCTCACCTCCTAGAAGTGGGAACTTTTAGTATGTTCACTCCTTAAGCAACCTGAACATATTTCTCAAGGAATTGCTTAGGATCCTGCTCATACACTCTACACTTCCTTTATTGACTGGCCTAACTACAATAATAATGTCTATAGACGATATTTATTGTGATATATAATCATCGGTTTTATCTGCAGGTGAAAGTAAAGGTGTGGCAATCAAGAACCGGCGCCGTGCCACCGTATAATATCAAATACCTACACCGTGATGTGAAGTGACATAAAATATCGGTAACGTAGACAACCGTATTGTGATTGTGCGACATGAGGGCGCAGGATATGTTACTGCCGATACCGTTCCCGTGCCGAGCCGAGGGATGGCTCGACAGATGCGGTGAGTTTCTACCTCTATTTAAAATGTAAGTTTGGCGCTATACGTGAGTGTGTGTAAGTTCAATATACATATATTTCGAACGTATGAACCTACATTGGCCAGCGAGTTATTCGGGGCTGTTTACGTAATTGCTGAATGAGTAAGATTTAGTTGAGCATGAGCCGAAAACTAAAGGTCACATTCCTTAACAAGTTTCCGAAATAAATCACTGCGTTCTAAACCTTAACGACGTTTAGCCATGAATGAATGAGCACAACAATTAAGTTTAATCGAAGTTTTATTTTATAGTATACCTAGATATAACTAGAGACAATAATTAAGTAGGTACAATATTCGAAGATGCAATGCATAAATTCACACAGATACGAGTAGGTACATTGTTGACAACGACACATATAGGAACATGATTATTTTCTTATTCAAGGCGAATTCAAAGATTAACCTTTTAACGCCTTACGTCAAATGCAAATGCGTCACTAGCACGCCACACGTGTATTAAAAGGTATGCAAAATTGAATTTATCCATACGAAATAGCGTCTCTTTTAAACTGTACCTGTGAAAACTATAAGTGTCGGTGGCGTTGCAGGCACGACCGCTCATGACTACTTTATTCGTCATTAGCCTTCAATCAAAGGGTTAAAATTTCAAATGCATTGTCAAAGGGTACATAGACAAAGGTAGCTAGTGGCCCACAACCTCGTGTCAAACAGATACATAATAGATGTAAGTACTAACCCTATCAATGTTAATAGAAACCACCGTGTATCAGGACAAAGTTCGTCATCGTAGGTGTTAATAATAGGGAATATGCACTGTTTTTTTTTAGATCTTTTTATGATAGCTTATATCATTTTATTACTGTTAAATAATATTCAGCACCAATAATGTAAAATGTAGTATATCTATATATATATTTTTTTTAATTTCATAGTTTTTTAGGCGTTTTAAACGCCCGCCATTATGGCGCGCTTGGCGGGTGACGTCAAAGTCTATGACAACTTAACAACAAATGTAACCTACATATTGTTAAATTCTTGTCATGCAATATTTACTGGAACACAGGTTCAAAATGAGCTCAGTTCCAGTGTAATGTTGTTCTTAGTGGCAAATAATCTACTGATAGTAAAAGTTATAGGAATAGCTTCAATTGACACCATCGTTTAGGGATACAATTATAACTAGACGAAGCTGCTGGCATTTTACTGTATGTTTTATAAATAAACAAACTTAATTCATTTATATACGTAAGGATAAATTAGAAGGATCGGAATGAGTTTGTGACATTCAGCGCGAGCATCGCATGACGTTTCAGTACATTTGCAGAAAGAATATCAAGGAGACGGCTTTGATTATAATTGACATAGACTCTAAGAATTGGAAATGGTTGTGACTATTCAGCCAAATTAAAAACAAACAATTTTGCGAAGTAAATCAATGTCACATAGTGAATACATTTAAACATCAAAAACAATAATTTTTTATATTTGGGTTAGTAATAAATATTTGTTGTACGAAAATAGTGGGGGCGCTTTACTTAGAGCATATATTACCTGGAGCCGCCTTATAGGTCATATTCGAGTACAATCATGTCTGCCGAGATTTGCGGGGGGGTGAAGAAATAACACATGCAAAAGATTACTTACAAATGCAAAATCTATCTGTGTCATTACACACAAATATTTTGACAAAAATCTAACACATATACATTTTAATGCACACAAACATATCACACATGTAAAGACTTTGTATAAACGCAGTTTAAGAATACGTAAATGCGAATGTAAGCGGCATAACCTACGGTGCAAGGATTAGGTCGATAGCTAATAATTATCGATATTTTTACGTTATCATTATCAATAACGGGGAAACACATTCGAGTTCTGTGATACGTAACTGAACCTGATATTCACCACAATTTATTTATTTAAACTTTATTGCACTAAGAAGACATTTCGTACAAGGCGCGGACCTAATATTATAAAGCATCTTCTACCAGTCAACAATAGGAAAAATCAGATAAATTATCATTATCGTTATAGCGAAGGAAAATTAGTGTACACATCCTCTAAGAAATTTACATACATACATACTATAGGCTTATAAACACGTAATGTGCTTAGCTAGATATATAAAGTGTCATGGGTTAATTTTCAATTGTCACTTTCGTTGTTCAATACCTATGGTTTAATTTATAGGCATTTTAATAAACAAAAGTTAGCGAATAAAATATAATCTAAAACTATTAGGAAGCATAAAGGCCGTAGCAGGATAAGGGAAGGGCAAATGCCCTTTTATGCTAATGGGCTGGTTTTTTTTTTTATATAGTTACTTACATCTATTAGTGCTATTGTGCCAAGTTTTGTTGAAAAATTCCCTGTGGTTCAGCCGAGAAAAAATAAAAACCGAAATAATTAAATATGACTTTTCTCTAAAACTATAAAACTTTAATGTAACATTATTTTATCATTTTGTTAGACTTAATAAAATATATGTTTTAAGAGAAAATGGACTCTCCATCTTTAACACTTATGTAAAAAACAGGTAAGTCAATTTTTAAATATTATTATTTTTTACTTATGATTGAGGTACCACTCTATTTGTTATTTCTAAATAAGCATTACTTAACGATCTATCTTACATATTAATTTGATGGATTAAATCGGAAAGCATCGGTGTCAAAACTAAATAAATAATTGGGTTGGATTTCATTACATTATATTAGTAAGCTATTCTGACACCGCCAAAGAACCAAAGCATAAATCCTCTTTCCAAATAAATAACATCACAACAAGTTTTGACAGTTACAGTGACGTCAGCCTTTTCTGATTACTAAAAATGTCACCATTTTAGCTAATGAAATAAAATACGCTTATTTTAATCATTGTTGCTATTTGTATATAACAATTTAAAGGTTAAAATCGGTCAGTAACTGTAAAATTTAAAGTAAAATCATTTTTGGGTATCATTTCATGATTATGAAATTTTATTTAAAACTAGTCTTACTCCGTCACGCATAAATCCTCTTTCTAACGATAAATAAAAACTTATTTTGACAGTAATAGCGATGTGGTATTGTTTTAATGGTATATGTCATTTTATGCATGTTAGAAGATAGTTCTTAGCTTCAAAAATGAATTCAAAAGCGAATACTATCAAAAAAATATTTGCAAAACAACCCAACTCACTGTATAATCTCGCAATGGTAAAAGTGAGTAGTATTATTAAAGGCAAACCACTTTTTCGAAAATTCATTACCGCTTTTCGAACAGGTAACGTTATATATCACCGTTTTTGTAGTAGCATAATTGATTATGGATATTTTATTTTGTTGTATTGTATAGTTTATTTCATTTCAGATTTCAAATATGCAGCTCGCATTGTATTCTTTGAAACTGCCAAATAATATATTCGTTGACATGTTCTTCAGAGAACTACCGTGTGTCGCTGTATCTTTAAAAGACGAAGGGATGCGGGCGACAGGCTATTGCGAAGATTGTTGCAGAAACTTTTGGTATCCTGCAAACGATAAATATGATACCGACATAAAATATTTATACTGCCCATTATGTACAAACGAACTCTTCTGCCGACATGACGAATATTTTTCTTAGAACGAAACGAACTACCTTCTTAGTATAACTATATCTAGTTTAGTTAAGGGGGGGCCATTTGCAACGTTAAAAGATGGCGGACGTGTGATTTGTTTTAGACTTTAATTTTTGGGTAATTAGGTGTTCAAAGTTCTTTTCTGATAGTGATTTGTACTTTTTATGCCTTTGTGTCGCACAGTGATTGAAGACTTGGACTTATTTCGTGTATCTGGCATCTTTCTTCTCGTTTCAAGTGGACTCGCAGTGGTGCAGAGGTTAAAACTATCTTGACCTCTGACCTACAAATCACCGTACAACGTTGCCCCCAATCTTCCTAGAGAAGATTGGATTGTGTTTTATTGCTATATTGATTTATAATTATATATACTTACTTGACACTGGCGAAATCACTTCACGTGGAAACGCCATATCCCCGCGGTAGTAGCTGTTCAAGTCGCCGCGGGGGCAAAGAAAGAAGAAGTTTAGTTAAGAATAAGCGTATTTTATTTCATTAGCTAAAATGGTGTCATTTTTAGTAATCAGAAAAGGCTGACGTCACTGTAAATGTCAAAACTTGTTGTGATGTTATTTATTTGGAAAGAGGATTTATGCTTTGGTTCTTTGGCGGTGTCAGAATAGCTTACTAATATAATGTAATGAAATCCAACCCAATTATTTATTTAGTTTTGACACAATTGCTTTCCGATTTAATCCATCAAATTAATATGTAAGATAGATCGTTAAGTAAGGCTTATTTAGAAATAACAAATAGAGTGGTACCTCAATCATAAGTAAAAAATAATAATATTTAAAATTTTGACTTACCTGTTTTTTTACATAAGTGTTAAAGATGGAGAGTCCATTTTCTCTTAAAACATATATTTTATTAAGCCTAACAAAATGATAAAATAATGTTACATTAAAGTTTTATAGTTTTAGAGAAAAGTCATATTTAATTATTTCGGTTTTTATTTTTTCTCGGCTGAACCACTGGGAATTTTTCAACAAAACTTGGCACAATAGCACTAATAGGATGTAAGTAACTATAGAAAAAAAAACAGCTCTTAATCATGAAGGGCATTTTTTCTTCCCTTATCCTGCTACGGCCTTTATTTATCTTGCGGATAAAACTAAAAATATTCCAATAAGTAAAAATATTTTTAAATCTTTTTGCTAGGAAGGCTCATAGTTATAAAATTATAATATAAGAGAGTTGACGAATTACGAATCTGTGGTATAGGAAATATTTATAAACTTCAAAAGTAACTAGGAAGGGAAACGGTTTATTAAGATTTAGGATAAGAGTGTATGATCGTTTGCGGTACCAAGCGTATTAATTTATAGGCTTACTTAAGATATGACAATAAGGTTCTAAGTTGTAGGGTTAATATTAAGTCTATAAGTTAAGTGAGTGGTTACAATTATCATGCGTATTAATTTATAAGTTTACTTACGATATTACGATAAAGTTCTAAGTTGTAGGGTTTATATTAAGTCTATAAGTTAAGTAAGAGTGGTTACAATTATTGAAACAAATAACTAAATAGTTAACTAATAGGTTTTCATCTAGGTAGGTTAATTAACGCCAGTGCGTATCATAATTATCTTCTAAACTTCTCTGCGTTGACTTATACACATGGTCATTGAGGAATGAGCAAAGTAGATCAAGTTAAATATGTAGTCGCAACAACTAGGAATTGAAAGTAAGCTATTTACTTTTACTTAAGTATACAAGAATACTCTGATTGAGTTTAGCCTAAAGTGACTGGATTGATCACTGACTAAAGGCGCCTATGTGACTGGATTGATCACTGACTGAGGCATTTGAGGCTAGACACACCTCAAGGATATTAGATATCCCTATACAAAGATAGACTTTCATATTGATAAAATTTCGAATGTAAACTATTTACCTTTTTCTTAAGTATACATAAATACTCTGGTAGAGTTTAGCCTAAAGTGACGGGATTGATCACTGACTAAAGGCGCCTATGTGACTGGATTGATCACTGACTGAGGCATTTGAGGCTAGACACACCTCAAGGATATTAGATATCCCTATACAAAGTTAGACTTTCATATTGATAAAGTTTAGGGCAATACTTACAAGTTGAACGGTCCTTCTGTCTTTCACAATCTACGGCTAATGATTGCAGTACAAACCGAGTTACGACTCTGCCGTCTAAGTCTAAGGACCACGGTTGGTTTCTGATGCTGTCAACTCATTAAGCCATTCCCAAGGGAATACATATGAACAGTTGTTCTAGATTGACCAAGGACATTTCTTCTAGTGAAGTTGCATTGGTAGTATTAGTCAGATAGTATCATGACTAGGAAGTTTTCTATAGTTAACCTATTAGGAATTATTAACTTTACATTTAATAGGCTAGGTTTTTCGTATGGTCTTTTATTGGGGGATCACTTCTAATTATTAAAGATATTAAAAGGTTTTCTTATTAAATTTTATTAAATTATATTTTCTGTTGGTTCAGATTTCAATTGGCCAGAAAATTATTTATCATAATTCTATGATAAATAATTTTCTGGCCAGATAAAACATCTTTTTGGTATTACTTAATCTCTAAATTGAGAAATAGAGATAATTTCTTAATTATAAGGAGTTTGATCCAAGAGTTTGCTCAGCGTTTCTTCTTTTGGAGATCCTTTCGGAAATGTTGGTAATTTCAATTATAATATAGACCTATTTAGTTTTAAATAACACTTGATTTTGGTGTTATAACAGAAATAGATTCAACAAAGAACTATTTCTAGAATACTTAAAATACTTAACTTTCTAGAATACTGAAATAAGAGTTAAATATATAAAACTAGTATTTTGGTAGGATATTAGTGGGGGAACTTCATAGTAATGGCCGGAAGTACCGGTTGGGCGGGGAGGTGCCCACCCTTTACCACTAATATGTAGGGATTCACAAAGAACTATTAAATTTATAGAATACTCAAATAGAAGTCATACAAATAAAATTAGTATTTAGTAGAATATCGGTGGAGGGTCAGAGAGGTACCTACCTTTACCACTGATATATATTTTTATAAATAAATGAATATGTAAATATCCTAAATTTAGTCCAGTGTTAGTCTTAATTATTTCATTTATATTTAGCCTTTTATTAGCAACCAAATTTATCTAATAGTCTTAAAGGTTTCTTAGTCATTGGAATAAATGATATATCAAGTTTAATTTGTAACATAATTATAGGTGTATGATAAATTAAGTAGACCCTCATTTCATTACTTTTAATAAAGGAAATAGTTTGTGTTGTAGAAGTTGTTATTAATCTAGAATAGGGAAATATTTTATTTTAGGACTGGTTATATCATTCTCTTATTTCATTAAAGTACTTAGGTTACTAAAATAGGTTCACAACTTAGGTTCCTAGACATTAGACGATCACGTGGCCATTTCAACAATTTAGATTATAAGTTATTAATTTAGTTATTAGGCTAAACACCACCAACGCAGTTAATTTATCTTTTAGTCCAACAATCTAAAGAGTTTAAAGTTATTAAGAGTCTTCAGTAAGTTTTATAGATAATATATATAAGGAGAGTAGATGAAGAAAGAATAATAGGGGGGTGGGTACAAAAAAGAACTAAAGGCATACAAGGAGCCTTAAAACGAAAGCACCAGATCTATACCTGTCTCGAAAATTTCAATATGAATGTTCAATAAGCTGAAAAAGGAAAGATTATAGTGTCCAGTTCCTTCTAAAACTAGCCGTACACACGTAGTCACCAACTGGTAAACCAACTGGCGACCATCATGTCACCATAGTCGAAACTTAGCCTACCAAATCAAAAAACTCTTAAATATACCATACCATCAGTAGTACCTAGTAGTAAGTACTATAGTACTTAGTAGTATAGTACCATAGTATTGAACTAGGCTAACCTAGGTGTCAAACGGATGACATTTTTTTTAGTCGAGTGTATTCAAAATAGTACCCAAAAAACCCTCATCTGTTTCAAGTGCATATTCCCTATTAGCATTGTACAGCCAGCTGTATAGGAGTCGTGCAAGTACTGTACAATTTTCCTTAAGATATGCAGTAGCATATTTAAAACCCTTTAACAATTTACTTATAGTGATAAAAGAGCATACAATGGTGTCGCTAGACAGTCTTAAGTATTATAAATGAGTTTGTTACGGACGGATCGCTCGCTTTAGTTTTTTAAGGTAATAAGAATCTTGTTAGATTCAAATTAGCGTATTGCGTAACTATTTCATAAGATTTTTAGTCTAGTTTTGTAATGTTTAATGGAATGTTAACCTTTTATTTTATTGCCGCTCGTCCCCATAACCTATAACGACCATGTTTGTTTTATTGTGATCCCGAGGTACCCGGCCTCATATCTAACCATAGTCCTGAAGGTCGGGTACTCTCTGAAAGTATGGGAGGGTTCCAATCAGGAATAAACAAGGATTGGGCCCTCCCGAAGCTATTGAATGTCCTACCACCGGGAAAGTAGGAATGTTACAGTGGTAGGACATATACATATACACTCTTTGATAGAGAAATCGATAGTCACGTTTTAGAAAGAGAAATTAAAGTTGTATAATTCATAGAGGATCTCAAACACAAAAAAGAGCGAATTGGTGCCGTGTGCAAACGGCTCACTTTACGGTAAAGCCTGGGGTATATATACCGGAACATACCCTCAGTCATTGTAGTAGCAGTAGGAGCAGTTGAAGAGTGAACACTAGAGGAACCCAAAGGAGCAAAAATGAACCACAGCAAGCGAACTTCCCAAGCAAATATCCGAACGAACAATCGGACGAACATTCCGAACAAACATTCAGAGCGAAAAATTCCGAACGAACATTCCGAGCGAACATTCCGAACGAACATTCCGACGAACATTGGAGCAAAATTGGAGAGAACTTCTTAGCAACTGAACCACGAACCGCAAGGAAGAACTCATCCTCGAACTGCGCTCATTGTCGAACCTCGCTCATTCTCGAACCTCGAACCTTGCACTTTAGTTTAGAATCAGTTTAACTTTGAACCTTTAACTAGAATCATTTGTTTAGAATCGTGTAACTAGAGACATTAACCATAAAATATACAGTCCACTGAACCTGAACCTTTTTTTTAATTAATCGAACGAGCTACGTAGAGATACCGTTGAGTGACCATCCTCAATATCGCATGGTCCTTCGAGCCGGATCTTGAACAACACCATTGAAATGGTTGTTACGCGATCCCAGAACGATCAATCGGACGCACAGGAACGCCTCCTAGAACTGGAGACTTCGAGATCTGCACCACCATCTACCGAACAAGCCGAAACCACGTCAACAGTCACTGCTGTAGTGCAGCAATCGAACCTAGCTGGACCCTCTGCTCCGGCAGACCTTGCCCGGAGTAAAGTTGCCCTGACTACGCGACTCGATCGCTACGGGCACTTGGTCGCCGCCGCGCAAAACCCACTCGAGCCTAACGTCACAGCACCCACAACGTCGCGACGCGATAACGCGACTTCACGAACCGCTCTGAATAAAACCGAAGTATTCAACTCTGAATTTAAACAACACAGCGATGCGTTTGCGGCAAGCCGAATACGAGGCAGAGCAGAGAATGCTAGAAGTCAGCCGTCGAGAGCTGCAACTTGAAAAGCAAATGATCCAGAACAAACTTGCTTCGCAATTGGACATTTTGGAAGCCGAAGGATCGCAAGGAGGCAGCGTATTAGGGCAACCTGAGACCGAACATTATTTCTTAATAACATTGATTTTTTACAAATCTTGTTCAGCATATTATTTTTCATTGTCAAATCATCTATTTGTTTATAAATGAAGATTATTATTTTCTTGTAAAGTTGTTTTTTAATTCATACTGGGCTATTTCTAATGAACTTGTAAATTTCCTGCTGTCTTGACTTAATTTCCGCACTAATATGGACTCATTGACTACATCTAGGCTCCTTTTTTAATTCATACTGGGTTATTTCTAATTAACTTGTAAATTTCCTGCTGTCTTGACTTAATTTCCGCACTAATGTGGACTCATTGACTACTTCTAGGCTCCTTTATATACCTACGAGGGTCAAACTGAAAGTTTCGGGAATAGAAAAAAATATGCAGTTAAATTGAATAAAAGTATTTTTATTGTTTTTCAAAGTATTCTCCTTTATATTGTATGCACTTTTCCATGCGATCAAACCAGTTCAAAGCACTTATTGGGTCGACAAAATGGCCATTTTAAAAGCCTCCACTGCTGCTTCCGGCGTCTGAAACCGCTGACCACGCAACTTATCCTTAATTTTGGGGAATGTGAAAAAGTCATTGGGGTTTAAGTCGGGGCTGTATGGAGGATGGTCCAGTAATTCGACTTTTTCACCGTCCAGGTACTCAGTTGTTTTCCGAGCGGTGTGAGGGCTGGCATTGTCGTGGTGAAGGATAATGCGGCGACTAGGGTTTTTTTTTCGGAGTTCAGCAAAGATACTCGGCAAACAAATAGTGGTGTACCAATCGGCATTGACCGTTCTACGATCTTCAAGAGGAATAGTAGCCACGTGACCCGATTTGGAGACAAACGTAGCCACCATCTTTTTGGCCGTGCTGCGAGAACGAATAACTTTTGTCGGCTTGAGCTCATCTTCGTAGACCCATACTCGAGATTGGTTTTTATTTTCAGGCTCATATGCATATATCCAACACTCGTCACCGGATACAATGCTAAAAACTGCATTTGAGCTTCCTCCATTGAATTTATTCAAAGTTCTGCGGCACCAATTGACTTATTTATATTTTTAATTAAGAGAAGTGAAATGAGGGTCTACCTAATTTGTCATACACCTATAATTATGTTACAAATTAAACCTGATATAACATTTATTCTAATGACTAAGAAACCTTTAAGACTATTAGATAAATTTGATTACTTACTAATAAAAGGCTAAATATACTTAAATGAAATGAATTGAGATTAACACTGGACTAAGTTTAGGATATTTACATATTCATTTACTTACCTCTCTGACTGTTCCAGTACTTCCGGTCATAGCTATGTAGACCCTCCACCGATATTGTACTAAATACAAATTTTATTTGTATGACTTCTATTTGAGTATTCTATAAATTTAATAGTTCTTTGTAAAACCCTACATATTAGTGGTAAAGGGTGGGCACCTCCCCGCCCAACCGGTACTTCCGGCCATTACTATGAAGTTCCCCCACTAATATCCTACCAAAATACTAATTTTATATATTTAACTCTTATTTCAGTATTCTAGAAAGTTAAGTATTTTAAGTATTCTAGAAATAGTTCTTTGTTGAATCTATTTCTGATATAACACCAAAGTCAAGAGTTATTTAAAAACCAAATAAGTCTATATTAAAATTGAAGTTACCAACATTTCCAAAAGGATCTCCAAAAGAAGAAGCGTTGAAACAAACTCTTTATTTCTTAATTTAGAGATTAGATAATACAAAACAGATGTTTTATCTAAAATAATCATTCTAAGATAAATAATTTTCTAGGCTAATTCAAATCTGAACCAACAGAAAATATAATTTAATAAAATTTATTATGAAAACCTTTTCATATTTTTAATAATTAGAAGTGATATCCTAATAAAAGACCATACGAAAACCTAGCCTATTAAATGTAAAATTAATAATTCCTAATAGATTAACTATAGAAAACTTCCTAGTCATGATACTATCTGACTAATACTACTAATGTAACTTCACTAGAAGAAATGTCCTTGGTCTTCCTAGTTACTTTTGACGTTTATAAATATTTCCTATACCACAGATTCGCAATTCGTCAACTCTCTTATATTATAAGTTTATAACTATGAGCCTTCCTAGCAAAACAAAAGTTTTAAAATATTTTTACTTATTGGAATATTTTTAGTTTTATCCGCAAGTAAATTTTTGCTTCCTAATACTTTTAAATTATATTTTATTCGCTAACCTTTGTTTATTAAAATGCCTTCAAATTAAACCATACTGAACAACGAAAGTGACAATTGAAAATTAACCCATGCGTGTAACACTGGAGCGAATCTAAATTACAATATGTCCTAACCACGTCTGTCTTCCCGAGCTGCCGAGAACGGAAGTGCGTGGGCGTTTCCTTCCGAGCGAGAACCCGGAAGTAGGAAGCTCGTTGGGAGTGTTGCCAGCTTATAGCCGCCACAACCAGCCCCCTACGGAGAATGGTAAGTGGGGACACGTACCATGAGAAATAGAGAAACTACGTTACATCAATACCACAACAATATTCACATTTGCAAAATCAAAGACGTTCCTAATTTTGACTAAAGAGTATGACTTACAAAATAGTATTATTCTGCTTGCTAATGATATATACATGAGAACTTAAAACTCTTAACTAAAACTATACTAAACAATTGTGATGTTAAACTAAAGAAATCTATAAATCTAAAATATCTTTAAACTTAACCCTATGACCTGCCCGTGTAGTGACTGGCTGCTGAGTGGGTACGGTAGCTAAAGTAGTCGGCTGCTGTGCAAGTTTTGGCGGGGCTGTAACCCTGGGCGCGTGCGCTGCGGGCCCGGACACGCTTGGCGCGGGCGCGCTCAGCATGGGGGTCGAGGTCGGTATGCTTCGCTCGGGATCAGGTGCGATGTACGCTGGCTTCGTGCGATCGACGCTCACTTCACACCGCTTGCCTGCGATGTCCACGGCAAGAGTCTTGTCGGTCCGACCGATGACTCTATAAGGGGTGTACGGTGGTTGAAGAGAGCGTCGCACGGAGTCGTCTCGTAGAAAAACGTGGGAGGCGTTAGCGAGACCCTTAAAAATAATAGTTTTATTATGAGCGTGTCTCGAAGCTGGCACGGGCCGCATGTCGGCCATTGTGCTCCGAAGACGCGATACGAAGTCGTCGCAGAGTGATTGAGAACAGGCACTGGGTACCAGGAGCTCGCCTGGTAGACGCAGTGGCTCTCCACATACCAGATCAGTGGCAGAGCATTTTGAATCCTCTTTTAAAGCCGACCTGATGCCTAAGAGGACGAAAGGCAGGGCTCTGTGCCAAGTGTCTTGGCGACACATTAGGGCGGCCTTAAGCTGGCGGTGAAAACGCTCTACCATGCCGTTGGCTTGGGGATGGTAGCTCATAGTACGCACGCGTTTGGTTGCGCCTAGATCTAGCAATCTTTTAAATAAATCTGACTCGAACTGGCGGCCCTGGTCTGTGGTGACTGTATCGGGCACGCCAAAGCGTGCAATCCAACCACGAACGAACTGATCGCCTACTACTTCTGCAGTCATTGATGCCATAGGCCACGCTTCGGGCCACCTAGTAAAACGATCAATGGCTGTCAGGCAGTAGGAGTAGCCTTCGGAAGATGGCAGCGGTCCTATGATATCTAAATGTACGTGCCTGAATCTCCCGGTGGGTGCGGAGAAGATACCCAGTGCGACAGTCTTCCTTGACGCGAGGCCACACATACCGGTCAGCGACAAGCCGCGCGGATGCGCGGGCGCCGGGGTGACTGAGGCCGTGCAGGCGTTCAAACGCAGCGCGCCGATGTTGCGGCGGCAGATAGGGCCGTGGTTTACCCGTTGACACGTCGCAAAACACCGAGATGTCTGATCCTGGAATTAGTGTAGGCACGATTTTTAAAGACGAATTTTCACACACTGACCGGAGTTCGTCATCGGTTTTTTGGTCAGAGGCGAGGGAGGCGTAGTCGTCGCCTAGTGTGACGGCTTCGACGCGGGACATAGTGTCGGCTACTAGGTTGTCCTCTCCTTTGATATGTCTAATGTCAGTCGTAAACTGAGATATAAACGTGAGTTGGTTTAGCTGTGGAGGGGGCAGTTTGTCGCGGCGTTGTGTAAACGCGTAGAGAAGTGGTTTGTGGTCGGTGTATATGGTGGCATGCTGTGCCTCCAGTATATGCCGAAAATGTTGTACTGCCGCATAAACAGCTAGCAACTCGCGGTAGTATGCAGGCCATGTGCTCTGGCTGGTTGTTAGCTTTTTACTAAAAAATGCCAGTGGCTGCCAGCCTTGGTCCGTCCACTGCTGTAGACAGGCCCCCACGTGACTGTTTGAAGCATCAGTATACAGTCCCAAGCGGGCATCTTGTATAGGGTGCACGAGTTTTGCAGCTTTCGTGAGGTTATCTCGGCAGTGGTAAAAAGCACACTCCAAGTCAGGCGACCAAGGCCTATAAATAGGCTTAGCTCCTTTCAGTCTGGTAACCGTTAAAAAATCTATGAGCGGTGCCTGTACCTCAGCAGCGTTGGGCAGGAAATGACGGAAACCTCCGTAAACCTTGGGCAGTTTTCGGGAGTGGGAATTCGCGGAGGGCAGCTAGCTTCTCCTCGGGTGGAAAGATGCCATCCTTGGTGACGTGGTACCCCAGGAAAGTTACCTCACTGGCGCCTAAGACGCATTTCGAAGCATTGAGCACTACCCCGTAGTCTACCAGCTTCTGTAACAGAATGCGCAGGTGAGTGGAGTGTTGTTCAACATCTCGTGAGAATACGAGGATGTCGTCGATGTATGGAAAGCAAAAATCTAAGCCTCTCGTTATTTCGTCAATAAAACGTTGAAATTTCTGCCCAGCGTTACGTAGCCCGAACGTCATGTAGGGAAATTCAAATAAACCGAATGGCGTTGTAATGGCTGTCTTGCAAACGTCAGCCGGGTCGACAGGTATCTGCTGGTAGGCTTTGACTAAATCCAAAGTACTAAAAATAGTCGATCCGGCTAAGCTGTGGCCAAAATCCCCCACATGACGAACAGGATACCTGTCTGGAACAGTCCGTGCGTTCAGCGTTCTATAATCGCCACAGGGGCGCCAGGTGGCGTCCTTTTTGGGCGCAAGGTGAAGCGGAGATGACCATGGGCTCTTGGAGGGGCGAGCAGTGCCAACCTGCACCATAGTCTCGAACTCTTTTTGTGCGGCGCGCATTTTATCGGGCGCAAGGCGGCGCGGCCGAGACACGACGGGAGGACCTTCAGTGGTTTTAATGTAATGCACAGTACTGTGCTTTACAACTCGATCACGCGTCACATGTGAAAGGATGTGAGCAAAAGGAGAGTCAATTTTAATTGTCTTTATACTAGGTTGCACAAGATTACGAACAGAGGCTGGCACATAAAGTCCAGTAGTTCCATCACGTAACAGTTTATTGCGACAATCAGGCAGAAGATTAAAGTAAGCTAGAAAATCTGAGCCGATAATGGCTGTGTCCACATCTGCAATAATGAAGTTCCACTTAAACTCGCGACGTAGACCAAGATTTAAGTTAATTGTGCGGCTTCCATATGTTTTGATTGTGGAACCATTAGCTGCGCACAAACTATAATCAGTGGCCTTATTAATATTAGTCAGCCTTTTAGGAAAACAGCACAGGTCAGAACCGGTGTCTAGTAGGAACTGGCATTTGGTGTCCCTGTCAGTGACAAAAAGTCGGCGACCAGCGTAAGGGGCGCAGTCAGACGTCGCCGCTACTGACTGCTTGTCTGGTTTTCCGACTGGGACCATGAGCAAGGTTGGATGCATTTTTCAGCTTTGGTGTCATATTGACTGTGATACCAGCAAAGCAAGGGTTGCTGACCAGCGGGAGTACCACTTCTAGGCCTAGTTCGGGAGCGAGATCCCTGCCGACGTTGGCGCTGTGAAACTAATGCCGCAACTTGTTTTGTTAACTGGTTGATTTGCTCTTGCAGAGAACTAAGGGTTGGAACTGCTGATTGTATGGCACTGATTGACGGTGAGTTAGAACTAATAGGGTTTACGTCTAATATCTTGTCAGCAATTTCTGCTACTTTGTCTAATGGCAGCTCTCCCTGTGCTGTTAAAATGGCCTGGACGTTGTTGGGGAGTCTCTGGAACCAGAGCTCTCTAAACATTCCTTCATCAGAACAGCTGTTCCCTGCCAGTTGCCGGAGGTGACGGAGGAATTGGGTGGGTTTTCGGTCACCTAGCTCCTCACCAGCAATCAACTGACGCCTCCGCTGTGCCTCCGAGATTGTGAACCTTTTAATCATCTCCGCCTTAATCCATTCATATCTTTGACCAAGTGGAGGAGGTTTGATAACTAAATGCTCCACTTCGCACGAAAGTTTGGAATCTACCTGTGAAACAACATAATTATATTTAGTTTCATCAGCCGTGATCCGGGACAATGCGAATTGAGCTTCAATGTGAGCAAACCAACCCGCGGGTCGGTCGGTCCAAAAAGGTGTCAGCTTAGGTTGCACCACGCAGACGGCGGCGGCTCCAACCGGTTTTGACTCAGGTTTAGACACACCTTCCAGCTTATTCCGCAATTCTTCGTTTTGGTTAGCTAATTGGATTAATTGAAGTTTGATATCCTCTAAATCTGAAGCCATGGTTTAAAATAAGTGAATTGAAATGTATAGCTGTTTTCCCAGCAGCTGTCACTACACGGTCGGTAACGGCAATAATTACACTTAAAATTATGTTATTTAAACTAAAACTACTTAAATATACGACCAAAAGTAGACACGGAAAAGAAAATAAATGACAAATTGTAACAGGTAGGCGAAACGACTGACGTCTGACAGACAATGATAGCTTCGTTCCGTCTATTATGTTACCAACTTGCGACTCGATCAATTTATTTGTCACTTGTCAGAGTCTCGGAGTAGTTAAAAATGGCGGAAGATGGCGCTATCCGCCGTCTTCGAGCCGTTGACGGCCGGCACTGAATGATAAGGTTAGGTAAATTGGTAGGTACCGGCCGATGAAATACCCGGCTGATGATGAGATAGGTACTATTCTTGATTGACGACGCCGGCCCGCCGACTCGCTGGTATCTTGGTGAATGGGGCACGTGTCGTAGCTAAATGTGCAAACTTGATGTCGCAGACTGGCGCACGTGTTCCGCGGGTCCTTCCTTGATTGATCTTGTGGGAATCAATAGTCCCAAATGACGATTATGATGGATGACCTTGGTGCAGCCAAATGGGGCTAGGACACGTGTTGCTTCCGCTGTCCCTGGTGAATGGCGTGGCGGTCCGGCGGCGTTTCGCGATAATGGTAAAACGAGAAACCTTGATATTACCGACTTGAACTGGAGCAGCGTTCGCCCTTCGCCCACGTGGTTGCTTAAGGATGGTGGCTCGATGGGGGCTCACGTGTGCACGTAGTATTCAGGTGGTCAGGGGAGGTGCGTTCCAAATGACGGGCGGGCTCCAGCCCTGCTCCGTGGCAGCGGTAGGCGTGTAGATAATTTTTTCGCTCGATGAAAATGGCGTCTACGCATGGACGCACTAACTTCTTACGAGAGGGTCACCAGTTTGGGAACGGGTGCCTTCAATAAAAAGTCTTTGGGATGTCACAAATATAATTAGCTATTAAGACAACCGATCCACATAACTTAACAATGATTAGTGCGTGTAACACTGGAGCGAATCTAAATTACAATCCTATGTCCTAACCACGTCTGTCTTCCCGAGCTGCCGAGAACGGAAGTGCGTGGGCGTTTCCTTCGAAGCGAGAACCCGGAAGTAGGAAGCTCGTTGGGAGTGTTGCCAGCTTATAGCCGCCACAACACTTTATGTACCTAGCTAAGCACATTACGTGTTTATAAGCCTCTCCCGGTTTAAGGAGAGAACTACTAACTACCTAATGAACCCTAAAAACCCTATTCAGCAATTGTCCTGACTGTCATAATGGCGGGTGTACCGTGTACCTTCACATTGTAATAACTTTATTTGTGGAGCGGTACAATTCATTTTAAAGTAGGTACTAAATAGTACATTTTATTAGTATAATCATTTTATATATTTGTGAAGGTACACCCGCCATTCTGACTCTCACCATTTTTAACACTTTATTCGCTAATTAATTAGTCAAAATATAACACGTTACTGCGTCAACGGTCGATCGCGTACTAAAAGACTGTTTGGGGGCGTGGCGGCCGGTTGCTGCTTTTTGAGCATATGCTTGGCTCACGGGGGCGCCCTTGTATGTGGGGTCTATAGGTTAAGTGGTCTGTGTTTTGGAATCAAATTATAGCAATTTTTAGCCAAAGGAACACAAAGGAGTCAGCAAGTTAGCGTAATTTAGGTACCAGTATTATTAAAACCTTAATAACATTTAGCAAAATTAATATATTAATGAACAGTTATAGAAGGTCCTTCCTTAATACCAGTCAATTTCACCATACGATGTTAAATTTAATCAATGTTCACCGAGTGTTAGTTCATGAATACATTTTGACAACTGTTAACGCTCTAATCGTCTGTTAAGTGGTTAACATCGTATGGTGAAATTGGTATTTAGCCCTTAATATTAACCTCAAGTTTGGCATACTCTGTGTAAAAAGCATTATTAAATGAATCAGCGGGTGTGTAAGGCGCTCCGGCGCTCCGTTAGTGTAGTGGAGACGCCCGCGCGTGCCGCGCCTGCGAATTATATTATGCAGGTGAAAGTACAATCTCTAGTTACCGCGCTCCGCCGTGACAATATGTTGCCATGGGCCTTGAATGCCAATGCCAATGAATAAGCAAACAAAAATATCGCGTGAACCTGCCTAACGATAATTAGCAAGAGAGTAGGTACAATAAAATATCGTGCGATAAAAATAAATGCGCCGTTATTCAAATTGCCAAATTTTACAGCGCAAGACTTAAAAATTTTGAGTACCTGCGTTTATTTTTAATTATTTTAAGCATGGTTTATGCGTAAAAACATTACATATCATATCGTCTTTAAGGGTGTAATCACTACCAGCGGCCCGACCCCGCTACTTAAGATAACAGCAGCCAGAGGTTCGAAAAAAAACCAAAATTCCAAAACTAAATTTAATTAAAATATGAAAAATACAGGAATATAATTATCTAAGAGAGGTGACGATAGTTCGATGTAAGAACCTAAAGTGAACTTATTTGCTAATCGCGTAAACTCGTTGCACTTGCTGAATCGGCGCCTCGTGCCGATGTATTGCTGTGTTGGAATTCGTCGGAATCGTTGGGTCGGCAGGTTTCTTTATGGTGCAATACCTAACTCCTCCATCCACAGATCAGCAACTATTTTCCCACGTTCAGTGAAAATATTGCTGGTAGCCCATCGCGAGGTTGAGGATTCACAGCAGATTCAGGATTCTCGGTAATCTGGCTATGGTTTTGTTCTTGGAGAACTCGTGATTTACAGTTCCATAGATCATATTTCCGACCTACAATTGCTATCGTAAGTGCACATGCACTTATTAATACCACATAGAAAGGTATTGTGGTATGATATAAAGTGTCGACTTTACTAGTCTCAAGTTTCAGGGGTGTCTCGACTAAAAGTTTATTCTGGATGCTGTGTAATCCTTTTAAATCAATGGAATTCAGCTTTACATGGTTACGGGTTGTAGTTTGCTTTATGTCTTCGTATGAAATCTTCTGAAGTTTTAGAGGATGGCCTTGTATCTCATCGTCGTCATTGGTGATGGTGAACTCTGCAGTCCTTAGGTGGCAGTTGAGTGGAATGGTGATCAAATAACTTCCTTGCAGTTGGTTATAGTCATCTCGCTCACATGCTAGTTGAATTTTCGTAGGATGAGGGAATGAAACGATGAAATGCTGGTCGTCTAGTTCCTCCATTGCAGGTTTTGTTAGCGTTACCTTCGTGACTTGGCAGGACACGTGTAGGTTTTGCTTCATTATTAATTGATGCACGCAGTCTGTAGCAGCCCTGAGTTGATGCTTGACTCCTTTATCACAGAGGTAGTTGTGACCAAACTTCGGGCATTCAGCCTCCATGTACACGAATTCGTCCTTGTGAGTTGCTATAAAAGGGTAGGAAGGGATGATGGCTAGGTTATCTTTATTGGGAACAATGGATAATTTATAAAGGTTGTAAACATTTTCTGAAACCACGGGGAACCGGAATGCTATAATTATCTGTTTTTCCAAATAATAAAAACCTGGTTTAATAACGTCATAGTATTCGCGTAAATCTAAACTTAAAATTCTATCTTCACCGTATATTATTTTTAACTTATCTACCATAGTACCTAGTATCTTAATATCTAACATGGAATGGTGCGTGCTTGAAGTGCGTATAAAAGCTAAACAGTTTTCTAGTCTGGCTAGTTCAATTCTCAAATCTTCTACATTTTCACTTAATATAGTTAAAAGTTGGGAAAATCGTATGATTTCAATTAGACTTTTTTCTTTATCTGCGGATGCGTCTACTAGCATTTCCAACGTGCTATTAATTTTCTTCTGATTCTCGACTAATACGTCCAAAATGTTGTTAGAGTGAGTTATCCAATCCTGGCTAAGGCTCACATGACTATTTAATTCTGACACAACTTTATCCTGGTTAATCTGTAATTATTTGATTAAGTTTCCATAATAAATGGCGTCTGATTTGTCGAGGTTGCCAGTAATACTTTTTATCACTGAACCAAGACCGTCTATGAGACCTCTTTTAGAGCGGGTGGATTCTAAGGACTTTAATTGATTCAGGGTTTTATCTAAACTACTTTGGAGATAATCCATTTGGTATTCATATAAGAGAAAAGGGTCGTTGTTTAGTCGAGTCTTGTAGGTGCGTAACTGTCCGTTCACTAAAGCTATTTTGTCTTTAAAATCGTCAAGTTTTATGTATTGTAAATAAGTATGATAATGGGTGGTTAGTCTCATTGGTCCAAGGTTGTATGGTAGCAGTCCCGGTCCGTCAGCTAGGCTCTCAAGCTTTATCTCCAGGGCTTGCGTCAGGGACGTCATCAGTAATGAAAGAGTCCTGTAACAATGGGGTGCCTTTAGGTGTGCGTTTCACTCGGTTTTTTGCTACGGGCCCTCGCTTTTTCGAGGTATAAATGTGAATTGGGAGGTCGGAGAGAACTACATCCTGTGTGTAACGAGGGGCGGTTTTCTGTCGGCTAGCTGAAGGGTTCTTAATAAATACTTGTTGTTGGGGATGGTATTCGATTTCAGGTTCCCTATCCTTATTCCTGTTTTCTATTATTCTGGTACGGTTAGCAAGTGAAGTCTCGTTTATGATGTCATAGATCTGTTTCATTTGTTCCCGGTGGTTCTGTACATATTGCTGCAGTAGTCGTTCCGTAATATCGGTGTCGATCGGGTTTCGCGGATCGAAATGTCCCGTCAGAAGGTCAAAGGGCCGGCATTTAGTAAAACTATGGATAGAACTGTTGTAAGCTATTAATGCATATGGTAGGAGATTAACTATGGGTTCATCTTTTTGTTTTAATTTAAGAATTCGAAGATGTTCGAGCAACGTCGAATGGAAGCGCTCTATGATTCCATTATCATTGGGGGAATGTGCTAATGTCTTATGATGATTTATCTTATGTAGTCTGGTAAATTCGGCAAAAAGTTGGTTGGTAAACTCGGTACCATTGTCTGTAATAATAGTGATGGGAACGCCATGATGGGTAAAGTATTGCAGTAGAGCTTGGAGGACACTAACAGCAGTGCCGTCTTTCAGGAGATAAGCCTGTCCATACTTTGTAAAAACATCCATAAATGTAATATATTTCTCGTTCTGGACTGTAAATAGGTCCATGTGAACAGTCTCGAAGGGCTTGGTAGCCGGGGGAACAATGTTAAATCTAGGTCTAACGGGATTTCTATCATATTTCGCCTGTCCGCAAGTGGTACATTGATTTATGAATTTTGTTATATGGTCCTTCATTTTAGGCCAATAAAATTTATGGGAGAGGGCCAAATGGCACTCTGCTATTCCACGGTGGTTGGTTACTCCATCGTGGTAATTGTTTATAATTTCCTGTTGGCGGAGGTAATCTTTGATATTTTCTAATTCTACCTTACTCAACATTAGATTCATTGCAGAGCTTCTAAAATGATTTTGAATAATGGGGATGATTTCGTACATACCGAGAGGGGGTTGTATTAGGAGGCCGGTTTTAACTTTTGGGTTGACAAACTGCTTAATAGCGTTGACTACGTCATGCTCAAGATTTGATTTTGAAAGTTGAATTTCTATTCGTGTATGGGTCTCAAATGGCTTGGTTATGGTCGGCTTCCGTCTCACGTTATCTACTATGTTAAAAATGATTTGTCTGTGGAATTTGTTAATGGGATCGTACGTAATCGGGACCTCTAGAATAGGGTGTTCTGCACTTGTATGCGCGGTCATAGTGGAGGAATTAGCTTCTGAGTGGGGATTTTCTGACGGATTGGGTAAAATAGAGCAAAGTTCATCTATAACCATGGATTCAATTTCCTCGTTGTGTATCTCTATCCTAGATAGGGCGTCGGCGTTGGTGTTAGATTTCCCTTTTTTGTAGATCACTGTGTAGTCGTATTCGCTCAGTTTAAGTCGCCATCGGGTCAGTCGTGAGTTGGGTTCTTTTAAATTTACTAGCCACTGTAAAGGTTTGTGGTCGGTTAAAATTTTGAATTTCTGTCCGAAAAGGTAGGGTCGGAAATATTTCGTGGCCCACACTATTGCGAGTAGCTCTTTCTCAATGGTGCTATAATTCAGTTCACTGTCATTCAGGGTCCGAGATGCGTAGCATACAGGTCTGTCAGATCCAATAGGACCTTGGGATAGTATACCACCTATTGCGACGTTCGATGCGTCAGTCGTTAAAATAAACTCTTTTGTAAAATCTGGGTACTGTAAAATGGGGTCATTCAATAGAAGGGTCCTACATTTCTCAAAGTTTATGTACTCGGAGTCGAATGTTATCTTTTTCCCCTTCTTTAGACAGTTCGTGAGAGGTTTCGTTATGCGGGCGAAGTCGGGGATGAATTTTCGGTAATAACCGAGAAGGCCTAGAAACTGTTTTATTTCTTTCGGGGTTTTTGGGACAGGATATTTTTTGATTGCTGAAATTTTTTCAGGGTTCGGCTTAATGCCATCTTTACTGATAATGTGACCGAGGTAGGCAGTTTCTAACTTTAAAAATTCCGATTTATCCAACTGGATTTTAAAATTTGAGTCCCTGAGTCTTTGGAAAACCTTTTCAAGGTTGGTCATATGCTCCTGAAGCGAGGTACTGAAGACTATAATGTCGTCTAGGTACACAAGGCAAATTTCATTCTGAAGGCCGCGGAGGACGTTGTCCATCACACGCTGAAAAGTGGAGGGTGAGTTTTTCAGGCCCATGGGCATCCGAAGGAACTCGAAATGACCATGTTCTACGTTAAATGCTGTCTTGGGGATGTCCTGTGAGTCCATCTCGACTTGGTAAAAACCACTAGCTAAGTCCAAGGTTGTGAAATAATGGCATTTCCCTAATTTGTCTAGGACGTCGGCAATGTTCGGTATTGGGTATTTGTCATTTATTGTCTTGTCGTTTAACTTTCGAAAGTCAACTACAAGTCGCCACTTCTGTTTCCCGGAAGCGTCGGCCTTTTTGGGTACCACCCAAATGGGGGAGCTCCAAGCAGAGTCTTATGGTCGTATAATTCATTGGTCTAGCATTTTACTTATTTGGTCTCTAACTTCCTGTCTGTGAACGAATGGATAGCGGTAACTTTTGGTATAGACAGGTTGTTCGTCGGTTGTCCTAATACGATGTTTAATCTTATTGGTAAAGGTCAAGGGTTCGCCGTCAATGTAAAATACATCAGCGTAACGAGAGCACAGTAATGTCAAGTTAGTTTTCTCCTCCTTGTTAAGGTGGTCTGTTCGTAAACGTGAAATGACGTCATGTGCGCGTGTCGAAGTCTGTTCAATCTGCTCGTACTCGATATTGAAAATTTCGGCCTGTGCTGGGCGGTCAAGTGAAAACACCACGTCATTCGGGGATCTATTTTCTACTTCCAAATAGCCTTTTTTGTTCCTTACTGTAGTTATGCATTCGGGGATCATGCAATTACTTATAACCTGCTCCTTTACCAAGGCTTCACCATCAGGCGCATTAATAGGGACTCGGATTATTTTGGACACGTGAGCCGGGATGATTTCTTCGTAATAATTTATACTACCAGAGTTATACATGTGGATAGGGTTCTTAGAAAATCGCGTAATTAAAGTTTTATTTTTTAAATCTATTTTGGCCTCCCATTTTGTAAGTGAGTCTAATCCAATTAGGCCGTTGAAATAATTATGGAATCTATATATGAATAATTTTACGTTATCTTTGTCGTTAAATTCTGAGAAGCAGGGCAAGGTTATGGAATAATCATTCTTGCTGATGGCGTGCACGTTGGTCGCTTCAAATGGGTCGTAGTTAAGAGGGAGGTGTGAGAAGTAATGTTCTACTGCCTCGGGACTGATAAAGGACTGATTGGCTCCAGTATCTATTAAGAATTTAAGAGGGGGCTCGTTAATTTGTATATATGGAAGCATCCTTTTTGACTGTAAATTTAATTCTATTTTGGCTTTAGTGGTTTCCGATCTGTATGAAAATTTGCATCCGTGCTAGGCTGAACTTGACATTCATCAGTCACCTGGCACTCATTAATGGGTTCCTGGAATTGCTCGGAGTTATCGAATTCGATACCGTAATCAAAGTCAGCATGGCTCGTGCCGTAATAATACTCTGGCTCTGTGTAGTAGCCGGCGCCAGTGTAATATGAGTCAGACATGTAGGGTGCACATTCATTCATATGCATTTCATGGGATTTAAATTGATCGTGGCTAGAAGGTGGTAAAACCTTAGGAGTGAACGTTTGAACTCTACTCATGGGTTTAGGGGTGAAGTTAGGGTTATTTCTGGGTGGCAAGCGGAACACATTGCTACGTGGGTTGTAATTCGGTGGAGGTGCGCGGAACATCTGCTGGGTTCTAGATGGGAAACGGTTACTTGTTTGTGGTTGCCCGAAATTAAATTTAAATGGTTGCGGGGGCTGATGGAATGGTCGTTGTCCAACCGGAGCTGGCCAGTTAGGTGTCGGGGTCGGATGATTTACACGAGGAGGTATGTATCCAACATTTGAAGGAGGCATGGTTACTCTAGGAATTTGCTGAGGTTTAGGTGGGTCACGTTGCTGCAAATAAATTACATTCAATTCTTCTTGGACATACTCCAAGGCCTTTTCTAAACTGTCCGGGCGCATACATCTCACACGCGACCCTAAGGGTTCTTTTAGGCCTCGCACAAAAGATTGCATAGCTACTTTTTTGTACAGGGTCCTTTTAGCTTCAATCGTAGTGGGAATGTGTTCGTGCAAAGACACATAGGTCATTATGGTGCTCAGTAGGGTTTGACAGTGGTCATAAAAATCCTGTGGGGTCCTACTTCCCTGAGTAGCCAATGAAAGATCATTGTAAAGGGTCGTCTCGTCACGTTGGTCGGAAAAATTGTTAATCAATGCGGTTCTAATACCTATCCAGCTATCGGGTATGCCATTAGAGTTTATAGTGCATGCTGCGATGCCAGTAATTTTATTTAGTATACCATTTAATAGGCACAAATTGGGTAACTCACTACCTGGTGCATTACTCATATAGGTTGCAACAACTTGGTCGCATAGCTTAACGAATCTAGTGAGAATGTTAGGATTACCATCGAATTCCGGGACTAGGCGTAATGCCTTGTAAATAGCGTCCGGATCATGGGCCATTTCTCCTTCTTCAAATAAGGTAACCAAATCTACTTCTAAATTATCTAAGTCTCTATTTAAATCTACTGTTTTCCGGCGGGCCTGACGCGATGCAGGTTTCCGGGTTCCCGAGTTTCTGGGATGGAAAATTTTGGAAAAGGATTAAGAACTAGGAAGCAAGCAACACGAGAATGATTCAGGTGTACTCACGAAAACTTCATATTCTGGTCTTCTTCCGGAATCGATTTCTGGATTCACCTTTGGCTGCAGCTCGTAGATTCTGGATACTCGGCAACGGTGCTTGACAGCAACCCGGGATGCTCACGAACGTGATGCCTCGAAGAAATTCGGTGCCCGCTCGCGAACCGGCCCGCGAGTATCCTACCGACTGCGCCACTTAAGATAACAGCAGCCAGAGGTTCGAAAAAAAAACAAAATTCCAAAACTAAATTTAATTAAAACATGAAAAATACAGGAATATAATTATCTAAGAGAGGTGACGATAGTTCGATGTAAGAACCTAAAGTGAACTTATTTGCTAATCGCGTAAACTCGTTGCACTTGCTGAATCGGCGCCTCGTGCCGATGTATTGCTGTGTTGGAATTCGTCGGAATCGTTGGGTCGGCAGGTTTCTTTATGGTGCAATACCTAACTCGCTTCGCTCGGGTGTGGTTTAGTATGTTCTTTCTAATAGGTTATATAATAAAGGTAATCCTAGTTATAATCAAATCAAAATTATGATATGGTCATCATAATTATAAATTTGAAATATATAAGAAACATAACGTATCCAGGGCTAACAGGCGTCATCGAATGTCACTAGGCTTAGAGGGCGCTACCGTCGTCCAAGCTAAAGTTAGCTCCGTATATTAAATTGCTTTTAAAATAAGAAATCGAACTAATATCGTAGTGACAAGTGTTATTGTGTACGTTTATTAACAATTATTGAGTGAGATTGTTAGTGACCTCTAAATGAGAACATAAAAGATAATATTACTTTAAACAAGTAAAAGAAACATTTTATAAACTACACACATAATCATTGTGCAAAAGTGAAACTAGAGCAAAAAAAAACCCAATGGATATACTATGTGGACAATATTAAGTGTAATAAATATTTAGTGACTATTTTTGGAATACAAATACGTAGTGTTTTCATTAAAAATGTGGGTACTTATCGTATTAAAAAAAGTAAATTGTAACGGTGTAGAAACAACAGCAATATCTTTGCAAAATTCGGCGGTACTACTAGAACATATTTGGCCCAGTGGTATAATACGGCTTAAGGTCAATGTGTCTCCAGTGAACCAAGTTCGAATCCGACTCGGGGCCAGTTGATTTTTTTTTATTTCTATTATTTTACTACTATTACATATTTTTTATTATTATTACACTGTTCTGAACATCTAACAGGCATCTCTCAAATCTAAACTACCTTACGGCAATTTCGTTCTAATCTAAAACTATGGATCCAAAAAAGATCTACTAAGAAAAACGCTTTTGAGACCAAGGAAGAAAGTCTTAGATAATAATCAGACTGCTCAAAGTGACGAAGAAGGATTACATGATCACCTAAAATGTTTGAAAAAAAACTCAGAAAGTGATAAAACTATACACAAATTAAAAAATGACATACTATCCTTAAAAGAGCAAATTAAAAACCTTAATGAAAATAAACAGGAACAAAACATGGAGGAAATAATGAATGAAAATAAACTACTAAAGCAACTTTTGCAAAAAACCGAGGAGGAATGCCTGAACCTAAAGAAAATCCCTACTGAAAATGACACCAATATAGGAAATCTAGAACACGATAGTATGGAAATTCTTACGCCCCTCAAAAACAAAATAGAGAAACGAGAAAAGGAAAACCTTTCTCTTGCTATGAGAATAGAGGCATTGGAACATGAAAATAAACAACTATGTGTTCTGATGAATACGAATGAACACGATATATCCAATACGAGTATAAGGGATGACTGTAAATTGGAAAATATTGCGAAAGAAGTCAAGGATTACAAAAAGAAAATGAAAAAGCTATCACAAAGATTAAGCAAGATGACTCGTGACTATAGCATTTTGCATAAAAAATATAAAATTTTAAAAACTAAAGAAGTAACTCTTAGTAAATTACAAAAGACAGCCAATCAACTGCAGAAAAACTCACAGGATCTCAATAACTTGCTTAAAACCAAAAATTACCCAATTTCTACAAAGGAAACCCAGTTTGTTAAACCTGAAACCATTGAACCAGCTCAAGATAAACCAATCGCACCGGTGGCAACTACTACAAAACCCAATCAAACAGCCCATCAACTACACAGGAACTCACAGAATCTCAATAACTTTATCCAGTCAAAAAGAACAACAAATAAAACCCAATTAATTAAACCTGAAGCCAATAGACCAGCCAACGATGAATCTGACGTACCGGAGGCGGCTGCTACAAAACCTAATCTCCTGCTTCTCTCTGATTTCCATGGCACAGAAATTATATCGATGTTATCTAGAATACGCCGAAAAGATTACAGCTTCACTTCCGATATAATAAACATGGGAACGACGGATCGTGTCTTGCAAAACGTCGCTGAAAAAACCAAGCTATTCACTAAGAAAGACTGTGTGGTAATAATGGGCGGTGGAAGTGATTTTCAAGTTCATTCTGCGTATAAAACGGCCGATCAAATTGAAGAGGCTGTTAGAACCTTAACACATTGTAATGTTATAGTTTATAATGTACCTGGTAGTGTTAATCAAAATTCTATGGACTTCAACTTCTTCATTAATAAAGTGAATGTTGAACTACACAAAAGAATAAAACACTATAATCATGTACATGTTCATGATATTGACAGCAACATCATTTCTAACGACTACCGACATGATGGGTACTAAATAAATATAAAGGGTAAATACAAAATTGCGACTGCAATTAACGTTAAAGTAAAACTAATTAATGAAATGCACTATAACAGTCGTACTTTTTTATAGATAAGTCTTTTAGTAAAGAAGCGCTAACTTATCCTGATACCTTAATTTTGATGCATCTTAATATCAATAGACTCAGGAGTAAACTGTTAAGCCTTGAAGCTTTAATAGAGCTGGAACTTCAAAACAAGCCTAATGTTATAATGATTAGTGAAACTTGGTTAGAACCTCAACAATCCGACACTATAAATCTGCCTGGTTACATATTGGCAACACAGTCAGCCCGGATAATCACAAGAGGTGGTGGCACTGCCATTTTTGTGACTAATGATCTAGCGGATAATTTTAATATAATAAATGTTTCACCATATTACTATGAGAAAATATTTGTAAATAAGTGCTTTGAATTTGAAACTGGAAAACTCCCTAAACATACATATTTTAGTACTGTATAGATGACCTAGCTCTAATTTTAATAAGTTTTTGAAGCAATTAGAATTATACTTGCGTGACTTAAAAACCAAAAATATAATAATTGCGAGTGATTTTAATATAAATATAGTGGATTTTAATGCTTACAGGACCAAAACTTTTTTGCAACTATTACTAGAACACAATATCAAACCCACAATATTTCAATCTACGCGTACTACTGACTCCTCCTCTACCACTTTGGACAATATTTTAACGAATATTGAGGAGATTAGAAAGGCTTTTGTAGTGCCCTGTAGTTTTTCTGACCATGATGCCCAAATTATTATACTACCAATTTCACGTATTCAAAAGAAAGACAAGGTTAAATTTATATATAAAAGAATCTTTGGTCAAAAGGCTACCGACAATTTTCGCAGTGATATATTAAAGGTTAATTGGGACATCGTGTTCCTAAACAGTGATTGTAATAGTAAGTTAACATTATTTTATAACATCGTAAATAACTTAATATCTAAATATTTTCCATTAAAAAAGGTGTTTTTGAAAACAAATACGAAATGTTGGCTGACTAAAGGAATTAAACGATCTAGTTTTATTCAAAGAAAATTACATCTTAGATATAGAGAAACCAATGATGAAGAGTTCAAGTCTTATTTTAGACGATATAAAAATACGTTTAAAACCACTCTCGTAGTCGCCAAAAACATTCACATCCGTAAGTAGATTTCAAAAGCAAAAAACAAATCACGGGCAATTTGGGATATTATTAACGTCAACTCCGGCAAAGGGGGCAAAGCAAATAAAACGAACAAGGTAAAAAGTCTAAAAATTGGTGATATGTTGGTTCAAGATGGAAAAACGATGGCTAATGCCTTTAATAATTTCTTTGTTAGCGTAGGTAAACCTGATTCTAGTGTCTATCAGAATGGTTTCCAAAATGTACTCAAAAACATCAGTAAGAATTCTTCATCAATATTTCTTACCCCAATTATTGAACCGGAACTTATTAAAATCACAAAAAATCTTAAAAATAGTAAATTGCGAGGTCCCGATGACATAAGCACAGATTTTTAAAACAAAATATTGATCTTCTATGTGTCCCTCTATGTACTATATTTAATGATAGTCTACTAGAGGGAACGTTTCCAAATTTACTTAAAAAGGCTAAGGTAGTTGCTGTTCACAAGAAAGGTAGTAAAAGTGAAATAAACAATTATCGTCCCATATCGTTAATCTCGATCTTATCGAAAATGTTTGAACAATGCTTATACACTAGACTGGAATCCCATTTTGATAACAATAGTATATTATCTACGCACCAACACGGTTTTAGGAGTAATAAAAACACTACTTCTGCGGTGATACGCTTAGTAACGGAAGTCATGCAGTCCCGTAACGAAAGTTATCAGTGCGGAGGAGTATTTTGTGACTTAACTAAGGCATTTGACAGTGTTAATCATGGAATGCTTCTCGCCAAATTGGAACATTATGGAGTTCGTGGCACGGTCTTGAGCCTAATGAAGTCATATCTGAGTGGGCGGACTCAGTACGTGGAAGTCAGGGACCCGTGGTGACCTGGTCCAGTCAAGCGAGGAGGTTGTAAGATACGGGGTGCCACAGGGATCCGTGCTGGGGCCCTTATTATTTATAATTTTTATTAACGACCTGCCACACTATCTTAAATGTGGAACCCCTTACCTTTACGCTGACGACACCAGTATAATCATAAGTAGCACAACCTCAGAGGAACTTGATATTAAGATGCAACAATGTTGGGCTGAATTATCCGAGTGGTTTATATCTAATGGTCTAAGGGTCAATTGCGCTAAAAGTTTTTACATGATATTTCGCCGTGGTCCTAACAGCGCCGACCCTGTTTGTAATATACCTATAACTAAAGCAAATAATGTGCGTTTTCTAGGTGTTGAGCTGGATCCGTATCTAAGATGGCATACTCACATCGACACTGTTAATAAAAAGCTGGCTAGTGCATGCTATGCTTTAAAGAATCTTGCTAGTACTGTTAATAAAAGCTGTTAATAGCTATTTTAAAATCAGTTTATTTTGCCTATTTCGAAAGTATAGTTCGATACTGTATTGAAGTGTGGGGTAATGGCACTGCAATAGATTGGGTACTATTAAAACAAAAAAAGGCTTTACGTATTTTGGCAGGATGCTTTTATGTACCTGATACACATAGAAATATGTTTAAAGAGAACAAAATCCTAACAGTTGTTTCACTATATTTTTATATTAAGTATATGCTTATATGTATTTAAAGGTAAAAATACTATACAAATCAGACGTAATGAACACAAGAACCTTAGGAACCTCAATGAATTTACACTGACTAGAGCTCACTTTAAACATTACGACAAAAGCCTGCACAACACGGCACTGAGGGTTTACAATAAACTTGACTCTAATATAAAAGAATGCAGGGACCTTAGAACTTTCGAACGTAGACTGAAGGCGTACTTCATTGATAGACCATATTATTCCATTAGGGAGTAATGCCTTGGACTGAATGTTTTATCTGTACCTACTTATATTTATTATTTAGCTTTTATTAATTCATGAACAATTGTGTTAATATGTAATTTGGATATGATTATTTAAATGAATTGTGTAAAATGAAATATTTTTCTTATAAAATAATAATACCATACTTATATGTATTTAATTGGTATTGCTTTAAATGTAATCTACGCATTGCTCAATGTACCAATTCTAAGCATAATTTTAATCCTAAAACTGTATTTGCATGCATTTTATGTTTTACGCAAATAAATGACTTGATTGATTGATTTGATTGACTCATGGTAACTCCATAATTTTTCTGTCGATTTCGTTAAATGAAAGCTAAGCGTTGGTCATCTTGGCTACCACCCCTGACCTATCGTTTACCGTACCTAGATTGTTTAGGTGAGCAAAGATAGATTTTCTTGCAGTAAAAAAACAACACGTTAATGACTCAACATTCACTGTTTATTCAATTTATTGTTTAGTTACTACATCGTTCAATAAGTCCCGAGACTAACTTGGAAATGGATGCGATATTAAAGATTTTTTTGATTTTTTAAAGTACTGGCCATCGTCAAATAAAAAAAATGGAGCAACAAAATATTGATTTTGCAGACATTTAAGTGACGCTACGCTTGTAATTTCGAAACAATGGAAAAAAACCAGTTTCGCGTGTTGTTAAAACAATGTTTTGAATGGGAAATAATACCGTTGAAGCACAGCAATGGCTTATTAAATGTTATGCGGGATCAGTTCCCTCAAAAGCAACCATTTGTCGGTGGTATGCCGACAATTTTGAAAACATTTCCCGTAAAATCTAAAACCCCCTATGAATAATGAAATGTGAATAATGGTATGGGAAAACCAGCCAAGTCAGCCCTTAGACTACATATTTGGATTTTGCATAGAACTTGGCACTCAATCTCAGATCTCCATTCTTTTTGCGGCGAAGCCCACAGCAGAGAATAATTTTTGTATTGAATTTGGCTCTCCTTTTTTACATTTATGTTTTTGGTGGGATCTTAATTAACAAAGATTATATATGTTAAGGTTACATAATTATTATTGCAATTTGTAACATACTATTGCATTTTGTATTATTCTATAATTATCACAAATGTTACCACTAAATTTAGTTACATATTCTGGTATTTTTTACATAATAAATATCTCTTTACGATGTTCTTTGTTTGTTTACATGTTTTGTTTTCAATTTTACTTATTAGTTCGTATGGAAATCTGTTCAAGATACTGGGCAAAATACGTAGCCACATTCTATGACCGTATTCATTATTACTTTTTGGTATAGTAAATGAAATGATGAAATGCTATTCAATACAAATAATGCTAAACGTATTGCAGCGAGTTGAAAGGGAGTTGCAAAGTTTGTAATGAAAAAAGTGCTCGTATTTTTTAAGACCAAACTTACTTGAAACGTGGTTTTAAAGTTGAAAATTAGTGTTTGAAGAAAAAACGGGAAAGTCGATGTTTCGTTTGCTTAAAAATAAAATAACACTTTCCCTGAAGGTGTGAAAAGGGGAGTGAATAGAAGTTTATATGGGAGATTGGTCATTTTTGGAGTAAGTTCACAATCGTGCGTGCGTGTGTGTGTGTGTGTGTATGGCATGTTTAAGTAAAGAGAAGGTAAGCTTATTAGCGTAAGATACTTTAACTTATTTTTATTTCAGTTTCATTATAATCTAAACTAAGAAGCCAACTTTTTAGTTTTATTTTGCAGTCATGCGTGGTTAAAGGATGAATTGAAATTATATTATTTTATTGTACACGGACATGTATTTTTGCTGCCGTCTTGCAGTAGCAGGTCGACATTTCACAGATACGCATGCATTGCCAGGAAATCGCATTGTATCGTTTTTCTCGCGATCGAAAGGAGTGTGTTTGTGTTGTTTGACAACTATTAAATAAATGTACAGTTGTCTAACATTAGCACTTGACTTTCTTTATATAATAGCCGGGTTGGGAATCTATAGGGCTTATTTATTTATTTATTTATTTATTTATTTATTAGGATCACCAACAGTGGATACAATGTTATTAATAACTTAGTATTATGTATAGGTCTATAGGTCCAGAAACATTTGGGATTTTCCTTTATCTGTTTTTCCATTGACTCCATGTACTTAGTGTAACACTGTTTCATGACCTTGTCACAATCTAACCGCAAATACTCATATTCCAACCTATCTAACGGATTGCTATATTTTTTGTATTTGGTGTGATATTTGTGCTTCCTGCGCAGGAGGTGTAATTAGTTAGCTGAGTACCAAATGGGGAACTCACCATTTCTATTATGAGTTGTCATTGGTATGTGTTTTTTTATTATTGCTCTTAACTTTTCATACTTATTTATTTATTTATTTATTTATTTATTAGGATCACCAACAGTGGATACAATGTTATTAATAACTTAGTATTATGTACATCACAGTTGGTTTTAAATGTAATTGTTCCACCAATTACAGGTGTACACAGCATGCTTTAACAGATATTTTACAGAAGAGAGTTGTACTACCTAAGGATACTTGTACTATCTAAGATCGAACTAAGACCTAAAGAAGACCCACTAAGACTTCACTAAGACTTAACTAAGACCTAACTAAGATCGTCAACAGATATTATCTTACGCTTGAAAGCAGGCAAACTGTCATGAAATATATCCACCGAGCTGAGTCGGCTAGTGAGCCGGTTGTACACGCGAGCCATCCGGAGGACGGGCGCGTGCGCACCTACGTTCGTCCGGCTGAGGGGTACGTGCATCAGAGCGCAGGGGTGGCGCAGCATTCGACAAGGCACTTTCAAGCTAAATTTATTAAAGAGCATAGAACAGTCAACCTGATGATTTAATAATTTGTACAAGAACACAAGATCCAGCAAGCTGCGCCTACTGCTGAGGGAGTTTAATTTAAAACGTTTAAGCCTACCATCATATGGCTGGTAACTTTCTTTGCAGCGATAGGTCAGGTGGCGAGTTAAACGCTTTTGCAGTCGCTCGATCCTGTCGCTATGCACCTTATGACTTGGGTTCCACACCATACTACAGTATTCCAATTTACTTCTTACAAAGCAATTTAAAAGAGTAATCAATGTAGAATTTTCTCTAAACTCTTTAGCACATCTTAGCACAAACCCTAACGATCTGTAAGAAGCATCCAGCATTTTGTCTATGTGGTTTACAAAGCGTAATTTGCTATCCATGGTCAATCCAAGGTCTTTAACTTCCTGAACCTCTTGCAAGCTCTCATTTCGAATAACATATTCAGAGTCGATGGGCCTGCGCTTGCGGCCAAACTTAATGTGGTAACATTTTAGCGGGTTAAGCAGCATATAGTTGTCATCGCACCACTCCACCAGTCTGTCAACGTCACCCTGCAACAGGCCTACGTCGGACTGAGTTTTAATGACCATAGTCATTTTCAAATCATCGGCAAACGGGTAAGCGGCCGCATGCTCAAATTGAGTTGGAATGTCATTAACAAATAGGTTAAAAAATAATGGGCCCAGGTTTGACCCCTGTGGTACCCTAGAATGCGCCACATAAGGTTCAAATTGAGCCCCGTCAATAACTACAATTGAGGGCCTATTCTCAAGATATGACTTGCACCAGTCTTACATAGGGCTACAAATACCAAAACCATGCAATTTATTTACAAGGATTCTGTGATTCACCTTGTCGAAGGCTTTCGAGAAATCGGTGTACACTGCGTCGACCTGATAACCGCTGTCAACTGCTTCTGCGAGATCCGAAACAAAACTAACCAGATTAGTGCAGGTGGATCTGTAAGGCATAAAGCCATGCTGGCACGGAGAGAAATGATCTTGCACTTGGTTAAAGATACGCTTGTACACCAATTTCTCGAAAATCTTAGCCATTGACGATAATATGGATATTGGCCGATAATTCGAAACTAACTGACGTTTACCATTTTTGAATACGGGAACAACCCTGGCTTCCTTCCAATATGAAGGGAAAACGCCTGACGTGAGTGATTTATTATAAATTTTCATAAGTGGCAGTGACAGAGGCTTAGAAGAGCATTTTTTTAAGAATAGTGGAGGGATATTATCCGGACCAGTTCCTTTCTTAATATCGAGTTTCCTCAAGTTTTTTTCGATTTCGTCCCGCGTGAAAGATAAATCAGACTCCTGACTCGCCATTGTATTTGGCAAATCACCGACATTAGCGTTATTATCTCTGTCAAAGACGGAACAGAAATGTTTTACAAATAGATTGCTTATATTCACCGAGTTATTAGCTTTTTCATTCCCAAAGACCATTTCAGGTGGATAAGTAGAGCTGTTTTTGCGCATGTTTTTTATATAGGTCCAGAAACATTTGGGATTTTCCTTTATCTGTTTTTCCATTGACTCCATGTACTTAGTGTAACACTGTTTCATGACCTTGTCACAATCTAACCGCAAATACTCATATTCCAACCTATCTAACGGATTGCTATATTTTTTGTATTTGGTGTGATATTTGTGCTTCCTGCGCAGGAGGTGTAATTAGTTAGCTGAGTACCAAATGGGGAAGTCACCATTTCTATTATGAGTTGTCATTGGTATGTGTTTTTTTATTATTGCTCTTAACTTTTCATACAATTTATCGACCATGTCCTCGACATGAATACACCTGTCAAGTTCCTCCACCCAAGAAACATTATTTAGGGCCTCCACGATAGCGTCGTAATCGGCTTTAAAGAAGTTATATTTTGATTTTGACTTATTTATTTTAGATACAGCATTGCTTGCCAACTCCACTAGTATGTCTAGAGGAGGGTGGTATACGTCTACATGCTTAATGGGAAATGCACTCTCCAGTACCTTGACAGTGTCTGTATTACAAAGTACCAAATCAAGTATGCGATTTTTTGAGTTTGGGATGGCGTTAAACTGCTTAAGGTCATGAACAGCCATAAAGTAAACCAGAGAACTTTTTAACAGACAGTTGCCGTACGAAGCAGGGGTGACATGAAATATGTCCTTAGAAGCAGCCCAAGTAATGCCACCAAGATAAAAATCTCCAACTAAAAGAGTATACACGATACATCCAGTACTCTGTTTACATTATTAGTAAATTCATAGCTAGCAGCCCCTGTGATAAAGGACGTGGCAAGTACACCGCACACAACCTCAATGTTTCCACTCGCTTAACATTCCTCGTCTCCACTGTGACCCACAAGTCCTCGCAGTCACTCTCCCAGTCTGATTCCCTCTTGGAGACAAGTCTATTCGACACTGCGATCAGCACGCCTCCCCCAGTTTTTTTGGTGTTGATTAAGCTGGAGCTGTGCCGGTCTCGCCTGTACACTGAATAACGGTTGTCAAAGATTTCATGGTCAAATATGCTACTATTTAACCAGGTTTCAGTTAGTATCACAATATCATAGTCATAATTTAAAACCTGTTGACGAACTTCTGCGGTGCTTGATCTGAGCCCTCTAACATTTTGATAAAAACATGGTAATGTGAATTTGTACATTAAGTTAGAACGCTTAAATAAGCTGAAATAAAATAAGCTAAAACAATGCAAATAATCTAAAATAAGCTAAAATAATGCGAACTACAGCTGTGAGTTCATTTATTACCTAGTGCAAACATGATCACAATTCAAAGTTGGAATTGCCCAGAATTAAGAAAAGAAAAGCTATACACTTCCATCATATTATTTATGTTTTAATAATAGTTAAGCTAAGAAATTGTTAGAAGTCTCAATATTTAGGCATATTTTTTTAATAGCAAACATTGCTCAATGTGCAATTAATTAACCTAAGTAAGACCATTAATGCTAGTTTATAAACGCCATCCTAGATATCACTGTTAGGTACAGAAACATGCTAGCGCCAGTTCGATGCAGACAATGGTTTAGATTTTATTTAGTAGCTGACATACGGAAACTACTACCTACAACAATAACACCGGATCCTCTGAAATGCAAAAGACATTTGTTTTTGTTTGTAAATATACCTTAAGGCTGACATCTAAGGTGGCTCAATTATCTGGAATCATGGAATAGACAACACTGATCAAAAACAATTACAAATTATCAGAGGGCGGAATTTCTCATGGCAAAAATTGAAATGTCATAGGGATAGAACATTTTGCTTTATCGACTTTTCCAGTTATCGATATTCTGTAATCTCTAATCTCTTTATTATTTTAGTTTTGCTTTTATATTAAAATGTAAATGTCATTATTAATTCGCATTTAGTTATTGTTTTTAACAATACGTGAAGTTTTAGGATTTAATTTGTAAATATTATGTTATTTTTGTCTAAAACAAATGTCTTTATTAACGGTAAATAACAAATGAAAATAAAACTAAATCTAAGACATAGAACTATACAATAATAATGAAAACTACACCTACATTTACTAAATACTACGTTAATCTAAAAGACTGATACTAGAGGGGAATTGTTAACATTGGAAAAATATTTTGCTGTATGTAATGTATCGATAGGAGGTATAATTCTATTTGGTAAAAGATGTTGTGCTACGTGAACCAGAAGTACTTGTCGATAGTCGATAAAATACTTCGTTCTATCCCTATGACATATCAATTTTTGCCATGAGAAATTCCGCCCTCTGCAAATTATACAACACAATACAACGTAACAATAAAATTTTAAATAAATGTAGTTAACATAGTAAATGTATTTCAATGTGACAACTTAACTTAACTGCCTCTATCACTATTATACTACTTATACTGTTTTAACCCTTTAACGGTTAACGGTCTTCGCGTTGACCACCATAACCAAATCAAAATGAGTCCCATGTATCATTATTGTATTCTATCTTCGAAAGTTGTGACAGCTGACAACAACCGTTAAAGGGTTAAGGTAAAACCTAAAGGTTATAGAAAAACAAAGTAAATTAAGTATTAATATATAAAAAAAAAGAAAAATGAAAAAGTAATTGAATATTAAACTAACGTAAATTTGCTAACATATTTTTGTTCCTAACTACAATATATTCAGACGACTCTGTTTTGCGCATAAAAATCTGTCCCTCCCCCTCCGTGACCCAAACAAATTTATAAATCAGCTCCCTGGACTTAGCTCGCGCAGCGGCATGAAGGTCCTTCATAGCAGGCGACAAATGTTCCACTATGTAGATAGGCCTCCTGTCCCGTGAGTATCAATATAACATGAAATCTTACGTATTTCTAGTAATTAAAGTGTAAATTTTAATAAATAGCTCAAAATTATACATAATGATTAAAAAATAAAATCGGATTCGAGTTTTTTTCACTATTTGCATTTTCTGAGAATATTTACCATAGTAATGTATATTTTTTTATACCATCAGAAAGTAGAGATTTCAACAAACAAAACACACACCAACTTTAAAAAAAAGCAGATATTTTGACGTGAGAATTTTCGATTTAAAATTAGGGTGCTTAAATGTCATCATCATTATTCCAGACGGAGCTTCTTGCGACCCTTCTTCTCAGTCTGACCTAACGTAAATTCCTGAAGCGTTGGTAGCATAAAAATTAAGATTACTTGAAAATCTCCCCTAGTGTCCTAACTCCGAGGTCGTCTCAATAGGAGCGTCCGTAGGCATACTAGTGTAAAAACCCATTTCGGCGCTGAGCTCCCATCAGGAGCTCGCCCTCTCTCCGGTGAAGTAGTCAAAACCATTAGCGGCTATTAAAAATAAAAAATATATCATAAAAAAAACATTCTCATATTCCGCGCCTAGCGCTCTCAGAGGGAGCACGATTTCGTTTTGTTGCGAGCTTATCGCGAGTTACTGACGTATGTACGTCTATGGATGATTTATGTTTCTTGCATAAGATTGTGAACGGAATCGTTGACGCGCCTCGGATCTTAGAAAATATATCTTTTACAGTTCCCAGACCCTGCTTTAGGTCAAAAAAAAAGTTATAAAATTATCAAAACCCGTTTCTGTCGATCCAATCTGGGCAAGTCTTAAAGAACCTTTGGTGAGAATTATGTCGAAATATGTTTTAATAAGAGATGTTGCAAATTTAGAGACTTTTAATGATTCTTTACATCAAATTAAAACCAAAGTAAAATAATATTTTCTAGCAATGACGCCTACAGTAATAAATAAGCAATTTGTGTAGTGTTATAATATAATATATAATATGTTAAATTGTTAAAACCTGGGGTAAGGCAGACCTGTGTGTGTGTGTTTGTGTGTCTTTGCGTTTGTTTGGGTGTGTGTTTGTGTGTGTGTGTGTGTGTGTTTGTGTGTGTGTGTGTGTGTGTGTGTGTGTGTGTGTGTGTGTGTGTGTGTGTGTGTGTGTTTTCGTGTAATGTTTAAACATTAAGTAAGTTAATTATACGCATTCTGAGTTAGCCTATAAGTATGTTGTACGTAATTGTAAGATATGATAACAGAATTTGACAACAGAATCAAATTCAGAAATCATGAGGAATATTTACTTTGAACGCAATTCAATTTCAAAATAGCGGCCATTTTTCTTAATTCTGACTCGTATTCAGAAATCATGAGGAATTCCAGCTATCGATTTTGAAGGCAATTCATGCAAGAACTACAAAATGGTGACCATTTTTTCTTAATTCTGACTAGAGATTCGTAGTTAGAAATCATTTGGAATCCCAGACATAGATTTTAAACGCAATTCGTTTAAGAAACAAAGCTCAAAATGACGGCCCTTTTTTAAATTCTGACTACAGATTCCTATTCAGAAATCATGAGGAATCCCATATATCGATTTTGAACGTAATCCGTTCAAGAACTACGAAGTTTACAATGGCGGCCATTTTTCTTAATTCCGACTTCAGATTCGTATTCAGAAATCATGTGGAATCCAAAGTATCGATTTTGAACGCAATCTCTTCAAGAACTACGAAGTTCAAAATGGCGGCCATTTTTCTTAATTCGGACTACAGATTCATTTATAGGGAATCCCAGATATGGTTATATTTTTGCTGAATTTGAATTAGCTTTATATAAGATTTTTTACTCCTAATGAGGAATGCGTGGTTAAAAGCTTTCAGCACGGCTAGCACATGACGGCGCGCGAGTTATGTCGCCCGCGAGATAGACTACCCGTCTTTTTCTGACCTCTCTAATCAGATAGTAGTCAATCTCGCGCGCGGCGTAACTCGCGCGCCTTCATGTGCTAGCCGTGCAGGTTCCTTGGTACCACACTGTATATAAGTAATCTGGTGGTAATCAAGTCAACAATTCCAGTAATTTGGAATCGATATTGATTCCCAATTACTAGTAATTGTAATATTTGTATAGATGATTACTTATTCTTTCTTTCTTTCTTTCTTTCTAATCAGGAATCTATTACGAAATGCCCATCTCTGGTCTTTGGGAATTTATTGATGGCTCAACTGCATCGTCCGCTGATCCTGTCCGTGACCAAAAAGCTTATGCAAGAATTTGTTGAAATATTCAGACTATTTGTTATCCGCATGTTGAAAATGCTAAAACAGCCTTTGAGCCGTGGAAGAATCAGCATTCGAAAATTCTGGCATTAGTCGTAGACTATACTTATTTAAAAAGAAAACTTGCTTAAATTAAATATGCCGATCATGATAATATGGATCTTTATTTAGGGAATACAATTTCCGTAAACTCAAGAGCTTGCTGATGTTGAATGTCTCACAAACGTTGAAGAATTAGCCGAAATAATGCTAATTGGATCACCAGCTGATTTCGATCCTTTAATAATGAGGTGAACTTCCCCAAGGGAAAGAAAGTCGACTACTTGAACGAGGCACCCCAAAAAAACCTGGTGCTTCTAATTTGCCTTGTATTATTTTAAACATGAACACTACATCACGCACTGCCCTACGCGTCTCCAGAGAACAAATCCTGCAATGCTGCAGTCTCTGGGAGTAACCACTTAGGTCACGACATTTAAGTTCCCAGAAAGCGAGGTGGTACAGAAAGCGCTTTTGGATAGCCTCGAGTCTTTTTATATGAACAGGATCAATTTCTGTTAATAGTTTTTTTTGTATCTGGGCTGAAAATCGAGGTGATATATGATATATAATGAAATTTATTTGTTATATCATAAAGCTCATTATTCCCCACTGGTATAAGGTACAATTATCTGAATGTAATGTTTAAATTGTTCAAAAAAATATTTAAATCACTAAAACCAAGACTTGGTGGCGCGTCCTAGAGCTAGTTTAGGATGTAAAAAACATCGTAATGAGGATCGGGTTTACGTTTGCGCTTTTTTATTATTAGATTATAAAACTGGACAATACATAGCATTATTACTAAGACACATAGATTATTTATTTATATTATTTAAGTAAGTAATCGATGCCTACATTTTGTCCGCGCGAGTGAACTACACTTGGGAGCAAAGAAATCGAACCACCCTTGCAATTTTTACTTCGATGCTAATTGTATAAAGGTCGTAAGTGTTATCATGAAAATTCGAATGCCATATGATAGGTAATTTAGTCTTCTATCGAATGACATAATTTTTAGAGGTGGGGATGGGTATTTCTCGTCATTGTAGGCCATAACAATCCCCCCCTCTAATTAGCCCGTTAGTGCACGTACTGATTGTGCCTCATCATTAGGTATAAAACCATTTTGTTTAATTGTTTTTACATCATTTAGTAGGACAGCTCCAGTGAGGGTACAACAAAATCGCTCCGTTACTATATACCCAACTCTCCTCGCTCGGACCGAAAAAAAAAATCGATTCTGCGTCGCAGGCCGGAAACCGACCGATCGTGGTACCGGATCCAGGCCCCCGCTTGCGGGTGCTGCCGGGAAAAGGGCCGCGTGAGGGATGCGGAAAAGGCAGCGGCGCAAATCGGTCGCGAGAACACTGTCCGCAACCTAAAATCCGCAGAAAAATTGTGAGGGTAGATAGCATTTTCCACGTTCGCATCTACCCTCCAAATTCCTTTTGCCTCCCCCCGCCTTTTTGCGAGTCCGCAAAGGTGGGGGCACTCCGAAAAAGCCCTTTTTAGGGTTACCCACCATCTCCTACCACCAACATGCCGCCCCCGAAGCCCCGACCCTACCCGCCGGCACGAAGGCACACGCGCCCGAGGGTGTTTGCGAGCACCCAGAGGAAGAACGCGGCCGTCGTAGCCGACGGTCGAGCCCATGTGGAACGCGCCTTCGCCATCCTTAGGGCGGCGGGCCAGGTGCAAATACCATCACCCGCCATCACCCCGACTGAAGAGGGAGCTGGGGAGGAGTTATTCCAGCACCGGCCCCTCCCATTCCTGGAGGACGTCTTGGTCGAAGCCCCGCGAAGCAGGGCACCTCTCGCTCCGGACCGACGACCGTGACCCCCTTTGCCCCGGAGTTTGCCAACTCTCCGGGCACGCAGGTGGCGCTGAGCGAACTCCTCGCCCAGGGCGCCCCACCTGCCGCACACGCCGCTATCACCCAGCGCGCCGCTGCACCACCGGCCCCCCGACCGCTAGAGCAGCGCCCACCCAAGGTGCGCACACAATTGCAGCCAGACCCGGCCCCGCCGCGACCCGCACGGTGCCCGCGCCAGCAACATCCCGTGCACCCGCGCGTGCGCCCACCGCGCCCACCGCGACCGCCCGCGCATCAACATCAGCCACGCCCGTGCGCGCGGCCGGTACCGCTCCCACGAGCGCGGCCGCACCCGCGACGGTCCAGGCCGCCCGTGCCAGGCCGACCACTGCGCCCGCGCCACCAAGGCTGCCACCACCTGTCGCTCCGCCGAGAGCCACCCCCCTCTTCTCGCCCCCGCCATTTGGAGCCAGCACTGCGAGCCAAGCCGCAGTAACTCCGCACCAGCGGGCTGCGCCACCTACGCAGATCAGACGCAGATCAGAGACTACGCAGACGCTATCGTTCGCCGAAGTTGCAAGGTCGGCAACCACCACGAAGTCGCCGCCACCACTCGAGAGGAAGCGGCCTCAATCAAAAAGGGGCCCCACGTCCCCCTCAGCAGCACCACCGCTACCGATGCCAAGGCTGGACCTATCCCCAGACGCGCCCATGGACACCGGGGAGGAAGTGACCGCCCCCCCCGAGGAGGAGGAAATCTCTCAAGGAGGACCCCCCCCCCCAGACGCACCAGAAGACCAGATACCCTCCAATCATAGTCGAGGTCTTCCCGAACTGGCCACGCCACTTCAAGGAGCTCCGACGCATCCTGGGGCGCAACCCCAGTGCCCGAGCATTCGGGAAGGGCATTAGATTCCTCCCCAAGACAGAAGAAGAGTCCCGCTGCGTGCAGCTACCTCTCCGACTTGGAGAGGACGGAGCCCATCTCGTGGGTGTGCTACTCTCTCCCAGCGGAGAGAAGCATTAAGGTAGCCATCAGGGGGCTACTACCAAACACCCCCCCGGAAGACATCGAGGCGGAACTCTCGGAGAGAGGTTTCTCTCCGGAATACGCCCGGCAAATCAACGCCCGCGCAGGAAGACCCGGCTGCATATTTTATGTGCAGCTGCAGAGGACTCCCGAAACCATCCCGGCCATTTACTCTATAAACGACCTCCTGGGCATGCCCGGAGTGGTTGTCGAGGCATGGCGCGGAAGAAAAGGCCCAGCACAATGCCACAGGTGCCAGACCTTCAGGCATTCCTCGACCCATTGCCACCGCCCCCAAGCCTCTTGGTACAGGCTCTTGATACAGAAACAGAGCAGCAAACCAAGAAGACTGAGCACCCACAACCAAGGGACCACGCTCCCCCCCCCTTCGCCAGAAAGGGAGGTCAGATGCCCGCCCAGCTACCTCGGCACAGGACATCAAAGCAGCCAGGGACGCCGTGATTGCAGAATGCATCACAGTCCTGACCGAGGTACTAGGTGCCATCCAATCGGGCAAGAACCCAGTCCCGATAATCTTCAGAGGATTAGCTAACCTATACAACTCCGATGGCTAATCCTCTGAAAATCACCTAGAGCAAGCTGCGGACTGGGGGGGACGATTGTTGAGGCGTCTGCACAGGCGGTGGATGCTGTTCCAGTCGCCCTCCGCAGCCTCAACATCTTTCAGCCAGGAGGTCCTTTGGTTGTCGGCCAGTCTACCCCCGATCTCCTCAGCCAGCTTGTTCAGGCGAGTTTTCATCGTGGGGCATCTGGTCCTCTGGAACTGCCGTCTTAGTCTTCGCTTTTCTAGGAGTGCGGCGAGAGCCGCCGGGGCCTCCTGTGGGGTGGATGGTTTCCTCGCCGTCGTGACCGTCGAGACTTCCAGCGCTGCTGCGGTGGTGGCTGTGAGCTTTTCGGCCAGTCGGTCAATCTCCTCTGGCACTTAGAGGGGGAAGGAGGGCGTGTGTTCGGCCATATAAGCACTGAACTTGGGCCAGTCGCACTTTGCCCTGGTGGGAGGCGGGGCAGTTCTGGTTGGGGCTGAGGTCAGTGTGGCTAGAACTGGCTGGTGTTCCGACAGGAGGTGTTCGTCAAGGACCTCCAGCGTTGGCCAGGATGGTAGACCTTGCACCAGCATAAGGTCGATGACGTCTGGGGCATGGGCGGACGAATGCGGGTAGTGGGTGGGGGCCTCGGGTCCAAGCACCACGTAGCCTCTTTTCTCTGAGTCTTCGAAGAGGTACCTTCCATCAGGACAGATTTTGGTAGCGTTCCACGCCGTGTGCTTACAATTGAAGTCCCCCGCAACAATTGTAGGCAGCTGGGAGTCCAGGAGTTGGTGGAGGTCTGCTATCGCCAGGCGTTTCTGGGGCGGCTTGTAGAGTGAGTAGATACGCATGGGGACTCTGTTATAGCAGATCTCCACTCCAATGGCGTAGATGGTACGGAGGGGGGGTGAGGCAGCAGGTAGCGGCTGGTGTATTACCGCCCTTTTGACCAAGATTGCCAGGCCACGGTAGGGGTTCCCTAGCGGTGAGGTTTCTTCTTTCCTGTATACGTGGTATCCTGGCATCTTGATCTTGTCCTCTGGTCTGAGGAGGGACTCCTGGATTAGTGCCACGTCGATTGACTCCTGCCGCAGGAGTTGGCGAAGTAGCGATTGCTTCGTTGGGGTTGGCTTACCATGGTCCCACACGTGAAGACCACCATTGGGAAAACCAAAGCGGCCAGAAGCTTACTAAGACCAGTTTTGAGCTCCGAGCTCCCATTGAGAGCAAAACTGGCAATCTATAAAGCCTACATAAGGACCCGCCTGACGTACGCAGCCCCAGCGTGGTACGCGCTGGTGAGCGCGGGGAACAGGTGGAGACTCGAATCCCAGCAGTCGCAGTCGCTGAGGACGATTGTGGACGCGCCGAGGCACATCAGGAATTCCACGATCTCCAGGGACCTGGCGATCGAACCCCTCGACGACTTCATGTCTCGGCTGGCCACAAAGCTGTTCGACACTGCAGACGGATCGCGTCTCCGCCACCTCCGCGAGCTGGCACCTCTTCACGCCCGCCCCCGGACAAAAAGCCGCTACCACGGGACTTAGTCCGCGAATAGAAGCCAGGAAGCCAAAACCCGACACTCACCGCCACTGACTGATGGGCGCCTGGAAGTCCTAAGACTTACAGGCCAGTCCTTGTCCGCGCGGTGAGGCAACGGAAGCACATTACCATCCTCGGGACTCCATCGCCCAAACTATTGACATGTCCGTGGTAGCGGACATCGACTGAAACTGCTCGAAATGGGGAAAAAGCCCAGGCCAGCCTCCCCGACCCCTTACGGGGTCGTGAAGACTACCCCGCGCTTTTACATCATTTGTTTATGATACGTCATCCTGAACACATCTCTGCTCGATTCTACTGGAAAACCTTGAAGAAACATGGATACTACCACGTCTGAAGCCGCCCAAGCAGTTGCTCTGTTGCAAGCAGGGTTGGGTCAACGTGAAGTGGCCCGACAACTGAACCTGACGCGATCGTCAGTCCAACGAGTATTCCAGAGGTTCCAAGCGACTGGTGCTCTCTCCAGAAGACCTGGTACTGGCCGGGTACGCTCTACCTCTGAACAAGATAACCGCTTCATTGTTGTCAACTCGCTACGAAATCGACGACTGAATGCTGTTCACCTTCAGCAGAAGCTACGAGAGGCCCGAAATGTGTCCATCAGCCGTCGTGTGTTAGAAGGAGACTTGCAGAGAAGAATTTAACTTCACACAAGGCTGCGAATGGCCCTAAACTCACCCCGAGTCACCGTCAAGCACGTCTTCGCTTTGCTCAGGAACATGAAAACTGGAGCCTTGAGCAATGGAGGACAGTACTCTTCTCTGACGAGTGCAGGATTTGTCTTTTTGGCAATGATGGCAGGGAGAGGGTCTACCGAAGGTCTGGAGAGCGATTTTCGCAATGCTGCATCGAGGAACGAGTCGCATATGGAGGCGGTTCATGCATGGTCTGGGCCGGCATTTTTTTGGAAGCGAAGACAGACATTGTGTTCGTCACTGGGCCTGGTGTCGGGCCAAATTCAAGAAGATTGAATGCTCATCGGTATATTGAAGAGGTTCTCGCTGAACATGTGGTCCCATTTGCTGGCTACATCGGTGACAACTTCATGCTGATGCAAGATAACGCCAGACCACATACTGCTCGGATCACTCAGGAGTACCTAAGAGAGGTCAATATCCCTGTCATGGATTGGCCAGCACGGAGCCCGGACTTGAACCCGATAGAGAACGTCTGGGACGAGCTTAAGAGGCGAATCCGGGCCAGGGATCCCGCTCCTGATACTCTGCACCAGCTCAAGACAGCGATCGAGGAAGAATGGGTGGTCATACCTCAAGACTTTCATCATAAACTAGTACGTTCAATGAAAAATCGCATGCGTTTATGTCGATTGGCTAGAGGAGGCAATACAAGTTATTAAAAATCGATAATCTGTTTTAATTTTCATAAAACTTTTTAATTATTCTCTTGTATTCTTCGGTTCTACAATATGCATTTTGAGGGCCTTGTGGTTTTCAGTCCTGAAATGAACTGAAAATATGCATCCCCACCACTAAAAATTGTATCATTCGATAGAAGACTAAATTACCTATCATATGGCATTCGAATTTTTATGATAACACTTACGACCTTTATGTAATTAGCATCGAAGTAAAAATTGCAATGGTGGCTCGATTTCTTTGCTTCCAAGTGTAATTCAGGTGGGCAAATTTGAAACGTTTATAACTTTGCTAGTAACGTTTTAATGTTCGCCGACCCCTCCCGTCCCTTTCACCATAGTCGCGATCTAACGCTCGACGTAAGCTGTGGTGTTTTACGTCGCTGCAAAGCTCCAGTAAAACACGTAAGTACTAATCTTCGCTGGCATGGGGTCAAAAAAAACAATTATGGTGGCTCATTTATAAGTTGATGCTGATAAGGTTTTCTTTAGATGATGAACGTTTAGGATTGCCTATTGATGTATTTTCATATATGTATTAAAATTGTGAAACAAGGATTATTGGTTTTAGGGCTAAATTTCAATAGAATCCCAATTTCAGTGGCGCAAATTATGGTGGACAAATCCTTTTTTTGCCTTATTTTGCGCCACCTGAATTGGTAATTAAAGGTTTTTCTATTAATCTTAAATTATAATACAGTTATATGTATAATATATATTTATACACATAACTATATAGTTATACTTCAAAAGCATCTCTCGCCGTTTTCCCTCGTGACGTTACTAGTTATTGTTAAAGACTTAACTCTAAAGCATTTTTTGTAATAACCAGGCCGTCACTTAAAGGGGTCAAAAGGTCCCGATCAGAGGGTCCCGTCTTCCAACCTATCCAACCCAGGTATATGGCAAAATTTCCATAAACCTGGGTTGGATAGGTTGGAAGATGGGAATAACCCACTTAAAGTACTTAACTGTGCCTGTGACCACGCATAAGGTGGATTCACGTTACGCCATGCTGGGGCCGGACCCGGCTTCGGCATTGTGTAATTAAACGTGTATCCACCTTAATACTCATTCAGACATCTTTGTGAAGACTCTATCTACCAACATTATCATAAACTTTATAAGATGCGTTCAAAAACCGCAAATTACGTCTAGCATAAATATAAACTGTTTTGTTAGAACAAATTTCTTATCTGTGAAGATGTTATTATTGCTTAATAATACCTAACATCAAATTGGATATCATAATTACATTCAATTTCGAATATCTTTGAAAAACATAGCAATTTTATTTGACCTTAATTCTACCTACCCGAGATGATTTTTTAATCGAAATGCAATGTCAATAGCGTACAATTTTAACAAAACTCGCATGTTACTTGATATCGAACGATATGATAGTGATGTACTAGGTGCTATGAATTAGTCAAATAAGTACTTATACAATTTAATCTTTTAAATAAATAAATATCAGGTCACACAGGCGTAATCTTACACAAATTGACCTAGCCCCAAACTAAGCGCTAGGCTTGTACTAGACAACGATAAACATACTTAAATAGAGAAATACATACTTTAATATAAAAAAGTTGTTTTTTTACCTATTTGTAAAAAAACAATTGAAAAAAAAACAACTTAAAACCGCATTCAAAAACGCAAAAAAAAACTTCTTTTAAAATTGTAAGCACCTACCTACCTAATAGGTTAGTCCAACTGAAGTCGACTTTTTTGTGAAAATACTGTGGTCGCCGATTTCAGCTGGACTAACCTATTAGGCAGGTGCCTACAATTTTAAAGGAAATTATTTTTTGCGTTTTTGAAGGCGGTTTTTTTATATTTAAGTACATATTTTATTTTATACTTTTTAGTGATCATAATACGCTGTTCCGTAGTCCCACTTACTAGTTGATATGAAACTTTAAGTTTCAAGCGCCGCAAGCAACGTCGCCGGAAAGTCATAGTCATATCATTATTTTAACAAGTAAATATTCTTCGCTGTAATCGCTCAACTATCTTAATCGAGACAACTCATCGCCACCTTTGAAGCAGGTACCGTTGAATAGTTCCGATGGCCACCTATGGTCTTCATCATCAGTTCCACTTCCCCAAATGATACTTTTTGAATGCAAATGCTAGTTTTGTTACTATGTGTTTGCCTACAGTATTTGAGGAGTTCCCTCAATTCCTCACTGATCCCCTCACCAGATTCAGATTTGGTGACAATGGGACCACCTCAGAAGTATAAGAGTATACTTCTGAGGATCAAACCAAAAAAAATATTTCAAAATTAGTCCATAATTGACCGAGTAATCGGTGAACATACATTAAAAAATAAATATAGTACTACTTATATTATTAAGTACTACTTATTTTTTATATAGTACTTTCTGAATGCAAATGCATTCAGAAAGTATCATTATGTGAAGTGGAACTGATGATGAAGACTACAGATGGCCACCGGAACTCCTCAACGGTACCTATTTTAAGGTTGGCGAAAAGATATCTCGATTAAGATCGCGGAACGAAGAATATTTACTTGTTGAAATATGACTATGACTTATATGTCTGCCTACAATATTTGAGGATTTCCATCAATTCCTCACTGATCCCTTCGTGAGTTTCAGATTTGGTGACAATGGGACCACCTCGGAAGTATTTTCTATCAAACCAAAAAAATAATTCTAAATCAGTTCACAATTGACGGAGTAATCGGTGAACATACAAAAAAAAATACATACAATCGAACGTACATCATTTTAACACAGTTGCTCAAAAATGGTACTTTTCGTAGCTGTACCTACATCGTGCGGAAAGTTAGATATTACGCACTAGTGCGTTATACTTTTCCAAATTTTTTACAGTACATTTTGATGCAAGTGCGGAAAGTATGTCATTTTACAGGAGTCCCAAGGTCGGGACGAGTTACAATGACAGTACCGCAAGTGTATCAAACGACGTTTTTTATTACATTTGCGAAAAAATATCAATGAAACAAAAATAAATCAGTAAATAAAACTATTACAAGGGACAATTTTACTTTGAATTGACACAGACTTTATAAAATGGCAAAGGTTGTGACCGTTCAGCCAAATAAAAAATATGTCACATAGTCATTTAATTACCAATATTTAAAAATCAAAACGTATAATCCTCTATTAACCAGCAGTAATGCATAAAAGTGGATTCACATTACGCCGTGCTGGGACCTTGAGACTCGTGTAAAATGACATACTTTCCGCACTTGTATCAAAATATATTATTTTAACCCGAAATATGCTCGGTTTACCAGGTATTTATAATTGATACTGCCCTGTTTAGCACATCACCTTGATTCTAACGAAATTCCAAATGTTGTGTGTTACGTGGACGTGGCAGTGGTCTCGACGTCTATATAACGGCACCACCCGGCGCACCGGATGAGCCCGGAAGGCCGTATGTAGCACCGGACGTGAGGGGCACGGTACTCAGTGGAAAGCTATGAGATCACTGTGGTCGACAATTTGCATGGGTTCGTTCTTTGGCCCCGGTTGTATTCGTATTTATTAAAATTGTAGTTCTAGTGAATCATCAGACTCCATTATTGAAGAGAAATAAAATGTTTAAGTCTTAGCATAACATGTAACACGGCAACCACCTAAAGTCGCTTTTGTACGAGACTTAACTAGGTACATACTTGTATAATAGACAAATAAGGGTTTTCGTCTCAAGAGCCACCGATAATTGCGTCAACTTGCGCTGCCGTACAAATGTAGTCTCACTTGTTGTTTGATGGCGATGATGGGTGGGGACTGGGGACGCGGACGTCCCCACCGGACGCCCGCCCGGAACAGGTGGGTGGTCGGCCTGTGTTCCGGTACTCAATGTTTGATTGGCATTTCAAATTGAAGTAAACATTAGCAGTTTTAATGAAATAAAAAAATCCAAGTCGAAATTTATAATTCAATAAGAAAAAACAACTAGAGCTCTTCTACTCAGGCTAAACCTATTTGTTTTGACATTTTATTTTATTATTTTAACTCTGGGTGCCATTGCTGTCAAGTAAATAAGTATACTAAACTAACAAAGTTCAGTCGTATAAGGATAGAGACAACGTTATCATCACAACCTAATGTTGGACCGTTATGGTTGCACACTCGGCGTCAAAAAAATCGCACCTTTTGCAATTTTGACTTCAAGCAGTTATAAACCCTATTTCATCATCAAAAGTAAGGTGTGACTGTGGGGCCTCATTTTTAAGGGTTACTGAATCGTCTATTGAATTAAAATGTGATATTCATTACTGAGTGTATAAAAAAAACAATTTTCATGAAAATAAAAAAAAACATTTATTCACGTAAAATTTACACTTGTTGAAAAGACAATAAAATTAAAAAATACAGCAAAGAATCTTAAAACTAAACTTAAAACCTAGTGTTGCCTCCCCTAGCCCTAATTACAGCCTCCATGCGACCCTTCATTGACCTCACTAACGTCACGACGCGTTCTTGAGGGATGTCATTCCACTCCTCGACGACGGCATCCCGAAGCTGTTCAACGGTGGCAGGGGCAGTATCACGAGACCCCCACCCGCTGTTTCGGATCATCCCAAAGGTGCTCTATGGGGTTCAAGTCAGGACTTCTCACTGGCCACTGCATCACAGAGATCCCAACCTGATCCAGGTAGTCCCGAACGATCAACGCCGTGTGGCAGCGGGCGTTGTCGTGCATAAATGTGAATTCAGGCCTGACAAAACCGGCATATGGGACCACATGGTCCTCCAGGATCTCTGTGATGTAGCGATGAGCATTCAGGAACCCCTGGCCACGTCCACCTGCAGTGCGGGAGATGCACACGAGGTCGGTTTTGCCCTGGGTTGAAATACAACAAAATATGCAGGATCCTCCTCCGTAGCAGACGGTCTCTTCAATGCAGACTTGTGAGAACCGTTCCCCCTGCCTCCTGTATACTCTTCTACGCCTATAATTGCAGTAAAGGCACACTCTCGTCTCGTCGGAGAAGAGGACAGACTACCATTGGTCCAACGTCCAATCCAGGTGTTCTCGGGCAAACTGAAGTCTGATGCGCCTATGCTCTGCCGTCAATTGCGGGCCCGTAGCAGACCTACGGGGCAGCATTTTTTCTCTCGTGATTGTGGAGACGCTCACCGACGTCCTCCGAGCTGTTGAAGCTCAACAGCGTTGGAGAATCGACTCCGCAATGACGTCGACACGATATAGCGGTCGTCTCTGACGGAAGTGCAACGTCGTCTCCCAGATCCATGTTTCCTGACGTAGCCTCCAATCTCCTGGAAACGCTGAGAAACTGGAGCTACCCGAAAACGGCTTAGGTTGAGTTGCCGAGTAACATTAGCCTGCCGTAGTCCTGATTGCAGTAGTGCTAACACTTGAGCAGCTTCTTCTGCCGTGGTATCCATTTTTCAAAGCTTTTTCTTACTGGAGCTGTTCAGGTGTGACCTCTGTGATGTCTGGATAGCAAATGACCCATAATTCATTGTTACCCCCCCCTTTTATACGTGTCCAGGGTGGCACAATTATCCCACAAATGAGTATTTCTGCACTTTTTTTTTAAAGATGCCAACACTTTGTGATCATTGTTTTTGAGGCAAAGAACGGTGCTTTTTAAAGGTCATTAATTGTGCTTTCAAATGACACTAATATTGATAGGGAGCTTTCGGTAACCTTCGGGGAGGGAAGATGGCCGATTGAAAAATGTCCGGCTTTTGATTTTGATTTATTCTGTTTACTGTTTTACTCTACTCACTTGACATTGGCGAAATCACTGCGTACATCGCGGTGGACCGCCATTAATAAAAAAGAAGAAGAAGAATATTGATAGGGTTACAATAAATAAGTTAAGATCTATATCCCCTTGAATTCAAAATTGCAAAAGGTGCGATTTTTTTGACGCCGAGTGTATAACAATGGTGTTAACGTGTGTTTACTCGTATGATGCGAAATAAGCGGAAATTATAAAACTTTCATTAGTATAGTGGATGTGTTACGATCGTATATTAATTACTAATAGGAAGGTAAGAGTCATATAAATTTCAGATATACCATAAATTTTCGTATAGTAATCATAAAATTGATTGTTATATGTTAAATTGATAAGTGTTGCGTATGTAACTCTAAATGACAATAAAACACTCCAAAATCAAGAGTTCAATGTGCTACGTTTAATGTTCGATTCCGACTGACATAACTACCTACCCTTAATACCAAAAATATAATAATTCCTCCATCAATAGCAAAAGAAGAACACTTACACTAGTTTTAATTTATTAACTAATTAGTAGGAACCTTATCCTAAATATATTTTGTTTTTACTTCTTACGACGAAGCAGTTTTATAATATTACCTAGATATAAGTAAGTAAGTGTATCTACAGTCCTACAATATTGTATAATAGATGAAATTGATAATTTACAAGGTTTATCAAATGAGAATATTGTCATTTATACAAAGGATTAGGATTCCGAGTGGATCTAACATTCCGGCGGTCCGTATCGCCATTACAATTCGTTCTCGGTTCTCCCTCATTTATTTCACAATGCAAGTAAATAATTAATGAAACAAATACTCCTAGAACCCAATATACACTCATGGACAAAATTAGGGGAACGCAAAAAAAAGATTCAATAAAATGAAACTATCATGAAAAATTCTTAACAACTAACTTTAATAATATTATTAGTAGCTGTAACTGATCAGTTTAAAATCAAAAACACAAAATCAAATGTAAAATTAATACCAGTTTTAGAAAACAACCCGTCTAAAGAAATTGTAAATGAAATTAACATTTAAGAATTTAATTAAATTTTCCTTTTTTTTCTTATCTTTTTCTTGATCGCTGTTTTGTGAGTTATCCATCAGTATTTAGTGTTGCCCCCTCTAGCTCTTCGAGCTGCTTCCATTCTCCGCGGCATACTTCTGATCAGATTATCAATGAAATCTTGGGGAATTTCTTCCCATTCTTCCATTAATGCGTTTTTTAGGTCCCTCAAGTTAGTGGGGGCAGGATTTCTTTTTTTAATTTGTCTGCCCAACTTGTCCCAGACATGTTCTATCGGATTTAAATCCGGCGAACGTGCTGGCCACCTCATAACATTGATCTGAACGTCTCGAAGATAATCGGTAACCACAGCTGCGGTATGGGGGCGTGCATTATCATGCATCAAAAGAAAATTTTCTCCTATGAATGGGGCAAAAGGCACAACAATTTCTTCCAAAACCTCAGTTACGTATCGTGCAGCTGTTAATGACCCATTTTCTATGACCCGAAGCTCTGTACGTGCCCCCATACAAATGCCTCCCCATACCATTACAGACCCTCCACCATATGCCTCTTTTCCAATGATGTTACACTGAGCGTACCTTTCTCCTGGTCGTCTCCACAATTTAACCCTTCCGTCATCTGGCATCAGGCAAAATCTTGACTCGTCGGTAAACAAGACTTCGCTCCAGTGTTCCTCGTCCCAATTCGCGTGATATCGGGCAAATTCAAGTCGAGCTACTCTATGCCCTGTGGCAAGAAGAGGGCCTCTAGCAGGCAAACGGGATGACAGCCCAGCTGAATTCAGTCTCCTTCTTACCGTTTTTGTGCTTATTGAGACTTGTCTGACTTCTTGCAGCTTCGTACGCACCTCGGAAGAAGTCATGGTTCGGTTTCTGAGCACGTTGTTCACAATGAACCGGTCGTCCCTTGCTGTTGTTTTTCGTTTTCGCCCCTGACCTGCTCGTCTGCTATACTGGCCGGTCTGACGATACCTCTTGACCACTCGATGTACCACCGATTTCGAAACTCTTAATGTTTGGGCCACATCTTTGTAAGTATAGCCATTTTCAATTAAAGTGACAGCTTTAACCACTTGAAATTCATTTAGATCTGGCATTTTTACTTAATATCCTTCAATCAATCACGTTAAACACAACTGATAATAAACTCAACACATAAACTCGAAGAAAACATAAATTTTCATCAAAAACTTAAAATTACGAAGACTTTTTTATTACTGAGATGACACAATACGACAAAATCGCGAAAAAAACAAATGAAAATCAAACATTAAAAACATTCCAAAAGAACATTTAATTTAATGGCATCCTCTGATATTAGTGGCCAGTACCTAAGATAATTATGAAAGTAGTTCTTAAACCTTTTTTTTGCGTTCCCCTAATTTTGTCCATGAGTGTATATATTTTTTGAATGAAGTCTATCAACAATTTTTAAATACACGTCACAATAAAAACACAATATCTGATGGCCAGTAAAATAAGGTTTCAACACTCCCCCTACATCAGATCAGACTTAGTCACCATACCTAGTGAAGATCGTGCTGTGAGAAAGCCTCCCTTTGGAAGAGCTTTCGTAAACGTATCCGCTACTTGTTCTTTCGAGGGTACGTAGAGGACGTTGACCTTTCTGTCCTGATGGAGCTCTCGCAAAAACTTATAACGCGTGTCTATGTGCTTCGTCTTAAAGTGAAACACTGGATTTTTGACAAGCTTGATAGCGCTTTGGTTGTCCACATAAACTGTGGGTATAACCTCTGTTCCTCGAACTTCCTTGTAAAGACGATTGAGCCATATAACCGTTAGGGCTGCAAGGCTCCATATATATATTTCCCATAACCTAATAAAACAAATACTCCTAGAACCCAATATATATATTTTTTGAATGAAGTCTATCAACAATTTCAAATACACGTCACAATAAAAACACAATATCTGATGGCCAGTAAAATAAGGTTTCAACACTAAGCGATCCAATTTTTGAACACTCATATTTGCGAAACATACATTAAATCATAGAACTAAATAGAAGAATATAAATTAATAAAGGAATATTCGTAATTTTCCCATAACCTAATGAAACAAATACTCCTAGAACCCAATATATATATTTTTTGAATGAAGTCTATCAACAATTTTTAAATACACGTCACAAAAACACAATATCTGATGGCCAGTAAAATAAGGTTTCAACAATAATAAATCGTACTTAGATTTAGTACATGTAGCTGTGATGTCTGGGAGAACCACAACGGTTTCGCCCTCTTCAATGTCAAGGGCAGATTCTGGATTATGAGGTTCTATTGGGGGTTGCCTGACATCGGACACCAGCTCAGGGTCTCCTAGCTGTTTTTGAATTTTGCTCACTGTCTTTAAAAAGCGAAACTACCCTTTTTGAGGTGCTGAGGTGAAAAAGTTCTTTTGCTGAACGTTATGCATTACAGAGTGGGCGTCGCCGGTGTGAAACTCAGCTCTGTATTGGGGGTTTGAAAATGAACTGAAGACAGCTTTGCGTGACCGATTCGTGTTAGGATTAGAGAATGTAAAAGAAAAGGAGAAATTGTTTTCCGAGTGCATCGACACATTGACCTTCCGCAAAGCGCTGGAGTTGGCACAAAGCGTCCGTTGTGCGAGATCAGCACTGCAAAGTACCCAACCGGCAGCGGCCGGGGCTCCAAGTATACGCCGTGCAAGCGCAGGCGGCGCGTCCAACGCGTAACGAATCACGTTAAAGATCAGTGTTGCTTTATTAACTATACCTGCCAAAAGTGTAAACAAAAAGGACACTTGAAGCGAATATGTAGATTAAGAGTGCGTCAGAACAATTTTATAGTGGAAGGCGATGATAACATTGTTGAAGGTGGGAGGAATATTTATAATATAATGACAATTAACGGTGAACCGATGCAACAGTTGGTCGCGATAGCGGGCGAGCCGGTCGTGTGCGAAGTTGACAGCGGAAGCGCTGTTTCTGTTATGCCTTAAGTACGAGATATTTAAAAAATATGTTTCTAATTACGAATTAAGCACATCCAACATTGTATTGAAATGTTATAATGATAGCAGTGTACCCCCTAAAGGCACGGTCACATTACCAGTCACGTATGAAAATTGTATCAAACAAATAGTTTTTTTCGTAATTTCGACTAATAACAAACGACCGACCCTGCTGGGCCGTGATTTTTTGAGCGTGTTTAAGTTGCAAATTTGCGGTACAAACATGTATAACATACTAGAAACGAGTTAGGTCCTAAGATAATGAAAAAATATTCAAAATTGTTTTCAGATGAGTTAGGTCGCTTTAATAAACACAAGGTAACCCTAAAGATAAAGTGGAGAAGGAGGTCCAACGTTTAGTGCAATAAATAAGACATCCTAGAAAAAGTAGATCATGCAGACGTAGCCACCCCGATAGTCCCCGTGCTGCGCGCCGACGGGGACATCCGCATCTGCGGCGACTACTCCGTGACGGTTAATAAAGCGTTGTATGTGGATAATTACCCGGTTCCGCGCATTGAAGAGTTATTCGCGAAGCTCCATGGGGGTGAGGAGGCTTATAATCAGCTGGAGTTAGACGACTCTAGGGATTTAACCTGTATTAACACGCTTAAAGGGTTGTATAGGCACAAAAGGTTGGTTTTCGGATTGACTTACGCACCATATATTTTCCAACAAACTTTAGAAGTAAACTTTAGTGTGTTTATTCATTGTATTTTAGTGACGGGTCAAAATCGTGACGTTCATATAAAAAGGTTAGAGCAAGTTTTAGGCAAATTAGAAGATTATGCGATTAAGACGCGATAAATGCGAGTCATTTCAAAAATCGGTGGAATATCTCGGGTTTATAATCGATAAACACGGCTTACACAAGTCACCGAGGAAAGTCGAGGCCATTCTTAATTGCTAGCGTCCTAAAAATGTTACAGAGTTGAAGTCATTCATAGGACTAGTGAATTATTATCGGTCACATTCCAAACGTTCTAATAAAAATAATTTGTTTCGATGGTGACGTAAAGCTCGTAGCAGAAAGGCAGCCTAAATAAAAACATTTCATTAGTTTATTATAAATACACATGAAACCACCATTGATGAAATGTCCATGTTATGAAAAAGCTGAAAACAGCACACCCCCGCCGACCTATGCTTATTACCATGTTTGGGGATAAAAAAGGGATACCTGAAATGGCAGCAAATCGTTTGCAACGGTACGCACTATTTTTATCAGGTTACAACTTTAGGATTCAGTTTTGCCGAGTACATCGTACGAGTAAGACGCGTCTATTGTGCGAACATTGTGTTGTTTACCTGCACCAAGCGTTTTTTATCAGTAAATCGATCGACTATCCGAGCGCTGCATACCGCCTACAGGCTAATTCGGGACGCTGTGATTATGAACCGTACTGCAAATGGCTGAGAGTTCAATTCAGAATGAAGACTTGGAACAAATAAGGCTTTTTGATGAGTTATCCAGCGAACAAAATTCATTAGGAGAAATAAACGAATACGATGAAATAACAAATAACGAGAAGACCAAAACAAACAAAAGAAATTTGGAAATGGAGTCCAGCGATTCAGATTTTACGGTAGTGAAGAAAAAATCAAGGTGCCGCCAATATGTTGAGATATGCGTAACCTCTAAAGATAAGCTTCCTAAACAATTTTCGCTGGCCAAATTATTTAAAAAACACCATATAATTGAGATCACCAGAGTAAAGTATGTTAACCCGTATAAGGTGCTAATACGATTTGAGGACGAAACTAGTGCGGCACGGCTACTTGCTGTGGATGAGTTTCAGACGGATTTCGGGTGGAGGTGCCAAAAAACATACGAAGTTGGGCTATCTTACGGTATTATTAAAGATATTGACTTAGGCTTAGACGAGAACCATATTCTGGATAATATAAAAAGCGACATTGAAATAATATCATTGAAGCGGTTAAGCCGCAGAAATTTCGAAGAGCCAGGCTGGACCGAAAGCGAGACCGTTAGAATATGTTTTAAGGGGCCGTCGTTACCGCCTTATGTTTTTGTACATGACTTACGTATAAAAGTGGAGCCGTACGTATTTCCGGTATCGCAATGTTCAAACTGTTGGAGATTCGGACATACACACAAGCTATGTCCAAAGAAAATAGTATGTCCGAAATGCAGCGGTAGCCACGCCAACTGTGAAGCAAAATCCTTTACGTGTCGCAATTGTGGCGGACGTCATATGGCGCTAGACAAGACCTGCCCTATGTATCTAAAGGAAAAGAAAGTCCGAAATATTATGGCTGAATTCAACTGTACTTATAGACAAGCCCTGGATATGTACGTTCCCAGTGTATCTCTAACGTTCGAAGAAAAAAGTTTTCCACAGCTGTCCACAAAGGCTTCTGTTTCGGTTGAACCAACCGTACTACCATCGACTAACAACCCTAAAAAGTCATACGCAGAAATTTTAACTACAACTGCTGTAGTACACAAGGAACGTTCGGTACGGCCGGAAACAATGTCGCCTGGTAATAAAACATTTAAATCTAGGAATAATCAAGAAAATCTACCTCGCAGAATTGTCTATGAACACTTTTGGGATGACAACGTACTGAACACGGACACGGACGAACAGTCAGCGTCATGTAAGAACACCTCTGAAAAACCTAAGGATTCAACATTTAGCGATTTACTACGTAAGTTGAAAGAGACTATATTTTTAAAAAATCTCGTGATGACCGATAAGATCAAAAACGTAGTCCAAATAGTTTTGGAATGGTGTATGTTATTGTTGACTAAACATATTTGTGATGTACCATTGTTAAAATCAATATTTAATGTGTTCGTTGGCTAATAGCATTAAACAATGTAAATTTAACATCATACAGTGGAACGCACAAAGTTTAAGGCCTAAACGTTTAATATTTGAACAATTACTCATACAGGAGAAAGTCCACGTAGCAGCCTTGAGTGAGACCTGGCTAGAACCTGAAAGTGAATTTAATATACCTAGCTATTCTATATTTCGGCAGGACAGGAGCGATGGATATGGAGGTGTTGCTATCCTTACTCACAAATCTATAAAGGCCCAGCAGTGTCGATTACAACATCCCAACTCAGGGATAGAATTAATTCACATTCAATTATTTAACTGCGATGAGATTGAACATATCATTTCAGTCTATTGTCCCTCACAAGTCCACACAACACAGAATGATTGGGACTTTTTGTTTTCTTATTTGTCCGGAAAAACATTAATAATTGGTGATTTTAATGCTCACCACACTAACTGGTCGTACAAGACTGACACCCGAGGGAACCAAATTTTTGATGCATTATTGGATAACGATTTTGTTACTTTAAATGATGGTTCCTATACTAGAATCCGTCTTGTAAATGGTGTGTTACAAGAATCTTCTCCTGACATTTCTGTGGTATCGTCTGATATTTCCCTCTCTTTAGCTTGGTCTGTTTTTAATGAAACACTTGGAAGTGATCACATCATAATCAAAATCTCAACTCAACTAAAATTAAACGTAAAGCCAATTAAAAAAAGAAATTTTAAGAAAGCTCGGTGGGACTCGTATAAATCTGATTTGGAGGAAGTATTTTCGTCTTTAGTTTTACCTTTGCACCCTCAGGAGGCCTATAACGGCTTTTTGAAGATAGTTAATAAAGCTGCTGACGATAACATCCCATTTTATAAATTTAGTAACAACCCGAGTACAGCATTCGTGCCAAAACCATATTGGTCCCCATCTCTTTCTAAAGCTGTTGCTGAACGTCGTTTGGCTTTGGGTAACTTCAGGCGTAACCCAACCCCGCGGAACCTTGATTACCTTCAAGAAAAGACTAAACTTGCACAGAGATTAATCCGAAACCGTAGAACTGAAAGTTGGCATCAATTTTGTAACTCCATGAGCGAGGTTTCTTCTGCCAGTGAAATGTGGTCCCGTATGAAATGGTTAAAAGGATACAGGTCCCCCAGGTCTCACGTTACTAAAGAAGGCGCAAGCCGACTCCTATGTGAACTAACTCCCGATTACGTATCACCACCTATGCCAATATTTACATCTTACAATAATATCATGGACGAGCAAATCAGTATTGAGGAGTTGCACTCATGCATAAAATCTAAGGATACTGCCCCTGGCTGTGATGGTATTTCGTTTTCTATGATAAAATATCTTCCTGCTAATGCCAAAGCGACATTGTTATATCTATATAATACATTTTACTATTTACACTTTGTGCCCTCACAATGGAGGGATATAAGTATTGTGCCTATACCTAAACCGGGCAGAGACCCTATGAGTGATAGTGCATTGCGGCCAATTTCACTAATATCGGTTATTTGTAAGATCTTTCATGCTATTTTAAACAAAAGATTGGAATGGTACTTAGAAAAGAGTTCTATGTTTGCAGAAGAGACAGTAGGCTTCAGGAAGTCTAGGTCTTGTCTAGATAATCTTAGCCGATTGGTTAGTAGGATACAATGCGGATTTGCAAAGAACATGGTAACTGTGGGATGTTTTATAGACATAGACAACGCATACAATAACATCGATATCACTAGCTTATTAACCAATCTTGATCATTTAGGAATTGGTTCAAGATTATGTATGTACCTTTGGTTTTTTTTAGGAGAGAGATATCTCAAAATTTGCATTGACGATTTTGTAATGTGTAGAATAACAGGCCGCGGCCTGGCTCAAGGTGACCCCTTATCACCACTTCTATTTAATGTAGCAACTATAAATATTCAACAAAAGCTGCAGGATGTATTTGTGTCTCAGTACGCTGATGATTATGTTTTGTATGTGTCAAATCAGAATATCCGCGAGGCTGAATTAGTTTTACAACATTCTATTGATATTTTTCATGATATTTTGAGTGGTCTTGGATTGGAAATATCAACCAACAAAACCAAGGTATGTGTGTTTAAAAAGGGAATAAATAGAAATAGTCTTAATTTAAATATAAATGGTAGAAACTTAGAATTGGTCGAAAATGTAAAGTATTTGGGGTTATGGCTCGATCGTTCTCTCAGATGGGGGAAGCATATAAATGAAATATCACGAAAAATTCAGAAATATATCAACATTTTTAAAGTTTTAGCAGGTCCGGGGTGGGGAGTACATCCGAAATTTTTGCGCCGTCTGTATATTGCAATAGTACGTAGTCGAATTGATTACTCGTGTTTTTTATATGATACAAGTTGCCGCGTTCATCTATTTAAATTAGAAAAAATACAAAATCAATGTCTACGTGTGATAGGGGGTTTTATTAAATCTACTCCTATTCATGTGATGGAGAGCGAACTATGTATCCACCCATTACACATTCGTCGTAATTTTTTAGCCGGTAAGTTTTATTTAAAATCAAGATCATTTGACGAGAACATAACTATAAAACTATTAGACGAGATGAATATTCTTTGTCATACAAATTATCTGCAGAGAAGAAAGAAACCACTTTTGCTTTCATGCCACGACTTATTTAAAGACACTCCTATACATTCCAGTGAAATATTAGAAATGTTTTCATTACCTTTCTGGGTCAATAGAATCAATCTTTCTGACATTATTAAAATTAACATAAAACAGATATCACAGTTAAAACGTAATTACAATACACGAAAGTTAAAGATGTCAGTTCTCGAGGTGCTCCAAGACTATGCTGACCATTACAGCATTTTTACCGATGGGTCAAAAGAGGAGTTCGCTATGGGGGCGGCACTTTTTGACCCACAAGCTGATATATGTGTCAAGTTGAAAATAAAGTACGATCTCTCAATTATGCACGCAGAGCTTATAGCCATTGCCGAGGCATTGTCTTATATAACTTCAGTTGATTTCAATAAGTTTATCATATTGTCAGATTCCAAAAGTGCACTGCAACACTTGGCTCGGTGTACCTCGAATATTCGAGGTCTCCCGATTGCCTACAGCATTCTAGAACTTATACGGAAATTAACAAATGAAGGTAAAACACTAATTCTTCAGTGGATTCCATCCCACATTGGAATAGCTGGCAATGAAGAAGCAGATAGCTTAGCTAAACAGGCGTGCTATGACGGCATTATGTGTTGTACTTTTCCTTTCTACTCAGATTGTATAAAATTAGTTAAGCAACGAACTTGCCAGTTGTGGAAAGAGTACTTCGATCAAAGATCCAAAGAAAAAGGTATTTGTTATAAAACGATCCAGCCAGAACCACCTACCAATCCATGGATTGACTGTCTGTTAAATCGACAGGATATAGTTATAGCCATGAGACTGCGCTCCGGACACATTCCATTAAACAAATTTGGATATATGATGCTTAAAACACCTTCCCCAAATTGCTCAGAATGTAATGTACCTGAAGATGTGTACCATATTTTAATGGAGTGTACCCGAAACGAGGCATTTAGAAGCCAACTTCGCATCACTACAGACATGTTTTATGTAATGGGTGGCTGTAATAGCGCCTTAGCCTTCCCCATGTCGGATGAGGCCCGGGCGCTATTTAAGCTGGCTAAACTAGCGATTTTCAATAGAGCTTAAGATGTTGTGTTGACTTTGTATATATTTGTTGTAACATGGAGCGACATAATCATGTTGTGATCAAGCTCTTTAATAAAGAGAAAAAAAAAAAAACTTTAGGATTGAGTACGTTAAAAGTGAGGATAAGATTGCTGATTTTCTTTCCCGCTCGATAATCAACTATTCATCTCAGGCCGACGAGTTAAATGCGACCGTAGATACTTTGTATATTAACCAAGGACCGGAAAACCGCTTTATTCGTTCAGCGCTTTCGATTCAAAAGCCTATCACTGAGCTGCCCGTACAACGATTGTGTTGCCGTATCGATATGACTATCTTTTCGAGTAAGGTTACCGTTTCCATTGCGCTCGTTGTCCGATAGGGTGTTGGCAGCTTGAAGAAACAGCGTATCAATAGGGTTGGGTTAATCCTATTGATTGTTGTCTCTTAGGCCCGCTTGCACCTAGATTAATGTCGCCACGTGCGCATACCGACCTCTAACCGTTCTATTGTTAGGTTGTGCAATAATAAGTCGTAGGAATTGGGCGCAGAGATTGAAATAGCTTGACATCTATAAAAATCTCTTTAAAAGCGGTAAGCGTATTAAGAGTTTTTGATACGGGTAAGACTGCCAGCGGAAAGCCAAATCAATCGTATCAATGGATTATAGCCTTTTATTGCGGCTAGCCAACGATACGTTTGTCGCACTGATGGGGTTTTTAAAATCAAGCCTATCGAATAACCCGATCAAAAGCGTATTTAACGGAATCCGGTTCCGGTCCCTGATATTAACTGTTTCACAGATAGTAGGTTTGGTTAAACTGGTTACTTTGTCGGAGGTTAAATCGGCTACCGATAACGACAAGGTACTAAAACAAGTGAAACAATACGTCATGAAGGGATGGCCACGAAATTTACTGAACGAAGATTAGAAGCCCTACTATAATTGTAGATTACAGCTAAATATCGAAGATGGATGTATTTTAAGGGGTCCTAAATTAATGAATCCGACTGACATTCTTATAACTACCCTTTTTATCAAAAATATACTAACAATAAGGGATAAGTTCGCCCTTGCACATTCTTTTCTCGTATCTTCATTGTATTGTTTCTGCATTATTTTGTACAATAAAGTGTCTACATACATACATATACAGAGTGTTACCGGCATGAGGGCTTTAAATGTAGGTATCGATTCTACTCCTCAACTCCTTTTGTTCTACGACTTTAAAAAATGAGGTAATTTATTTTTCAAACAAAATAAATGAATTCACTGATTTTACTAGTAAAGTTTAACCTATAACTTACTGTAAATTAAGTTATTTTCTAAGTCGTGGAACAAAAGATGTAGCATTTGAGGAGTAGAATTAAAATAAAATTGTGAAGTAACATTGGCATAACCTTTACATGGATGCTTGATTGTCATCAAGCAAGAGTTGTGAGTGAACAACAATAAAATAGGCATTAGACAAGATTTATCATTTAATAGTGCGTGCTATCAGCCGTAAATAAATAAATAATCGGTTTATTACAAGTTAAATTGTAGTTGAAACTAGTTCGAGTGAAGAACTGAGACCGACAAAGTCTAGGGCTAGGGTGGCCATAAAATTCCGGTAGGTCTTTCATAAAACGATAAATAATTACATGTAAACATTTTTCTTCTCAAAGTGGGAGGCAAACGAGCATGCGGGTTACCTGATGGGAAGTAAACACCACCGCCCATGAACACCGGCAACTCAAGTAGAGTTGTCGGTCCGTTGCCGGCCTTTAAGGAAAATAAAAGCTCTTTTCTCGAAAGATCACATATCATAACTGGCTGGAAATAACGCCGAGGAGAGTTCGGTCCACAGTTTCACCGTACGAAGTAAGAAGTACCTAGAGAAACGCACGGTGGATGAACGCAATTCATCAAGGTGATGTTGATGGAACCTGGCCTTACGACGGCGACGGGTGGTTCGATGGTGGAACTCGGCGGCCGGTAACAATGCTAGTTCTTCTGTACACTCCTCGTTATAAAGCCTATATAGCACACAAAATGAGCTGATGTCCCTCCGGATAGAAAGTAGTTCCAATTGGACAGAGATCGCTGGGTCGTTGACGATTCGAGCCGCTCTAGTTGTATTCGGTCAAAAGGAAGACGAAGGCATACTGGGATGCTCCAGCCCAGCGACGAGAACAGTACTTCGTATGCGGCTGGACCTGAGCTTTATAGAGCTGGAGGCAGTGGTCAGCTGTGAAGTGCAGTATTTCAGAATAGTTATTCAGACACAAGCTTTGATCGGCACACTTCATAATCTATCGTTCACATCCTGTATTTATGTAACGGATACGATGCGGTGCTATATTTAAAATTTTAAATATTTATATAAAGGACCTGCTTAGTAAGAGGGGATTTAATATGGGTAAAAATATCCTGTAAACCAGAGTCTTGCAGAAGCTCGTTCTTGGCGATGGCTTGGCTTAACTCTAGATTCAAATTATATATGTTAGGTACATATAATGTAAATAAATATTTGTGTATTGCTATTTTATTTAAGTATATTTGGTCACCCTAATTCATAAAGACAAGAAACATTCACGGTATGTTTCTCTGTCAGGCACACTTTTGTCTGTCAGCAAACAGACCACTTGGTTTACAATTTTAAATATTCTCTAATGTCCCATATGTAGGTATACGAGCCCCAATGCAAAAGAGTTCGGCTACTATTTAAAATTGAAAGTAACTTTTTTTCAAAGTCAAATCTAGTTAGTAATTTTAATAGCATAGAAGCAAAAAAATAAAAAAAAGTATTGTAAAATTAATCAAGTTTATTTCCTACATAATACAAATTAAAATTATTTCTGTATTTAAACAAAAAAAATACAATTTTTCTATCAACGACAACGCATAATAGTTCGGCTATCGATCTTGAGTATGCAAAATAGTTCGCCTACCACTTAGTTGTCTCGCCTTTACTCTTAAGAACAGCCTTGATTCTCAATGGCATCGTCTCTACCAACTCTTCACACTCTTTTGGGGTTATAGACTCCCAGACAGCGACTATTTTCTCTTTTAAATCACTTTTTGACCTCGATGGAAACTTGCGTAATTTTTTTTTCATTTTCCACCACAATGTTTCAATGGGTGACAAATCTGGACTATTCGACGGCCATTCCATAGTGGGGATTCCTTTAGACTCGAGCCAAGTCTTCGTGGTTTTCGCAGTAATGCAAGAAGCCCCGTCTTGTTGAAAAGTGTAGACATTTCAAGCTTGGAATAGATGGAATTAAACTTGTTTTCAAAATGTCCTGGTATTTCACTGCATTAACCGTCCCTTCTACAAAATGCAGGTGGCCTACCCCTTGTGCTGACATGCAACCCCATATCATCACAGACCCAGGAAACTTCACTTTTCCCTTAATGCAGTCTTTGATGAATGCTTCGTCTTTCTTTCGAATGATTTTTTTCCGTCCGTCGCCGACAGTTACTTCGAATTTTGATTCATCACTCCATATTATTTGACGCCATTGCTCAGTAGTCCAGTTTGAGTGCTCGCGAGCGAATTTCAGCCTCTTCTTTTTCTGTAACTCCTTTAGTAAAGGTTTTTCCTTGGCCGTGTAAAAACCATATCCCATTCTTTTGAGAACCCTTTTGCAGGTATCCACTGAAACGTCTTTCTGGCCGATCACGCCATTTTACGGTAAGTTCCCCCGCACGAGCACGGCGGTTTTGTTTGATAATTTTCTTTAAAACACGGTTTTCAGCGGCACTCGTCAAACGCGGTCGACCCGACTTCTTCAAACGCGAAATTGTGCCGTATTTCTTGCGATGCTCAATGATTGACTGGACAGTAGATCTTGGCAGTAATAAATCTCTGGCGATTTGGTTGGTAGATTTTCCACTCTCACTACTGGAAGTTATAATTTTCCTGACTTCTTCCGTGACTGGTTTTCCGCGGCCCATGTTGCTCTAATTAATAACTTATAATAATGAAAAATACTTGGGGTATGTACTTATATATACCCTTTGACATGTTAAATGACAATGGGTTCCTAATTTATTTAAATCTTGTTTATTTTTTTGAGTAATAAAATTAAAGAGGCTTAACGTTAGGCATGTACGAACTATTTTGCATCAATTAAGAACCTGCCGAACTGTTTTGCGAAACCATAATATGAATTAATATATATAGGTTTTTTTTTTCTTATAATGGATTTATTGTGCAATAGTGTAAAAGCAACGTTGTATTTATGGAGTATAATATTGTATAAATCGTTTGCTGCTAATGCCTTTCTAGAAATAAAACGAGTTGATATAAGATTCATATACTTAACAATCTATGACTTGACGAACTCTTTTGCATTGGGGCTAGTAAGTTTGGAGTTGGTTGATTGTCTGTGGCTCAGCCATGTCATGTATACATATAACAAAGTAACAAGATAACCAATAAAAACACAAAAAATGTCTTTGTCTTCATATAGGTAATTCATTATTATTACAAGCCTGTCCGTGTGCTGGACAAAGACCCCCTGTTCCCAGGTATTCCTGTTTTGAGCAGTCTCCTCCATATTTAAAATGAAGAATTAAAGAATACAATCAAGAATAATTGTTGTCGTTTTTCTTTGGTCTTTTAGTGTTTACACTAGCTAAACGTAAAGTAAAACCTAATATCCTTGAATAAGTTTAATCACTACATAGTATAAAACAAAGACGCTTTTTCTGTCCCTATATCCCTATGTATGCTTAAATCTTTAAAACTACGCAACGGATTTTGATGCGGTTTTTTTTAATAGATAGAGTGATTGAAGAGGAAGGTTTATATGTATAATACTTTAATCCGGAGCGAAGCGAGGGCGGGTCGCTAGTTTATAATATAATTGTCTTTTATACCTACATTTGCTTAAGATATGACATACATATGTACAGTCAAGGTCATAAATATATATACACTTTAGTACCTTATCACTTTAATCGCTGTGACAATTTCATATGGCAGTTTAAACATGACGTTAAATAGATAAGGAACTAAAGTGGTTCCTCTTATTACTACTGCTAGCGCCCTCTAGGATGAGCGGCTCAAGCCATATACAAGTTGGCTGCACTCAACAACAATGTAAGCATGCCCTTGAGCATGTTCCATTTTGTTGTAGCTACTCGACACGAGATGGAGTTGGCACGATCGATCAACCAGATTTGTTAGACGCATTTTCCGATAAATATAATTTCTTGTATATGAAATTACTATCGCATTCTTTCTCTGTAGATATATACGCTGTTATATTTATTTTCTTGTATACAATTTTCGGAACGCCTTCTTTTCCTAACATTTTTAATACTATAAGCAAAATTACGTAATTGTACACAGGGGCAAAAATTTCAAGTCGTCTATTTTTCTACTCAAGTACCTATTTTCAAATGGATTTTATCCTTGAGAGAAAATTACCTATAATATTCGCAACCTTGCCCATTCACGTTACTGCATGAATACCTACTACTTATGAGTTGAACATCGACGTAATGATAGAATATCTTATTGACTTGGTTAAAGCGGTAGAGTTAATAACATTAAATTAGGTGTAAAACCAAAGTAGAGTGAGGTCTCTGATTATGATATTAATCTACTAGGATAGGCTTACAACATCGAAATAAAATTCACTCTCGGTAACTCATTGTCTGAGTCAAATCAGTGTCCGGGGGTTACCATGCATGACATACAGATGTAGTGCAAAATGATTTTCCTTCGAGAAAACTCGCAATATTATGGAACTTTATTGTTTACTGTCAAATGTCAAAGTTAAAAATGTTAATGTATAATATAGAGATGTTATAACCACCTTCAGTAACTTTGAAAATACTCAGTTTTCTTGTCATTAGTAAACAAAACACTTTAAAACATAAAGTACAACAAAATAAAGCTTATTGGGAAATATTGACAAGAAAAACAACTCAATACCTGCCTACTTAAAAACAGCCTACTTACGGGGATAATGTTAAGTAATACACATAATTTGAGCGTTTTCAGAATCTAAAAATAATCCTACACTAAAAGCTACTACATTAAAAGCTAAAAGTTTTATCAAGTTCAAAATATATATCTTTGGCAAATAAAGTTTATCAGATGTTAGCGTGAGGCGCTTAATGAATTGATTTAAATCAAAGAAATTATATTTACTATTGTAACATATAGCATTATACAATAAAGAATTAAATTGTGCTATTTTATTATTATAATTATATGGCATACTTTGTGAATATGGTAGTGCAGTGCAGAAAGTATAATTTTACCTATACTCAATATAAATTACATTTATCTGCACTTGACTTATCAACACAGACTATTTCTATACTTTTTAGTGTTCTTAATACCACTGAACTCCCACTTCTCAATGAATAAGGACCACAGGACATTTCACGCTTGCCACAAGCAACGCTGCGAGAGTCATAGTGCATAATTATATTTAAACCATTAAAAAGTGCTTCGTCATAGTCGCTCAAGTATCTTAGTTGAGAAATCTTATCGCCACCCTTGACATAGGTACCATTGAGGAGTTCCGGTTGCCATCAGTGGTCTACAACATCAGTTTTACTTCACCAAGTGGTACTTCCTCCATGCAAACGCTAGACTTGTTATAATATTTGAGGGGTTCTCTCAACTCCTCACGGATCTTCAGATCAGATACCAACTTGGTGACAATAGGAACACCTCGGAAGTATACCCCATCTAACAAAAAACAAAATTCAAAATCAAATCACGTTTGACGTAGTAATTGCGTAAGAAGCACACACAAAAAAATACATACCGCAGTCGGTTAAAAATTAAATGATACTGAAGTCTTATTGCAAAAAAGTCACTTAAAAACCTCCGCATCATTTTGGAAGCCCTATCTAAAAATACCCCACACGCTGATGTAAATCAAAAAAAAATTTTTCGTCCCCTAGTTACATGTATGGAGTGCCACCTCTAAATATATTTTTTTTCATTGTATTGCGGTTCATAGAATACATCTATCCTCCAAATTTCATTTATATTGTGCCAATAGGCTCTGAGTAAAATGGCTGTGACATACAGACGGATAGAAGGACATGACGAAATTATAAGGGTTCCGTTTTTGCCATTCGGCTCCGGAACCCTAAAAACCGTGACATACAGACGGACAGACGGATAGACGGACATGACGAAATTATAAGGGTTCCGTTTTTGCCATTCGGCTCCGGAACCCTAAAAACGTCGTTTGCAACACGTGCGGAACTGTCATTTTAACTCATCCCGAGTCTTGTCCCTCGCATGCAAAATGACAAACTTTCCGCACTTGCATCACAATTTACTATTATACTTTTAAATACGTCAAACGCATAAAGCGTTTAAACCCCGTACATAAAATAGAGCCCCACAGGGAGGTATGTTTTCGCGCTACACATCAGATTTCGTACAGTTCTGAGAAACAAATGATAGTGTATGTATCCACAGGGAAGTGATTTAGGACCGTCATTATTTTTATTCTTTATTTATACATTATATTAAATAATGACACCTTGATCGTAATTTTCGGAGACTAAACAAAAATTTTACCCAAAAAGGTACATGTTGACCAGACTAAAATATAGTACATTTTGATACAAGTGCGGAAAGTATGTCATTTTACACGAGTCCCGAAGTATCTTGGCCCGAGCTGCAAGCGAGGGACAAGAGTCGGGACGAGTTAAAATGACAGTTCCGCACGTGTATCAAACGACGTTTTTTAATACATTTGCGAAAAAATATCAATGAAACAATAATAAATCAGTAAATAAAACTATTACAAGAAACAATTTTACTTTTAATTGACACTCACTTTATGAAATGGCAACGGTTGTGACCATTCAGCCAAATAAAAAAAAGTCACAGTAATTTAATTAAATACCTATATTTAAAAATCAAAAAGTATAATTCTCTATTAACCAGCGGTAATGCATAAAGGTGGATTTACATTACGCCGTACTGGGCTGGGCCCGGTTTCGGCATGGTGTAATGTGAATTCACCTTAATACGCAACTATCTAATCATTCGTTATACTAATTCAGATTCAGCCATCTTGAGAGCTGTTTTTTTTTAATATTACCTAAGTATATACATTTTATGTGTGTATGTATGTTTGTATTTCATTTTAATATTTTAAATTGTATTACCTATGTATAGTCTCAATGCTAAATGACGAAATCAAAAAGTGGTTGAACATGCAAACTCTTTGGTTGGATGCACGGCTTGGAAGTTGAAACAAAATTATAATTAAAAACAATGGAAAACTATAACGCACTAGTGCGTAATATCCAACTTTCCGCACGATATACAGCTACGAAAAGTACCACTTTTTGAGCAACTGTGTTAAAAAATATTATTGAATACAATGACATCGACGATGGAAATTTCGAGTGTCATAACATAAGGGGCATTTTGTGGTAAGTACACTAAATATACTTATCATTGGAATCAGTATACAAATTTTTTCTATCTCTTTGTTGTTTCAAAAATTGAAAACTTGAGTCTAACAAAAATTTGCGCTTTAAAGCTTAATACTTCATAAACGGATTACTTAATCGAAAAACTGTTCACAAAACCATACAAATTTTTGAACGACCTATCTAACGACATACCACACTATAGGGTAAACGAGAAAAAAAAATACATCCTCACGTTACGTGTAGGGGAGGTACACTAATAAAAAATTTTTTTTTACATTTCATTGTACCACTTTGTTGGCGTGACTAATATGTATATTCATGCCAAATTCCAGCTTTCTAGTACTAAGAGTCGCTGCGCTAGGCTGCGGACGGTCGGACGGACGGACGGACATGGCGAAGCTATAAGGGTTCCTAGTTTCACTACGGAGCCCTAATAAAAAAGTTATGAGATGGTTAATGTTTATCGTAACTTCCTAATATTTAATTTGCTCCTAATATGTTGTATCATTTTTTTTTAACATTGAACTTTAAGTCGATTATGTTTTGGGTTTTTTGTTGTATGTAGCAATTAACCGAAATTTAGTAATATACAAAATCTCTGATGCTGTTAGTCACAAAAATACCTCTAACAGCATCAGAGATTTATCTACGTTAAAGTGCTGCTACTAAAAATGACAGTTACTGCTCAACAATCCTTATATTCGAAAATAGTAGTCATTTTTTGTGTGAGTTATAACATCAGGTTATAATTTGTCGTGGCACTTGTAACATTATCGGGCGAGTACGAAAACGCCACCCGGAAAGATGGTGAAGGCGGGAGGGGTAAATACGACACACACAAACAAAAACAAAACAAGCGGGAGAGAAAGTTTAGTTTTATCATTATTTATCAATCAATATAGAAAAAATATATTAGAAGCAATCAATTTTTATCAAAACAGAATGTTGCGGTTAGTTTTATCTAAGTGTAACCTTTTAAGTGCCATTATTCAGGAATTATAGTAATAAATATAAAGGTTTATTAAATATTTGTGTAGAGTTTTCGTGATGTGAACCAATAATATAATTCTAAGCCATAGTATACCATAATTGAGAGGTTGTTATTGTCGTGGATTTATCGGACTGATAATGTACCTACTAACTTATTAGTACCTACTTGGAACAATCTTACTACCTCATACAACAACCTCACCTGGGAAAAAACAGCTCAGAAACATAGCCGAGAGAAACATTTGAAATGTGATCGAGCTGCTGAGGACCTAAGAGCTTCCTTTACTCCTTTGGTCATCTCTTGTGATGGAGCACTTGGGATTGAATATATCAGTTTTTTTTAAAAAACATCCTCAAAATTAAATGAAAAATGGCAAAAACCATATTCACAAATAATTTATTGGCTTAAAGGTACAAATTTCAGTCATAAGAGCTGTTTCCATGAGAATAAGGGGCACAAGAAGAAAGATCTGGGAGGTTATCATGAGCTAGCTTTGCAGTTCTGTTTACGCTCAGAGAAAATGACAGAGCTATATAACCGCTATAGCTCTGTCCTTTACGCTGACCGTAAAATGAACTGCAAAGCTAGCTCATGATAACCCCCCAGAGCTTTCGAGTGCGATGATGATGGAGCCGGAATTCACTAATTAGTCTCAAAATTAATTTCGTTTTTAATATGTAATTATTATTACTTTTTACCTTAGATACATGTTCTGTATTTTTTAACCGACTTCTTGTTCTCTGCAGTTAATAAATCATATTATAGCTAAAAAAAAAAAAAACTTACTACCAAACTTTTAAATGGTTTTATACCTTAACTTGGTAGAATTTCGTTTGCCCGAACGTCATCTGCCATAATATTCAACTGCCATAATGTTGTTTCTTATAATTTCGCATGCCATACTCATTGTTTACCATATTACTCAAATGTCAAAATCTTTGTTTCCAATAATATTAATTTCTATCATTATTTTTTTATAAACATCGTAAACTATAATTATCACATGAAATAATGTAATTTGATATCCATGTAAACTGGGCTGTCCCAGAAGTAAAGAGACAAAATTAAATTAAAAATATTTAATTTAATTTTGTCTCTTTACTTCTGGCGTCGTTCAAACTCCCCAAGCTCCTTCGAGGAGTGACAAGCTCTCACTATGAGCCACCGTCATACTGCAGTAACAAACTTAGTGACTGCACTAAGTTTGTTACTGTTGTATCGTACTTTGAGCAGTGTTGGTCCAGGCTAGGCCAATCAAAACACTATGCGTACGACGGGATACTAGACCTGTGTCGACTAGTAGCTTACTACGCCAGGAGAGAGGAGAGTGGCATGAAATGAGTAGAAGTGTAGGGGACTGCCTCACGCACGCCCAAAATCCGATACAAGACACATCTTATCCGTTGATAAATAAATACTTACAATCAATTTAGGTTGTAATCAAATGTGGTCGAAATCCCGGATTAAGCTCCAAAACAGTCGTGAACAGAAACCACATTCAAGTTATAGTACAAGGAACAACAAGATATTCTTTCCCTCCTGAATAAAAGTCGAATTTCAGATTACCTATGCAAAACTATTTTACTAAACATAGATTAATCGCTTTAAGTAAGCGCCTCAATTCAACCAAATTCACTCACGAATTAAATATATTTGTTGAGGGAACGTCCTTCCAAGTCGACTTCGGTTCTAGGTTTGAAATCGGTCTTCGACTTGAATTTATAATTAGAGTTCCGTATTTCGATTTTTGGTTAGATTCAATTTTTTATTTATTTTTAAATAGTAGGTTTAAATACTTTAAGAAATAATTTTGTAAATGAATCAAAACGAAAAAGAAAAAGAATTTAAAAATAAAGACAAGAGTAGCTTCATATGGAAGCATAGTAGCTACTGTCCAATATTGAGCTATGAAATAGTGTATATGTTGTGTGGCTTACACACACATTTAAAGAATGGTTATTGGAGTTTCTGAATAGTGATATTGTTTTGTGCATCGTTGAACAGTTTTCAAATAAAATCATTTTTTATGAGATCGATCGGAACGGAACAACTAACCCCACTATGGGGCTGGTTGTTCCATCCATTTGAAATACAAACTTATCCTTAAACAAATAAATCATAGTTCTCACACGCTAAAGGAGCATCTATTATCATCGGAACAACTTACCACCGGCACTTTCAGCCCCGCTCTCCCCTACTAGAAAGCTCTAATTTGCCATGAATATACATATTAGTCACGCTAACAAAGTGGTAATTTTTTTTTTTTTAAAAGATATTTTATAGTGTACCTCCCCTACGTAACGTAGGTATGTATTATTTTTTTCTCGTCTACCCCATAGCGTGGGGTGTCATTGGATAGGTCCTTCAAAAATTTTACGGGTTTTAAAAACAAAAGATTAAGTGATCCGTTTATGAAATATTAAGCTTTAAAGCGCTAATTTTTGTTAGAGTCAGGTGTCCTCCCCTACAGCCAAAAGTACAAATGCTAAAAATCTGAGATGAAAGAGCATATAATGAATTTTAAAGGAAAACTATCACGACTAAGTTACTTAGTAGACATCATTGTTTCTTGATATTCAGGCGATTAGTGTTTATACCTACTAAAATCATCTAAGACGCTACCAAATGACTTGAAATAGAAAATTAGTTATTATTTGTTGATTTATATGTTTATAGTACTTAACGGCTTCGGGACCCTACAGTTTTTTCCTGAACCACCGTTCGTCGTCTTGACAGCCCGTCAACCCCGTTCTCCCATGTTTTCAGAATCCTAATACTTTCTATAAACATTGTTGTATATGCTATATACATACTTGTCTATACAATATATGTTTTACGAGACCCGAATAGTGGAGTTAACTATATTAGAGATGTCACATATACAACAAAAAAATGTAGTGAGTACCAAATTCTTGTCAGAGTAGCCAGTTTCTTTTCCGTGTATAGTCAAGTTCAAAAGTATGTATACACTTTAGTACCTTGTCTATTTAACGTCATGTTTAAACTGCCATATGAAATTATCCAAGCGATTAAAGTGACAAGGTACTAAAGTGTATACATACTTTTGAACTTGACTGTACTACTATTTAAAATATGACCGTTTGCCCTCTTCTGTCTTAGGTTATTTTTCATATTAAAAATGTGAGTAGATTTTTTATTTTAACATTGTTAGTAGATATTGAGCAAAAGATTACCGGATAACTACCGGGGTTTTCTACAATATACATAATGGTTCGTTGTTTTAACATAAATATTTTTTTAGGTACTTTTCCACGACTTTTTCGCTTATGCAGGGTGGGAAATCGCACGCTAGATGGTGGCCAACAAAGGAGACAGGTAGTTTTTAAAATAATTTTACCTAGTTAAGGACAAAAAATAAGAAACGGTAACTTTTACATGTGAGTAACGAAAATTAGCCATACATTTATTTGGTTAACATTTCTTAATTTTAGCCCTTAATTAGGTATAATTATTTTGAAAACCACCTACTTACCGTATTTTTGAACATCATATAAATACCTACTGCATTCATGGATTCTTGAAAACTAGTGTTGTCACCCTGTTATTTCCTATCCGGCCGGTTCGTGTTGCCTAACCTGATGACCCCGGCATGGAGGGCCCTCCAGGAAGAGATGACGGTATTTTGACTTCGAACAGCATCAATTAAGGATCAAAATAGATTTATACACCATAAGTATACTTAAGTAGTTTATTGTGTGGAATGTAGGTAAGTAGGTTGAAATTAAGAAGATACGAATGCACTTTGCAAATAATGATAAGTATGAGGAAAAATTAAGTGAGAATGTAGAAAAGTGCATTATATTTTTTTGTTAGTAGGTTACTTACTTGATTGGTCATGGTCAGGTGTCACAACACACGCGCGATTGTAGTAACGGTCTGGAGCAGAACGACTGCCGACGGATGAGCGAGGCGAAGTAACTCAGAGCCGCCTGCGCCGCCCCGCGCGTGCGCTCAGTTGGCCTCTGCGCGACCCGTTACGCGCACCTCTAACGCGCGATCGAAACGAATTTAAATCGAATTTCATAACAGAAACAGTGCTGGTGCTATGTGTGACTAGTTGGAATTTAGCTAGGACTTTCGGTAAAGTAAGTCGCGGTCGACGCCCGCTGTCTCTTATGTTAGTATTACCGATTCCTTAATATACAAAGCTATATAATGCAAATTATAAACTACTAGACTCTATTCAATGAACGCTGGGCTCAACTTTAACATAAACATTGAAATATGAAATATTACAACTTCCTATTGCAGCTTTCAGTTTCAGTTTCTCAATCACTTTCTAAGAATTGTGATTATTTATAAAGTTAGGAATGTAATAAATTAGTAAATTAATAGATTTACATTATAGGTACAATACATTATGCTAGTACTAGTTTAGAACATTTGTAACATAATGTATGTATGGTAATAGGACGTACGGTAGGTACTTATACTGTCCGTCCTATCACTACATAGTATAAAACAAAGTCGCTAGCCGCTGTCTGTCCCTATGTATGCTTAGATCTTTAAAACTACGCAACGGATTTCGATGCCGTTTTTTTTAATAGATAGAGTGATTCAAGAGGAAGGTTTATATGTATAATACTTTAACCCGGAGCGAAGCGAGGGCGGGTCGCTACTTATCCTATAAAAATACGGGCCAAGTGTGAATCCGACTTCGCACAATAAGGGTGAGGTAAGAAAATCCGAATCAATATATTGGTATTTGTTAGTATAAATTATAATAAACGTTATCATATAACCAAATTTCAAGGCCATTGGAAGTTAAAAATTTGGCGACTTATTTTCTGTTATTCAATATTTTTAAAATTAAAAATACAGCGTGTACCTATCTATTCAAAGAGCTCTAAAAAACGATACTCCACTCGATGGGGTAGGTCAAATCTTTTTTATTAGCGAACCCCTTTAACTGTGTAAAAACATTTAAAATACCTATTTACCTAATCCTTAAACACAATTAAATATTATTAATACATTATTTGGCTTTTCTTCAACGAGATTCTTATACTGACAGTAGCCATAACCGTTTGGCTGTAAAACCTGTATGACAGACCACGGACAGACAAACGGACTCGTAAACGAACCCTAAAAAGGTACATTACATGTAAAAAATGATACAATGATGTTCCCTATGATGCTACTAAGCTTGTAGCTACAAGTTATAGCAAAGTGGTTATTTCAATTAAAAAGTGGATTAGTCCGGGGCGAAAAGCTATAAATTGTCGGTACGATGACGTGCGCCGCTTGCAACGAGGCGCACGGAACCGCGAGGAAGCGCCGCTGAGTTCATAAGCTTTCGATCTCGTTGCTAGGAGTGAATCTAATGGCTACAATAATCCTGGTTTATAATCCTCGTTGGGTTGAGCGAGGTAGCTCTCTCTACCCTGTCGCGCCGAAACGAAATCTCGCTAAAGCTTTTCCTCGACCGCTCCATTAAAATTATTTCCTTCTAATTTACCACTCAACCATCTGTTCCGCGCTGTACCAAAATACTGTTCCCGAAGCCTTCCGTGCTTGTGAAGATACGTGCAAGTCGTAAATGGGTGAATCGACTTTTAAGGTACTCTTTTTCTTTTGTGGTATTAAAACTTTTCAGGTGTTTTGCTGTGCAGGTGATAGATCTGGAAAAAATCTAATTTGCTCTATGTTAATCATGTTTTTGTTGCGTAGTAGGTACTTGTTTGTAGATTTGGGCAGAATCAAAGCAAACTTTAATGGGCCGGCTTTACGTAGGACTGAATTTCCCAAGACGTATTATCTTCAGAGCAGCTGGCCGGTTTCCCGGTGCTGATCGAATAATTGTAAGCACTTGGTTTTGATCATGTTTTTGCTTTTCCTCAGCATTTCCTTCAGTTAGTTCTACTAATCCACAAATTATTATGTTTTTTTTTTCTGTTGGCACGTTTATTAATCTCCTGAATTAAAACTTCATTGCCCGAAGTACTCGCATTTGGTGTTTTAGGCGAGGCTCCGCATTTAAGAACATTTACATCATTCTGCAGGATCTTCAATTTCTCCTCTGTATTGGAGGTGTATTGTTTGAGTATATAATATATCGGATGTCATTTTTACGTTTTCCGTTGTGAGGCGCTCCGTAGCAGTTTGAATATTCCCATTCTCGATGCGAGAAGATATATAATTTGTTATATATCTTCTCGCATCGAGATCATAAATTCCTTTTGTATTTCGGTAAATTCTCTAAACATTTGTGACATTTCGTTTCTAAAAAGCGACATTTCATTTTTGCAATCACAATCCCTCTCTGGCGGCTGTTTACGCTATCGCAGTGTTGCTTGGAGATCGGCCGCGCTCCATTCGCTCAGTCTAGGGGTCGGTTGCGATCTTGCGATGTGATACCGCATACAATTTCAGTGGGAGAGCGTTTTTGACGCTCATGTCGTGTCATGCAACTTTTTCCTACAATGTGCTTTTGGTGTTTATAAGGTGCACATCATTTTTTTTATATGTGCTCTATAGTGTTGCAATGGACGAGTGATAGAGTAAAAATATGCGACTGTTATGCCTTACCCGAGGGGGAGCGTGGTGCCGCTCGCTGGATGTGAATTTTAATGACCGGTATCTAAAAGGTGTCAACACATGTCATGACACTATACTTTTTAAAGAACCACTTTAACATTGACTGTACAGGACTAGTTGTCGTTCACGAACTAATTAGGTACTCAATAGAATAAAATTTTGAAACACGTCTGCTTGCTTCAACGCTCAATAGCCAAAAAAATAGCGTTCATGAACAGATTCGAAAAATATTTATTCAAATGCTCCTAGTTTCTGATTTGTGCCATTGTCATCAAAAAGAAGTACCATTTGGTGAAGTGGAACTGCTGACCATATGAGCACCGGAAGTCCTCAATGGTACCTATCTCGAGGGTGACGATAGGATATTTATTACGATTAAGATAGTTGATCGATTATGACGTAGCATATTTAAATGATGTTAATCTACACTATGATTTTCCCGCAGCGTTGCTAGTGGCGAGCTTGAAATGTCCTATACTTACTTTCTTATTCATTGAGAAGTGGGTCTACATAACAGTGGGATTATCATCACTAACATCTATAAAATTAAAATGCCATGTTCTAAAAATATAAATTGGCTTTAAAAACGCAATATTATAATTTATATTCAAATGTAGGTACAGAAGTCGGCGTCCTACAATATTTTAAAATCGAAAAGCTGACTTCAGTTTGACTGACCCATTACCATTTGAAAATAAAGTTTTTTGTTGCGTCTTTGAAGGCGGATTTGGTTTAACCTTTAATTTATAGTTCAACGAACATTCTTATAGCTACTAAGTGCCCGGCGGTCACGAGCGCATCGGATATTCTCCAGCCACTGCTGTAACCATGTTGTAGGAACTCAACCACTAACTAAACTATAGCTGCTATAAGCACCATTTAAGGCATTGAACATTTATTCATGCTCATAAACCGCCAAAAAAATGTTTACAAACAAACGAATTCTTCTACATTTTAATCTGCTATTTCTGTATTGATTCAGTTTTGTCACAGATATTATAGTAAGAGTTGCTTCTTGGTTTAGCCGAATAGATTAGATCGCCCATATGATAACCGATTCAACAAAATGACAAGTCGGTTATCTAATATTATGTCAATATGAAATGGAAAAGCTTATAAAAGCACAAATTTACGTAAAGTACTTTGAATTCCGCCCAAATACTATATTGTAACATATTGTTACTGTTTGATAATAATATGCCTCAACATATTATTATTATTCGGTACTTACCTAAGTATTCGGACAAAGCGGGCCACGCCGCTCACTCGTGCGGCGACAGTCGACAGGCGGCGGTCGCGGACCTCTGCCACCTGTCTCGTGTAAACTGTTAGGTGTAGGTTAAGTTACGACCTACGTTACTCGTACGACGTTCGCGGTTTGGCAATAGGTACGAGTCTCGCACGATGACACGATGGTGTATACCTATGTATCCAATACCACCTGGGTACCTATCTACATTAAAATTGATTATATGCTCTTTCATTTAAGATTTTTAAACAATATTTTTCAAAGACCTATCCAACGATACGACGGGAAAAAATACCAGGGGAGGTTCAATAAAAATATTATTTTCAAGGTTTTGTTTCCTTGTGGTTGCGGGGTTAGAATAGTGCCACTCCATGTCTTCCCGTGGATGTCGTAAGAGGCGACTAAGGGAATAAGGGCTTGTAGTACTGTTAGGCGATGGGCTTGCAACCTGTCACTAATACACTGGTAAACATCTTAGCCTGATTGTGCAAAATGTGGTTACAGAATTATCAACAAGTTTTTTAGAGTTGTTGGTAATTCTGTAGCACTGCCTACCCCACTCTGGGAATAAAGGCGTGACATTATGTATGTATGTTATTTTACCACTTTGTTAGCATGACTAATATTATGTAGATTCATGCCAAATTACAGCTTTCTAGTACTAAGAGTCTATGAGATAGGCTGCGGACGGACGGACGGTCGGACGGACGGACGAATGGACATGGCGAAACTATAAGGGTTCCTAGTTTGTCTACGGAACCCTAAAAAACCTTTTGGTGTATGTCACTCATGATGATCAAATTTTAGATTTCTTCCAGTGGATATATTTAACTCTAAATTTTCGCTAGATTAACGACTCCTACAGCCTAAAGATACTAAAAAATCCTGCAAATAATCTTAAATGAAAGCACATTATAACGAATTTAAAAGGAAAACTCATGTTTACTTTTGGCTGTATTAATTAAGCTCGTCTCGGTTTAAATGCCCATCAATGTCGGTTCAAATGACAGATACGTCAAATGAAGTAAACGTCAAACCATAGGAAACAGAAATTTTTGACGTATCTTCAGACGGACATTTAAACCGAAATCATTCAATTTCGTATGTAAAACTGCTAAGATGAGTGCAATTATTTTTTTCTGATTCGGATTCTGATCAAATCGAGTATCATACCTACACTAAAAATTGACTAATTAAGAAACTCCTTTTAAAGTCGGTTAAAAAGAAATATTAAAACAAAGGTTATAAACACTTAATATGCGACCCTGCGGTCCAGTATGATACGTCGCCTGTCCTCTTCTTACTTTATTGCTTCTACTCTTAGAGTATAGAATTACTCGTAAACTTGGATTGCAATTAGTGGTAGTGGTTACCAACTCACTTCCCAACGCGTCGATTCCGGTTTGTATTGTTGTTCTCCTGTCGCAAATGTAGTTTAGGCAGACACTCGCAAGCCAAAGGACGATTAAGTCATAATCTTGTTTGTTGGCTTGTTTGAAAACAGTAGTGGCAGCCAGCAGTTTCATCAACTGCGCACCGAGAGATGTGCAGTACATTCTTGAAGTTGTAGGACAGATCAATAACTTATTTGATAATTCAATTTCTGAGTTACTTCGCCTCGCTCATCCGTCGGCAGTCGTTCTGCTCCAGACCGTTACTACAATCGCGCGTGTGTTGTGACACCACGACATCATGACCATGACCAATCAAGTAACTAACCTACTAACAAAAAAATATAATGGACTTTTCTACATTCTCACTTAATTTTTCCCCATACTTATCATTTTTGCACGTGGAGGCATTACCAAGTATTAAAATGTGTCAAATTTGGATAAATTTATAAAAAAAAACAATATTTTCAATTTTGTTTTTTCAAGCAAGTGGATGCCATTTTTACTTTTTATATTTTAGAAAATTAATCGAACACTCAGTGTTAATTGTAATGCATTTTATTTAAGTGACATTAAAATGTCTTTAAAGTCGAATTTATTTTATTAGGCTAGCTGTATTAGTTTTTGAGATATTGCAATTTATGTTAGTGACCCGAAAGTTTTGCTCTCGAGTGTATTTTTGCACGTTTACTTCAACCGCCGATTCTGGGTGGCATGGCAACCCGCTAGTGTTTGCTGCGATAAGCAGTCTTGGACTGTTGACAGGCCACGCGGGAGCGAGCGTGGTGGGGATGAAGTTACCCTTCTATAAGTATTTATTCTCATATCTCCGTATCATTTTAAATTGTAATCTATTATAATAGAGGTGAAAAACCAGAACGGGATAAAAAACGATGGAAAACCCGAAATGGCGCCTTACAAATTTTTAAAACTTTGTTAACACGTTTCTCGAAAACAACGTTCGTAACCTAAGAATAAACTATTGACATCTCATTTTATAGACATGAGAATAGAACAAGAGCATAAAATTTACCGGTTTTTACTGCGCATTTTTTCTACAATCGCGTAATGATATCTTGATAACATTGACAATTTGAACCGTCGGCGTTCGGAAATGTTTCGGCTAACGTTCGGATCGGTCTCGCTTAATCCCTTACGTTTAAGTAGACGCATTTCCCTAATAATACTTTATGCCCTGCTTAGACTGTAAAACCACGGTGTGTGATTAAAGGGGTGCCCCGTTTCTTTTGCACATGTGCAATACGGTGCTACGGACTGCATGCAGGTTAAATTGGTTCGTCTAGGACAGGTTTTATAACTTCGGCAGCCAGACGAGAATTATTATGTTCTATGTGGAATGAACAGTGTCTCTTCTCAGTGACTTTTTGCACGCTAATCGGACAGTTAGAAGGAATTCTATTATCAGTGAGTTAGAGTTCATGTATGATATTAGCCAGTTATGGAACGGTGGCTACAGAGTACAAGATGTTTTAATTATCGTGTTTCATGTTGACATTTTAATACATGTATATGAAAATATGTACTCTCTTTTATTTCCATATCGTTACGATGCTAATTAGGGCTCATGAACTTAATACAATTGTGACAACTACTTTCATAAATTCATTCATGCGGGTGGAGCCGTGGGCACGTCTAGTAAACTAAAGTAAAATAAAGCTTTAAAACGCAATCTATAGATGACAAGCTAGTGGAAGTAAACATTACGTTGAAGTACTGTTTTTGTTTACCCGATACGCCTAAATACCTACTTGATACGCGTTAGTGCACTCTATTCTATAGGTATGGCGAATTTAGACGTCCAAGCAAAACCCTAAACCAGTAAATTGACCAATTACACTGATGTTCCCTAATAGATCGCATCTCACCGAGTTTCTGATACATTTCGAACGGATCTTAAACAGTACAAATGGTAGTTCCTTAAACCTCTTAGCTTTACCAAGACTCCAACACCCGTCCCCTAAATAAAAAATCAATGTACATAATATATAGTTTTAACGAGAATTCATATTAATTTGAATGCGCATTAACTTGTAAGACATTATATTTAAATGAAATTTAATGTCACTTTGTTTTTAAAACCAGTCAATTGTGGGTTAAGTTAAGTAAAGATTTAACACATTTTGATTGATGTTGGTACTCACAAGTCGTTTGTGTCTGTAATTAATATAAGATTCTGGTGGGCGGTCTGTCGACGGAGCCGTGGCGCGTTAAGTTGGCGGCTGCGCGCACCGTCGAGAATTGAAAGTGAACTTTAATAAGAGTTTGTAATAACATTAATGACGAAAATATTTTCATTTATTTATTTGTTCTCTGTATTTTCTGCAAATTACGATGTAATGCTATCGTGCCTATGTAAGTACCTACAATATTGGTTTACAAAAACCAATAGAGAGGATTATCTCATCATCAGTGAATCATCCCAATAACTAAATTAATTAATTATACACACCGATACCTAATTTAACAGACAATTGTCAACAAAATAATGTTACGTTACGTGTGTTGTGTTATGTTGCTTATTGCTATATATTACATATTGCTTATTGCTCATATATTGGGTTATTTATTAGCCCAGTCAACGAATGGCTAAAAAGGGGGTATAGAGTGCGTGAGTAGGAACCCTAGCAATTTCTTCAGAAATAATTATGTTCAAGATGCTTAGGGAGTTAACATACTAAAAGTTACCGCTCCTAGGAGGTGAGCTGGGGACGGGGAGCAAAACAGGTGCCATTTTTAGGTATTTTACTTATATCTCGAGAATGATGCATTTTAGAGAAAATAATCAAAGAACAGATGAAACCTTATAAAATTTTCAACAACTTTAGGTCATAATTATACTTTTTCAAATTGATAACTGTTTTTAAGCTGTGCGCTCCGGAAAAGTAAATATTTTTGGATACCTCACGTTTTTCATCAAACATTATTTGATTACATTTTACCTATTTAGGTACCTGAGAAAAAAATTGGGAAAGTTGTAGTCTTTAAGAATAAATACACATACACGTACGTCAATTTTCATCAACCGGTCAACAGATACACCAGTCTTAAGAATTTTCTTAAAAAAATTGCCATATAAATATCTGTACTGGTTAAGCGATAAGCGGTAAAAATTCTCTAAAATATACCCTGAGATGAAACTAAATATGATGCCAAGTAAATGGTGTATCCAAGGTGTTCTGGGGGAGATAGTTTAGTAACTTTCGTTTACAAATAGGTTTCGCACTCCCGAAAGTGTCCCGAAACGCGGCTTTTTCCAGTTTTTTACGAAAACCAAGCGTGGTTCGTGAAAAGCGTGTAGGAAAGAAACCGCCCAAATACGAGTTTTAATCCTATAAAAACGGCAAAAACATCATGTCTGTTGTTGTTGCCTTCTGAAAGATTTGTTTTATTTTAATTTAACTATTTATTTTTAAAGTGAATATATAACTAAATATCCTGTGAATATTTCAAGCGTCTACCGGTTTCCGCCATCAATATCGAGCAAAAACCAGCAAAAAAATCACGTTTCTTTTATGGGTGAACCCTTTAATATTTATTTTATTCTGTTTTCTAGTATTTGTTGTTATACCGGCAACATAAATACATCATCTGTAAAAATGTCAATTGTCTAACTTTTCATGAGATACAGCCTGGCGACAGAAGGACAGACAGACGGAGGAGTGGACAGCGGAGTCTTTCACCCGTATTTATAGACAAGAAAAGTAATTACTTGAGCAATAGTAATGTCAAAATTCATACAAAAATCGTTTCTTAGGCGTTACTTCTGCTTAAGTAATTACTAATCTTGTCTATAAAGACGGGTGTTAGTAATAGGGCCCAGTTTTCTCCTTTGGGTAACCCTAAAAATGACTCTTGATAAATATACTCTAAACTTTTTGTACTTACAAAGCGATATCACTTATAGTTTCCGCGCAATCTGCTTTTTTATCATTTGTCGATTGTTTTTCTTATAACTTTGGTTTTACACTCTAAACTTCCTTTATTGACTGGACTCTATATATTTTCTACAGCCTTTCACATATATGTACTTACGAGTACAATTAAATATCAAGTTTCATTTATTTCTTGTTATGCAAACGAGCTAAACCAGTTATTAATGTTTAATTAATTGCATTCAATATCTAGTGACCCACATAACATTTGCATCATTTAAGTAACACTTGTTTAAACATTTGCGGACGTCGACCGTTGATAACTTATTCGGTGTATTTAATGTCAACAATGAAATTTAAGCTCAAAAGTTTGCCTAGCCCATATTATAATATCTAATATGTGACCGGCGAGGTTATTGTTTACTTTACTGCGGAGTAGTGATGGTGATCGGCTATGCCGGACTGGCGATACAACGTGCTGTCGGCGAACGAGGCGTACATCGACGCCAAGGAGGCGCCGCCGCGCGACCCGCTGGCTGCGAGCTTCCCGCGCCGCGCCGATCGCTCACGCCCAGCTCACACTTGCCCCTATACCACTATCTTCATCGGGGCTCGCTCGCAGCAAGCCCATCAACGCATACCGACCCGACAGAGCGAGTCCGTTGAGCCATATGCTGATACTTATTCAGTGGATCGTTCCTCAAACCTCACTGATACGTCCAGCTTTGCCCGCTATGAAGACTGCCGGCCTCAACTCGAAGACTTAACAATAGACATACAAAATGAAGACACGTTGTCGGGGGAAATCTTAACAGATGGCAAAGTGACATTGCAAGTTCAGAAAGTACCTTATACTTCGAGCGTGTTCTATGTGTCGGCACGAACAGCTACTAAAAAAGATGAAGTGGAAGGCAGTGATTTGTTTGTTGGTGAAGGGACAGATTCCGATGCGCTGTCGTCCTGCACATGTAACAGCTTCGAACGATGCGAATTCGACTGCCGAGATTTTGAACCATTTTCTGATACGTGTTGTTGCGATCCACTAAGTGATGGAATTTGCACCCGCAGTCCTAAGGAAGTGGAGTCACCTGATATTTTTTGTAGCCGTATAGTAGAGGAAGATGAAGTATCAGCAAGGAGCGATATGGATCGTTTGGACTTAACTTTGTTTGAGCCAGCAGCCGCTGATTGCGAGCTCGATTACGAGAATGAATTGCCTATTCTTAAAAGTGCGCCAGTTTCGACCGCCCTTTGTGGAGTACTGTACGCGCTTTCGGACCCTAGTAACGGTAAGTGACTTCTAGACTAAAAAAAATATTAGTCTATAGTAGCGCATGCAACCCGGATCAGACGTTGTGATAACGTTCAATCACAGTGATTAGCAGCACGCTGAACCGCTCGACGCAGTAGGTACCTACACTCGACCGCGCCGTGTGGTCGTGCTTCAATCCGACTTGTATCCGATACGAACAACGGTGTGCAGGAAATTGCCATCGCATCAATCACAAGCTCATTGTCATACCAGCAATACACGCTTATCGGAATGTCCGAGTAAACCACAAGTGGTGTTCAGTGTTCACCCACTGATGTAAAGCTAGCGTAGTTGTGTACAATATCACGTCTTTCCGTTTTCCCGTTAATGTACCCACGAAGTATATAACTAAACACAATCTCCATAAAAAAACAAATTTAATAAGACCAAATACAACGAAAAATTCGCAATACGACTTACGAAAAAGTCGTATTTCCAGGGCGTCTATTCTTCTCTATAAAACCATATTGCTTTTGACTTGTTATCGTATTGGTTTTAACTCGGCCGCCATTACTGTCAAGTAATAAGAGCTATCATAATGTTAACCATACGATAACATGTCCATCGCAATACGGTTGATAGATAAGAGTAAAATAGAGCCCCTGATATTTTGAACCGAATGGTTAACGGGGGAGAAACGGCATACCGTTACGTACATCGGCAAGTTTCTAATTACCGGTAGAGATAAATTGCGATTGTTGGATCGTATGCAAATACAACGTGAGCGTAGGAGCAGATAAGCGGATATAAATGTACTACAGATGAATGTGGTCTTACGTCTGTGTTAAACAGATACCCGTTAGTTACTTCATTAGGAATGCGGCTACGTTTTTAACGACTATTTGCTTAATATCTCTGGGATTAAAATCTTCAATCAAAGGCTCCACGTCTTTTTGACAGTTGCGATTTTAAGAATCGCGTTGAAACGCTTTTAGTATGATATCCGCTCTTATTTCTCTGAAAACAAGAACATTTTAAATTATTTTGTTAATGGATAAAATTCCGATCATGGCTAACCAACCGTACCTACCTATAGTGGAGTCCTAATCGGACTCTGAATGATATTAACTAGTATATCTGACTGTTATGAACTGTTCTGTGTTCTGTGTGTTGTGATGGGAATAATTGTACCTCTAATTAGTTAAGTAAAGTTGAATAAAGATTCATCATCATCATCGTATTGTAATTGACTGAATAGTATTTTTGAAGGTGTTTTTCCAGCGGATTGGTTTGGAGTTAATTGAATTGCTTATTTTTTTACGAATCTTGAGGTAGTAATTGTTTGCATTACCGTTGTGTAGCGAGATCAAATAACAAATACATTTGAAATAATAGTATTTTAATTCTATATTAACTATAGGCTAGGTAGCTACAATAATAAAATCGTACTGAAACATTCAAAAACCACCACGACATACTGAAGAGACCTCCCGACTATTTATTTTCAGTCCCAAGTCTGATCAGGCGGCTTGCCATCAATTTTGATGAAGCTTATAGGTTGTCAAGATTCTATTTGGCCCTGAAATAGTGTCGCTACAAACAGCTTACATATGGCAATAATGTTCGTACGTCATAGATAGTTGGGTTGGACATGTATTGGCTTCGTGTTAACATTAGTAGAATGTCAAAACATTGTTTTCAGAGAATCAAAGTTTAGCTTTATAATAATTATGGGAAACTGATGTACCCCGGACATAGTTTTACCATAAGAATAAATACTATTAGAAGGATGCCCTTACAAAAAATGCACATTCTTAAAATTAGTATAAATAGCGTGCGTACAGGCATAGACTTGAATAAACTTTACTCATGTTATGTTACCTTATGGTAACATTAGCTTAAAAATATGTACTTAAACAAAAGGTGCACAGGTAAATAATGTATTTATTTAATTCTTTAATTCTTACACTCTTTACTTAATGTGTTTATGTTACAAATAATAAAAAAAGATTCAAACTTCGTTGATATCGTCCTACAATTATCGCAAAGCACGTGCTCAAATACGGAACTAACAATTTCGTATGGTAAAACCACAGTTGCGTAGACAGTGGCGCCTTTGAGAGCTTCATTTGAAATATTAACTTCAACCGCCGATTCTGGGTGTCATGGCAACCCGATAGTGTTTGCTGCGATAAGTAGTCTTGGATGGTTGACAGGCCACGCGGGAGCGAGCGTAGTGGGGATGAAGTTACCCTTCTATTAGTATTTATTAGGTAAGTCGAGAAAAACAAGACCTGTTACAAAAAGTGAGTATTTTAAACTTAGTTTGAAGTTTTTCTATTAAGTGTGTGGTAGTCTTGTAATAAAAGTGAAAAGTGCAGGAAAAAGTTACATTAAATATATATCGAATAGTGAGGTCGTTTTAACTTAACTTAGCCCAAGTGTGTTTATGAAGCTTGGTTAAAAAAAAGGAGCTTTGTTGTACCTTGGACACTGCATTTTAATTTTACGTTGTAGGTACCTTGTACACCGACCAAGGTACAACTTCCTTGGATTTTTGCTAAGCTAGGTCTTGAGTTTTCTAATACTTACTACTTAAAAAAAACTTATCACAAAATATTGTCCGGGTAAAACATCTTCCCCAACCTAATTAAAAAAAAACTGATCCCAAATATTAAATATTAAAATATTCTTTGGATTAGGACTCCTATGGCGTTTTTTTTCGTCAATTGAGGTGTAGCTTTCAGGAACACAGGACCACAGGACCTCGATAATTCATGAAGTATGGTTTATGGCACATTTATATACGGACAACAAATATACGGAACCTGGGAAAGCAATTTATAAATGGCAATAAAATAAATAGTCAGTTCACTGAGTATAATAAAAAAATATTATAATTTGCCAAGCTAAGGAAAGCATTATAAAAAAACAATAGCAACGCCTATTCATCAAATATCGATAACCGATTCTAAATATTAATTCGTTAATCAGATAATTTTCGTTATATGATTTATCGTTTTCAGGACCACCGATTTGAATCATAAATCTTTCGGGTACCGGGATTTAATTTACCTTTTAAACACCATAACTTTTGGCCCTATCGCACATACACAAACTAACACATTGTTGCCATAATAGGCTAAGTAAAGTTTTTGGAAGAGATGTAAATTATATTTTTTTTCGATAGTCGTCATCCTAAAGATCAAGGAACTGCGGCTCTTTTATTTTTATTTCCTCTAATATTTTAGAAATATATTTTTTTAGTTATGGAGTAGACATTTGTAAACTTTAATGGCTGACAAGCTTGTTGCCATTGTACTAAATAATAAAAAAAAATGACACTTCTATATCTGTCATTTGTCAAGTCAAATCAAAGTAAACAAACGATTCAATTCAAGAAGATTCCGGTAACCTTCGGGGAGGGAAGATGGCCGATTGAAAAATGCCCGGCTTTTACTTTTGATTTATTCTATTTACTGATTTACTCTATTCACTTGACATTGGCGAAATCACTGTGTGGACCGCCATTTAATAAAAAAGAAGAAGAAGAAGATTCAATTCAACGGCTCTTTTCTGTTTGCTTTCGTTTCATGTGATCAGTGTTTTTAGAAATATTTTTAAACACCTCAGAACTAAGCCCGGACTTAAATTTAAAATTTTAAAATTTTGCCGGATTGCCTGAATTCATTGCGTGGATTGTACCATTCAAACGTGCTCTCGTGGCTATCAAAAAGCAGGGCAAGAGTCGTCGTGAAATGAAAAAATCGGTGTCCAAGAAGCAGTGCCAAAGGGGTCGAAAATAAATCGTAGTCCAAATATCGTGCAAAGGTCGTAGAGTAAAGCGGCAAAATTGAAAGTCCGGGGTTAGTTCTGAGGTCGTTAAAATATTTCTATTGAATCGTTTGTTTACTTTAATTTGACTTGACAATATATAGAAGTGACAGTTTTTTTCTTTTTCATTAAGTAGGTACGAAGGCAACAAATTTGTTGGCCATTAAAATTAACAAATGTCAACTCCATAACTAAAAAAATATTTCTAAAATATTAGAGGAAATAATAATAAAAGAGCCGCAGTTCCTTGATCTTTAGGATGATGACTATCGAAAAAAAAAATTAAAATCTCTGCCAAAAACTTTACTTAGCCAATTGTAGAGATTTTTTCTCTCTTTATAAAACGTCACCGAAATGAGCTGGATATTTTTTGGCTTATATTTCAGATAGGGTTAAAGGACTTTCTTTTCTGTAATCGTCTACAAAGAATAAGCCAATGTGACCCCACCGTATGTAATGTCAATAACCAGATATAAGTAGAAGTTTTGTGGCAAAACCATCAATTAACTAGGGACTTCCTTCGGATACAAAATACATACTCAATACTGAATCATTTATTGCATTTAAAAAATAAGGGAATTCAAATCGGTCCACGTCCAGGTCTTTGAAGAACGTTTTTGAGTACTGTTAGTAGGCTTGTAGTACTGTTCGGCGATGGGCTTGCAACCTGTCACTAATACACGTGTAAACATCTTAGCCTGACTATGCAAAATGTGGTTACAGAATTATCAACAAGTTTAGAGTTGTTGGTATTCTGTTGCTCTGCCTAACCCACTCTGGAAATAAAGGCGTGTCGTTATGTATGTATGTATGTTCTTTTATCACTGACTGACCTATTATTTACCTACCATTTAAACAGAGTTATTTCTTGCTTTTAGAAGACGATTTTTTTGTTTTTTGAATATTTTTTTATATATGTCTTTTTGTAAGTATTCTGTGTTTTTCAGTTTCGTGGACCCAATAAAAAATAAAATTATAGGTACTTGAGTAACATTTTTTACTTATTTGTTAATGTTAATTGAAATCCATGATTACAATCATAGATTGTATTTCTCTTTTCGCTATTTACATGAATCGCATTCAATTAACAATCAGCATCATTACATTGTAGAAATCATCAACCTGGAGTAATTTAAGTAAAATTTTAACGAAGGGAACGTGTTTTGCTCAATCGTTATCTGTACGAGCCCCAATGCAAAAGAGTTCGTCAAGTCATAGATTGTTAAGTATATGAATCTTATATCAACTCGTTTTATTTCTAGAAAGGCATTAGCAGCAAACGATTTATACAATATTATACTCCATAAATACAACGTTGCTTTTACACTATTGCACGATAAATCCATTATAAGAAAAAAAAAACCTACATATATTAATTCATATTATGGTTTCGCAAAACAGTTCGGCAGGTTCTTAATTGATGCAAAATAGTTCGTACATGCCTAACGTTAAGCCTCTTTAATTTTATTACCAAAAAAATAAACAAGATTTAAATAAATTAGGAACCCATTCTCATTTAACATGTCAAAGGGTATATATAAGTACATACCCCAAGTATTTTTCATTATTATAAGTTATTAATTAGAGCAACATGGGCCGCGGAAAACCAGTCACAGAAGAAGTCAGGAAAATTATAATTACCAGTAGTGAGAGTGGAAAATCTACCAACCAAATCGCCAGAGATTTATTACTGCCAAGATCTACTGTCCAGTCAATCATTGAGCATCGCAAGAAACACGGCACAATTTCGTGTTTGAAGAAGTCGGGTCGACCGCATATGATGAGTGCCGCTGAAAACCGTGTTTTAAAGAAAATTATCAAACAAAACCGCCGTGCTCGTGCGGGGGAACTTACCGTAAAATGGCGTGATATGATTCAGAAAGACGTTCCAGTGGATACCTGCAAAAGGGTTCTCAAAAGAATGGGATATGGTTTTTACACGGCCAAGGAAAAACCTTTACTAACGGAGTTACAGAAAAACAAGGGGCTGAAATTCGCTCGCGAGCACTCAAACTGGACTACTGAGCAATGGCGTCAAATAATATGGAGTGATGAATCAAAATTCGAAGTAACTGTCGGCGACGAACGGAAAAAAATCATTCGAAAGAAAGACGAAGCATTTATCAAAGACTGCATTAAGAGAAAAGTGAAGTTTCCTGGGTCTGTGATGATATGGGGTTGCATGTCGGCACAATGGGTAGGCCGCCTGCATTTTGTAGAAGGGACGGTTAATGCAGTGAAATACCAGGACATTTTGAAAACAAGTTTAATTCCATCTATTCCAAGCTTGAAATATGAAAATGTCTACACTTTTCAACAAGACGGGGCTTCTTGCCATACTGCGAAAACCACGAAGACTTGGCTCGAGTCTAAAGGAATCCCCACTATGGAGTGGCCGTCGAATAGTCCAGATTTGTCACCCATTGAAACATTGTGGTGGAAAATGAAAAAAAAATTACGCAAGTTTCCATCGAGGTCAAAAAGTGATTTAAAAGAGAAAATAGTCGCTGTCTGGGAGTCTATAACCCCAAAAGAGTGTGAAGAGTTGGTAGAGACGATGCCATTGAGAATCAAGGCTGTTCTTAAGAGTAAAGGCGAGACAACTAAGTGGTAGGCGAACTATTTTGCATACTCAAGATCGATAGCCGAACTATTATGCGTTGTCGTTGATAGAAAAATTGTATTTTTTTTGTTTAAATACAGAAATAATTTTAATTTGTATTATGTAGGAAATAAACTTGATTAATTTTACAATACTTTTTTTTATTTTTTTGCTTCTATGCTATTAAAATTACTAACTAGATTTGACTTTGAAAAAAAGTTACTTTCAATTTTAAATAGTAGCCGAACTCTTTTGCATTGGGGCTCGTAGAATGTTTGATTTTTTAAATTAAGTTTTAGAATATATACCTATACGGCACTATTTTCAAAAGAACAAAATAAGAACTTAATTTAACTTTTCCTCAAGGAATGAATAATGCATTTAATACCACTGCACGAGTGCTTATTTCCTTTAACTCGAAAAAGTCGTTTACGAAAGGAATGTGGCTACTCCTGTTTATATAACTAGTTAGGGCTATGAACCTGTCCTGATATTATACCTGTTACACCAAAGTTTTTTGCTCATTCTTCAGTTGTTAAAACTAATACGGAATAAAGAGGGTTTTCGCGCTCTAAAGATTCCTTCTCGTATTTTTCGGGCGAATGAAATACGAGTACCTATACTAGGTACAATTTATAACAATATACTTTTTATTCTGATTAAATACAATTTATACCACAGCATTTTCCATTTTGGTGCCGTCATAAGCTTACTTAATCTTTGCACTAACCGATTGAGCTTAATTAGGCGTATTAAAATAAATGAATTAGCCGAAATTGATTCATTCCTCCAGTATGTTCACCCAAACGATCTTATCCTGTGATCCCAAAACGGCATAAATTAGTTTTCTTTGCAAGAAGGTGTCCCGAAAGAAAGAAAATGGGCTTTTTCGATATTTTTAGGACGTTTATACATATATATATTATATATGTATATGTATAGATTATATATTTAATTACTATTTGTTAATAAATATATAATACACAAAATTATCACAAATTTAGAAATCTAAATAATATTAATATAATTTTGTAGCTTAAAATCACATTTTCTTAATTTATAGCGTGTTCTGAGGTACAGTGGTAGTACCACTGCTCGGCTTTTGAGACTATTATTTTGGGGTTAAACGGGTTACTGTCAAGGATTTTCAAGTTCATCGTGATGGTGATTGTGGCACAAGCCCCTGCTTATATTTTCTAATGGAGTTGGCCGTCCTGCGGAGGGTTTTTGGATGACTACAATAATCGGGAATTATGTGAGTAGTTATTTTAGATCGAGTTACTCGTACGTGAAGCGACTATTGTGAAATGTTAATACATGATTGAGACTAATTTGGATAATGTTTCATTTTGATTCTACTGACCTGCGACACGCATGTCGAAATACGTATTGCAAACGCAAATACATTATTCATTAATAGCACATATCGAGATACCAGTTTGCTCGCGCATCTAATTTTGTTGTAATCGAGGATCGCTTTCTTTAAAACGTTGACTCGACATTTGGTATTTTTCCCCAAGGCCAGTTACGATTTATAGGGTTCCGTAGTCAACAAAGAACCCTTATAGTTTCGCCGTGTTCGACTGTCCGCGGTTTTACTGAGAGACTATTGTTACCATAAAGTTCTAATTTAGGCCGTTTTATACGTTTGTTTGGACTAGGATTACTAACTCCAAACAGGCAAACACTCGTGTACAATTGCCCTGCTAACACAAAAGGCAGTATCTCAGACAAAACTCCTGTAGCAAATGCAACCTTATAACCAACAATATAGGATTGCATCTGCTTTGACCATAGAATTAGAGATACTGCCTTTTCTGTTAGCAGGGCAGAATTAAAGATCTTACATGTTTTTGTACTTTTTAAAATGTCATAGGCTAAAAAGGTTAACCTTTTATGACAGGTTTACAGCGTATATAAAAATGTATCAAATAGTATTACTATTTTTTAAACGTATTGCGTTCATAAACAAAATATAAGCCGAGTTAACTTAAGCGTGTAATTAATGCTAATAATTTTAACTCTTAATAATTCAAATTAGATTATTACATTTCAGTTTTGTGATTTTATTGAATGGTGTGTTTTAGTTTTATACGTTGCAGTAGCCATTTTGAATTTAAATGGCATGAGGGAAGTCAACGCCGATGGCGGTAATTATTGTTTGATGGTAATTTTGGTACTGGGCTAAAATATAAATAAGCGAATTGCAATCGCATTGTAGGAGCAAAGCAGTATACAAGCCTCGGCCGGGAAGGGCGGTTGCTGGACTCGTGTATAGCGCTCATACTCATACTCGTCCCGCAACAACTCGTTTTCCCGGTCTCTGCAGTGATGTACTATTAACAAAAACAGTTTCAATGAGATACATACAATACAAAATACATACATAACATCACGCCTTAATTCCCAAAGTGGGGTAGGCAGAGCTACAGAAAAACAACAACGCTAAAAAGATTTGTTTATAATTCTGTAACCACATTTTGCACAATCAGGCCAAGAAGTTTACTAGTGTATTAGTGACAGGTTGCAAGCCCATCGCCTAATAGTACTACAAGCCCTTGTTCCCTTAGTCGCCTCTTACGACATCCACGGGAAGACATGGAGTGGCACTATTCTAACCCGGCAACCACACGGGCCTTAAAATATATAAATGAACAGATAAGGCGATGTGTGTTAAATAAATACATGAATTACATGTATATAACGAATTCAACGAATGATAGAGTATCACGACTAAGAAGATTTGATTGGTTCCTGAGATGCAGGCGACTTAAGTGTTTATATCTACTAAAATAATCTAAGACGGCACCAAATAACTTTCAATAGAAAATTAGTTTATTACTACCTACTTGTAAAATGTTTTAGGCTGTATTCTTTTTGGAATATACTATATATAAATGAATATACTGATGTAACAAAACCAATTTTAGCGATTTTAATTCTATAAATTTATTAGGATACGGGTAATATTAAAGCAACCTATACTTACAGGCCACATTTTACTTGTTTAAATATCCAAAGGCAGGCTTGCACCAAAATTTTAACCTAGAGTTAATCTGACAGTTCTGGTATGAATCTGGCTGGAGTTAGAATCTAACTCTGAGTTAATGATGATAACCCAGCGTGGTGCAAGTGGACTTACACTGGCAGTCTAATAATTGGGCCAATGAAGAAAGTGCAGGGACCTCAATAATAGTGCGTCGTAGAGAAAAATTGTTAAAAAATAACGATTAAACGCGCTTACAAAATTTTCAATATTTTATTTACACTTTTTCAAATTCAAAATTATAATTTCGTAATTAATTTTTCAAGAACTGATTATTTTCTTACGTTTTTCACCAAACATACCAATATAACGTTGTACCTATTTAGAAATATTTTTTGGAAAACAAGTTGATGGTAATTGAATCGTCTTATGAAATTATTATTTTTATACACATGGAAAAAAAAAATGTATTTTAAAGTGCTTAAATCTAAAGCCATAGTCTTTGTTCTCACTCATTACACTATCAATGTTTTCAGTTTTGACGTCTGTATATTTTTTGGCCGTAAAGGCTCTGGTAAGGCTTCTTCGTCCACGATATCCTTATCCTCAGTGGTGGGTGGTTCTTGTTGAAGGGGCTCGACCTCATCTTCACGTCGTCCTCGTCAACGAGTCTTTATTTTGAATTAAGTTAAGGAGTGTGTTTATTTCAAAATGTTATAATTTAGAAAAGTGTTTTGCGTTTAAAGAGTGAATATAGTTATTTGTGCAACCAGAGAGCAAAGTTGTTTATTGCTGCGAGTGTTGATTTTAAATCCCAAGCAAGCGAAGGATTCTAGAATTGAACCACGAGCGTAGCGACTGATTCTAGGTAAGAAGAGTGCAGCGAGGGATTCAAAGACACGAGATGCAAATAACTTTGGTCTTGTGTTGCACATACAATTTTACACCTAAGCAGCTAGAAAATATAACCTTTATCTACACACATATCATAAACCCTCTATGATGCGTTCAAAAACCGCAAATGACTTACGACTATCATAAAGATAAACTGTTTTGTCAGTACCAATTTCGATATTATTATTACATTCAAATTTCGAACATCTAAGAAGAACCAACCAATTTTACTTGACCTCGATTCTATAATCACTCGAGATGACATTTTATTCGAAATGAAATGTCAATTCCGTACAATTTTGACATATCTCGCTTGTTACTTGATATCGAACGATATGATACTGGAGGCCAACTCTAGTTTGTCTCTGAACTAAAAAAAAACTACGGGTGCCGCCATTTTTACGTTCTATTTGTCTTGCCGCAAAAAATAGTTGTAAGTTTTGTTTTTAATTATAATAATACATGTATGTAGATAAAGCAGTGTATGTAACTATACATAATTAGGCATTAAAACACTCGTGTAGTGTTATTAACTTATTATGTAACAGATACATAAACTACTATAAGGTAAAAAAAACAACATGGTAAAAATAAAACATCCCCCAGCCGCCCGTGCGCCGCACCACGGCAACAAAAATTAAAAAGTTACTTTGTCGCGCACAAACGCGCGCGAGCGTGAGACAAAGTAACTTTTCAATTTTTGTTCCGTGGCCGTGGTGCGGCGCATGGGCGGCTGGGGGATGTCGTTTTATTTTTACCATGTTGTTCTTTTACCATATAGTACTTTATGTGTCGTTACAAAATAACATTACTCGAGTGTTTTAATGCCTTATTATGTACAGTTACAATCTACATACATATATTATTATAAAAAATAAAATAAACTAAACAATTTTTTGCGACAAGACAAATAGAACGTCAAAAATGGCGGCACCCGTAGTTTTTTTTTTAATTCGAAGACAAACTAGAGTCAGCCTACTATCATATCGTTCGATATCAAGTAACGAGCGAGATTTGTCAAAATTGTATGCAATTGACATTTCATTTCGAATAAAATGTCATCTCGAGTGATATTAGAATCGAGGACAAATAAAATTGCTTTGTTTTTCAAAGATGTTCGAAAATTTAATGATATCGAATTTGATGTGATTATTAAGCAATAATAACATTTTCACAAATGAGAAATGTGTTCTAACAAAACAGTTTACCTTTATGCTAGTCGTAATTTGCGGTTTTTGATTGCATCAAGAGGGATATGTGTGTAGATAAAGGTTATATTTTCTCGCTGCTAAGGTGAAAAATTGTATGTGCAATACAAAACCAAAGTTATTTGCATCTCGTATCTTTGAATCCCTCGCTGCACTCAGGATTCTAACCTAGAATCGCATGATACTATCCCAAACTACTTTCTACTTATTGGTTGTTTTTTTTTGAAGTTGTATGCTGAGCTGACTGCCAACCTCCAGTACTGGAAAAGAATTTGAAGAAGAAAAGGTTGGAGGTGGGTGAATGGGATGGGGGAGTGATACATAGAGAGTCGACCATCCCCGATAAATTCCGATTAATGCCGAAGCAATGTTACATCCGTCTGTCCGAATAACCATAAATATTCGAATACTCGAATACTATTCACCGTATTATTCGAATATCATGAAGAACCGAATATTCGCATTATTCGAATATCTGAATCTATCGAATATTTGCAAGTCCTACTACCAACTAGGCTAGCGTGTTGTTAATCCGTTTCTACTCCGGCTTTTGTAAAGCAAAGGCGCCTACATATATGTCCCCCACATTCTGGACTAATAGCGTAGAATACATTATTAGTTTATACGGAATGTCCTGAAATATATGTTACGTGTACTTTTTAACATTTTAGTAGATACAAGGAGGTAATTCAATTCCATTAAAGCTCGATATTTGCAGTACTTAAAAAAGAAGACTAATTTCAATTATAATTGTACTTCATTATTGTATGTAAATACGAGTATCTAACTGTTATCGTTTTATTGTCTGACTTTAATATGAGATTAAGTTCCCAGCAAAGCTGGTTTGGTCACATTTTTATATCTGTCACAATGGGGTCACCTGACGTCATCTTGTGAGATCATAAAGAATTGAAACGAATTAACCTGGGATCTGGAATCTGAAAATATGTGGCCCAGCATGGTGCGAAATGTATTAAAACAAAAGTTGTGTAGTACATTAGTGAAGTAATACGGTAAGGTTAGAGGATCCGGAGAGATGCGCCGTTCTTTTGATTTCCTGGGCGTTCTCGAGAACTCTATGTGTACACTTTTGGTACTTTTGGTAATTTTATTACTTCAATTTAAGCACTAATTAACTATTATTTAAAGTAAACTCTGGAATACATTTGAGTAAAAATAAACAACTAACCAGTCATAGTGGACGCTGCACGCCTAGGATTGAAAACACTTTAATCTACCCGAGACAATATTATTTTAAGATGATGTTTACTTAATTAAACAAGTCTTTTTAGAGTTGTTGGTAATTCTGAAGCTACCTACCCCACTCTGGGAATGAGGCGAGATGTTATGTTATGTTTATATACTTTAATAAGTCTCATTAATTAATTATTTAATAAAGTTTAGAGCTCGCTTTATAAATGTTAAAAAACAGTACTCAATTAAGTAAGTCAGTCGCATTTAAACCGCTGGTAGAATGTTTATAACTAAAAGTCACGGTCGCAATCACACTTCGCGGGAAATGCAATGGCAAAATGTCAGCTGACCATCGCATTAATTAACCGAGCTTAAAAGGTTAAACGTTAGTGCCGACACGAACGTTCTTACAAAAATAATTTGAGATACGCTGATAAATATACCCGCTCGCGACGCCGAGCTTCGGTTAAATGTGCAGATAAAGTTTACATGTCATATCTTTCAGAAGGTATAAGTATTTTTCCATAAAAGTCCAGACCATATTTTCTAAATTAGCGGTCTACATAGACAACAAGTTGTTCTTTGCTCTTTCATATAAGATATTTTTAATATTTTTTGTGTAGTTTTAGCTTTTGGGGGGCACGAATGACGACGACGACGACACGTAACTCTGATTTTGTAAGAGCTATGCAATATCTCACTCGATGTCATAACTCATAACGGATAAAAATACATTTTACTTTTGGTCCTACTCGTACCAACCTAAATACCTACTAAAATCATCTAAGACGGCACCAAATAACTTTAAATAGAAAATTTGTTATTACTTGTTGTTTATTATGTTTGTAGTACTTGACGGCTTCGGAACCCTACACTGAGCATGGTCCGACATGCTCTTGCCCGGTTTTTAGGGTTCCTTAGTCAAACTAGGAACCCTTATAGTTTCGCCATGTCCGACTGTCCGCCCGTCTGCAGCCTAGCTCAGAAACTCTTAGTACTAGAAAGCTGTAATTTGGCATGAATATACATTATAAGTCACGCCAACAAAGTGCTATTTTTTTTTTGTACCTCCGCTACACGTAACTTGGGGATGTTTGGGTAGGCAGAGTCACAGAAATACCAACAAGTCTAAAATGACTTGTTTACAATTAGTCTTAGTCGCCTCTTACGACATCCACGGTATGACATGGTGTGGCACTATTCTAACCCGACAACCACACGGGGAAAATTGGAAATATTAAGCTGTTAAGCGCTAATTTTTGTAAGAGTTAAGTGTCGTCGTCCCCCCCCCCCCCCTACAGCCAACACTACAAATACTAAAAATCTGAAAAAAATCTTAAATGAAAGCGTATACTGGGTGTTGCCTGTAAAACTATCACGACTAATTAGACATCATTGGTTCTTGAGATAGACGCGATTGAAGTGTTTATACCTACTAAAATCATCAAAGTCGGCACCAAATGACTTTAAATAGAAAATTATTTATTAATACACGTGGTTCAATAAGTCCCGAGACTAAGTACAACAAGGGTTTATTTATAAAAAAAAAAATATTCATCAAGGTTTTCTCCTGCAAAAGCTCCCTCCAATGGTTTCCTAACTTTTCTATCCCATGCGTGTTCAAAGGCGAGGTAGGACTTATGTAGGGCGAGGTGTTTACCTATATTACAATTGTGGTCAATTATCAACGCTACGCATGTCGCTCTCATGCACCTCTTGGGTGGAACAAAACACTTGAAAAAGTTCGCGATCAATTTTGGTTCGAGAACATGTCGCGTTATATTAGAAAATTCGAAGAGAATTGTGCAACTTGTAAGGTATCAAAATCTAACTCCGGCAAATTTCAAGCAGATCTGCACCCTATCCCAAAAATAGCTGTACCCTGGCACACTATTCACATTGAAACTACGGGCAAACTTAGTGGAAAGAATGATAACTAGGAATATGTGTTCGTTTTAATAAACGCTTTCACTAAGTTTGTCCTATTACACCGCACGTGCAAGTGGTCAAGTAGAGCGAATAATGAGTACTTTGAAGAATATGTTGACTACGGTAGAGACAGGTGGAGAGCGGTCATGGCAGGATGCACTCCCTGATGTACAGCTGGCTATGAATTGTTCGGTTAGTCACAAAATATAGTGCCTTAGAGTTACTAACAGGAAAGGTAGCTAGGCCTCTGGACCTGATGTTTGTAGACAATGTAGATCCAAATTCAGACCTTGGTGACAACGGTGACGCTATTAAAACAAGATTTTGAGAAAAGTAAAGCCCAACTTAACAAGTTGGGCAGTAGGCGATTTGTGTTGCTAAAAAATGAGGAGCGCTATCAGACAAGGTTGGATCCTAAGTTTACAGGCCCATTCAAGGTTGCGGAGATTTTAGAGAGAGATCAGTATAGGCTCCAGAACTCGAAACGCACCTATAAATACATAAATACGCTCATGACCGATTGCGACGTGGATCGATTTCAAAAAAATTGTACATAGTTAAAGACCTAATGAAAACAAAATCACGATCGCTTCCTTTGTGTAACGAAAGTTAGTCATACAAACTATTTGGGTAACTTTCGATACACACAGGAAATAAGTTAAGTATTAATTAAGTTTTGTTTTAATTAAAGCCCTTCACGATGTAATTTTTTTTTGCAAACGTCCCACGTACCTATGCCTGAGAGCGACGGGGCTAATGACATTGACGTGATACTGAATTTTATTTTTTTATGTTTTTAATATAAACCAAACAGTTATTTTTTTTTATTTCATTGTGTTGCTAGATTTATGTAACATGTATGTGCTGTGCTGTGTGTTCCATTACAATTTGCAAGTTTTGAAGAGTACCTATGTGGTCCTATTGTGTGGAGATATGTAAGGCTTAAACGTGTAATAGATTGTACACGTGAGACGTTAAGTAGTGATCCTTTACTTGGCGAATGTAATGATGAATTCCTACAGTTTGAGTTTTGGCTGTAGATGACGGTATGACGCAGAGAGTTTCTTTTGAGAACATGCTAAGATGTCAGTGGTCGACACTGTTTGGGTTATAAAAATAAGAAAATATCATAAGTGTTGTTATTAGTTACTTTATCAGAGTGTAATAAAGTTGGAATGATAAGTTAATGACGTGCTTATTTCTGAACTCTTGATGAGAGGACAGAAACGGCCGAGCGTTACAGAGCCTACTTGTGCCATTTCTTTGCAGCTGAGTCACCCGAGGACGAGTGACATGCAGGACGGTCGTGTCGGAGCTGTCAAGCAGTTTACGGTTGTGGATGCGTTCACGAATAACCTTAGAGCTGTCAAAAAAACGTCAGGCAGTTTCCTGGGTAGAATCAGAGATGGCGTAACGGTAACTTGTCTACGATTAACGTTTCCGAAGAGGGGGTGCGCTGGCAACCCCGAGGGATCGGACATGGCAGCATTCTGATTTGCGCGGCCAATGGGAAAGGGCGTGCTATGTCATCTCTAGAAATACCACGTTTCAATCCACAAGTATCGAAGGCATCCTAATATAATTTGAGCATATTATTGTGGCATGCATTAAAAGACTTAATCGATTAGTAAACGGAGTTATTATTTTGAAGATAGTGTTATGCGAACATGGACGACGACAGCACATATGACAGTTGGCATTGACTCTTAAGGCTCAACCAAAGCCAACTGTTTTAGAGGAACAACTAGCTTTGTTAGCCATGGCCGCTGCAGGACCCTTGTAACTTTACGGAAATAATGCAAAAGCGGCTGAAGTTCACTAAATTAACTTACATACATATAAACCTTCCTCTTGAATTTCTTTTATCTATTAAAAATCGCATCAAAATCCGTTGCGTAGTTTTAAAGATCTAAGAATAGGTACTCGTATATAAGGACAGACAGCGGTAAGCGACTTTGTTTATACTATGTAGTGACAGTGCTACATCAATCGATATTTTTATACCATTTGCAATAGACCAACATTCGTACAAATTACATCACTGTTTTGCTGACCAATAGTGTGCCATATCATATTGTAAGGTGACATGATTCAAAAATGGTCAGTTAACTGTGCTGCTGAGGGTACGAACGTAAGGATCTGCCCAATCCACTACAACTTCACTATTTGGGTAAAATAAATTTCTGTGCTCTGTCGATTATTAGAGCATCCTGCAAACGGTATAGTGCATTACTTTTCTTCATGTCGTGATGTAGCGGATGTCAACAGGAGAAAACGTTGTGACAAAAGAGTTGTATTTTAAGTTGATAATATATTCTTTGTTACCTTTATCAATAAATTGATCTTCAGTCGTCGTTTGAAGTTAACGTGAACTCATAGAAAACAGTATGTGATTGATAAGCATCTCAGTAAAGTTTGAGTATAAGTCCTATTAGTACGGCCCTGAGTGAGACCACAGATCTATATCAAGATCAAAGGAAAGAGTGTATGTACCTCGCGAGCCTAAACTACTACGATAAAAAAATCGTCGTTGCTCGCCGCGAAAATCGATTTTGAAAACAGAAAAAGTAAAAAATATTTTTTAAACCTTCTATTATGTAGCTGTGCGTTGATATAGTAGTCAAAAATTCCGTAATGCACATCACTAAAATACTCGAGTGACGTCAAAGTACCTACGCAAAATCTTACACACTCGGTGCTCATATAAATCGACGAAATCTGCGCCGTTTGCGACTTACTTTTGGTTCGGCTTGTACCTACTTAGAGCTCGCCAATGCTTTTTGTGTAATAGTCGTAAAATGGAAGTTATAGCACATGTGATGTTTAAATTTCAATGTTAGTAGGTACGCGTAAATGTAGTGCATTGTAATGCAGAATTCAGAATAATATCACTGATTTACCAATGAATGCCGTGTAGTTCTTTTAATTTTTCGAGGCACATTGGCTTGAGTCACGTCGACCGAATGTGACAATCTGAATAAATTAATTGATTTCTTTTCCTAGGACATTAAATGGAGTCGCTGTAGCAGAGGAAGTGACCTTTATTCCCCTTTGTTCAGGGTTTATACAGACCCATTATGGAATACTAAACAGCTGGGGAACTATAGGTACCTAATGTAGTTTGACATCACTTCGAACGATATAGGTCTGTACGCTTTTTAAACGGTTTCAAAAAAGGAGGAGGCTATCAATTCGACAGTATGTTTTTAAGTGTTTGTTACGCGATTACTCAGTCAATTGTCAATCAATTTTGAAAATTCTTTTTTTGTATTTTAGGAGGTGGTCCCGTTGCCACCAAGTTGGTATCTGATGGGGGGATCCGTGAGGAATTGAGATAACACCTGAAGTATTATAGGCATACATAAAGCGATTTTGGTATTTTCAGTAATAAGTCTAGCATTTGCTCGCAGAAAATATCATTTGGTGAAGTGAATCTATATGGCCACCTAGTCCTAGTTGTTATGAAAAAAAGCTGCATTTGTGATGGGAGCAAGCCACTTTGTACATAAGTAAATAGTAGGGACCAAAGTACCGATTTTACCTGCAGCAGCAAAACTTTCACCTCTTAGGAACACAGATGGCGCCACTTCAATTGAAATGGTTCAAAAAAATCTACAAGCTAAACGGCTGCACCGATTTCAATTATTAGGATGTCAATAGAAAGAAAATTACAAAATGTATGATAGTAAAAATAAACATTAAAATAAAATACATAAATGCTACCAAAAACGGTGCTTTTTCTAAAAACAAATTACTATACACCTGTTTTAGTTAATTACATTAAAAAATGCAACGAAGGATTATTTTATTACCTGAGCTAATGAGTCTGTTAATAACACATTTAAAAAATGCACGTCCATACCTTTAATGTTTAGAGAGATATTTGGGTCAATCAACTTTTCTTTGTATCTCGTTGCCGTGGTGACGTCTCTTAGGTTACTCTTTAAAAACATGATTTTAAAGTGCATAAATCGACCAAAGATCAGTTTCTGGCAATTACTTCTCTTTCAAGTGTATTTAGTTGTGTATACTCGCATTAAACAATTTTGTAAGGAACTGTATCACTGTTGTCTCCTGAGTCAGGGGTCAGAATAACAAAAACAAACAGTTGATCCACCGATTTATGATTAGAACTATGTGGCGCGGCGATGGGGTCATTGACCTCAAACCGCGCGCCACGCCATTATTATTTAAAAGTTTATCAAAATTGATCCCTTTCACAAAATCAAAAGCATAAAAGTTTACGTCCGGTTTACTTTCAATCACGGTGCATGCTAGTTACTGATCAGGTTTATTGCCCAAATTGGTAAATATTTGTTGGTTTTATTTTAATTATATACCATCAAAGAATGTGTGGGTACATCACATAATTATTTACAATAATGTATTTTCAATAATCCAATAATGAAAACCGCACCGAAATCCTTAAGTAGTTTTTTTAAGTATTCTTTGCACAAATTTGCAAATCTCCTCTTAATATGCTGTTTTTGGTAAGAAATCTGAAAATGACTAAATGTTTATTTTAAATAAGGAACATAAGTTAAATATTAAGCTGAGTATGAATATGAGCGGCTCAGCCTGAGGCATGCTCGTCCCGCGCAGCGATCTGCTCGCGAGCCAAATTGTTGCTCATAAACATGCGTGGGTGAGGCAGACGCTCGCCGCGAGCCGACATATCAAAATGGCGTCGGACACGATGACAGCCGCGGCTGTGTTTATCATAATTCACCCAATTATTAACAAAAAAAGAAGAAATCGCCTCGATGGTGGAACGGCTCAGCAACTTTATCAAATTTGTACGCGCCTCGCCCACAGACAAGTTAGAACTTGTCGTTCAACCCGCAGCACGCTCAGATACACGATCAAATTACGCGAGGCACGCACACCGAGTCGCCTTTGAGCGTCGACTCTCGACGGCTCGCCGTGAGCCGCTCGCGTGCTGCTCGCGCACAGCGCGAGAGCGCGTACGAATTTGAGCAAAATAAATGAGCCGTGCGTGCCTCAACCCGAGGCTGCTCTAATTCGTACTCACCTTTATTTATATTGATTAAAAAGGAATTTTGATCTTGAAAAATGTGTTAATAAAAATTGAAAGACTTTTCTGTTTCAAAGGTACTGTTGTTGAACTGAAAAAAAAAGAACGAAGATGCACCAAAACAATACTAAATAACTTTTAAAATTTAATCTTAAATTGTATCTTCCTACGTTTGAATACCACAGGCGTCACTACAGAATTTACACTGCACAGTGCATGGTAGACCAACGTGTCGACAACCATAGGTACATAACGCATTGTGTCGCAGCCTGATTTACAAGCATATTGGTCGAAGAGCTTCAATTCTGGTTAAATCGCTGTGACGTCTGACCAACACGAAGTTCAAAGTTCCAACTTCTTCTAGAGAACTGGTGCGTAGTTGACACCACGAAGCAGTCAACACCAATCTAAACAGTTCTTCGGAACACTCCCCATTATACAGGCGGTAGAAAACGCAGAGAGGTTGCAGTCTCTCCGGAGGCTAAGCATTTCTTAACGGTCTGAAAGTGTACGGTCGTTGACAATGCGGACGGCACTTCTCTAAATGAAACCGAGGGGGTCAAGCTGATAGGCCAATGCTCCAGCCCAGAGATGCGAGCAGTACTCCATATGACTTGCGCCTTATAAAGCACAAGGCGTTCCCGCGAAGTGAGTTGGACTGGTTTAGCATACCCAGCATTTTAGAGATAAGTTTTACCTTGAAATTGCACGTCACTAGCAATGTCAACAACTAGGATCCCAATACTGTTGGAGATAAGAAAGGGAGCTCCTAGGAACTGTGGCGCTGGACAAAATGGGCTTTCTTGGCAGAGAAAGGGCAGACCTGTGTCTTCGACGAGTTGAAATGGACAAGATTTCGTCGGCCCCATACGGAAGTTCGGAGGAGGCTTCTTTTTCAGACACAAATCTCCCCCGACTCTCTTTCAGAAATGACCAAGGGATATTCGCACAGCCGGTATATCGTGCGCCACCGTACTCTCGTCCGCATAGCAATGAATGTTATAATTTAATAATTTTTCGATTCCATAATTCCCTTTTAAATAATATGTGTAACTATGAATGCGAAAGTTTGTGTGTTAGTTTGTTAATCCTTCACACTGCAACGGCTGGACGGATTTCGATAAAATTCCTTCATCCCGGAAAATTTAAAATTCCCGGGGAGTAACGATAATAGAAATCTATGCGGATGAATTCGCGGGCAGAAGCTAGTTTTTAAAACAAGCAGTCATTTTCAGATTACTTATTAAAAACTGCACACCTACCTAATTAGCTTTGCAAACTTCTGCAATGATGAATATTTTAAAAATTTCTTAACTGATTTTTATGCGGTTTTCGTTATTGGATTATTAAAAACAAGCTTTTGCCCGCGACTCCGTCCGCGTAGAGGTCGTCGGTTGCTGCTCCCTCGGGAACTGTACAATTTTCCGGGATAAAAACTGTCCTATGCCCTTCCCCGGGACTCAAAATATCTCCATTCCGAATTGAATTTCACCTGAATCGGTCCAGTAGGTTAAGCGTGAGAAGTCAGACAGAGGGAGAAGCATTTTGGGAAGTGTTTTACGCCGCTCTCGAGGTCAAGCCAGCTAGTCGGGACCACAGAACTATATCGAGATATGTAGAAGGGTAGAAGTAAATGTACCTCGAGTGCCGAAACGACGCTATAAAATCGTTGTTGCTCCTGCCACGATGCTCAGCTTAGTCCGCTCTCGTCCGCTATCCGCGTGTGACGTTCGATTATAAAAACAAAATGGCCCCGTGCTCAATGATAAATTGTTCAAACACCACCAAAAAAGTTGGAGCATTAAATCAAGATATTTCCTTTCATCGTTAAGTATTCTTTGTTGTAAAAAAATCGGTTGTCTGTAAAGTCGGTTTACTGACGATAGTTGAACGTGACGTCATAAGAAAATACTGATGGAATCGTTGCATTTTTCAAAAGAAAATTTGTATTTTGTTTGATAGGTATTTTGTATGGATATAGAGAAGGAGGTAAATGGAACTCACAATTGAACTGATCAAGTTACATTTATGTGTACGCATAAATACAATTATGTCATTTTTTTATTATTTTTTACAATGTACATAGTTTTTACGAGTATGAGTGTCAAAATTGATCCCAAATCGAGTCTATGAAATGTTTTAACTACCTAATTAGTTATATTTATTTTATAGCCTTACAGTAACGATGGAAAAGAAAGAATACCTACTCCATATTATTTATTTTATATGTCATTAAATATTATCAAAAACGAATATTCGTTATTCGGACAGAATTATGTCAAAATTGTATGCAGTTAACAGTTCATCTCGCATGAAAAAGCATCTCGAAGTCACGAGAATACGGTCCCTGTTGTTGCGCCCTCCACGCGCCCGCTCTCCATTCTACCGAGGTGAACTGTCAACTGCATACATTTTTTTGACATATCTCGCATGATAAATCATCTCGAAGTCACGAGTTGGCTCATTGACGCTCTTCCGTTGCGATCGATGACGCGATTGGAAACGATTCTGTCTATGTTGTGCACATCACTAAAACACTCGCGTGACGTCAAAGTACCTACGCAAAATGTTACACGCTCGGTTCTCATATAAATCGACGAACTCTTTCCTTCTATCTCGATATAGTTCTGTGGGTGGGATCCCGTTTGGGTGAGGCCCGGCTTGTGACCTTATAGCTGAGCAGCGTTTTCATGGGTCCGTGAGGATAGTCGTTTTCGACGTCGACGTTTTCTTATTAACATTGAATATATTAAAACCCTGATCATATACATATTAAGGTACAAGTGACCCCTCTATCGGACAGTTAAGAGATTATTTTAATAAAATTAATATTTTAAACATAAAATACCATTATATTTATATAATGTGGACGAGAAACATACATATTCAGCTTCATATAGAAACAAAACAATCCGAAATTTATTTCTCTGATATTAAATAATTAAAGGAAATAACTTTGGTTCCTGATGTCCCCTCTATTGGCCTTCCTGTCCCCTCTGTCGGTCTATCTGTGTCCCATTTATTGGCCACTATATTTATCAAATCTACTATTAAAGAAGTTAATACATCCCACGTTACCCATCATCATCATACGTGTAGGGGGGTGCGAGATGTAAACTTCATTTAAAAAAAATGTTGTGCCAATTTGTTGGTGTGCCTAATTTGTATATTCATGCAAAATGACAGCTTTCTAGTACTAATAGTCTCGAAGCTAGGCTGCGGACGGACGGACATGGCGAACCTATAAGGGTTTCTAGTTTGACTACGGTACCCTTACATACCTTTATTTAATTTCATGTTAATCTGTCCAGTACGTTTTGAGGTAAAACTGCACAACCAAACAGACAGACAGACGGACAGACAACAATTCTAAAAATCATTGATTCGGTTTCAGTATCATTGATGTAGTCTTTTCCACTTGTTTTTGTTTTTATTTTGCTCTTACAGACACGAGTCTTCTACAGAGTTATTATACAACGTGTTACAAAATAATCCGTAAAAAAGAAATTACAAAAGTAGTGTCAACCCTTATAAAATTACGTCAGTTCAGTATCTTAGGTATACAGTATACTAGGGTTGACACTACTTTCGTAATTTCTTTTTTACGGATTATTTTGTAACACGTTGTATAGATAGATATACACTAGTAGATACATTATTGTACATTAAAAAAATGATGTTTGATATTTTTCTGTGTGTTACACATTCTTGGACGAGCCATAATAAAAGACAATTGCTTTAATTAATCTGATAAGCAACTAGCGTTATGCGCCGCGGTTGAAACTGGCCGGACGTCATCTTTTGTGCTTTTGATTTTGTGAAAGGGATCAATTTTCATAAATTTTTGACTAAAATTAGAGTAGCGCGCGGATTCGAGGTCAATGACCCCATCGCTGCGCCGAATATAATCGTAAACATGGAGATTTTTTTATTAAATGTGTTATTAACAGAGTCATTAGCCGAAGTAATAAAATAATACCCCTTCTTTGCATTTGTTAATGTAAATACATTAAAACTGGTGAACAGCTAGAAAATATACCGAAAAAGCCGGGGTTTCGGTAGCAATTATTTTATTTGAATGTACTCGCATTTTTAATTTTCTTTCGATTTACACCCTAACACCTACTTAAAATCGGTATAGCCTTTTTACCTTGTATTATTTTTGAACCATAATGATGTTCCTAAGGGGTGAAAGCTTTGCTGGTGCGAGTAAAATCGCTTATTTAGGTCCCTACTACTCGTATGTATGTGGGTACAAAGTGGTTTGCTTCCATCACAAAATGCAGCTTTTGCCTAAAAATTCGCCGTAGTAAATATTCATTGGACTGCCTCGGAAAATGCATGCCATGGCCATATACATGTCACACCTAACTATGGTAAAACTAAATAAGTTCAAAAACAAGCCGTGCTCCTATTTTAAAAATAGGCTCCCATACATGTGACGTGGAGGGCTTCAACCTTCACAATACTATTATGATTAAAATCCACTCGGTCGTTTGAAAGCTACGAGGTAATAAAGCATACCATGTACATAATTATATTTTTTAATTTTACCTCATAGCATCTAAAGGCATAGATACCTAGATTTTAATTATTACGGTATCGTTGTTGGATGTTTTTTTTGATAGGCTAGATGTTCTAGAAGAGGTGAAGTAAGTAATAAAAGTAAATATGATTGCGGTAATAAATAGTAGATCATTCAATGGAATTTGTTCATCCGAATTCATTGCTCTACTTTTCATTTCGGCTGAGAGAAAAGTAAAAAACATAATATTGTTCATTTTTGCCTTTTTGTCTTTAGGTATTGTCATACAAAAAGTATTACAGCTTTGACATAATTAAAAATGTTTTTCAAAAAATACCCTGTTTTTTCTTTATCGGGTTCTTCCATGATCTAGAGAAGAGTCAAAAATGGCTGGGTATTTGTTTTTCAACACGACAGCTGATTTTACTTAAAACTTAATTGGAAAATGCAGATTTGTCCTATATATGTACCTACTTACTTAAGTATCAAGTAACAGGTCTCAACAAGCGTACTATAAAGTTATATCCATGTAGGTATACATAATTACGACAAAGTACATATTATAGAATACTAGTATTTCCGGTTTTAATTCGATACAATCTCAACAATGGTCGAAAAATTTGCGGTTTTTCTTATTTTTGACTAGATTGCGTTTAGCGCTCGAGGTTCAAAACTTGAATTATTATTAATTGGGCCTACATCCTAAAATAATCCTTAAAAATTAACTACTTAGGTACCTAGGTGGTGTGTTCATAATTCTACCTCAATAGCCTCCCTTGCAGAAGGGTGAATCAACTTTTAAGGTACTCCCCAATTTTCGACATGTCTCACTATGTCACCTTAATTTGGTAGAATGCATTTTTTTTTTTTGATGTGGCCAATACATTGAATAAATCAGACAATTAAACTTACTTTCTAGCTGACAATTTTAAAAATTCTCCTATGATTTACACAAATATATCGGGTAACGCAGGAGACGACGTTGTCCCCGGGTTTTGTATGAAAAACGTGCATTTTCCACTGCGTTACCATGTTTTTACAAAATTATAGAATTGGTTTGTGATTATGAATAGTGAAATCCGAAAATATGATTATCTAATTTTAACATGTGTAAACCATTATCAATCTCACATATTCTAGTAAGTTTTTATTAGCGTGTAGAAAAGGAGGACCTTAAAAGTTGATTCACCCAGAAATGACCATCGGAAATGTTAACATTTGTTTAAGTGTTTCGCTTGTTTTGGAATTTTTATGTTTCCTAATCTAACATGGGCAGCGAAACAGAAATATAACTAATGTTAAATAGCATCCATTCAACTATAAGTAACTTTCTTTATATGTATACATAAATACGATAAGCACCATAGCCAGCGATGCGTTCGGTTACTAAAGTATTTGCATACCTACAGCGTTATTTAACTATCTTTAGGTAGGTATATCTAACCCGCACTTGTGCTAAGTATCTTACAATAGCGATTATAAAAATTGTTAATAAGAAAACGTTTAAGTTTCATTGCCCTTTTAACTGTCCCTATAATTATGTTATTTTCGACGACTATGTAGGTATTTATTAAAAGTGAGACGAGCTATGATATTTGTCTGGATTCGCGAGAAACTTGGTGAGGTGGTTGGTGAGCCGAGCGTGGGAGACGCCGGGCTCGCGCCCGCTGCGACACGACAATGAACTTAACTATTACGAACAAACAAACGAACATCGCTGACCGCTAACATGTTGCGATGCCGATTTATTTATAAACACAGCCACCTCCGCTGGCCTAGGTACGCTGGTAGTGTGTGCTGCGCGCTGTAATAACGTTGCTCATAATGTAACCTCTATGAAACAATAAAAAAAGTTGTTGTGTGTTAATTATTCAATAACATTATTAATGAAAATTATAGCGTTAAGAGGAGTCTTAGTAATAGGGTACCGTTTTTACCCTATGGGTCGACCGTTTTTAGGGTTCCTACCTAAAAAACGGTCAATGCGAGTCCGTACGGGCACCTTATGACGTATTTGATTTGTATTAAATAATACTGGACATAATTATCTCTTTAAATCAAACAGAGCCCTAACTTGACCAACCTTTGTACTTACTAAGTTTACTGTGTAAGTTCATGTTCTTTTTCTAATAAAAATTAAAAAGATTATTCCTGTCTACTCGTATGTAACTTTTAGAGATTTTGATCTTACATTATTAGAATCATTACGAATCAGCGAAGTTTTTAAACCCATTTTCCCGTTTTTAGGGTTCCGTAGTCAAACTAGGAACCCATATAGTTTCGCCGTGTTCGTCGGTCCGTCCGTCCGTCCGTCCGCAGCCTAGCTCAGAGACTTGGTACTAGAAAGCTGTAATTTAGCATGAATATACATATTACTCAGACTAACAAAGTGGTAAAATAAGGGTGGGAATGTTTTTTTTTTTCGTCTATCCCCTAGTGTAAGGTGTTAATGGATAGGTATTTCAAAAATATTGTGGGTTTCTGAAAACAATTTTTCAGATTTCTCATTCAAAATTTTTGGAAAAATCTGAAGGCGTCAAGTCCAGGCTACGTAGCGCCTGTTCTACGGGTTCTCTTCGACCTATCCATCATCCAGGGTAGGTACACATTGTCCAAGTGACTGCGAACTTCTCGTAGAAAACCACCATCTTGTCGGTAGTGCAAGTCTGTCAAAGACTCTTCCGAGACGCCTGTAAGCAAGTCTGGGAGGACCTTTCGTAAAAAACCCCAGATAGTTTCATCTATTTTGACTACCCTCGATGAAATAGGGCCCAATCACCACATTATTGACAACACCTGCCCAAACATTCATACTAAACCTTATTTCCTTACAACATGCGGGTTTCTTACACTCCACCAATGTTCATTATGCACGTTATAAAGCCCAATTCTCGTGAAGATTGCTTCTTCCGCCCATAACACTTTTGTGTCCAGGTTCTGCAACAGCCACTGGCAGAAACGTACCCGTTTTGAGTAGTCTGCCAACACGAGGTCCTGCACTGGTTGAAAGTATGGGTTAAGGCCGGACGCGTTAAGCAGACGCCACACGTAATTGGCTTACTCTGAATCGTCTTGTAGCTTGTCTAGTACTTGCCTGTGGGTTCATATTAAAAAAGTTAAGTTTCTTCGGTAAAGCCTTTGCGGATGTTAACTTGGCGTCCTAAAGCCTGTGCCGGAACAGTAAATTTTCCGAAGACTCTGATATTACGAACCATCTAACGGATTAAGTTGTGGGTCGGTACGGTGACTCAGGATACCGTTCTCGTAAAAGATTCTCGTGTTGAGTGGTGCTATTTTTGCGACCATAAAAAGTTACCATATCAAACATTTGAATTTTCGTATATGGATAAGCAACGGGCATTTACACTGCGGATTTAAACTCTTTTTACAAGCTTTTATTTTACTTGCACTCTTCGTATGTAACCCCGATACTAATAAACGTGAAATAAGCTTAGAATAATTATGCCATGCTTTGTCCTCATCTGTCATTACGATATTTGAATTCGACAGATAAGGAATTTGGAATAACTACTCCAAGCTTATTCCACGTTTATTAGTAAGGGGGTTAGTGTGTAAGTTGTCCGTCAAAATTTGCAATCCATTTTTCAGTCACTTGCCGTTATCCGATTGAGCTGAAATTTGGCATACTTATGTAAACCCGATGACAATGCAATAATATGGCACCTACGAACTGGTCTGATGTTGGAAACGGAAGGTGGCCACAGGAACTTCTAAATTACACATGATAAACCCGTTGTATTAGGGCTCGTTAAATCTCTTGATTAACGAATGATGACTATGCCAATAAAGCAAAAGATTGTCTCATTTTTTTTTGGTTGGGTTAGGTTATTATTTAATTTCAATCCGAAAAGATTAATGTTAAGACGTGTGATAGATTTTCATTGTTAATGATATTTATCATTATCAGTATTATCAGAGTGGGCAGTAGGCAGAGGCTAACGAGTCGTCAAATTTGTTTATGTACTTACTATATTCAATGTGATATTTATTTATATATTATCACATAGGTACTATTGCGAAAGGTAACTACACCAAGTACATTTTTTTTTTCGCTAGAGTTGCGTACGTTTTGGCCCCCCCCCCCCTTTTAATATATGCTTTTAAACCATTCTAATATATGCTTTGTCATAGTCGGTCAACTATATTAATTGAGATATAATTTTATCCGATCCGGTGGCCATCTGTGGTCTTTATAATCAGTTCCACTTCAACAAATGATACTTTTTGAATACAAACGCTGAACTTGTTACTGAAAATACCAAAATCGCTATAAGTCTACCTATAATATTTGGGTTCTCTCAATTCCTCACGGATCACCTCAAACAAAAAAAAATCTAAGTCGATCCATAATTGACGTAGCAGTCGCGTAACAAACACACAGTCGAATTAAGTAATTGTAATTTTTAACCGACTTTCTAATCATGGTTTTAGATTTAAGTTAGCCGCGACCGTGGGCGACATTAAAAAAAATGTGTCAATGCACTTTCGTTGCCGGGAGTGGCGACGAGGTTAGCAGGCTATCTAAAGCCCGGGAGTACTTTGTGATGTGCAGCCCGCCAATGTACGAAGATTCAGGGTTAGTTGAGCACTGTGCATTTAACCTGCAGTCAGATTTAGATTCACTTTATTGTTACCTCATTCACTGACCCACGTTTGCCGTGGTATTCAATCGGAGATTAAACTTCTCCTATTACAGTTCAAAGGATCCAGCCTTACGAACACTTACGGACAAGTGAACTGAAGCGGGGGTTTAGATAGGGGTTCGTTGGCACTCTTTAGGTACGGAACGTTAAAAAGTAGCTTTAAGTAATTCAAATTCGGAAATTCGTTGTTTCTAACTTTAAGAATGATAAAACATAGGTACTTTAAATCAACTGAAGTCCAGTTATTTTAACCTCCTGAGGTTAAAAGTACTAATACTAGAACAAAATTACTTTGCAGGAAAGCCCAAGTATTAAACTAGCGACTTTGGGTGGTGAAAACCTACTGTGCTAATAAAAGAACAAAATATTTTCGGTCATCTGCCGTTTTAAAGTACCCCTAAAATATGACATTAGTTGCGGTTACCAAGATATGAACAATTTTTGGTCTGGGCGATCAAGGGGGTTAGGTATTATGAGCTAGCTATGCAGTTCAGTTTACGGTGAGCGTAAAGGACAGAGCTATGGCAGCTATATAGCTCTGACCATTACGCTCACCGTAAAATGAACTGCCTAGCTATGTCATAATAACCCCCTAGGAGTTTATTAATTTGTTCTTATATTAGGACACAGGGTCTTCCTTCTTTGAAACCGGGCTGCAGGAGGTTAAAGTAGTCTGAATAAGAGGAAAACATGGTTTTGTGTACTTTGCACCAACCTAGAAAATAATTTATAATATTTTATGACTGGCTTTGCCTCTGTTCAAACTTTTATTACTATAATAGTTTTCAACCGAATTATTATCATATTGAGTGTAAGCAGAAGCTACATTATGCGTTCGAGTAAGTATTTACAAATTAACGTTCATTGACCCAGCAATTGTTCCACTTTACTGTCATTCGTCGTCATTTAAATGTCCCTTGTTAAAGTCATCACTCATCATAGAATAAAAGCAGGGTTAGCTAACCAGATGTCGCCCTAGAGGAGAGGCCGAGACTATATGCGCGTGCGGGACAAAACACAAGAATAAAACATAATTTAAACCAATCGCGTTACTGGTAGATCACGTCATTCGAAAAGTCACGTGATCTACCAGTGATGCGATTGGTTTAAAACCAAACGAATCGAATCGCTAGTTAGCGAACGCATCTTGGCTAGGGCTGAGAATTTGACATATTACTAGTAAGACATTCTACGATGTTGACGTTTTACTAACTAGTAAGCGCGGTCTTCTTTCCACGGTGGCTGACTGATATCTGAAGTTAACCCCTTTAGCACAAAACATCTATGACATCAAAAAGACCGAGTGAAAACTAGACTAAAAGTTTACGTTACGAAAGGTTGTTGTAGAACTTGACGTTGTAGGACTTTGACGTTGTAAGACTTTGACGTTATAAGACCCTGACGTTGTAGCACCTTGACAATTTTAGACCTTAACATTACACTACAAGGACGTTTCAAGATTATGACATCGTACTATCTGGACGTAATTTATACATTTGACATTTTAAGACTTTGACTTTAAACGCTGGAAGGATTTGTCAATAAAATAATAATAAAAACAACAGTACATTTTTAAGTTAAGTTTTTAGCTTAAGCCTAGTCAACACAACCACAACAGTCGATGCACAACCTTTCACTTTTCTCAATCCCTTAAGGGTTAGCTGGAAGAGATCCCTTAAAGGGATAAGTTCGCCTTTGTACATTATTTTCTGGTATCTTCATTGTATTTTTTTTTCTGTTTTATTTTGTACAATAAAGTGTTTACATACATACATCAATACAAACATTGACGACACGCTAGCCTAGTTGGGAGTGACCCTGCCTTCGAAGCTAGGGGTCCTGGGTTCAAATCCCGGTAAGGGCAAATATTTGTGTGATGAGCACGAGTATTTGTTCCTGAGTCTTGGATGTTTTCTATGTATTTAAGTATATATTTCTCTATATAAGTAAGTTTATCGTTGTCTAGTACCCATAGCACAAGCCTATTTAGGGCTTAATTTGGGACTAGGTCAATTTGTGTGACATTGTCCCGTGATATTATTATTATTATTATTATTATACATACATACATACAAAATCCCAGGCGCAAAGATACCCATCACACTGGTCACGTTACCACGTTAAATTACGATAGACAAGCTTTGCACCAGGTATTAATTACATACATACATAACATCACGCCTTCATTCCCAGAGTGGGGTAGGCCGACTACAGAAATACCAACAACTCTAAAAAGACTTGTTGATAATTCTGTAACCACATTTTGCACCATCAGGCCAAGAAGTTTACTAATGTATTAGTAATAGGTTGCAAGCCCATCGCCTAACAATACTACAAGCCCTTATTCCCTTAGTCGCCTCTTACGACATCCACGGGAAGACATGGAATGGCACTATTATAACCCGGCAACCACACGGGCTAGGTATTAATTAATAAAAGTAAAATATAATTATAGGTATTAATCAATTTTATATTATATTTTACTTTTATTTGTGTATTAATATATTTTAATTGCTCTATTCTACGCAGTTGGCCGCCATTGCTGTCAAGTAAATATCAATCTATCTTTGTTTTGTACTCTGTATTGTACAAAAAATAAAAATAAATACTAATCAATGGCTAACTTATATGGGATTTCTTCCAGCTAAACCTTGGAAAAATAGTAAAAGAAATACCCTAGTGATAAATACACAGTCATAAATAAAGAAAAGTAGTAAAAAAAAATAGGGTGTAGAGATATTTCTGGACTTTACCTAAACCACCATTGCATAAGGTGCCCACTCGCCACTTATTCAACACATCCGCCCTTGGCACATATAGCTCTTGCGCCTCCACTCTGCCGGCCAATAAAGGCAAGCCAGAGGTGAGGGTCTGTTCCTCTTCATCGTATACTCCAGCCGGCCTGTGAAGACAACCGTGAGGTGAGGAACAGGGCCTACCCTTGGGAGAATTCAGGCCCGTGATGTCGCTACTCACCAAGAGCTCGCCACTAGCTACCCTGCGGCCAAGACATAGAACATAAGAACAATAACAATAAATAAAAAGATATAAATAAACTATTCTAAAACCAATATTCTGATATTCAGTCTCAATATTTTATCTTTTCAGACTCCGCTCCAAGCGCAGGCAGCGGGGCCGTTGTGGGAGTACCGCCCTCCTGGGAGCCTTTCTACTGCGTGCTGCAGCAGGACCGACGCATCCTCACGGCGTACACCAGTGAAGAGCTTGCTGTGAGTACTCTTCATTACAACCTTCAGGTTTGGCCGGAAAGACTCGACGACGCGCTAGAGCTAACCAACGCTGTGACCCCAACTAATAAAATAAAATAAAAGCCCAATAAGGGAATTCAGAGGCCCTTCTTTTCTCAATTTTCTTTTACAGCATTTTGTTATAATATAATAGCACTCGACTCTATTGCCAAGAGAATACGTCGTGCCTTGATCATTTTGAGCATGTTGATGCTCAGGGATGATGATTTAAGGTAAGGATTAACTAACGTAAGTTGTCGGGCATTTCTGGCCAAAACTGCACGCCTTATGTATACATACTAACATTTTACCCACCGTTGTCTGATATTTAAGACACCCAATGCCCAGCCACTATCGCTGTAGTCTTATAAATAAGACCTTGTATGTTTTTTTGGAAGATATTCTGTACTTCCACAGAGTTTACTTTCATTACGCTGATATATATTATAAATATTTAGCAACGAAACTGAACTGTTGCTTTGGTTTTATTTTCCAGATGAAAAAACAAATTAAGCATTCGATTTGGTTTAATTTTACACTAGGGCTACCTCGGACTAGCTATTGTAATATTTACATTGAGATCCTCATCGATAACTTTGATATCCCGGGTGATATTTTTAATTGTTTACCATAAAAGTACTATGTAGGTAGGTTCTGTGCCAATTAAGGTAGGGATAAGTAACGTAAGTTGTCGGGGATTTCTGGCCAAAACTACCCGCATTAATGGTGTGAACAAAATAGATGGTATTAATACCCAAAACTCAACTTTTTTTTTTGGAATATTATGATTTCTGTTCCGGGTGGGCCGGGATCATTGAACGGTGCGGCGTAAATTAATTGACGGTTATTTTTTAGCCGGAAGGATTTCATGCTAGGGTTTGATAAGTTTCCTATTTCCTTTATTTGTTTATCAATTTCGAAGAATGTAAATGTTATTTAATTTTACTAAGTACTTGTATCAATTTAAATCGATACAGCTTTGTCGAGGTACAGTCAGCAGCAGAAGTAGCTACGCAACCGAAGAGCTCAAAATGATCTGCACTTGACTGTATTGTCAAGAGAATACGTCAAGTTTTGAATAATATTCTAATCTTGCGATTCAATATTTAATGACCGGATGAGTTGAATAGCATGATTACTTACGTTGCACAGCTTTAAAATCTTCAGATTCGCTACTTTGCAAGTATGTATGTGTGCTAAAGGGAACATGCGTATTTTTTCTTCTTACGCTCTCTGGAAAGTGATAAGAAAGAGGAGAATAACTGTGGAAGCAAAACAATTGTCGTGTTATTTTTTCATAAAATATGAAGCTTTAAAAAGTCATAGTTCAGACCCCTGCGAAAACACTATACAAAATCGACGACAGGAATGACTTCACAGGCTTCACAGCTGTGGTTACATGTTTAAAATATTTATTTATTTATTTATTTATTAATCCATGGAAAACCAACAGCTTTACAAAAGAAATTAGAAACTAGAGTAACAAAACATAGCCAATTACAGGTTCTCACATTTAGCAATTAAGTAATATGAAAAAGAATAAGCCTAAGTTAAACGTTTAAACAGTGAGAGAGAGAAAAATACAATTAATTAATAACAACTACTACCTACAGGCCACCAAATTTTACTGTACGCAATAACTATGCCAACCAGCACCTGCACGCACACCCGAAAAATTTATCATAATATACGGACATAACAGAGAAATTTGCGTTTATTTCAGAATTAACTACGTTTAAGCCAATATCATTCAATTAAAATATTACTTAAATAAAATGAGCATGTCGAAAAAAAAATCTAAACCTTAAAATAAGTTTAGTTTTTTAACAAGTTTTGGTTCTATGTAAAATCCTAATAAACGGGATCCTCAAAACTTAGTGTATTATATGCTTTTCATTAGTGTATTATATTCTTCTCCTAAATGTTATCAATGTAACTCAATTCTGTTTTGCATGCTTGTCCCCTATCCTCTCACTATAAAATACTTTTACACGGAAAATTCTTTGAAACTATTGATAAAACATTTGGTTAACGTAATAAACTATCATAATGACTTTTATGAGAGGGTGGATTAAACAATAACATTTATAAATCGTGCAACAAGAGAGCGGAGTCGGGTTATGCTGCGAGTGTTGGCTTTGAATCGCGAGCAAGCGCAGGATTCAAAAATTGAATTACGAGAGTAGCGAATGATTCTAGGTTAGAATCCTGAGTGCAGCGAGGGATTACTCGAGATGCAAAAAACTTTGGTCTCGTGTTGCATATACAACTTTTCACCTCAACAGCGCAAAAATATCACGTTAAGGTAAAAATAACAACGCGGTGAACATTAAATGACATCACCAGCTGCCCGCGCGGCGCCGCAACACGACCTTAAAAAATATATGAAAAAAGTTACTCTGTCTCACGCTCGCAGCAAAATCGAATTTGCTCACTGTCTTTAAACAGCAAAACCGGCCTTTTGTGAAATAAATATTATTTAATTCATCTGTTCCAAAAGTAGATAGTACCTTCTTGTTGTAGCTGTATTTCGTGCGAAATGTTGGATTTTTCGAAGTACTGTATTTTTCACTTTCCATTTATTTATCCTTTATTGTTCAAATTGTACTGGGATTTTTTATCAGACTAAGAAATAAATAATATCTCTTGTAACTACTTTTTAATTTTTGATTTATTGTATTTCTCCCAAATGTATTAAATAACGTTGTTTGATACACATGTGGAACTGTCATCTACACTCGTCCTGAGGTGTGAAATGCAATACTTTTCGTACTAGCATCAGAATGTAATTATACATCGAGCAACGACTGTGGCAATCATTACGAGTATTAATTACGCCGTTTTCGGTTACTTTGTAAAAGCGGTGACACGAGCACGTTCGATGACAAACTAAGTGGCGCTAAAAAAGGTTCATTAACATTTTTTATTATTAGCCTATTCTAAGCTAATTAGTTACTACTATCCAAATAAATCTGGATAAGAAAATGTTGAAACATTGAATCTTGGTTTAGTTGGACCGTTTACTGCAAAGTTTCACCTGTATTGGTCATAATATTGCATCAAATAAACATTCAAATTTACATCTATCAGGGGGACATTATGCAGTTCATTTAAAGGCGAGAGTAAAGAACAAGGGGGTTACCGTGACATTGCTAAGCAATTAAGTTTAGGATGAGAGAAAGAGGCAGTCGTGTAACAGCTATAGCTCTGTCTCTTACACTTATCGTAAACTATATTTCTTAGGCATTTTACTATGGGTACAAAATTAAACCGAAATAAGGTCGCTTGGAAGAAAAGTAGCTGTAACTTTATTTATTACCTAATAGCACTTGGTAAGAGACAAGAAGCCACCTTAGCCTAGCGTATTTTTTCTGTACGAAGATTCAAAGTTGTTGAATGAATAACGAGGATTGCTTTAGTGGCTTAGAAAGTATGGATTTGTTTTAAATGCGTTTACTTTTTGCAATTATGGTGTTATTCAATAAGTTACATGTTACACATACGTATGCTACGTTATTGAGATTGGATATGAAGTTTATGAATTACAAGTTATAGTAATTTTATCCTAGGGAGCCAAAGGTTCTCTACCTGTCCATTAGGTACATGTTGAGTTAGCCTCTTGTGTCGTGCAAAGTAAACTTTAAAGTGACCGAGCCAATTTGCAGTATAGTCCAGTCATTTTATGGTTTTTAAATCATTAATTTAAAAAGAGCCTGATTTTTTTTACTTTATTTTTATAAGATACTAGCGCCATCGGCTTCGCCAGCCGCAATATTTTTTCTTGTCAATTTATTTTTTATTTTTGAAATATTTATATATATATATATATTAATAAAAAGTATCCTATGTTACTTCTAGTACCTCCCAGAATATGTGTACAAAGTTTCATGATGATATGTCAAGTAGTTTTTGCGTGAAAGCGTAAAAAACATCCACGCTTTCACATTTATAATATTAGTAAGGATTTCTAATACACTATATTCATGAATCCTCAAAAATTTCCACCTGGAAGTAAGTATATAAATGTACTGTCAAGCAAATACCTTTTAAAATTAAAGTAGTAAATGTAATATGTTTAAGCAAGCATATTAATATTTTTGTCTATAATGAGTAGAAGGAGAAATCTAACTAAATACTTACACGGAAAGCCACTAAGTCAGCTAAATTTGTGGCCCCGGTTATATTTACACTTAAATGAAGGAAAACGTAGTAATAAGTAGTGCTTTGACAAAAATTAATTAAAACTATGTAACGAAATAGATAGATAAAAATATCCTATTAAAAATCGTAGTATTATTTTTTACCATAAAATCCACCTTCTAGTATTATTTAGTATGTGCTTGCAACGTTTATATTTATTGTAATCAACAAAGAATGAAGAAAACTATGTTTCATTTATATAATTCAACATTAATAATGTTGTCGTTTAATCAATTTGGATAATAAATTTATTTTCTTAAGACAAATAAAACAAAAATAAAGTAACGAAAGAACTTACAAACTTACTTAAAACTATTCTAATCTAACAGACCGCTACCAGTGGGCATCGTTGCCAAAATGCTGGCAGCATTGCCACGTTTAATGGCAATGCTTAATCTCTGTGCCAAGTAATAATAATAATAATATAAATGAAATAATGCTTAATTATTTCTTATGCGATTCATCTAGAATATAATAGGTCAAATATTAAGTAATTAATGTGAAAAATATGTTATTTTTTTTTTACCCAATTTGTTTTTGGATTTTTTAAACTTTTTATTTAAAAAAAAACTTTTTATCTAATATTTAGCTGGATTATGTTTCTGCCTAACATAATTACCAAAACATCAATATATACGATACACAAGAGCAATCAGCGATTATACATAATTTCCATTCATCATACTAGCGTCCGTCAACTGAGTGGGCTAGTAGTGTGCGCGTCCGACGCTCTGCCTGCGAGCAGCGCCCAAGCAGCGAGCCTCCCTCGTGGCGTAGCCTCAGTCGTATGCTCGGCACAGGCTTAATAACTTCTAAATTAATTAACATATTGAAAAGTTTAAACTATTTTCTGGACCATTTTGGGCTTTCTATCCCTTAATGTTAACATATAATTCGCAAAATAAAAAAAGTCGTGGAAAACCTCCTGGGTTTTTGATAGAGAACAAAAACTTAGTTATAAAAAAATAGGAAAATGTTCTTAAAATACCTATGTTGAGCGGGCAATAGTATGGTGCCAGCATCAGGTATCCACCAGTTATAACATATCTGACGTAAATTAAGAAGAGAACACTGAAATTTTCGTTGCTTAATGGATATGGTGGTAGACCTTGCAGCAGCAGTCAGCTTAGGTCAAAAGTTCGAGTTTTAGAGAAAGGTTCTACTTGTATGTATACACCACAATATTTATAATACATACTTGCAACATTTTTAATATTCGTAATGAATGACCTCTGTCAAGTAAATTAATCATTCCTTAACATATTGGCAATACAATCAATAAAACCGGCGCGCATTTAATTTCGTCCCTTGTGTAATATCGCACCACATTCCGTGTGTTTTATTCTGTCCGCGCGATACTCGTTCGGGTCGATAGGTAAATGGCTCCCAGCGTTTTTGCGCCTCGTGAAACCGGATGTGTCGTTGCTTAATCCAATGTCCAATTTAGCGTCACACGCAAAGGACTTGTAATACTTTATAAATTCTTATATAATTTCGCTGTTAATTAGTACACTATAACGATTTTATATTTTTTTTGGTCTATTTTTTTTATATGGCAGCTATTACGAGTGTTATAATTGTGTGCACCTGCTATTGGTGTTGTCACTTATCTGAAACTAAATAGAATGAAACGCATTAAGATACTTGTAATCGTGTATTTTAAAGGAAATTGAAAATAATGTAGCGGCATTTTTAGTAAAAGTACGAAGCAAGCATGGAATATTCGATCAGTACTGGGCCTATATTCTACAGGGTACAACCATACAGGGTGTTTATTTGGTCAGCAACTTCCACAATAGGGGTTACTATATTCATGTTTCTGAGCTCAAAAAAAAAAAAAAAAAAATTTTTATTTCAAAAGTCGAATGAATGTTCTCGTTATTTTATAAATCCTGGTCTCTTGTTTCTGTAGCTACGAAGGTGGTAAGCCGCTTATCGTCACGATGTTATTGCTTGATACTACCCTCACAAAGCTATGCGCAAGCGACGTCAGTTCCGTGTTTGTTTCGAAGCGAGTGCTTGTTAAGTAAAGTGTTACATCATTTAATTGATTAAAAAAATGTCTCGGCGAGAAAATTTACTTCTGGACAGTCGTGAAATGTATCGAAATTCAATTGTTAAGGGGGTGAAAAGGGGGTTGAAGTTTGTACGGAACTCCGTAATTTTTCAAGATCGGAGCATGAATTTTTGATTTTAGGCTACTATTAACAAATAAAAAATATTAATGTCAACAATTTTGTAAAAACTTCCCCTAAGGGAGCGCCACAAATCAAAAACAAATACAATTTGATTTAAAACTTTAATCAAATTGCGTTCCGAATTAAAATGCAACAATTATTCATTTTGATTTGTGGCACTATTGCATAAAAGCAGCGATGTGCAACTTGAAACTTAATAGAAAAAATGCTCTTCAATGCAAATAGTGAGACAATTATTTCAGCGATTTCTAAACTAAAATCCTTAGGGAATGAAAGGGGAGTTGGTAAGTTTTTATCGGGGAAAATATTTTTATCATCAAGTTTACTTGAGACTTAGTAGAAAAGCTCTTTAGTTCAAATAATGAGACACGTACTTCAGTGATTACTAAAATTTAACCCCTTGGGGGATGAAAAAAGAGATTTTAGTTTGCAAAGGCTTTTCTATGGTCAAATTACTGGAAACTTAGTACAAATGCTCTTCAGTACAAATAATGAGACACGAATTTCAGCGATTACTAAAACTCAACCCCTGGGGGGATGGAAGGGGTTGCAAAGTTAGCATTGGAGAAAATATTTTTAGTGGCTACTTGTAACTAAGTAGTAAAGCTATTTAGTGAAAATAATGAGACATGTATTTCAGCGATTACTAAAATTTACCCCTCGGGGGATGAAAAAGGGGATGTAGTTTGTAAAGATTTTTTTAATGGTCAAATTACTTGAAACTTAGTAGAATAATGCTCTTCAGAGCAAATAATGAGACACGTATTTTAGCGATTACTAAAATTCAACCCCTCGGCGGAAGGGGGTTGCAAAGTTTGTACAGGAGAAAATATTTTTTATGCTCAAATTTACTTGAAACTAGTTAGAAATGCGCTTTATTGCAAACAATAACGAATATTTTTACTATTTATTGTTATAGCGATAATAGTATTTTTTAATAAATTTACTTACAAATTTTCTTAAAACGTAGTAGAAATGCCGTTCAGTGCAAATAATGAGACACAGCGATTACTAAAATTAAACCCCTTGGGGGATGAAAAAGGAGGTTGTAGTTTGTAAAGGATTGTTTATGGTCAAATTACTTAAAACTTGGTAGAAGTGCTCTTCAATCCAAATAATGCAAACCGTATTTCTGCGATTACTACAATAGTGTTTAGACTACTGTTTAAAATTAAAAATATATTATGGTCGATGACTTGGAGAAGCTGCTCCTAAGGGAGTTAATTAAGAGTTTAAAGTGTGTAGGTACAAGAATTTGGTAATAATCAATGTTCGATACATGTATGAATATGAATATGTATCGCTGTCTATATACACCTAGAGTTCCGTGTATTTGATATAATTTTTACCATACTTATGACTAAAGAATTCCGGCGGTTATTTTTAGGGTATTTCTTCCAGCGTTTCAACCGCTTTGACTTCGGTGTCGCATTTTTAACCATTTCCCTGTACGAGTAGGATAACCATTTTCGGTTATTTTGAAGAATGCCTGGACTCCTAGAAAATAACCGAAAATGGTTATCCTACTCGTACAGGGAAATGGTTAAAAATGCGACACCGAATTCAAAGCGGTTGAAACGCTGGAAGAAATACCCTTTAGTCTTCATCATCAGGGCCTCTATTCTACTGCGTTATAACTATCGTGTTGGACGTGTTTTAGAATCGTTTATGTCACAGTCACCATTATTGTAAATGACATGAGAGTTATCAAAACGTTGACAATACGGAAACACGTCAGAGATGATATCGTTATTACCGCGTTTCGTTTTCGTTAGTACCGCTAGTGTTCCTCTTCACCAAGAGAAAATACCAAATTTGCTGAATGTAAGCCTATAAAATTTGAGGGTTGCCGTCGATTCCTCATAGATCCTATCATCTGATCCTGACTTGGTGATAATGGAACCACCAGATTTCATATTTTAGATGATCATAAGTTGCTGACCAAATGCAACTTTCTGCTGATCAAAACGTCAATATTCTGCGAAACCGTTTAAATTACACCCGTTTAAATTGCAGTTAGAATCAAAATCATTTATTGAGTTTCCATAAGTACATAGTAATTATAGTAGTTGGCTACCTTTTTTAAGTATAGAATTTAGAATATACCTGTGCTAAGAGGCAGCCGCTCTTCCTACTCGGTAAGTAGTTAGGACTTAGTACAAAAAGAAGGAAAATATAATATGGAAAAATATAAGATAAAAAATATATACAAAAACATCAAAATTTGGAGACAAATTTAGGTTTGTAATTTAAATACATAACCTATGACTTATGTATATTATTCAATTGTGTGTATGTGTGTGTGTGTGAGTGTGTGTTTGTGTGTGTGTACGTGTATCTGCTTTTTCTGTTTTATTTGCTGTTTTTTATTATATTTTTGTTTAAAATTTACTTTAACACTGCTATGTGTAAAACAATGTGATTTTTATATTTTTTTCAATAGTGTTATTTAATAGGTTCTCGACTTCGCGATAATATTTGGTTTTCAACCAATCGGTTTTTTTTTGGAAGAAATAAGAATATTGTCGTTTCCTAATTTTTTTACCTCTTTTGACAATGATGTAATGTTTGTTAGAATTAGGGTTGTTTGGATGCCCGTAGACTTTACCCAGAGCGGCCTCATTACTATAGGATCGTAAAAAGTTAATCAATGTTACCCCAAATGTAACGCGTGCGAAGCCGCGGGCAAAAGCTAGTTAATTATAAAAGCTAGGTTCGGCTCTTTGTGATCCGCTTATATGGCGAGTGAAGCAGTGTCTTGGCGTCGTTTAAAAATAGGTACATTACCCAACACTTAAAGAGCAGCGTGTGTTTGATGATCGTCCCGCATTCCCGGCCGGGCAGCTACCAGTACTCCGATCTACTCCGAAGATTCTCGCCGGAAACTTAACTGATAGTCCACCCGAGCCGTACAGATCTCACGCTTGGCCAATGCATGGTCATACTTAGAACTGTCCAATTGTTGCAACTAGTTCAACTAACAACCAGTAAATTTGAGAGCCAACCAACAGAGTTTTTCTCTTAGTTGTCATAAAATGAATACAATAGTCATGTTATAGTTATATCAACCAAAGCTAATAGTAACAGCAGCAAGTTTTTTAGTGATTCGACTAATATCTTACAATTAGTGGTCTTGTTAGGCTCGTATAGAATCAAGACGCTTATGCGCAACAATCACAATCTTGTTAGAAGCGACCAGGATTTTTTTCCAGTGTAATGAAATATCTGCGCATTAATAAGTCTGAATAAACAAACCAAACAACATATTAATGCATTTGCAAAAAAACATAGTCTGCAATAAAGTGCCCATTACATTACAGATTATACGTGTTGAACTTGATATGAGTACATAAATTGTTGCACCATTATTAATAGATGTGAATAAGTACTAAACCGAAATTAGGATCATCGACCGGGTTTATTGTAATTTGCCGTTTATACGGGCGTGTGGCATAGCCCCTAATGGCCGACCGAGTGAAAGTACGATTCAATGTCGACCCGGAGAGCGAGTGCATGCGTACGCTCTATCAACGTTACACGGCGCTTGCTTCTATTTATCGTCATTCAACATAAGGAGAGACATCAAAAATGTTGCGCGGTCCGATATTTTATTTTTTTATTTTTTTTATGTTAGGGAGAAGGCACACGAGCACTCAGGCCACCTGAGCTGGGATTCTACAAGGTAATAACGATATCGTTTTTGACCCGATTCCGTATTGTCAACGTTTCGATAACTCTTATGTCATTTACAATAATGGCGACTGTGACATAAACGATTCTTAAACGTGTCAAACACGATATCGTTTTAACGCACCTGAATAGAGGCCCTGATGGTAAGTGGAATCTGAGACCCATAGACATTTGAATTTTATTAAATCGATTGTGTTCATATACGCGGTCTTAATTCTGCTTATTCTAGTAAATAGTTGAACTACTACACGCACCTGGTACGTAGATAACTGCAGATGAACACTCCAATCTGTGCTCCAGAACTTGATGAGGACAATCATTTCAAGTATAGTCTCTCTGGGATGTTTATTAACCGACTCGTTTTGCGATCCCGCAACAAGAGAATAAGCTTCGAAGTTGCATTTTAACTTGGTTCGTATTTTCCTATCCTATCAAAGGAAAGCAGGCAGGCTAATGTTTATTCCTAACGTTATGGTCAAAAATTTTATAACGGCAATTTTAATTTTTGGTCGTTCTTAATTATAGACGAAAATGACCGACTTAAAGTAGACGGTAACGTCTTTTATGCTAGCCTGTACGCTCTTATCTTCATTTTATTGCCGATGTATAAAAGATAAAATCTATTTCATTGCCTTTAATTTCCTAACTAATTAAATAAATCGTTTTAGGGACGTTATTTACTTTAGTTACAAGTAATTTGTTTAAACAGTGATGTGAAAACGATGTCTGATAACGTGATACATATCCAGTACTTGTAACTGTTAAAAATCTAGGTGTTAAAAAATTACTTTGGCTGCTCAAAAGTAACCATTTCCGTCTTTTAAATTTGTACCTTAATTGATTAAAATATGATTCCTTTGCGGTTCTCTTTAGCGAGTCATTTGCCGGGTATAGTAGAGCTCATTTGGACCAAATTAGGTCATGTACCCTTGCTGAAAGAATTACTTTCCGAGATATTCGAGCTTTAAGTTTTATTTCGAAAATACGGAACGTGTGCGGAAAAAGAGGTTTTTGCTCTTTAATTTATTTTCAGAAAACTAAAATGTCAGCGATTTCATATAATGACAAAATTTAAGGTTATTTAATAAATTCCAATAAAAATAAACAAAAACAGTAATTAGTAACTGCATTAAAAGATAGTGTTATTTATTAAATTAAAATTTTACGTACACTCGCACTTATTGGAAATCTTCCTTGGTTTACTAGCTACCTAATGGTGTTTTCTTTAGCATTTCAACGCATTCGAGAGAACGAAAGTACTAGTAGATGAACAAGTGAGGTAGAAATTGTTTAGCACGGTAGCTATGTCCCGTGTGGCGTGGCTTCTAAAATAGGAATAGCGTACAGCAGCAGGAGTAAATTCTAATACAATAACCAAATAAGACGTAGATGCAGAGCCCTCGGTGCTCGAGTCCAACACTCAAACCAAACTCGTTTTCTATTTTTTTTATTTTTACTTATATTATATCCGCCATATTAGACCAATAGGCCAAATTCGGTCCTCGTGGTCACCCCGTGGTGACTGAATAATGTGTAATATCCGTGCGTGGTGTTGTGATGTACTTGTCGTACTGATGTAGCTGTGCTGTAACCCTAGAGATGCTGCACTAAATCAGCAGGATGTTTTAAAACAAAGGTAGCGGAAGTGCAAAGTGCTGCGTTCCGCTTCCCACGAAGATGAACCGCGCCACCTGATTGTTATTGTCACTGGTAACTTCTTAGCACTGTTGTTATAAGTCATACGTACTATGGCACTTGTGAATTGTCTAGGTTATGCAAGTTTAAATGTGGGAACTTGTTTAATTACTTATTGTATTCCAATAATTGATTACCTTTTGTACGAATACATAATAGAAAATAGTTTAATAGCCAGGTCGATTAGGACAATGCTTATCAAATACTGGTATATAATATTGGTAAAGAGATAAAAGTGAGTTTTGGAGCAAATCAAAGTAAGTTATGAATCGGAAATGTTTGGGACGTTTGATTATATGTATAATACAGTTTGATAGTTATTAATTATGTAACCAATTATATTGGTTATTAATTAATAATGCTCTGATGAGCCTGGTTGTGGCTGGCGCTCTTATATTAGGCACTCTTCTAACGCGATTATATTAGTTAGAGGTAAAATAGCGAAGATATCGCTAAGTGCGGTCCTTGTCCTGACGCGACTTCTGAGCTTGAGGAAGCGAGCGAGCGAAAGGAAATAAGGCGTGAATTTAGTTGCTAAATTTTACTTGTGAATTTAGGAGAAAGTGTGTTCGTTTTATATCAAGTAAAAGCATGTGGATCGACCTAAATTCTCTAAAGGGCAACCAAGATGAACAGTCTGCTTGCCGATATTGGCCTGTCAGTTAATCCTATTACTTAAAGCACAAAGCTGGTATTACGCACTTGTGACTGCAGGTAATCTGTTAGTCTGTGGTGCCCTTAAGAGATTATTTTCTGATTATATCCCCGGTTCGAGTCAGTCTCAATTTTAAGTCCTTTACTATAATTAAATTAAGATAAATTGAAATTACTATTATTTTGTATGTAATGGGTTTGTACTTGTTGCACGCTACCGGACAGTCCTTCCCAGGGTTCTATTTGGACCGCAAGGTAAGATAATGCCGTGACACCGCTACAACACAACACAATAATGTGAGTGCAACAATCTTAACAATGTGTATAACGTATGTTACCTCTAATATTGTTGATTTTACTTAAAAGTGTTTCCTATAGGTATATGATTAAATTCCTGACTATTAAACAATAGCAATGCTAGTTCCTTTTGATATCTATATTATAAACCTCCTCGAATTGACACACGTTGTAAAAACAACATAGGTATTCGTACCTACTCTCATAACTTTTCTTATATTTTAAATGTGTAATCTATATATATATAAAACTCAAAATCCTGACTCACTGACTCATAAAAGCCCTGCCTAAACCCTTGGACCTAGAAAACTGTTTTTTTACAGGTGTTGTTTTTAAGACCTAGCCGTGGAATAAGAATAGTAGATTGTACAACAAGGGCATAAAACAAACCATTTTATCCAAGATTTATGGTATCCATCTGAGCCAGCAGGCGAGGGTGGATAATTAAGTCGAGCATAAAATGGGTTTTAAGACCGAGTTATACACCTCGCTTTTCACTTCAATTACGAGCAATAGTAATAATACAAAAATATTTTTCTTGGATTTAGGCGGCAATGTCTGCTCAATAAGTTCTTTTGCATTGTTAACCATTAGTGTGTGTTAGGTGTGAGAATTATTTCCTCTTCACTTGACAACATTTTAACAAAATTCCGTAACACAACAAGTTTAACAATGAAAAAAACTAATTAATAGTCCAAAACGAGACAGCAACCTCTTCCCGCCACCGTATTTCTTTTAAAACCTTTTTAAACCCTTAAATTGGCAAAAATTAAAAAAGTGAATTCAAACCCTATTTGATTTCGAACCAGCATAAAAAAATATCAATCCAAAAAAAACAAAAAGTGAGCATTATGGTATGTATACTGTGGTGCACACTGCCAAGTTAAGAGGCCGTATACGAAATTTAGCCAGTTTTGCTTATTTTCGTGATTTTACAGTTTAAATACTGCTTTTCTATAAGTTTTAATGCACATCATGATATATCAATTCAGTTATGATCGAATAAATGAGTTACGAATGAATGAGCTACTTTTTAATATTGATTTTGTTTACAAGTACAATTTTATTTCAACACAACAAATGTACATCATAACATATCATAAAATACAAATATTAACTAAAATAAAAATAAATTAAAACAAATCAAACCCCTCCAACGAACTCACTTGTGGCATCGAGCCCAAGACACTCGCAGCGTTTCCTCTCTGCACCGCTAAACTCAGCCTTTGGGCAAAAAAGGAACCGGCCCGAGGATCGCCACAGACATGCACCAGTTTTTCCGACACGTCTTTGACGAATTTTTTCAAGTCTGAAGACCACGGACCGAAAGTTTCGATGGCGAGGGCCGCAAATATGTAATTTGAAATTGAAAAGGCGTATTTGCGGCGTTTGAGAATTTGGGCATTGTCAGAAGCATATCCAGGAGTGCCAGCGGAGCCTTGAACATGAGACGAGGCTAACGTGTCGACACATGTACAGTCCCATGTTAAAGGCCGTCTCAGATGCCACGGCACTAGAGTACATCCGTCGGGCCTCTTTCCATCCGAAGACGACAAACCTGGGGGTTCCAGAATTGAGGGAATAGATACAGAAGTAAGGGCCCGACGGACAAGGTCATTGAGCGATGCATGCCTAAAAAAACGGCCGGCACTCATCTGGCAGCAAAGGCCGTGACGACCCAGTTCATCCACGGGCTGAGAACAGCGGCTACAAGGATGAGGTTCACAAATTTTCAGGCCGAGTCGAAGGCAGACGGCAATTCTCAAACAATTATTATCCAAAAGTGACCCGAGGTTCCTAGAAGGAAGGGCATGAAGCCAGTGTCCCGATTCTGGTTCGGAAACCGCTAACAAACGGGCCCGCTTGGAAGTAATTTGGCAACTTAAGAGGTTGAAATGAATAGATTTTACACAAATTAAGTCCCAAGCGGCTTGACTGGTCTTTTCGACAGGGGAAATTTCCCCAGGGTTACTGGTACTCCAAAACTTCTCTGCATCCGACAAACACTATATCTGTTCAACGGTGAGGTTGGGAACATTAAGAATCCCACCGATGAGGGCGAAAGTGCTGTGGACAGAAGACAGAAAGGCACTAGAGGTACGAATACCAAGACCACCAAACTTCACAGGGAGTGTAGCCTGAACCCAACTGGAAGGTGAAAAAGAAATATTTAAAATTTTGCTAATAGTTACTTTCAAAACGTTATCAATATCTGAAGAGAGATTAGTAAATTTCCAAATGGGGCAGCAGCGAAGAAGGTAAATAAATTTTGGAGTAAAAAGGCATAGTCGTAAGATGTGCAAAGCGATGTGAGGAGTTATTTTAAAAAGTAAATCCGAGGATTGATGAAATTTATTTAATTTTGAATTTAGAGTAGAGGGGATAGCATCTTCAAAAATTGGAGCTCCAAGTAAAGACAAAGAGGTACGAGACAAAATAGAGATATTCGGCAATAGCGAATTAAAAGTATTGATAATTTCGTTTCGAATGACGGGGGAAATGCTCTCAGAAACGAAAATTTCACACTTATCAAAGTTAAGAGAAAGGCCGATTTCAGAAAAACATTCAATAATAGATTTTAGGTCATTTTGAACAGAAGATCCTTTTCCCCCTAAAGTACCGTCGTCCAAGTACCAAATATTTAAATCCGAAGTAAGTTGAGAGATAATTGGGTTGATAGCCAAACTGAAAATGACTGGTCCAAGCGGGTCCCCCTGTTGACAGCCCACGCAAGATAAAATTTCGTCGTTTCCAAACATCAATTTTGAAGGAGTTCCATAACACTGTAATAAATAACCATAAATCTCAGGTAATTCTTTTTGAATTTCACGTAATAGAGCAGATCTATCAACCGAGTTGAAAGCATTTTTTACGTCAATTTTTAAAAGCACTTCGTAATTTTGATTTTCCAAAAATGTACGAGTTGCATGAATCGCAGCCTCAAACCCGCCTCTAACACCGAAACCCAGTTGTTTTGGGTTAACTTTCTCAGTAAGACGGGTTTGAAACTCACGACAGCACAATTTTGAAGCCAAACGACGCAGCGAACTTCCCACCGCTATGGGGCGAATGCCGCCATCTTTCTTCTTTAAGGCAATTAGATTAGCCCCGTAAAGAACGGGAGCTATGTCACTGCAAATTTCTCCAGACAGCATTAAATTGATGAGGGCGGTTAGTTCTTTAAGAAGAGACTCACCAGCGTCGCCTACTGAATGGCAAGTCAAATCCTTCAGATGTTGGGGGAAATGCCGTCAAGACCAGCTGCCGAACCGTTAGGAAAGGAGCGAATTGCTTGAAAAGTAGCTGAAACAGAAATTTGTAGAGGCAGTTGAGTGACGGGTAGCGGTGGGGGTAGCTGTAGAACCGACGAAGCAACCGGGTGTTTGTCTTTAAGGGCGGAGAGTACTGAAGGAGAAGGATTGGCTAAGGTGTCGCTGGAAAAAAGGAGTTTCGCGGCACCTTTTATGTCACCATCCGAAACTTTATTTTCTATTTGTTTGATAATGCGGTTGGAAGAAGAAGAAAAAGGTAAAGGATCAGCTGAAACTGTCAAAAAATCAGGACTACATATATTTTTTTTTATTATGGAAGTTAAAGATTGTTTACCTTTATCAACTGGGATATGTAAATTCTTATATATAAAAGTAAGTAGATTTTCCCAAGCACTAGAGTTATTATCAGCCACTACCTTTGCCAAACACACCGACAGACTTCTAGCCAAGGCTTCACGAGCTCCCTTCGGAACCCTCTTAACCACTTTCGTGTTCGATTTTAAGAATGCCAACCGTTCGCAGAGGGGCCTTGAAGAATCCCTAGGGAGGGCTGAAAAACCAGGCTGGATGCCGAATGACACATTGTTAGGACATGGAGAGTCAACACTAGTAATATTGGGGACATGAACTTTGGCACAATGAATATTTAAACCACGTCTACCCTTATATAACTTACTATCTAAACAAATTGAACATTCTAAAAAATCTGAAGGTCCAGCCTTAAAAAATGTAATATAAAAAAAAACACGTTTTGAAATTTTTCACCAACGGTCACAACACAAAAACACAGGTTTCCGTACGTGCACGTCGCGTAGCAACGTCAGCGTCCCAACGTCAAATTCAAAACGTTGGACGAATCTTGAAAATAAAAAACGGGATAAAAACCCCGCGTAAAGACTCAATAAGGATCCAGAAACGTTCCACAACAGAATTTAGGTTATTTTAAAACATTATATATTGCTATTTAATTTTTGATTTTTGGATTTATTTTTAAGGACATGGATTGATTTTGAACTGAAGTTTATTACTGTTCTTTTAATATTATGAAAGAGTGTTTTAAGAAGCCGAAATTTAAAACTATTTTTTGTCCATTTTCTATAAAATTTTACCAAGTTCATTTTTTTTTTACACAAAAAAAATATATAAAGGTGGTAAAAAGTAATTCATACATTTTTTGACAACTTTTATAGCAATCAATTGCTATTTTTTCATACCTTTAAGACGTCAAAACGATTCGTGAATATGCGATATTCTAAACCTCTCACAGCAAAACTCACGAAACAGTCGCCGGTTTCAGGTCGATTAATCAAAATTAAATAATAAAAACAAAAAAGTATTTCATACATTCGTTGGAAATCGAAATTATCTTTCGTGTTGCGCATTAAAATTTGTAGAAGTAAAGTATTTCAACAGTAAAATCACGTCTGTAAAATCACGAAAATCAGCGAAATCGGCAAAATTTCGTGTACGGCCTCTTAAAGAGGTAATTATTAAATAGTATGTGGTAACACTGATTCATATTGCCTTTTACCATAGAGTCACTTAATATCTATATTCTATTTACTTTTTTCCTGAATCCTGAAAAACGTAGGTATACAAATAAATTTCACTGCTAGATACCTATTAAAACGAAAAACGAGTAATATGATCCGAGCCATAAAGATAAATAGTTCAGCGTTAATGGTGTTAACATACGCGCATAAGAAATTGTGTTAGTAAATGGAAAGTAAATGCTACTCTCACGAACAATGTCATCGAATGGTTTCCATATCCTGGAGCAACTCATATTTTGTGGTGTAGCGGCCTAGCTGCTAAAAAAGTCCTTTATGCCGAAGTGGAACCTTGCGCCTATGTGTGTGGATTCGACATTTGAAGCCAGCAAATAACATCGAAACTAGAACCCACCGACATTTTACATATTTTAAAGGATCTATTGGAATAAAGCAAAGCCTGAATAATGCAAGTTTTTTTTTTGCTTTGCGGTAGAAGTATATAAGATAAGACATTACTCTATCTTAAAATGTCCTTGTTGAATCATAAATAATAAAACGATTTCTGAATGTATTTTTTTCTGAGTATTTAGTACATTTAAATGTTTGTAGGCATTCATTTACCTACCTAACTAATCTGCAGAAGGGGTATAAAGCTGAAGTATTTTGCTAACTTGTCCTTCAGCTTCGTACTCGCTTCTTCGAATAAAGTTAAAAGTTCACAATTTTGATTTGACTTTCCGGGTGCCATTTCAAAAGCTCGCCATTTTTAGTTTTTTTACAGCTCACGGTGTCGCTATTAGTTACGTGAAAGTAATGTTGTTGTAGTATGGAGTTTCCGTTCTTTTCTATATGAGTAATTATATTATTGGGTTTATACCAACACTGACACGATCGCACCGTCCGGTTGCCACGGCACAACTGACAACAGGTCGCGACTCATGCAGTAGTGATGTTGGAATATTTATGTTGTTAAGGGATGAGCACTTCTAAAGTGAATGGCGATGGCAATTATACCTTCGGCCCGGACAAGTATATATTTAATGATCAATTTTGATGAAATGGTCCTAGTAACTTTTTAAATCTGATAATACAAGCAGTATTTCGTCTCTCGAGATTTTCAAATGGCACAGCTTGAACTTATTCCTGACTAAAATGAGGAACAGATTTAAAGAAAAAGGTAGCGTACGGACAGTCTACGGTAATTGGCCAAGGAGGGTTCAAAAAATAAAATAATAAAGATGAATAAATAATCACGTTAAAAATGTTTATGATACATTTAGGTAGATATATAAAGGATGCAATAAAAATAATTCCACTAACGTCTGAACGAATTTATGGATAATTAACAAACCGCACACGCAAAATCTTACTTTTTTTGAGAATAGCCGACAAATGTGCTTTACCCTATTTATTCCCCTTTAATGATTTTTATTAAGCTTGACTTTGTACAAATAAGTCGTAAGCCTAGGTCAGCAGTCTGCACTGCAATGTCGATCACTTCTGAGCTACAACCTTGCTTAATATATTATAGCAGTTGGCTCGCAGCACCTAATAGTTTCTTTTTACCGATTTTCGTCTTCGTTGAAGTAAGGTTAATGCGGTTTTGATTGTTAGTTTCCTTTGGCTAATATGTAAGAATTTCCGGTTAGGGTGTCTATGGCCTTGCACTATGGACTACACTTATTTACTTTAAAGCACTTAACACGTGACGTTTATGGAAAAATGATTTTGCTATGGACGGCAAGGGTCGCTTATTAAAAACCCGAGATACGCTATCTCAAGGGTTGTATCTGTAACGTATTAGAGGCTGTGGTATTAGCGTCGCCTACCCATTGTAGCCATTTCGATATCAACATAAATCAAGTTCCGTACTCGTAGATTAAGAATTTGTTTCTGTATCGCTTGCTGAATAATTAGAGAAATAATATTTGTAAGGTAGGTGTGAGGAAGGTGGAACGGGTTTCTGATGAAATACTGATATTGAGCGACTCTGCAATAATTATTATTTTCTATTAGTAATTATCCTGGTTTTGGACTGCTTTAATTTGATTGTTTTAAACTTACATTTCCGGCTTGCCTCTTACCCCACTTTAAGAACAAGTGGATTAGAGATTCCAAACTTTACTTAATGCCATCACGATTTGTTTCACTAGACCGGAAAGTGGCAAAAAGTCACAAGATTGTATTATAAACCTTTCATAGGGGTATTTCTATTAGTCCATTGAATCTGACGACATCTTAACATCTTAAAGAAAGTAATGTTTTTAATCTTACCCCGACAGTTTTCGCCAGGGTGTAACGAGGTGTGTATATACTATAAATACACCTCGTTGTATAAAACCATTCTGGCTATTTTATTTTCGGCTCTTTTATTCCAAATTCTAAATTTGAGCTCCTTAAAATTTTACGTTTGTTTGCGCGGACGGAGGTCAGTCGTTGATGAGCTCTCAATCAGTTACCATCTGTCTGTGAAATCTTTAAATAGTGAGAGATTGATTTATAGCTGTATATTTTTATTTGTGTATCAGAAAAACCTTGGATAATCCTCATTTTTTGATCTCGACCACCTAAGGCACTATTTGTAAGTTGCATAACATTCTAACATAGACCACTAATGTTATCTCGTTCTATTTTGTTATATTCTGTTCTAAGTTTTCTATCTACATTGTTCGCAGATGCCTTATCCTTATTTTATAATTATACTAGCGACCCGCCAGCGGCTTCGCCAGCTGCAATTTTTTTTTTATGTCACTTGGGGGTTTGAAAAATAGATGTTGGCCGATTCTCAGACCTACTCAATACGCTCACAAAATTTCATGAGAATCGGTCAAGCCGTTTCGGAGGAGTATGGGAACGAAAACTGTGACACGAGAATTTTATATATAAGATATTCAATAAACGATTAAAACGAAAATGGAAAAGTTGTACCTTGCGAAATACCTATTAGAAGACCATCTTACCAGTACTGACTAGCATTAACTTAGGGGCGGACTCGATAATTGTGGGTTTTTGGACGATGTTGCCAGGAGTTAATATCTACACAAAAAAGTAAGTAGTAAAAGTTACCTTTTTAATTATTAGTCTGCTCGCTTATCGTGTGTCATTGTTATGTTTATGTACATGAGTGTCTGCACAGGGCCCTTATACAATCCAATTTGTTTCGCTTCTGCGAAGAAAAGCATCCCGCATCACACCAACGCAACCGTCAAGTCAGCTGAGCTATAATTAATTTACTTTTTTCGATCTTGTACCGTCACAGAATGAACCTTTTTTAGTGAGTCAAACAAGAGCGAGTTATACCAGAGATGCAACCAAGGACGTTCCGTCCGAGTATATGATAGTGTACTAAGGGCTGCCTTTTAAGTTGTGTCGTTTGCCAACCTCCCGCGATTATTTAAAAAAAAACATATGGCATTTTCATCCTTTTGAATTTAGAACTCGAAAACAAAAGAATGTTTTCAAATTGGTCGAATAGTTTTATTACAGCGTCTATTCAAAGGTGACAAGTCGGTTGTAAAAATGGAAATGTCTAAGGAAAATTTGCGTGCGGTAATTTTCTACAACTTTAAAAGGGGATTATCGCGACTTCAGTGCTTTGAGGAGATCACATCTGTGTTTGGTGATGCAGCACCGTGTCTTAGGACTGTAGAACGCTGGTACTTAGAATTTTTACGTGGGCACTCTAGCCTCAGTGATAAGCTTCGTGAAGGTCGTCCAAAAACCGCCATGACGCAAGAGAATATCGAAGCCGTGCGGCAGCTAATACTCGAAGATCGTCATGTGACATACCGTGAAATAGAGGCATCCGTGGGCATTTCAGGGACCACTGTCCAAAAAATCCTGCACGAAGAACTTGTTGTAAAAAAGTTGATCTCTCGTTGGATACCACATTTGCTTAGCGACGACCAAAAAACAGCCCGTGTAAGTTGGTGTCGCAAAACTCTGAAGCGATTCAGCCGAGGAGAGTCAAAACATGTTTATGATGTGGTTAGTGGTGACGAGTCTTGGATATATGCTTACGATCCAGATTCAAAACAGCAGTCAACTGTCTGGGTCTTCCAGGACGAGCCAAAACCGACCAAAGTCATACGCTCTCGGAGCACTTCAAAAAAAATGGTTGCCTCGTTTGTGGCAAAGGGTGGTCACGTCGCCACTATTGTACTAGAAGATCGCAAGACGGTTACCGCCGACTGGTATACCACTGTTTGTTTGCCACAAGTCATCACCGAATTTCGAAAAAACAACTCGGAACGTCGTATGATACTGCACCATGACAATGCAAGTTCGCACACCGCCCGCCAGACAAAGATGTTTTTGAACACCCAAAACGTGGAAATTTTAGATCACCCGCCTTACAGTCCTGACTTAAGCCCTAACGATTTTTTTACGTTCCCCAAAATTAAGCAAAGTCTTCGTGGTCAACGTTTCAGCTCACCCGAAGAAGCTGTTGACGCATACAAATCGGCCATTTTGACTACCCCCACTTCGGAGTGGAATAAATGTTTTAAAAACTGGTTTGAACGCATGCAAAAGTGTATTAAATATCGCGGCGAATTCTTTGAAAAACAATAAATGGTAATAATCTATTAGATTGTCTATACTTATTTCAAACGACACAACTTAAAAGGCAGCCCTCGTATTTAGAACCTTATCCAGCTGCTATCGCTGGCATCACGGTTGAGCTGTCCACCGTGCACATGTACGCCATGATTCAATACTTCCGCCGCGAGTGTGTGAGCGGCATTGGATCAATGTAATTGTTCATCGCATTCTACTATAATGCCATGTTATTTGTAATCGTAAGTATTGTTTGTTACCTTTAGGGTTATTTCAAACACTAGATATTTAATATGTAATGTTGTGCTAATGATAGCAAACCAACCAATCAGCTGAGTGTATGTGTATTATTTAGCATGATAACTTGTTACTAGCTCAGTTTATGTTGTAATATCTTCTTGATTCATATTTGAGGATACCTTTTATTGGCCTATCAAAGTTGTATAAACAACTGTATATCTCACCTGATTTTGTTGCTGTTGTCATCCTGAATACAATTAATACAAATATAAATAAACACATCACTACATAGTATAAAACAAAGTCACTTTTTCTGTCCCTATATCCCTATGTATGCTTAAATATTTAAAACTACGTAACGGATTTTGATGCGGTTTTTTTTAATAGATAGAGTGATTGAAGAGGAAGATTTATATGTATAATACTTTAATCCGGAGCGAAGCGAGGTCGGGTCGCTAGTATAAATATAAACCTAACCTGATGGGTCGTTGTTAAAAATATGTCAAATTGATCTAACTTACCCGACTATTTTTTTTGTAATATTTTAAGTAATAATAATCTCATCAAAAACATCAATGTGAAACTGAGAGCCTAGTTCAATATTATGATGAGTATAGTGAGGTGGCGTCCGGCTGCACTGTCAGAAGACTTGAGGTAGCCAACTCGAATATTGAGCTTCATTAATTATTACTATTATTAGCTTTGTGTCAATTATTTAATTGTTCAAATTTTATACGTTTAAATAGCAAACACAACAGGGCGACCAAATGGAAAAGGAATATTCAAGGACGCATCTCACGTAAGAATAATTAATATACAATTTTGAGTCATACTATGCTCTCAAATGCTTTACACGTTCTCATCACAAAGCCTAAATTCCTAAATGATCTACTCACTATGTCATCACTGTCATCTTATCATCAAACATCACGCCCGAGTCCTTAACAAACGTAACACTACGGAAATTATACTTGAAACGAAATGGTTTTAGGCTTGCGCGTGAAACTAATGCTTAAACATTTAGTGATGCTAAACGTAATTAGGTTTTGTGAATAGTAATTGTAAGGTTGCCTAAGTCATTTTGTAAAAGCTCGCAATCAGCTAGTGAGCGTACTCGTAGCTCGTAAGTAAACTACTACTGCTTGAGACCGGTTTGATAGATAAGAGTAAACCCACCTCAATAAATCACCGTGAATTCCGAGCGATTCTAGTTTTTTAAGAAGGATGTCGCGGTCCACACGGTTAAAAACCTTTTCAAAGTCGGTGTAGACCACGCCAACCTGTCCACCCCCTTCCATTTCATTAAGTACCAAGTTTGAGAAACATGCTAAGTTGGTTATTGTGCAGCGACCCGGAAGCCGTGTTGTTTATCCGATATGCCACGAGGATAGATAGTGTAATAATATTTTATTTATTCAACTAAAGTAAGAAACAAAGATTCTATATCTAGATTTAAATAGTCGATTCGATAACAGGTCATAATTTACACAAATTTTTACTTATTTGTCAGACCAATAATAACAACACGGAGAACACGAGAAGTTTGCCCCGGGTGAGACTCGACGGCAGCGGTCAGGCGGGGACCGCAGGTTCGAGGCTCCGTTGTTGGGCCGCGCCGCCATCTATCACCGAAGAAGAGACGGGAGAAGAACTCGAAGAGGATGCAGTTTCCTTACGAGCTTTACCACTGCAAGGTAAGAAAATTCTAGTTTTAAATTAGTTAAAATACGTACGTACCTACTGTCTGCCAGGTGAGTCTGATCTGCAGATAAGCGATTAATTATTTGCTTAATTTGCGGCTAACTGCACAGCTAGCACTTGTCGGCGACATCACTCGCACGCCGTCATATGATAGCCGTGCAGAGCAGTGCGAGCCTAATGTAAATACTGTGTGCGTGGGCAAATTAGCGGCGAAGACGACGGGAAAAAACTCATACAAAGGAACACGCCAACACTGATGAACCAGTGTTTAAACTACGAAGTTGGGTTGGGCTAGTTACACCATCTAGCGGTGAGTAGCGGCACCTTTTCTGCGGATGCCAACGGTAGTGGTGTAACGCGATGCAGTTTCAAGCTACTTTACAATAGATGGCGCTAAACACAGCGTACGACTTGCAACTTTTGAAGAGAATTTAGAGCCGCAGTGATAATTATATTGACTGAGATAGCAGTCTCAAGATTTGTATGACTTGATGTTTACTCAGTCGTGTGTTAAGACGGGCATCTTAGTCAAGTTTAATTTAATTAAGTCATGATATTTTTTAATTGCGTTATAACTTACGAGTATGTTATGTTCATATATGTTTTATTGATTACTAGTCATCGTGCCAGTTGAAGTGTCGAAATTAGTATTACTTAGTGTTACTATTAAATCTGTCCGTGCACAAGGCAGTGGGTGTGTTAACTCCTGTGCCTAGAAAATCCTGTCGATGAATTAAAAAATCGGCGATGTTATACATTCTATGAAATGAGGGTCGACAAGAGAAGGATAAATCGTTTTTTTATAACTTTGAATGTACAATACAATACAATACAAATACTCTTTATTGAACACCAAAAATTAAAAAATTAAAACAGAACATGGAACAGAACATTTAAATCATAGGTATACAACAGGCGGTCTTACCGTTAAATAGCGATCTCTTCCAGACAACCTTGTAAGAGAAATAACTGAGGACACAAATTCATGGCAGGCGGTGTAAACTAATTCGTTTAGAACTCAAACTAAATAACTACAAGAAACAATTAAATTACAATTTCACATTTGAAATTAGAACTATTTATACATAGACTAAATATAAATACATAAAGTAAAGAATTTAATAAATACATACTAAATACATATAATTATACTTCTACATAATTACTGGTAGATCGCGTCATACCCAAAGTCAAGCGGTCTACCAGTGACGCGATTGGTTTAAAAACAAAACGAATCGAAACGCTAGACAGCGAACGCATCTTGGCTAGGGGCTCTGAGCAAATGACGCTTGATTTATTTGGTTTGTGAAAGGCTTCGGATCTTTCTCTTGCTACTAACTTGCGTCAATTCTCTCTCGTAATCTCGTGTACAGAAAAGCTAAAAAGAAGCAGCCGATATTAGGCTTTAGTTTTTTGCCATTTGGCTATGGAACCCTACAAAGAGCTGTATTGTATTATTTTCTGACTACTTATGTTCTTCTCTCGTCTTTCTTTCTAACGCGTGTGAGAGTAAGACATGGTAATACTTGACAATAGTTGTCAATCATTTATGATATGATATGATATTTATATGACATGATAAGTATGTATTTGAGATATGAAATTTATTGTAAATTAAATGGTTTTAATTAATTATTTACACTTTAAAGTCTTTTAAATCTTTCATAAATGAAAGTAACTTAACGATGGTAAGTAACACGATCTTTTTTTTTTCTTTACGGTATTATGTCGGCCCTTTTTGATGGCGCACTTCGGCATGCTTACGGCTTTACGATCAACAGACGACATAGAATGACATTGATCGGCTATCTTTCCTCCCTGACGTCCCTACGTTAATGACAAGTAACGCCAATCCGTCAGAATGCATTTTATACATAAAATCGGTTAAGAATGTTAAGACAATCTAAGAGGCAAGTACAAAACTAGTTTCAAACTTTTTACTCTAAAGAAAGTGCTAGGGTAACTAAAATAAACTGAACATAATAGGACTAAGTAAAACTTGCAATAAAAGATACTAGGACTAATTGCTTTCACAAAACGGGACCTAACGGTCTTTTAGTACAGGGGAGTTATGTATTTCAAGACAATTAGTTTGTATTACGCCTTGAGTGTTACCCTGTAATGTAGCTGTAGCACGTTGATTCAGCAGTCTACTACCTAGCATTTAGTGCAGTCGAAAATAAATTCCCGTCGAATATCTAACGGACTCCTTTTAGTGCTTTTACTGTACTGTTTTTTTTATCGATTTGTTTCTACTCTTCTACCAACTACCGTGCATGCTGCTGCTACCTGTTTATTTTTTAATAGGAACTATATTTACTTCATTCGTAATCAAGGTAGGTACTGTAGGGGATTTCAATTAAAACATAATTATCTGGCTTGATGGAAATCGTTTTATTTTAACTTTATAGATACTGCTTAGAACATGCCCGTGCAGCATCACGGCCCGTGGGCGACTCTCTGTTCTTTCATAAAATAAACAATCTACATTCTGACGCATTTCCTAACTGAACTTTGAAAAATTAAATATAAATGCGACAGCTAGCTTGCAATAAGTTTACGATCACGGGTTATCGCAACCTTATTGCATTACAGTCCGCATCCATACTGGACCCGAAGGCTAGTTCTTAGCTGCGGCCGTTAAAGTCAAGAGATGAAGCTAGAATTGATTAGGTCGGTACTTAAATCGTCAGGCTGCAACAATGAGCGCGTAGCATGACGTCGCCATCCCTAATCGATTCCGTCTCCTCCGCGTCACGCTGCATACTTGCCACTGCACTTATATCGCCACGGTCTAGCTTCCACGATTACTAAACTCCTTTAGAGGCAACAACCAGATCCCACGGCCCTTTTGTATAGAACTCAGGCTCCGAATGCTCCCGGCAACTCCACAGTGAAAGAACAAACAAGCTCTCGTACATTTTAGGGAACGCGGACTTGTTTTAATTTTATTCTAGAGTTTATATTAGAGTGATATCCTTTTTAACTGCGTTAGTGTGGTAAAATATGATCACCATCTGTGGATATCTCTTACCGCCTCGGCGTACTACTGTTTTGTTTTATCGCTTATTTACTTTGATTCGAATTACTGTCCTAGTGACCTACCCTCATTCGCTCCGGGTTAAACTGAATAAAACATAGCCTACCTATATTAATCAGGGATATTGTACCTTCTTATAAGAGATTTGCAATACAGAAATAGATACATTTTTTACAATACATACATGTATAAAGTATATTGAACACTGAATACAGTTCCTTATAGGCTAATAATGTTTTGCATAGTATATCCATTTTTTTTGAAATTTTGCTTTGCAGTATGTCCCTACATATCCAAGTCGTCCTCTCCTCACCAATCTGCGGTACCCAACAGCGTCCACAATAGTTTTATTACTTATATTATTATTTTATTTTATTTTTTATTGAGGGTTACATTGTAGCAACAAGTGATACATTGTAGCAAACATCTTAAATAGTCTATAGTTGTAACATAAATACGTATAATGCTCACTTAATTATAGGTATCCACAGGATGCAAATAAAACATAATATACTAACAATTAAAACTTAAGTTAACTTATATCCTGTAAACTAATATTGTGGAATGCAATAAAGATTGAGTTATATATTATTTATTATTTTTCTGTATTCCAGAGAATTAAAAAAATACATACTTAACTGATACTCTATAATTTAGTTTAGACTTCAATGTAGGTTCATAGATTAGTAGGTATAGATACAGGGTTTAAATCCCGGTAAGGGCAAATATTTGTTTCCGAGTCTTGGAGGTTTTCTATGTGTTTCTCTATATATATATATTTATCGTTGTCTAGTACCCATAGTTCCCATAGTTTAAGCCTAGAGTTTAGTTTGGAACCAGGTCAATTTGTGTGAGATTGTCCCCTGATATTTATTATTTATTTAGGTTTTGCTGTTCATGTCCTTAACTTAACATGATAGATTAATTGAATAAAGATACGAGATAGATGGGTTACGTCCGCTCGGGCCGATGTAAGATTTCTTAGAGTGCATGCATCGTGCGCAAAATACAATACATTTCATTGTAAAGAAGCGGTCTATCTAACTATAAATAACTATGTTGGGTAACAGTTTTAGTAAAATACCCTCTCTGCAACAAAATAACAACATGTACTTACGAGTACTTACTTCGGTCACTTGTATCTTACAACATTTTACTCATCTCATCTTATTATTAATGCTTTATTTGCCGCACGTGACAATAATGCTCTATAAACTAAAAACGGGCTATTTCAATTTCCCGTTTGACAAGCGGTGTCGCAACGACAGCTGACATGGGTACAATTAGAGCTCGGCAGCCCCGACTGACGCTCCGGCCGGCCGACGACGGGCACCGTGTAATCTATCTCTTCATTGCAAGCGCTGGAAAACCTACGCAAATTGACAGAAATAATAATAATCAATAATACGATTATCTACAGGAAATATATTCTGAGGGACAGACGGTACGGTCGACATTTATAGAGCGTGTCGTCACCCCGGCGAGTCCCTCAGACTATCATTTCCGGTGGTTCGCATTTGGGTAACGGCGAGTAGTGCTTGCGCAGATCAGATATAATCTCGTAGCCAAGATCACCCATCCATCAGCAACTTGCTCTTCAATACTAGTTTTTTTTTTCACTTTTGTATATGGTGAAGTAGTTATGACAATCACAAGTGAAAAATAAAATTATATTATTTTTTCTCGTCTACCCACGTCTTAGGCACTTTACTCTAACAAAAATTTTCAAAAGTTCTTTCAAAAGTTTGCACAATTTCCAACAAAATTAAGGATTCAATAACACTTCACCATTATGAGTAGACTTCAATAATGTGGACTGAAGCAGAAAGAAAATAATACAAAAGGAACTTATTTTAAACCGACTTATAAAAAAGGAGGTGGTTCTAAAATTGTCGGTATTTTTTAATTGTATTTTCCTCAATAACTTAAAGGCGGCTGGACCGTTTTTTTCACTTTTTTATAGTAGCTCGTGCCTTTTTTTTGGAAAGCACCGAATCTACTCAATACTTAGTACTTCACGGATTGCTATCTCAACCCAGTAATCGTATCCGATTACTTTAATATATTTGCCGAGCAATTTATGCTCATCACAATGCATATGGTGAAGTATAAGGAGAATTCCTCAACACCCTCATGCATCGGGACAAGCCCCAACAAGCAAACTTCTCCTACGACCATCGATTTATAAGACTAAACGTCTTATAGGACCTTTTAACGTTTTGAATTTGACCACTGACCTTACAACAGCATCTTACAATTTGAGCTACAAGACTTTTCAATCCTATAGGATATATTCTCATAAACCTGAACAGGATAATTTTATAAGACTCTTACTAAATCATGGCTTTATAAACATGGCTTACTAAGCAATGGTGTCCTATTAACGCAATTAAACCATTTAAATATATAAAGGTCTTAAATCTTTCCACTTTAGAATACATAACCTTATAAAGGTTTTAAAAATTGCCTCAATAGGTCAAGCATTTATATCGTCCTATAAACGCATGTAATGAAAATGTTTACTCTTATTAAAGTCTTACTTCTTCCCTCTATAAGACATGAAATACTATAAAAGTTATAGAAATAGTCGCTATAGGCATGTACTATTACTTATTCTGTGCTATAGGTCAAGGATTGCACCAAACTTGCATGTTATCAGATTGATTTAAGTACATTTTACAAAATATACCTAAACCTAAGAGTATCAAAATAGTTTCTTTTCAACTTACCAGTCAACTCCATGATACGCTTTAAAATCGAAGATTGTGTTTGATTAACACCTTCTTCGCGTATTGTATACAATTTTCCTCGCTTGAGATATAAGCGGTTTTCTCGACATTTTTACCTAATAACAATCGTTGCAGACGAATTACAAAATGTAAGCAACAGTACACAAACGATTTGACACCACAGGGCTGGGATTCTACACGGTAATAACGATATCGTTTATGACGTGTTTCCGTATTGTCAACGTTTTGATAACTCTTATGTCATAATTTACAATAATGGCGAATGGCGACTGTGACATTAACGATTCTAAAACACGTCAAACGCGATATTGTTATAGCGCAATAGAATAGAGGCCGATTTCTGTGTTTGACACGCCTGCCAGTTGACAGTTGCCAAACGTAGATCACAATTTTTTTACTTTTAAAAATGTTTTCAGATTCTAGTACACCTATACCACGTGTCACTGCCAAGCTGCTGCTTACTGGTGCGTTTGGTTATGCATAGGGAATTAGTGCTCGACTCTTAGGGAAGCCGGTAGGAATCGAGTCAGAAGATACTCTAGTCAACTCTGACCTTGATGTAGCAAAAGAGTTAGAGCGGTTATTTACAAATATACCTTCAGATACCACTAAATCATTAACAACATCTCCTGATAAGGCTGAAAATTTATTAAGATCAAATGTGAAGGAATGTACAGGGGTGAATATTTGAAGATGAGCATATTGGAGGTGTAAGAAAAAAAACTAAATATCGACTCAGATGTGGATTTTTATCGGTTTTACTTACGAGTCAACGTATTAATAATACGTAAAAGCAAAAGGGACAGTAATTACACCAATATATATCTATATATTTAAGATTTATTTTTTTCTGCAAACGGTAGTGAGAAATAATACGTACGGTAATGAGAATTTTATGAATGGTAATTAGTACGGATGAATGGTAAGGATAATTTATGAAATGGTAGTGAGAAATAACAAATTTGTTAAGGGAATTTCGAAAATGGTAATGAGGCTGACGATGATTACACAAAAAAAAAACATTATTAATCATCTTTCCAAAAGTCTTCATGATTTACTCAAAAATAAAAACACGATAACAACCTTCCACCATAACAGTAGCTGTTAAAAATTAAAATATTTAAACTCCTCATTAGAAATTACTAGGGGAAACTTAAAACACGTTTGTTGTATGGGAGCCCCCTTTAATATAAACTTTGTTCGGTTTTTAGTATTTGTTGTTATAGCGGCAATAGAAATACATCTTCTGTGAAAATTTCAACTGTCTAGCTATCACGGTTCATGAGATACAGCCTGGTGACAGACAGACAGACAGACGGACAGACGGACAGCGAAGTCTTATAGTAGTAGGGTCCCGTTTTACCCTTTGGGTACGGAACCCTAAAGATGATGTACTTATTTTTTCCAGTATTGCTGATGAATTTATTAATTATTTACATGTTTTTTTTTCATTAAACAGTATAAATATTATACTGATTCTCATTACCATTTCAACATTCTCACTACCATTCGTCAAAATGAAATGGTAAAAAATGGTAATTATGAAAATGGTAAGAAGATATTAGGCAATATGTCACCGTTAAAGATAATAAAAAACATGTATCAATACAAAAGCGACCCAATCGTACATATTTTAGTATAAAAATTGTATAAAAATCTCTAAAAACATATCTTTGGATCCTCGAATGGTGTGGAGAAAAATATCTGACCAAAATGATTTCCGACTTGTGATTAGGTATTAATTTCAGCGCGAAGTCACTAAAAACGCGTGCGGCTCACTCCAGTCGCCAACGGGAACGCCATCGATCGGCGCTTTTGATCGTTGACAGTTTAAAAAAGGTGCGAAGTATTTTTTTAGCTGCGTATATTGTAACGAACGGTAGTGAGTTTCAGGCTCTGGGACATTTTTCTAAGCGATAAAAAATAACTTGAAAGTGTTCTTTAAGCCGTGTAATTGTAACGTTTACTAAAACCACTATTATATTATACAAATAATTGCATAAACATACAATCTTCAGCATAAAACCGTATTATTTTTAACAGAGACTATTCAAATTTGGGACTTGGGACACGACTGGTAGTGAGATTTGACGACTTTATGTATAAATTAATCATATTTTTATTTACAATTAATATATTTTATATACATTATTCTATAAAGCCAAAGTTATAAATTGTATAAAAACCATGATTGTTTAGATTAATATAATTTTAAATAGTTCTTTACTAATCGCCGCGTAATATGTACATCTTCAAATATTCACCCACAGATTTGTTTAACTTTTATGATGTAACTCCAAAAATTGTTATTAAAATTTTTAGGTCACTTAATCTAAAAATGACTGAAGATCTCTGAGGCCTCTCTGTAACGGTACCACAGTCCATCTTAGAGTTAACTGCTCCTTATCTAGCTGCTTTTTTTTAACAAGTGTGTCGATATTGGAGTGTTCCTGACCTGATGAAACACAGTAAGATTATAACCATGTTTACCTAAGTTAAGGGCAAAAACAGACCCCATAAACTTAAGACCAATTTCGATACTGCTAGCACAAGATAAAGTTTTTAAAAAAAAAAACTTAAAAAAGAGCCATGGCCAATTTACTCAATAAACATTTTGAAATTTGAATTTGAACTTTAATTCTTCGCCACTGATTTGCAGTAAACTAATCGCCAACTAATGTTGATGTATGAAGACAACAGTTTTTCAACGGCAAAGTCACGTTTGTCCCTCAATACAATTTTACATTCTTATACGTTTTTATGCCTCATTATTTTTATTTACCCCGTGTGGTTGCCGTGTTAGAATAGTGTCACTCCAATGTCTTCCCGTGGATGTCGTAAGAGGCGACTAAGGGAATAAGGGCTTGTAGTACTGTTAGGCGATGGGCTTGCAACCTGTCACTAATACACTAGTAAACTTCTATTAGCTTATTTGTGCAAAATGTGGTTACAGAATTATAAACAATTATTTTTAGAGTTGTTGGTATTTCTGTAGCTCTGCCTACCCCACTCTGGGAATAAAGGCGTGATGTTATGTATGCATGTAAGTAAGTTTTTATGGAGCCGAGGGCACGAGTCCGACTCGCACTTGACCGGTTTTTTTTACTTGTGGTTTTGGCTGTAGGGGAAGAGGGACACGCAACTCTAGCGAAAATGACACTTTTCGTGTTTAATATAAACGGTCTCTCAAATTCAAAAATTGTTAACAACATGTAGGTAAATCATTATTTTTAACCCTCAAATTGGGAAAGAATAAAAAAATCGTGAATGCAAACCCTATTCGATTTCGAACCAGCATAAAAAAATAACAATTAAAAAAAAAGCAAAAAGTGAATATTAAGGAATGTATCCTGTGGTGCACACTGCCAAGTTAAGGGTAAGAGTTATCAAACGATACCTTTTTCGATGTTTTATGTATAAATAATAATTTTACCGTTAGGTGTATATGGGAGGAAACCGACTTTTCTAATGATTTAATTTTAAAACTTTGCGTAATTTAAATGTAAATTACAGCTTTGTAGTATCCAGAGTCCCTGAGTAAAACTGCGCGCAGACGGACAGATGGGCATGGCAAAAGTCTAAGGGTTCCTTGTTAACTAAGGAATCCTAAATACGGGTTCGCGGGACAGCCGTCACAGCCACATATTCGTAGTTCGTGAGAGAGGAAACACGACGATTGACGATCTCGAAATAGATGACGGCTTCTCGTCCTGTGGACTAAATTGGGCCGGAGTCTGCTTGCTTCTGTTTTTGCCGCTCGTTTGTCATATTTCTTGCGTGTGGACAGTAAACCTAAGATCTCATTATAACTGTAAAAACGTCAAAGGGATAATATATTTGTTTAACATCTTATGCAATTAGATGATACAGCATAAGGCGGATACCCAAATCATGCAATTTGTCGAGACTACTAGAAGTACGAGTGTGTTCGTAGCGTTACGTTTGTCACTTGACATTATACTCATTGACCGTGACTCATAAACAATAGGGAAGTTAAGGACTGGCACACGATTGGCAGCGCCGCGTTCCTGTGAAGGTGCCCGTTGGAATACTAATGCGCTGCGCTCTGAGTAGTTCAACATTTCAGTGGTTTAAACGAACCAGGCGAGGAATGAGCCCGTCTGATGATAACCTAACTATGTTGCGGACTCATTGTTCCTTATAGTTTACAATAGCTTTGTTACGGAATAAGGGCTTCCTGAGCAACGTAATGGGTCAATGGACTGGATTTCACGAACCCATGTAGAAACTGACTTTGTACTTTAATGAATCTTACAAGTCAGCTGATTACAAATGAATTGTTTACAAAATAATGCAGCGTTATAATGGTACTTATGCAATTTGCACGCAAATACATTATTTTATCAACCCTCCCTTTTAAGTCCCTCTGATAATGGCCTATGTTTGTGAGAACAAATCTTTACGGAAGTTGTAGGTACCCAGCAGCCATGTGACTCGTCCAGCTTTCTGCACGGCCCACGCCACTTTGGAGCACAGCTTCACTAACAATATAAATACACAACAAATTAGAAATAACAGGAAAATTCAACGGCTGTCATTATGACGGTATCTACATATTTAACTGCCGACATAACGGTGGGAACAGTCGTCGTACTCGTATACACCTACCACAATGCAAGAGAATCAGATTTGGAATGTGTCCGGTTCATCATTCATCCGTAGGTTGTTAATTGTATTGTGTTTAACAGAAAATGAATATTTTTTATGCTTGTATGTCTAGGGATCTGTGGTCTAAGGAAAGGAATTCTTCCAAATCCTTAGTGGAATTGAGGTTTTGGTAATAATATTGAGATCCTGGCAGTGGCAACATGTACTCCAGTAAGGGAGTATTTTATAAAATTAAAAATACTTATAGTTCAGTGTTTTTTTCCTTGAGCCGGCCAAATTTATCAGGGTGCATGTATAATGTGAATTCAACAACCGCAGACCAGAATAAAGACGCGCTGGTTGCTGATTTTTTTAACCGACACTAGTCCGCTAGGTGCGCACCGCATCCACCTCAAAGTCGCTGCGGGCGGAAGGTGTGCGCATTTTTAATAATCTTACGCCGGATGTCAAATTTTCATACAATACGACTCTTTTGTAAAAAAAACAACAGTTTCAGTTACGGAACTTTTTGACCGACTTCAAAAAGAAGGAGGTCTTCAATTCGCCAGGATTTTTATGTGTTTTCCCCGATTACTCGAAAGACAAAGAACGCTGGGCTTGTTATATATTTTTTGAAATGAGTAGGTACACTTTCTAATTGGTCCTATTCTCAGCACGTCAAATATTATAGGAATACATACAATGACTTTAGTATTTTTAGTGATATGATAAGTCTAGCATTTGCTTTAAAAACTATCTTTCGGTGAAGTGGAACTGATGATGAAGACAACTGATGGCCACCGGTACTCCTCAACGGTACCTATTTCAAGGGTGGCGATAACATACCTCGATTAAGATAGTTGAGTGAAAAAGGTATTTGGTATAAAACGATCCAGCCAGAACCACCTACCAATCCATGGAATGTCTGTTAAATCGACAGGATATAGTTATAGCCATGAGACTGCGCTCCGGACACATTCCATTAAACAAATTTGGATATATGATGCTTAAAACACCTTCCCCAAATTGCTCAGAATGTAATGTACCTGAAGATGGGTACCACATTTTAATGGAGTGTACCCGAAACGAGGCATTTAGAAGCCAACTTCGCATCACTACAGACATGTTTTATGTTATGGGTGGCTGTAATAGTGCCTTAGCCTTCCCCATGTCGGACGAGGCCCGGGCGCTATTTAAGCTGGCTAAACTAGCGATTCTCAATAGAGCTTAAGATGTTATGTTGATTTTGTATATATTTGATGATTTACATGGAGCAACATAATCATGTTGTAATCAAGCTCTATAATAAAGAAAAAAAAAAAGATAGTTGAGCGACTATGACGAAGCACATCCAAATGGTTTAAACATATGACCTTGTCTTTCCCGCTGCGTTACTTGTTTCTTATTCATTAAGATGTGGGACGACATAAGAGTGGGTTACCTTCGTTTCGTCAAAAAGATTTTGCCAAACTGATTCATTTTCCAAACAAATCATTTTTTTTTAAACATATTTTTTTTGTTTTTTTAGTACTGTAATAGACATTAGGTATTTCCGACAAGCAACAAGTCTAACAAAAAACAAGTTTAAACAACCCGACCACAGTGTTTGCCGCTATATTTGTTTTAATGTAAGTACTCAGTGACACTTGCGACGTGAAGACGAATCTAACGAGACATCGCTTATTGAAATCGGCCCGTCCATACAACCTCTACGAGGAAACATAGAGTCGGACATACGCATACAGGGGGTTATTATGACCTAGCTATGCAGTTCATTTTACGGTGAGCGTAAAGAATAGAGCTATGGCAGTTACATAGCTCTGTCCTTTTCTCTGAGCGTAAACAGAACTGTATAGTTATTCATAATAACCCCCCAGGTCAAACACATAACCCTCCTTTTGGGCTTTGCCGCAGTCGGGTAAAAACAGTGTTAAATTGATTGAGCGGTCAGAGTTAATAGTAGGAACGGTACACATTTAGTACTTTGTCATTTTAACCTCATTTTTGAATTGTTAACTGTCAAAGGCGCTAAAGCGGCAAGGTATACTAAACTGTTCAAATTTAAAAGTACACGGGCACGTAACGGTCGATTTTCACGAAACATGCAAGTAAGACATTAAATTTAAATTACATACGTACGGATTCCTTGTCAAAATATCGAAACTTTGCAACAAAACTGTGACAACTTCTATTATCGCTACTTTGGAAATAGCTCAGGGCCTCTATTCAGGTGCGTTAAAACGATATCGTGTTTGACACGTTTAAGAATCGTTTATGCCACAGTCGCCATTATTGTAAATGACATAACAGTTATCAAAACGCTGACAATACGAAAACAGGTCAAAAACGATATCGTTATTACCTTGTAGAATTCCAGCCCAGTTATGTCGCAATAAAATATTCATCCATAGGTACATGTACTCGCTTCAGTGTTTCAATACTTATAGCAATTCATGAAGCATTATAATATCAGGTTTTTAGGGTTCCATACCTCAAAAGCAAAAAACGGAACCCTTATAGGATCACTTTGTTTGTTCGCCCGTCCGTCCGTCTGTCTGTAGGAACGCTTAAAGGTATCGAGTTGAAATTAAAACCATATTATTATACTCAAGTCTACAGTCCCTTGATGCTGTGAAAAAATCAAACTCCTAAGTTAACTAAAAAAAAGTTACGGCCATTTATGTAGGCACATTTTTGTCGATTCGTACATTTCTTATACCTTTACTTGTCATTGACAACTAGAGTGCGAAAGGAACTCCTAAAATATTTAGAAAGCAGGAATTGCCTTAGCCGCTTCTTTGTCGGATATTGTTTCTCTTACCTGCTTTTTGGATTTTATTTTTAGCTTTTAGGATCCAAAAAGGTTATTTTTCACGATTTTTTTCTTTTGATTGAATATATTACCTATTATGTTCACCTTATTTTGAGTTAATATCGAATAAGCAACCTAACCCGTGAAAATATCTGTTTTTTAAAAAGTCGGTGGGCTTATTGTTAGTTGAAATTTCTTCTTTCTGATGGTGTTAAAAGATATATTAATTACTACTCGTATAGTAAGTGTTCTCAGAAAATGCAAAGAAGCATTATGAAATAACAGGTAGAAAGGCCCAGCCCCTTCTCTATAAAATACCTTTAGATGGGCTATAATGTTCCTTAGGTCACTAAGGTAATATAAGTTATCTTAAAATAGCATCGCAATAAAAAGGCACCTACTTATGCATATAATTAAAGAAGATTCTACAACTTTCTCAAAATATTGTATATGTCTTACCATTGCTTCTTTAAACCATCCCCCCCTCCCCCTCGACTTCCTGACCTCAGATCGCCCGTAAACTATCTTTCCTTTCATTTTTGTTATATTATCTTCCTTGTCCAATGGGTTTCATCCTAAGTACTACTATTTTTTTTTGGTTTCAAAAATTATCGGCCCTGGTGTAAAATGCCCGGGCAACCTTAAGAATGTATTAAGTGAATATGAAAAAAGCACTCGAGTTAAACGTGAAGAATGAAAAACGGACACAATGCCTTCAATTAATTTTGTTGAAAGCTCATTAAATCAGGTACCAGCTCAATAAATGTTACGTAAAACAAACAGATTAAAGAAAGAGGGTAACCAACTCTTTTCGAAATTAAATTTCTTATCGATTGTAATTCCGATGTCGAGTCGAGTAATTAATGGAGGTCGAGAATTTGGTGCTACTTCAATGGTTATTGTTAATAAGCGGAAAATCACGTACACGGTGCGACGCGACGCCCCTACTCCTCTGAGTCAGTGGCAGCAGGCGGCGGCGGAGGGCGGCGCGCGGCCCGCACCAGTCTGTACCGCCGCTTGCGACCCGCGTCACATCGAGATACCGATTCCATTCGTTTTTATTAAAAATATTTTTCGAACTTTGTTTCGCTCGCGTTTCTTTTTGTACTCTCAAAGTAACTGTGAATGCGTGAATGGAGTGTAATGTTGCAAGTTGTGTCGTGCGTGACTGAGGGCCAGCGGTTCGGGATTTTGAAATCGGCATAAGGTTTTCTTATCGGTGCATGTAAACAAACATGGTAAATGATAGAACTAAACGTCGTTATAAAGCGGCTTCATGTTTGTTTAAACATAAGCTATTAAAAAGTTATTGGGCTGTAACGTGATTTAATATTTATTGTTGAACAACAATGACCATTATTTCATTGGTATAAATTAATTCATAAAAATCCGTCTAAGTAATTGAAATCTCTGCCATAAATGGGACTTTATTTTTCATTTAACATAATGACAACAGGTTTTTCCAAGAATCGAGAAGAAGTGTATCTACGAGTAGTCTCTGAAGTTCCATAAATATTATAATGACATATTTTTCCTGCTTGTTAAGAGGCCGTACACGAAATTTTGTCGGTTTTGCTACTTTTCGTGATTTTACAGTTATAGTACTGCTTTTCTGTAAGTTTTAATGCACATCATGAAATATCATTTCAGTTATGATCGAATAAATGAGTTACGAATGAATGAGCTACTTTTTTATTTTTGTCGAGTACTTATTAAAATGCGAGATTTAGGTTGTTTTAAAACATTATATTATACTGCTATATTTTATGGATGTTTTTTAAGGTAATGGATTGATTTTGAAGTGAAGTGTTTTATTTTTATGAACGAGAGTTTAAAGTAGCCGAAAACAAAAACAATTAGTTGCACATTTTCTTTAAATTTTTACAGTTAATTATTTTATTTACACAAAATATATATATAAAGGCAGTAAAAAGTGGTTCATACATTTTTTAGACGTCAAAACGATCCGTGATTATGCGATATTCTTAACCTTTTATAGCAAAATTCATAAAGCAATCGCCGGTTTTAATCAAAATTAAATAATAAAAACAAAAAAGTGGCCCATACCTTCGTTGAAAATTGAAATTATCTTTCGATTTGCTCATTAAAATTTGTAGAAGTACAGTATTTCAACTGCAAAATCACGTAAATCAGCAAAGTCGGCAAAATTTCGTATACGGCCTCTTAATCATCGCGATGACTCTACAATATTTATGTGATTAATAAAGTCAAGTTAACAACATTTTTAATACATATTTCATACCTCTCAGTCAAGGATAAGGCATAAAGCCATCTTAATTTCCAATACACATTGCGTGCAAGAATTTAACTCGTTCTTATCTTGATTGATTACCCACTGAATGTATAGGTACCAGATTTCAGTATTGTAGGTACTTAAATAATATATCTTTGACATAAGTCATCAGTGATTATAAAGTAGTTTACTTACGGAGTACATTAAAGTTGAGATCGATCATACGCTGATCATTTACGGTTGATGCTCCTGTAGTTTATATCACAGCACGAAGTCTCTTACCCACACCTGAAAAGGCTCCCTAGACGGCAGGTTTAACCTTGCCCGTGACGAATTGTAAGAAAAAGACAGTGCTGGCGTAACTTCAATAGTAAAGTTTGGTCAAAGATATATCAGTATAGTTTTTAATTTATGGAGTCCCGCCCCGCTTTTTAAATTTACGCGCATCGCATTTTAACTTAACAACGAACTATGAACCGGCGAAGTTTCAGTGAAAAATATCACCTCAGAAGCAGGTATTGAAAAAATCCTAACAAATACATGACTTTTCTAATGAAACATTGTTTTGTTATCCTGACACAGTCTCCACAGTAAAAAAACTGTTACGTATTCATGCCAAATTTCTGACAAAGTAACAACACAATCTATACATGTCAAGTTTCGACGTTCTGGTGTTTCTATCTGCACCACTAACCACAGTCACTTTAACTTAACTACAGAAGTCGACTTTAAACCAATTAACAAAGTGTTGTTTCGAATAAAGAGGAGTTTTTTTATTATATGCATTCCTACATTAGATTAGAGTAGAATTTTCACACATACAGTTTTTACCAGATGTTGCTAGCTGATCTTTAACCAGATGGTAAAAGATTAGCTCGGTTCTTGATTTATCTTTCACATTACTTGCACCACTCCCAGCGTCTTTCTTCATGATTCTTATTCTTAATCCTGATAGGTTATACAACGCGCACGTTGAAAGTCTCGTGCTATCGACCAGAATCTCGTTAATTTGCGCACAGAACACCTACCGCTCAGTAATGGCTACTTCCTGATGATGCAACAAGGTATTTATGTCTTTCGTTCTGTCTATACAACAATATGGCTAACCGTTTTACAAAGCTATCTGATAGTTGAATGTTTTGAAGGAAGTTTCGATTATTATTAGGCTCTTTTAATCCTTGAAGTGTAACTTTCGTCTTTGCGTTCAAATTATGTTTACCATGTTAGTGCTAATATGATTGTGCCGGTTTTATCTCTCTCCCCCTCTCTCCCTCCCTCTCTATCTATCTCTAACTAGTCAAGAATAAGACATTCTTTCAAAATATAGCTATAACAGGATTCAACAGGAGACATAATATCGAGCTATATATAGGACTAATTTTTAACGGGGTCTACATAAAATACCAGAGAAGTACAGTCTGTTAAGTAAGTAGGTATATAACTTTTTTGTAAATATTTTATTTAAATTAAAATAAAACTAATTTATTAAAGTGGGGCTACCATACAACAGACATGTTTTTGTTGCCGTTTTTATAGAAAATGGTACGGAACTCTTCGTGCGCGAGTCCGACTCGCGCTTGGCCGGTTTATCTTTAAGCGCAACTAACAAAAGGATCGTTTAAAGTCACATCCCGTCCTAGAATGTAGTTTCATAGGATTACTGTACATATTTGCACATTCGGCAATTCTAAAGTCCTTCGGTTTTATTTTCAAAAGATCCGTCTTTGGTACAGTCGAAGTCATAAATATGTTTACTTACACTTTGGTACCTTGTCACTTTCATTCACTAAGACAATTTTATATAGTTATAATATACGACAACAGGTTCCTCTACTCGTAATTTTCATTCACGGAATCTCTGATAATAATCAATTACGCTCTTTTTAAGTTATTTATTTTTAATATGAGTTAACTTGCTAAATATAATTTCGCTGCTGGCTCCCTAAAAGTTGTTGATAAGTAAAGGGTTAGGTTAGGTAGTATCGGTTTGTTGGTCCACTCCCAACATGTTATGTTTGGGAGCTTAAGCTATGCGATGGGTATTTGGCAACTAAATAGTTAACTCGTGACAGCATCGCAAACAACATAAATATTTGATTTTTGTTTTAACAATTGATGTGAGTTCATGATACGAGTTAGTCGCACGAACAATGTATGCTTCTGATGACAACATTAGTCAATGTGTAATGCGTAACGTTATATTATGAATATTTCAAAAACCCACAATTTGAAGGCAATACTGTAAAACAGGCGTTTTTTGTAAACAATGACTAAGTATGTAATTATAATTCAACTCCACGTTAGCTATTCATTCAAATTATTACCTATATAAAGTAACCCCCTTACTAATAATGGTTGAATAAGCTTGGATCAGTTATACCATGCCTACGCCTGGCGAATTCAAATGTCGCAATGACAGATAAGGACAACACACGGCGCAACTATTCCTTAAGCTTAAGCTTATTGAACGTTTATTAGTAAGGGGTAAGTGTTCCACTTAGTTTCTCGAAGCACCTACCTATAAATACGTCCTCTTCTGATTTATTCCTTCGATCTGCACATTCCGTATGTTATCAAATGAGCTTAGATCTGTCTTTACACTGATCAAACAAAAATCAAGCTTCTAAGTCAACACAATTCAAAGATACGGCCTTATATTTTACAACACTTCGATTTGAATCAAAACCTATACTTACCTAGGGTACTTCCCATACACCTAGAATCACGAAATTTGGCAAGCAGGAAAGTCTTACGTCTTACAGCATAAATAATGAAAAGATCCGAATTATTTGTAATTTGTTACAAAACATTTTTGCGATTATTTGTCGTTGGTAAACTTCATTACGATATAATGTCGATGTATGGAGACAACAGTTTTTCAACGGCAAAGTTAAAGTTTGTCCCTCTATCTAATTTTACATACTTACAAGTTGATTTGGAACCGTTGGTGCACGAGTTCGACTCGCACTTGACCGGCTTTTTACTCAATAGTATTAATTACTTGTTAATCCTGGTAAATCATTTTATTCACAAGTTATAATTATTTGACGCTGCCATCAAGCCGCGCGCAAACTATCTTCATGTCACGTTTTATTACGCAGCATAATGTGGCCTCTTCAAGCAAATAACCTAGCATTAGGTGCTAGTACTTCTCCTATGGGAGTCTATCCGACTTTACTCGAGTCCGAACTCTTCCACTGTTAGCGTTGTTGTCACAAGCACCCCGAGGCGCGCAGCGGGCACGTGTTCTCGCACATAACCGCCTTGCATAACACGCGCCGCTTGCGATCCGTTGGCAGACAACATCTTGTCAAACGACATTTATCTCCACTCGAGACGGCAAGAGAAACTTGCATTTCTCAGCGAAAGTTGCTTTGGGCGGATGCATACTTATGTATATGTATAATTATGGAAATTGGACAGTTTCCTTTTTGCTTGTACCCGCTTGATGATAACTTAATACGATAAACCAGCAGCATGGTTCTTAATTGTCATCCTTAAAACGCACTTGCACGGGCAACTTTTACCGGCAATTTATAGCTGGCAACAATAGCTGCCTTACTCTAATATTGTGTACAGTTACATTACTTTCGAGATGTTTTTGAATTTGTATTTGTACGGTCAGCACATAAAGAAATAAACCAATACATATTTTTTTTATAACATCTATATTCAGGTACATCAATGGAACTAATCCGACCTGGGCAACACGACCGACGGGTTGTCTACATTTGAGAATGGATTATATTCAGTGATCATAAACAGGGCTAATCTAATAGGGAACATGCATTTTTAGGGTTCCGTAGCCAAATGGCAAAAAACGGAACCCTTATAGATTCGTCATGTCTGTCCGTCTGTCCGTCCGTATGTCACAGCCACTTTATTCCGTAACTATAAGAGCTATACTGTGGAAACTTGGTAAGTAGATGTATTCGGTGAACCGCATTAAGATTTTCATACAAAAATAGAAAAAAAACAATAAATTTTTGGGGTTCCCCATACTTAGAACTGAAACTCAAAAATTTTTTTTTCATCAAACTCATACGTGTGGGATCTATGGATAGGTATTCAAAAATGATATTGAGGTTTCTATTATAATTTTTTTCTAAACTGAATAGTTTGCGCGAGAGACGCTTCCAAAGTGGAAAAATGTGTGTCCCCCCCCCCGTAACTTCTAAAATAAGGGAATGATAAATGTAAAAATAATATATGATGTACATTACCATGCAAACTTCCACCGAAAATTGGTTTGAACGAGATCTAGTAAGTAGTTTTTTTTTAATACGTCATAAAAACATTGATCAAAGCTACAACGAACTTTTATATTATGTTACTTGCTGCTACGGAACCCTTCATGGGCGAGTCCGACTCGCACTTGGCCGCTTTTTTTTACTTACATTTGAAATAATAGAATTAAAAAAAGGGAAAGTGCTATGAAAGAGAGGCCTAACTATATACCTATGCGACATAATTGTCGTGTATTTTTTCATAAGATATGAAGTTTTCAAAAGTCATAGTTTAGACCTCCTGCATAAACACTATACAAAATCGACGACAGAAATGACGTCACAGCTGTTGTTCCGTGTTTAAAATATAAGGACCTTACACAGTAATTTGCATTTATTTCGTAAATTTCTATGTTTAGGCCAATATCGTTGAATTAAAATATTACGTAAATATAATGAGGATGGCAAAAAACAATCTAAACATTAAAAGACGTTTTAAATTTTTGTTAAGTTTTGATTCAATATAAAATCTTAATAAACGGGTACTAACTTAGTGTATTGCGTTATATATGTTTTTTTACATTTTCTCATAAATAATATCATTGAAACTCAATACTGATTCTCGCATGTTCTCTGTTGTCATCCCTTTATCTTCTTCTCGGTAAACAATAACAGTTGTATTTAATTTAGGTATTTTGTACGGATTTGGTCGGTATCTTTGTTTTGGATTCGAAATTTCGAAATCGAGATCACACCATTAGGCGATTTCATTTTATAATAAATACGTTTTTCTTTCTTACATTTTTTATTTCAGTAAAAATTTGAGATATCTCTATTATTGAGCCTTTACGTCACAAACGAGAGGTGCAAAATAGTAGATTGTTCAACAAGGGACTAAAACAAGCAATAATGACACGAGATGTTTAGCCACGCGAGCGAGCTAGCTTGGTTAAACAACCATAATGACACTCGAACTAAAGTAGAGTGTTTAACGCGAGACTAAACAGTCTCGCGTTAAATACTCTACTTTTCACTTTGAATGCGAGGAAAAAAACGACGTTCTAAACAATATTGTTTTTTAACAACGTACTCTCAATACAAGTTATGAACATCTATTCAAAATACAAATAGGAAAAAAGTTCCGCGGTTTTTTTGTAAAGTGATGTTTTAAATGCTTGCATATTTAGCCAACAGATTCAAACTTGGAAACCATTTTAAAAGTAATTGGACCACGCATAATAAAAGAGTTCGGCCTTAATATGATTAAATAGATCCATATTCGTAATAACTAATCGTGTTTCACGAAATTAAATCCCTTTTTTTTATTTATTTGCACAGTTGTCATTTTGAGGTTATTTCGACACCCATAAATATGGTCCATACACAATCACTGAAAATGGCGATAATCCTCCATTCACAATCACCGTGATTGGTTGTTTAGGGGTTTCCAAAGTAAATTAAAAAAAATACTTTAATCCCTAGAGATTAATAAGGATCTTTAGTCCCGATTCGCAGAGATTTAAGTAGCATTTTAAGAGCATGAGAAGTGAAAAACACAAACTTCAAGTTATGGACCCAGCAGTTTGGGCTGTGCAGCGTGCGTTGATACCGCAATAAGATTTTTTTCTTTATATTATTGCTATCAAATATATCGGAGCGAATAAGGTGTTCAAAAATATCTGGACATGGCATGAGTCTATTTTCAAGGCGTTCGAGTGCATGTTCAGATATTTTTGAGGACCCTGAAGAGTATAGATAAATTTGAAGGCGACTGCACCTACATACGCATAGATGAATGGTCGCTAACAACCTAAATAGTGCCAAGGGCGCGAGCGCGAGAACGTCGTAACTAGGTTGTAGGTACGGTGACACATCCCATCATAATTACGAGTGTTGGTTGTTTGAACAAGTGCGGTCCAACCATACTGGGGGTGATTCTCTTAATACAGCGCTGCGTCGAACGCAAAGGTGAACGTTAAGCTCTGCTGGGCGATCGAGCTCTGCTGCCTAATTGAGAAGGCACGCGCTAAAATGTGTTTTGTACGCTCCGACGGGACTACGTAAACTTGCCGGATAAACGATTACCTCTGCGTTCGACACAACGCTGTGTTAAGGGAATCACTTCCAGTACACCTGTGCATAAGTACAGAATGTGACCATATTTGTATCTCTTCTTCACTTTTTAGGTTTCCGCACCAAAATCTAAAAAGGTAACCCTTGTTTTATTTCACGGGGTAGGCAAACGAGCACACAGGCCATCTGATGGTAAGTGGTATCGGTGACCCATATACTATATTTGTAATCGCAAGACTACAATCTTAAGAATGCAATCCTAAGACTGCAAATGCGTTGCCAATCCTGAGGATTAAGATGGAATGCCCTACGCTAGTTATTTCACCGTTTGTTTTATCCCCACACTGGACACACAAGAATGCGAACACTGTTGCTTAGCAGTACTTTTAAGGATAAGATGGTGGAAACGATCTGGACGGAACCTGCAAGGGACCTACTTCCACTAAAGATGACTTTGTTGTCTGTCGGCCTTTCCGTCGGTTGTCGTGTGGCAAACATTGCATTGGATTCGGTAAATTAGATTATCGGCTAAGAAGCATAAAGTACTCACTTATAATAAGACATTTTTACAAAATCTTGCCATAACACCAGTAAATGGAAGCCAGTGGATTGTAATTCCTGGATTAAGATTATGAATCTTAAATCAATAAGTGTCAAGTAAGTAAGTATTGAAATTCCATAACACCATATTATTTGAATTTGGAACTGTCTGTACAGACCTGTAACAGCCTAAAAAAGGTAGTGGGCATATTCACAGGAAAAAAAAAATCAGCACTATTACTCCATCGGGATTTAGCAAAAATATTCCTTATAAAAAAGACCTATTTATTTTATATTTTTAATTTGTTTACATCAATAACTGAACATTCAGAACTACAGGTTAGCAGTTTGGCACTCGCGGTCCTTTTCATAAACAAGAAATTGTCACAAACGAGGTCAGCGATGCCGAGATGTATGCTGAAAAAAAATTGCTGGACTAAATGGGTTTGGCGTTTGGTGTTTTATATAGAACTGCAGTTAGAAAATCGAAAATGACATTGATTTATTCAATGCAGTTTTACGAAGGTAAATAAAGCCCAGCGACAAAAAAGGCCCAGTAGTCAAAAGTGACTGTTACAATATTCAAATCGCCAAACGGATTTTACGCATAAACAGTCTTTTGAGACGTCGCTTCACTTCATACGCGCGTCACGCGCCGCCGCCATCTTGACAGTAGCATCCGAACAACCTCTGGGGCTCCATTCGGGTGCGCTCTTATTATTGCCTAAAAATGTACGAATGGGCTATTAAGATTACTGAGTTAAATTGTAATTTCTATAACATTCAAAGTTTCTATTACATTGTTTCCTGAAAAAATAGGTTTATTTTTGTATTTGTTACTTAAATAAGGCCCATGGTAATTATGTTTAAGTAATAAGTTGTTGCTACTGATGCAGTGATCTTAAAGACTTAAGTGTCATAACTATTACGAAAATAAAGATTAATTCGTAAGAAAGCGTCTAAATGTTTATTAATAATGATTATTTTTGCGGGCCTTAATACTCGCTCGTGTTTTAAAAGGCCCAAAATTGACATTTTACATTAGCATACTCATTTGGAAACCAATGTAGAAATTTTAGTCATGTAAATAATTCGTCTCTGAGTATAAATTAGGAAATAAAGATTATATATTTGATGCGTTTATTATTAGGCCATCTGTGTTCAAATATGTTGCATTTTATATTAGGGTGGGCGGCCTTGTATACCTCCAGTACCTTAGGTACTTGTTTTATTTTTGTTAAAGCACTATAAATGCCTATACCTATTAAATCGGTTTACCTCGTATTCGTTTAGGCAAGCTCACTTACTGGTCTCTACAATAAAGTACTAGGTATAACGGTGCTTGTTTATTTATCAGAGGTTTAGATATATTATGTCCCTTGTGGTGTGACTGCCTATGCGGCGTTTACATAAGCCAGGTGGCCGAATGAGTCGACCGCATTCGGTTTAACCGAATTGGCCCGTTTACTTCGATTCGACTACATACCGTATTCGGTCATCGATATTGATCTATGTGAGGGGATGCCGTGGAATACATCCAAACCGAAAAATGAAAACGCGGCGATATATAGGTAAATGTATCTATCTACGAGTTTACACGCAGCAGCAGGGCTTTAGATTTCTAAGATTTTATACAAATTCGATACAGCTGCGGAACCATCGGTGCTCTAGTCCAAATCGCATTTGACTTTTTTTAGGGTTTCGTAGTCTACAACCCTTGTAGTTTTGCCATATCCGTCTCTCCGTCTGTCCGTTTGTCCGCGGGTGAACTCAGAGAGTAATCTCTACAAAGCTTTGACATACTCGTAATTATACATTTAATCTACGTCGCGAAGTTTTAAAACAATGTCATGAAAAGTTTTTTTTGTTCTATGTATGTATCTCCCATACAAGTATAGCATAGGTAAAATATTTATATTCAAATGCTATTTACAAAAATCGTTATGTATAGATTAATGATTACATTAGCATGAATATTTATTATGATATTTATGATACGTGGATGAAGTCGGAAGTGAGGGGGGATGATGCGACTCTTATCTAAAGTACGTGAATAGTGCGAATGTCGTTGTTCAGCTAATTCTAATACCTATCGTCTAATCATGAGCGTGATTTTTTTAGCGCTGACTGCGTTTAGTTGTTCATACTTGAAAAATGTCATTCGTTAACATTGAAATGGAGAATTGAAGCATAGGTAATTGCAATAGGTATTGAGTCATATCCATCTGTAAATACTCCAAAAACATGAATTTAAAAAATTATAATTGGTTCACGTCCGAAATTGACAAAAAACTAAATTTATATCTAAAACAATCTATAATTTTGATAATAATGCTGTCTTGGAGGTAATTGGACATGGAAAATAATAACAAAATTTGACTCGTAAAATTACGTTTTGGTGTTTCTTGTGAAAAGCTAAAATTTAAGAAGCGTATTTTTGTGTTGTTCTTATGAAAAAATACAACTCGCAGACCATTACAATAAATACCCGAAGACAGTGAAATGGATGTAGTAAAATATGATGCGACGCAGGTCGCATGCCAAGCAAAGCCATTTAAAAACTTCCCTCATAGGGCCCTATGGGCATGCTATACAAAGTCCTATTTCAACCTGATTAATGGCTTTTGTCTATCGTCAGCATTTTTTGCAATTATTTACGTATATAATCTTTAAAACGTGGAGCTCGGACGCCCCATGTGCCCTGCAACAGAATGAAGTTGGTAGCTCTGTCCAGTAAAGTTATGCGTCCATTCAATAAAAGTTTTACTTCAATTTATGCATTTCAATATTTAGCACAAATGATCATTATTACATGTTTCAATCATATGACTTAAGTATAATTTTATGCATTTGTAATATCTTTTGTTTTATAAATTATTGTGTTTAACATCAATACCCAAAGTATGAGACGTACTTTAACGAACACCTTTTCTTAGTTTTGAATTGTTGACTTACTGTTTTTACCTTTATCATAATATTTATAATATTACCTCATTGTACCTATTCAGTTATTATTAATAATCCTAAGGCACCAATAACGACTTTGTTATGTTATGTCGACTTTGTGAGATGTCAGTAAATCATTATATTTACTGTTTTGCTATCGGTCAGAACTAATAATTGGATTTAAGTTTTTACGTCTAGTTTCCAATCTGTTTGAATAAATAATTTAATAACAATCAAACCATTATGCAGAGAATCCTTCGTGACAACAAAACATTATGCCGAATATATTTTATAACAATTCAGGAGTATGTCATGCGGTAATTGTAAAATTAGACAATTTAAATATAATGTTAATATGAAGGTAATTGGATTCACGACCCTCAGCCCTCACTACTAAATATTTAAATTATCCCAGACAGGTAGTAGTCGAGAAGTAACAAACAATTTTTGTATAAAAGTGGCAGAGATCGTCCGATGAGCTTGTCCGGCGAAAGATGCGGACAGGAGTTTGTGGTGCGGTAACTCATTTACACTCAAAAACCCCAATGGTATTTAATAAATAATTAATTAATTAAATATAATAAAATAATAATCATAATATTATTCCAGATTACATTTAACTTGTTGAAAATGTTAGTTACGTCACTCCGCTATGGCAACCATCATTCATTATGCAGGTTTTATACCCCGTGGTTGTTATACCCTTTATTCTTTGTATTAAGTAGATTAGACTATTCGCCTGTAGTATTTCTTAAGGCCTTACCGCCGCACTTAAAGTATTTTTAGTGACTATGAACTCGTTCCTTTTTCATTTTTTTAGGGTTCCGGAGTCAAACTAGGAACCCTTATAGTTTCGCCATGTCCGTCCATCCGTCCGCTGCCTAGCTCAGAGACTCTTAGTACTAGAAAGCTGTAATTTGGCATGAATATGCATATTTAGTCACGCCAACGAAGTGGTAAAACGAAACATTGATGTTTTTTTTGCGTACCTCCCCCTTACACGTAACGTATGTATTTTTTTCTCATGTACCCCATAATGTGGGGTGTCGTTGGATAGGTCTTTCAATAATATTACGGGTTTGTGAACTCAATTTTCGAATTAAAGGATATGTTTATGAGACATTTAGCTTTCATGCGCTAATTTTTGTTTAGAGGTATATTGGATTTCATATTGCATTCCGAATCCGAACTCAAACTCAAATTCACAACGTTTATTTGACAAAAACACACTGCAACACAACAAACATAATTATAAATTACCAAACCCAAAAGGTAAAATAATAGAACATTAGCGAAATCAGAGACGATGCGCTGTAGTGTAGTGCTGCGCTGCACAGCGCTGGTTGTCAGCTGAACCCGTAAACCTACTTACTTCGTAGCTGAACGCGAACACGAAATGAGAGAAACTAAGCAATACTCAATAATATAGCGTGTGAAATGTATATGATGTAGTCAAAAGTGTACACACATATATATGGCAAACTGAGTACAAATGTAAATTAATAAATAAAGTAGTAGACAATTAGGGCACTAATACAAATAAGTTGGGACAACTCGGCCACCACCAGATGGTAAACAATCCACCGTACCTATTCCGCCCGTTTTACGGCACCTGTACCTATATAGGTGCCAGAGTTGTGCGCTAAACGAGTACGCAGAGCTATTTACGTTTAACGATTTGGTAGCGTGTTCTGCAATACGCGACTCTGACGAAGTCCGGTGCATAAACGCGTGATTTAATCTTGCTGAGGACGGACATCATTTCGGATAAGGTCGGCATTTTCCTGGCTGTTCCAGCGGTCACGACATTACCGGTTGAGAATACTCCATTTAGAATTAAGCCTTCAGTGACAAATTCATGTAGCACTAGACTAAAAGTTTTGGGGTTAGCCTTCTTCGATCAACAATTACTACTAAATTCAACGTGACAGCTCTGAAAACGGCCAGAGAAATAAGAGCACAAAATAAGTTTGTTCTCTTATTTCTGACAGTACGCGTCAACCACAGCCAACGTGAGGACGTGATAAAATGCCACAATGTGCGTTTAAATATTGCGGAAGCAGCCACCGTAAGACTCGGGTTTCGGAAGGAATATCTTTCTTTAGGTTAGTACAAGTCAGTAATTTATTTAAAGTACGTAAAAAAATGCAGTTTATATTTAAAAAAAAAACAAATAAAATATTGTTTGGCCAACCATCTCGCAAATGATCGGTGGTTCTAGAGCAAGAAATTCATGGAGTATTTCTCATTTTAAAATGTATTATATTTTGTATATTTCCTACTGATCCTTTTTGCTGTACGGATTGGATATCTATTGTCGCGAAAGATAGGCTGAATTATTATTAATTAATATGTTGCCAGCAAGATGATCGAGATTAAAGTTAAATTGACAACACCTCAAATTTCTAACACTATCATTTAATTAATAAACTGTATTTTGCGTAAAAAGAAGAATACGTCAATATTTTTGTATTTTAGCTAAGATTTATTTATTCCGTTCCATTATCTATAAAACATTAGACACTATATTATAAACTAAAAAAAACCGGGCAAAAGCAAGTCGGTCCATGCTCAGTGTAGGGTTCCGAAGCCGTTAAGTACTACATACATAAAAATCAACAAGTATAACTAAATAACTAATTTTCTATTTGAAGTCAATTGATGCCGTCTTAGGTGATTTTAGTAGGTGTAATCACTTTAATCGCCTGTAATCTGTATCTCAAGGTTTCCTAGTTTGACTACGGAACCCTAAAAACGGCAACTAAATCACTTCTGTTGCATCTGGGAGGATTATTTTGTTTTATTCTAATTTAATTATTTATTTTTCAATTGAATACACAACTAAATATTCTGTGAAAATTTCAAGCGTCTACCTGTTGCCGCCGTTATTAATATCAAGTTAAAAACGGCAAAAAAATCACGTTTGTTGTAGGGACAATACATTAATATGTCAAAAGCCATACGGTTTTACCGAGTAGAATAGAGCCCCAGCATATGGACTTATATCTGTAACTAGCAATAGCATTATTATGTCAGCTGAAGTACGTCCACCGCTGGTAATTACCAAGTATTCGCGCGCATGTGTGGTACCAACTGATCAACGCGTGAGTCACCGCTGTTTTTTGTTTGAGATCATCGGGGCAAAAACAATTGCCGTGCCGTAAGTAATAAAGTAAGAATTTTATTAACCCACAGAGATTTTTTACGGTCGATTCATATTGCAGCAGAAAAGTTTAATTGTTCTTGTGTGGAAATATCAACGTGTCACGGTAGAATAAAATTATATTTTACACGGTATGACATCGGTGCCAAATTAGGAAAGTACCTACCTAGATAAAGCCTCAGCAGAAATCTGTTTTATTGTGAGAAAAGACCTTCCTACGGTACTTGGGATATTTTTTTAAATGTTGATTGATAAATATCAGTTTCAGGACGTAGAATAGTTAGTACACGTTATCATTTTTTAAGTTATCACGATAAAGTATGATTTTGGCCTAAATTATTTGGCTGTAACGTTAAGAAACGATTAGACGCTTACTTAAATGGAAATAAAATATTAAAAATTTTGCTAATGTCTATTTTAATCGTTTTAGACGAAACTGCGAAGATTATATAATAAAGTTTGTTGTAATAATTAACTTACTTTAATTGTGATGGAGTTAGTTCTTAGTTTCAATGGAATTTATTATTTTGAATAATCAGGTGGCGGGTAAAACGTAGACTTAAAGCGCATAAACCCGTCGTTTATTTGGCTTCGCTAGTATAATATCGCATTACTTTGTAACTATAATATAAATATTACTTATGAACGAATAGTTCCGGATGTTTGTCGGCTGTGTTCGTATTAAACCGTTTATTGCGTAAACAATGAAGTTGGCGCGGGTCCATGCGCTTGCGATTAGATTAATGGCGTCAACGCCAAATGAGTGAGACAAGGTCGTCGTTGCGATCGACCCAGTGCTGATCAAAGCAACGAGTCTTTGAAATAAGCACGGACAGACGGGCATGGTGAAACTGTAACGGGTCCTTGTTGACTACGGAACCTTAAAAACGGTGGAGCTCGTCCTCACGAAAGGGGATTCGGGTAAAGTCGGTTTGACTAGCATACGAGGTACAAACCCCATAGCCTTTTTATTTTAAGATATTTTTTATCATATTTTAGAATTTTGTTATTCTTCATGCATGCGTTTAGGTACAATTCGCTGAAGATTTAAAATTCAACCATTACGAGGGTTTAAAATTGTGCCAATATTCGTGTAATCGTTGTAGTAGGTAAGCAAAACTTATACATGTTCATAATGGCGCAAAGTTGCTTACATATACGAGGTTTATATGACAGAATGACTTGTTCAGTCAGATAAGATATCAGTCACGCTTGTTCGATAAGCTTGCACTGGAAGTGCATCAGCAGATATTTATTTAATTATTTGCTTGTCCATCGTTTGCAGTCATGAGCAAAGACAGGCAGGACGATTTCCCGGAAGCGTATGTAAACGGTATAAAGTACTATCGTCAATTTAAATTCGCATTGTTTGATACAAGGGGAGAACTGTTTTAAGTGGCTTGTCTTCGTACTTATCGATATTGTTTTAGTTTCCTCTCTTATTCTTAGTTTTTGCTCAAAAGCTCGTGAATGACCGAAGTTTGATTGTTTGCTGGACTTCTTTAGGTTTTATTGATTACTTAATTTTACAAGTATTCTAAAATTCAGTAGGTATCGCAAATAGAGTAGGGTGTTTGGTGAGTCAATGTGGAACCGACCAAGTACTGCGTGGGGAGTTCCCCCGAGGCTGGAGGTGAGTAATAGCCTGGGAGAAGCGTACTTACCTACGTCAAATTATTCCACTGTTCTAAATCTAAGGTTTCTTACGAAAAGCTGTGCGTAATGACCCGTATTAAACATGGTAATATATTCACCTAAAACAGACGTTCGTGTTATTGGAAAATCGCAAAGTGAACTAGGTAAGCTTTCGGATTTGCTGTGTTTGGCCTCTTTCTTCTCTTATCGGTTCAGTCATGAACAACAGCTTAAATATAACTTATACAATGATACACTCGAGAGCAAAACTTTAGGGTCACTATAATAAATTATAATATTTCGAAAACTAATACACCTAGCTACGTAAAATAAATTAAACCTTATAGACAATTTAATCCTCCTTAATTACAGGTTACAATTTTTACAGCTTGGTGGGAGCAATCCTAGTGCTTGGACTGTAAGACGGCGACTTGTTGAAGCTAATTTGAAACCCTTTAGGCCCGCACATGGCCCTAAACTGGAAAGGCACCATCGCACAGCAAGACAAATTTATGCACGCGAACACTCAGATTGGACACCCGAAGATTGGTCAAGAGTTGTGTTCTCAGACCAATCAAAGTTTATGCTGTATCAACACGACGGAAGGGTGAAGGTGTACAGAAGGCCAGGAGAACGATTCATGTGAGCCTGCATTGCAGAAAAGGTTGCGTACGGTGGCGGTTCGGTACTCGTGTGGGCTGGGATTTCTGCAGAAAGCCGAACAGAGCTAGTACTGATCGAAAACGGTACTCTAAATGGCGTAAGATACGTGGAAGAAATCCTAAATGAGCACGTCGGTCCATTTATGGCAAGGCTCGATGAAAATGCTATTTTCATGAACGATAATTCCCGTCCCCATACTGCTCGTGTAGTACAAGACTACCTGAACGATGTGGGTACTCAACTGTGCTTCAGAAACTTGGTGTACAGCATGCCGAATCGCATCGCAGCTGTGCAGACTGCACGTGCAAGTATTAGAATGAGTCAAGTTTTTTCAAGCAAGTGGATGCCATTTTTACTTTTTATTTTTTATAAAATTAAACGAACATTCAGTATTAATTGTAATGCTTTTTATTTAAGTGACATTAAAATGTCTAAAGTCCAATTTATTTTATTAGGCTACCTGTATTAGTTAGTATTAGTTATGTTATGTTAGTGACCCGAAAGTTTTGCTCTCGAGTGTATATCATAATGAGCTATCCCGTTTTGACATTAGGAATATCAGTACGATTAATAAGTACAATTTGATGCCGACGTTTCATATATAATGCAAATGTGTGCCCAGACGTAGCTCGTCCTGTATTTTCTTCTTTTTTCTCACACACACGAGTCGGAGGTCGCTTGTCTCCCACGCAAATAAAACAATTTCAGCATATTAAGCAAGTAAACAGACACCGATGGTTACGAATAAATCGTTTACGAACCGCCTGAATTAGATGAGATACGCAAGTTGAGTAACTAACGTACATAACTACCTAGACCCCGTTATCAATTTGGTAGCTGGACGATGGACCCATGCCTAAGCATGGGTTAAAAAAATATGAAATGTTGCTTTGTCGATACAATTTCTCTACCATAGTGGTTCTTAGATAAAAATTAAACGTGTTTATTTCATGCACCTCGAAACATAAAAAAAAAGTTAAATTGTAACTGCGAACAATTGTGAATTAGCAACCATAGTATTTTTGTTCTACTGATACCGAATTATGCTACTGATGACATTGATTATCATAGAATACAAAAAAAATATATATAAAACTAATTATAAAGAAAAACTAAGAGTATCTACATGATTAATATTTTTACCCATGCCCATGAACGTCCAGCTACCAAATTGCACCGCCGGTAACGGGTCTACATGACCTGTTTACTTGTACCGTTGAATCATCCATAAACTCTACCATTGTATGCAAACGAGTTGCCGTCGACGATGTATTTGGCCACACACACATCGGAAGACTTCGCGCGCTGACGTATTAGGATGTGCTTGAATCGAGTTAAATTAAAGCGAGGAGGATTAGCCAGTGTAGATTTAAAAAAAGTAGGTGCCTTTTCGCCTTTAAAACATACTAGTTTGCCTTTGGCTTTAGGACTGCATACATATATCTCTAATCTTCAAATTTTACATGCAGTTTTATGGCAGTCCTAAGGCGCTTAATATACTTACCTTAATAAAAATCGGTACAAATACATACGAAAATCTTGCGCATGCAGAAACAAACAAAAAAGTTGACAAATTGTATTAACTAAATATCGTATTCTTTTATAATTTTAAACTAGTCTTTAATGTACAAGTTGGTGGTGGCATTTTGATTTTGAGGTTTACTTGTCCAATAAAGTGTTTACATTCATACTTTTCATTTTTATTTTTCATACATAATTCATATTTTTTATTTTTTTAATGTGCGTTTCTAGTCGACTTTGTATGTAGATATTGATCGCTTTTTGAACTCGTACTGACTGGGATTTATTTGGTTAAACAATGGCATTCAATACGAACCAAGACCTCCAACATTATGACTTGGTGTAGCAAAAAGATAATTCTGGTTTTCGTGTTCAGTATACAATGTATGACACTGCCAGTCTTTCGCTTTTAAATAAATCACAGGACCAACGTCCTAGTCCCAAACTGAGCTCTAGGCTTGTACTATGGGTACTAGACAACCATAAACTTATACATATAGAGAAATAGATACTTAAATACGTAGAAAATATCAAAGACTCATGGAACTAATACTCGTGCTCATCACACAAATATCTGCCCTTATCAGGATTTGATCCCAGGACCCCTAGCTTCGAAGGTAGGGTCGCTACCAACTAGGCTAGCGTATCGTCATCGTCGTATAACAGTTAATATACATTCAGTAACACCACTGTTCAGTTGCTCTCGTGTAAGTTGTCGTTGCTGGAGCGCCGCTTAAGGTTCGGTTCGGTCTTAATCAACGTCTAGAGTTTACGTTTATAGCCGTAATTAAAATTGCGGGCATTTCATGTTAATAATTAGACCAGCCTTAATTATAAAATTACAAAGCTATTGTTCTAAAAAATCTCCTCGCCATTGTAGAGTTGCACTTTGTCGCATAGATTTTTCAACACTTGGCCGCCGCCCAAAATCTTTTCAAACAGAACTAGACTTGAATTGTGTTTTTTGTCTTCTATATAGGCACCTTTGTTCTTTTGTTGCGCGTCTTGTGCTGACGCTTGCCCAATCTTGAAGACTTATTACTTGCCCTAAGCTTTTACTGAAGATACTGTAAGTTGTTGTAGTAAACTTGCGTATAAATATAATTGTTTGAATACATAAGATGGTTGCCGGGTTAAAATAGTTCCAGTCCGTATTTTTCCGTGGATGTAGTAAGAGGCGGCTAGGGGAATAAGGGCTAGAAGTTTTGTTAGGCGATGGGCTTGCAACCTGTCACTAATACACTGGTACACATACTCGTACTAGCCTGATTGTGCAAAATGTGGTTACAGAATACCTACTCTTGGAATGAAGGCGTGACATTATGTATGTGTGTAAATAAGATAGTGTTTGAAAGTAAGCATTTCGAGGCTGATTTAACTAAGCTACAAGTTTCATAAACTAGTAAAGTGCTGAAACTTGTTGACATTGATATTTAATCAGTATTTCCATTTCAGCGCTAAAGTTAAAGAAAGGGAAATCCGAGCGAAAACAAGTCGCAAACAACACGCGCCCTCCTTTGATTCAAACGCCAATTGTCAATCACGACTTACTTGACACTCGACCCCATAAATAACTAATAGCGACTCTATCATACCGCAGTCGGATACAACTTGCGTCATTACAATCTCGTTGAAGGTGACGTTGCTAGTGCAAAGTGAATTTAATACTATGTAATGAGTCTACAAAGACCCAAGAGAACGAGATTCAAGATGTGGAAGTCAATTATCAATAGGAAAAGGAAATACAGCGAAGTTTTGCCGTGCGATCGCGAGTCCTACGCCGCCCTAGCAGCAATGCAGGGAGGTAGCGCGGCGACGCTACCGCCATCTCTTGATGCGTTACGTGCATGTAAGTATTGCAACTACTCACCGCTAGATGGCAGCGCTAAGCGCATTCGTTATCGAAGGCGTAAGGTCTATATTAATAATGGTCTGTAATACAGACAATTATTTTTATATCTCTGTATAAACTTGATTTTAAACTGACTTCAAAACAGGAGCACGTAATCAGTTCGTCAGAATCTTATTTTATTAATTATTTTACAATTACCTATCCTAAAGGACGGTTTCCTACGTCTTACAGGTTGAACGAGTGTTGTCTGAAAACACTAAGATTTAGAGACACACGATGTAACGTTGATAATGAATCAAATGAAGCGCACAATTTTATTACAAAGTTTTTATTTAACTTGCAATGTTTGTTTGTATGTACTCGTATTTAAAGTACCTACCTGTCAGTTTTGGTCAAATCTTGCTAGTCAATTTTGAACCAGTTACCTTTAGTGGAATAGGCTGAAATTGAGCCACATATTATAAACCTTTTCAACTCCTTACGTCATATACTCAAATGCGTCACTCATACGCCAAACATGTATTAAAAGTTAGGTTATAGGTTGTGGCGGGCTGATATCCGCAACGCGACGACTTTTGAACGCGCCTATTTCGCGTAATGTAATAAAAAACGAATAACAATATAACACTAATATAACTACTAAAAATTATGCATAATTTAATTTAATCCATACGAAATAACGTCTCTTGCAAACTGTACCTGTGACAACTATAAGTGTCGGTGTCGTTGTAGGCACGACAGCTCATCATGACTATTTTAGACATCGTTGGCGTTCAAAGGGTTAAGTACCCCGATGACAATCCAAAAATATGCTATCTAAGAGCTGATATGATGATGTAGGCGGCAGGTGGCTATACTTAACGAAGACCCACCATACTTAGTCTGGTCTTGGTGAGCAGATAATAACTTTTCTAAGAAGAGTAGTGTCTACAGCAAAAAATGGTCCAAATATGGTGTTTTTGACAAAAACTTATTTCATGTGCAGTGGTCAACTGTTCATCAAGTCGAATCGAACAAGATCAAACTCCGTTGATTTATTTTGGGAACAGCGGATGTCCTTTAACCACCGTCAAGCTACATCGCAATGCTGGGCAAAAAGTATTTGTATTACAAATTAACAATTACAAGAACGAAACACAATTTCAGCATCTACTTAATTTGCAATTCAAATATCAACAACTTTTATTCGTTGAAATTTTAAATAGAATTACCATTTTATTTTATGAAACAAATATTAAAGATTAAAATATGTATGTTTAAAAAATCGTATTATTATTATAAGGCAATTTAGGTACTTAATTAAAATTAGATTTGAAAACCAAGTTTTTGTAAATCCTTATAAGAAGTACTTTAATTAAAAAAAATTATTAAATGTACAAATTGCCTATATCTCAAGTTAAAACAATAACCAAAAATCATGAACCCAACATAAATTAATATCAAAAATTGTTTAAAAAGCTTTCAATGGACCTTATTAAGAACAGGTTACCTCAATAAGGCTTTTCCCGAAGGAAAATCATTTTGCACTACATCTGTACATGCATTTCAGATAAATTTAATTTAAAGAATAATTTGTTTACAAACGTAATTATTTTAAATTTATATTGTTTCAAGTTTACATGTGCTTACGACATAGCAGCGAATCCCAATAACTGGAACTGTTTCACAGTTTACTTGCAAGATTTGAAATGGATTAACAAAATACAATGAAGTTAAATGACAACTTTTAATTAAGATTGCGATAAAGATAATTTTTTACTTGTTATTGTAACTTAGACCAATTCTTTTATATCTAGTTTACAATTAAGTAAACTAGATTTTTACACTTTTTAGGCATATTCGTTAATAAAAATATATTTTTTTCATTGCATGTCACATTACAGGTGGAGGGTATATAAATAATCAGGTATACATGTGACGCCCTGCAAGGGCATAGCAACATAAGAGGGCTTAAACTAGATCTTTAATACTACGGTTGCTTACAACTATTTATTTTATACAACTATAAACGTCCATTACTTTTCCGATCATAATCAAACATTTTATAAAAATTAACTACTTATAGGCTTCGTCAAAAAACTCGTTTAAGTGGTAGAAACAATTATGCATAAGGAAGTTTTTTTTTATTGCTTATTAAATACATTCGGCTTTTTTTAATTTTCAGGGAATCTGGTAAGTGATTATAATATATTGATTGTCATATAATGAGGGCTAGATATCACGAGCTTTAATGTGGAGAATGGCAATTTAAGTTTATTAAGGTTACGGTTGTTTCTTCTATTATCTAATAACGCTGAATAAAGATCCATATCTCACTTAGTGCACTTAATTAGCCAAGTTTGCGTAAGCTAAAAAATAATACAGAAAATATATCATTCATTAGTCAGTCAGCACATGTTTTGATATACCTAGTTTATAAAAACTATCTTTTGTGAACTTTATTTCGTAATGGCATCGAATATTTAATTTTACTTAGTTAAAGGTTATTAATGAGTTTTTGTCGTAAAAAATTGACATATACGACCGCAACGTTACTTGGATTCTCAAACCTGACTGCTGGACTAACTAGTAACTACAGACGAAACTAGTAACATTTTTGACCGCAACGTTACTTAGATTCTCAAGCCTGACTGTTGGACTAACTTCTCGTAGTAACTACAGACGAAACTAGTAACATTTTTGACCGCAACGTTACTTAGATTCTCAAGCCTGACTGTTGGACTAACTTCTCATAGTAACTATAGAAGAAACTAGTAACATTTTTGACCGCAACGTTACTTAGATTCTCAAGCCTGACTGTTGGACTAACTTCTCGTAGTAACTACAGAAGAAACTAGTAAAATTTTTGACCGCAACGTTACTTACATTCTCAAGCCTGACTGTTGGACTAACTTCTCGTAGTAACTACAGAAGAAACTAGTAACATTTTTGACCGCAACGTTACTTACATTCTCAAGCCTGACTGTTGGACTAACTTCTCGTAGTAACTACAGAAGAAACTAGTAACATTTTTGACCGCAACGTTACTTACATTCTCAAGCCTGACTGTTGGACTAACTTCTCGTAGTAACTACAGAAGAAACTAGTAACATTTTTAATCGTAACATTACTTGGATTGTCAAGCCTGACTAACTACAAAACAAAGATCACAGCTATAGACAAATCTGTTTAGGCTTCGTTAGTAAAATTAAACAAAACCTTTAATAACTTTCAAAAACTTAAATTTGGCTGAGCCTAAATAGGGGTCAAATCGATAGGCCTTGACGACCTCTATCGACCTGGTTAGTTTGATCCACGTACTAAACCTACTGTTGAACAGTAGGTTTTATAAACATTTGACTAAGATGCTTCGATGGTTTGGTCATTTGGAAATAATGGATGAAAGAAGATTGACGAAAGAGATATATAGTGCGAAAGGTTTTTGAATTAAATCGGAAAAAATCTGCAAAAATCTTAAGTATGTGTATCGTTATCTAGTACCTATAGTACAAGCCTAGAGATTAGTTTGGGACAAGGTCAATTTGTGTGAGATTGTCTCGTGATATTTATATTAAGTATATATTAATATATATATGGGATTTTAAGTCAATTTGATAAGCGGGGCATCTATTCTACTTTGGATTTACCCCTAAAGGTATATAGGTGCGATTGCAATGCCACAGGGGAAAAAAAATGTAGAAAAAAACCTTTGGTTGCCGATATCAGGGAATGATTCTCGTGTAAACCAAACCAAACTAAATTGCCTTTAATGTTTATGTATTTGTGTGGTGTATAGTTCTGGGACAAATATTTTTTCGTAATTTGTATGATTGCACCTCTTTTTGATCTCTGAACAATGCATGTCGGAAGTATACTCGTACACCCCATCGTCCTTTGCTAATTACCGTCCTATCTCAATCCTACCAGTCCTGTCTAAAGTTATTTAGCATTACGTTAATAGTTGAGATGAGAAAGAAGATGTCCTTTCTCATCTCAACAGGCATAATCTCCTTAACCCTTTTCAACCCGACTTCCGTCCCGGGCGTAGCACCGTTACTGCTTTAGTGAATGACACCGATGGCATTCGTCATAATATTGAGCACAAAAAGCTCACAATTCTTGTTTTGTTGGATTTCAGCAGCGCTTTTAACACCGTGGATTTCGATAATCTTCTTGGGATTCTAAACCCCCTTATATTTCTACGACTGCTCTTTATTGGTTTCGCGCTTACCTCTCTGGGAGGCAAAAGCGAGTAAGGGTGGACGACTGCTTCTCTGAATGGTGTCCATGGTTATGTAAGTGAAGCGCACAATTTGGAGCTTGTGGGAAAACAGTTGGAAAAAAAATCTCGTTGACGAGGCAAATTCCTTTCACCCGCCGCGTGAGAATCGCAGGACGATGGAGAGGCTAAGCCAGTTAGTCGCTCCGTATCCCCGCAACCGTAAACACTACATGTAAATTGTATCCGTAACGCCACTTCTACTTATGGATTCCGCAAAAGAAGTAAAAGAAATTACCCCTTTACGACAAATAGACGGCATTAACTTCCGCAATTTTTGATATTTTAATGTATTTTTTATGTTTTTCTTTTCTCTTGTTTGATATAAATTCACGAGCAAAATTGCCAAGAAAAAATATTTAAAAAATTGTCTAATTGTTTATACAAGAGCACACTGCACACACTGTTTTTCGGGCACATGCGTTTTTTGAAGCTGTTATTATTTTATTTACTGTTTTTAATTATTGTTTTTGTAGTTTGCTTGTTCCAGGCTCCAGCTGAAAACCAGCGCTGAGGCCGCCCAGCTGAGCTGGTTAGCCTTTTCGGCTTTAGTATCTAATATTTGTTAATTGCATAGTATAGTTCTTTGAAAGTAATTATTTAATTTTAATTGTATTTTAGTCGAATAAATGTTTATTTCTTTCTTTAATAAAGAAACGAAAAGTTGAAAAAATATGAATAGTCAAAATACTAGTATCGCGGCAAGGCGGCAGCAGAACTTTGCTTCCCACGGTTTGCGCAACAGTCCTAAAATTAATTAAGTCAAACTCCATGTCAGAAAGGCAGCGAAACAATACCCCACACATAATCCTTACTCGGAAACAATATTGTCTTTGTGCAGCAAAAAACGTGAAAGGACGTCGCTTGGCAATCTTGTGAAGTAATCGTTCATTTGTTTAGCTTCGGAACAATGAGGTAGTCGTTAAAGAACCAATACCATCAGCTAGAAGTATACAGTAACGTGTAGTAGGTACAAGTATGGTGACATGCCGCGTGCGGAGAATTAGGTTCCCACGGCATAGTTATCATGGCTTTACGTAAACCTTGCTAATTATACGTTTACGCATAATTCAATGTTTGATGTTTAGAGAGTCAAAGTCCACGAGATTAGAATCCTAGTACTAAGAATCCTTTCTTTAGTTTTCTTTCTTTACTCAACTGTTAGACTGGTCAATTTAGACATCCGATGGTACAATAATTCGCACCCAGCTCAAAGTTGGTAGGATTGTTCAAAACACTGTCTTAAATAAAATCTAAAATATCCTCATCGATCCACCTGGAAAAAAATAACCCGGGGTCAGAGGTCACACAAACGGGTTTTTCACGATTTTCAGCAAAACTGTAAGTTTTGACAAAATAAAATAAAGTTAAGATTGTATAAAATAAATATGAAAAGAAAATATATATTAAATATGAAATAAATATATATTTTTATTATTGTACTTATTTGAGACAAAAAATGTAGGTAAGATTTTTATCTATAAAAATGTCTTCGTACTTTTTTTTCATAAGAACCAGCGTTTCTGAGACATAACGATTCAAAAAGTTGCAAGATATTAATTATTCTATCGGTTAGTGTAACTTACACATATAAATAGTACATTATTGCCTAGGCGCGGAAAGTAAGAGATTACCCGATGACGTGGTTACCAGGGCTGGAATTCTACAAGGTTATAACGATATCGTTTTTTAGCTGTTTCCGTATTGTCAACGTTTTGATAACTCTTATGTCATTTACAATAATGGCGACTGTGACATAAACGATTCTAAAACACGTCAAATACTATATCGTTATAATATAACGCAGTTGAATAGAGGCCCAGGCCGAGCAATAGCGAGGCCTGCTAAAATACTAGTCAGGCAATCCCCCCGTTTCCGCCGAGGCATATACATATAATGCTTTTCTCAAACATGTCAGGAAATCATACAAAAATCCTCATTTTTCAAATTATGCGGTGTGGTACGAGGGCAAAGTATAAGTCTGGAAAAAAAAATATTTTTTTTTTGGTCCATGTACATATTTATTTTTTAACGTAGTCCCCTTGTAACTCAATACGATTGGTCCATTGCTTTTCTAGCATTTCGATTCCCTCCGTGTACTACGATTTCTCCAACCCTTCAAAATACGCATTGGTTTCTGCGATGATTTCTTGGTTCGAACCAAATCTTTACCCACCAAACCATTTCTTCAAGTTTGGGACAAAAAAATAGTCAACTCGTCGATTTTAGCCGTAGCAACTGCACAAGTGTAGACCCGTGCGTCGTCTTGGTGAAAAATTATTTTCTTGTTCGCCAAATGGGGTCTTTTTCCGTTAAAACTTCATGAATTCGCTGTAACACAGAGTTCGCTGTTTTTCTGTGGGTCCGTCCGGATCGCTACCACCATCTTATCCATTAACCAACCGCCAAGCAACAGTGTGGTGTAGTGACCTCAACGGGGCGTCCGGGTCGGTCGGCGTCAGCAGGGCTTGTAAGGCCACAACGACAATCCTTAAACCACTTGTGGATCATTTTAATCGATGGAGCGGAGTTCCCGTAATATTTGCCTATTTTTTTTTGTACCCTTTTTTTTTTTGCAAAGTATAATGTTTAGTCAGAACACGAAACTTACTTTTCTCCATGTTTGCAAACACCATAGTGATTGTTTCTATTTCTTAGCTACCAAAAAAAAAACTAGCCTGAAAATATACGATTTACCTCCAAAAAGACTGCATTACAAATTGACATTAATGAATTTGTGAAAAAAATACCTTTCATATAATTTTTTCCAGACTTCTCACTCTGCCCTCGTATCAAAATAATGTAAGATTCTTATAATCAAATAATTACCATTTAATCTTTATTGTTTAACAGAAATATAAAAATGTTAGGTTTAGTAGGTTGATATCAACTACTTACCAAAAAGTAATGATATACCACCACAAGAAGTGCTAGTTATCTGAAAAGGTGCCATTGGTGCCAAGTTTGGCACTACATGTTGACAGTCAATGTAATGTATACGCATAATTGGGTCATTCTTCTTTTTTACCGACAATTGCCTTTCCTCATTTTACCATACGATACGTTATCAGTTAGAGTATTGATTATTAATGTTTTAGTGTTTGAATATACGTCCAAACATTTATTCATCTATTAGTAGTAAATAATCTTTAATTTGCTCTATCCAGTGTTTTTTTTTATAAGTTTGTTTTTCATAGAATCGCGTGACAGAGTGGTAATACTAAATTTAGTCTCCTCTGAAAACGGCCACTCTGTCACAGTATATTCTGAAAAACCACCATAAAGAAAAAAACATTATCGCCACCGAAATAATCATTAATTAGTCCAAATAAAAATTAACGCAACGTATTTTAAAATAAAAAAAACCATAATTATCAATAGTTAAAAACGCAAAAAATAGAAAAATGACGCTGTATTGTCGGTAAAAAAGTAGAACGACCCAATTATGTTATGTACTTAACTGATAAATAGTGAGTGGTATTTAGGCCTTATTATGTACAGTTGCATGCATTATTTTATCTACACACATATAATAAGTACTCTAAGATGGGTTCAGAATCCAAAGGTTTATAGGACAAGAAACAGAAAGTTGAAGTTTCATGTTGATTCAGGGTACTTCTTGATAGCCGCACAGCGGCTGCAAGACTTAATCGCGACCGACACTTGCACCGTAACTGTCTGACAACTAACCCTGAGGCACTACTGGGCCTCTATTCTACTGCGTTAAAACGATATTGCCGTTGACGTGTTTTAGCATCGTTTATAACTCGGCCGTCATTACTGTTACGTAAATAAGAGTTATCAAAACGTTTACAACACGGAAACGGGTCAAAGACGATATCGTTTTTACCGCGTAGAACCCGAGGGACGATTTTTGACTTTCTAGCGCTAGAAAGTGAGCAAAACCGGTGCAACCGTATTTTTTAAATACGATCTAAAGAAAATGTAAAAACGGATAGTCCAGACTATTCGCTTTCAATTCTATCATAAGAAAATTGTTTTTGTTTTTTCTGACAAACAAAGACACACCACAAATGTTTCATTTTCAGTTAGACTTCAAATACCTATCTTAGACAAAGAACCTTGGCGGCGTAAACGTTACATTTAATAGTTTTAAATAGTAAGTTTTTGGTAAACAGTATTAAAAACACTGAAAGTGCAAATCAATAATAACAATATCGCTGTTATACCATTGTCTAGTACACTCGTTTGTTTATTAATATTTAAAACATAATTAAAAAAAAAAACGTTAATTGTCAACTTCCTGCGTACGGTCAAGGACTTTCATTGTTATGCCACTATGGAACCCTGTCATAATGACAGCGTTAGTCATTAATTTTAGCTTTCTTTCACGTGGTTTGACTTTGTCATTATGACAGGGTTCCATAGTGGCGTAACAATTAAACTCCTTGACTCTACAACGAAACACGTGAACATAATGTTAAGTCAGTCACTAGCTTTCGAGTGGAGACTTACAAAAATACGGGAAAATGGGTTCATGTGAAAACAATCGTGTCATATTTTCGTGTGCTAATATTTTCTATCAATATAGACTTTGAATTCGAGCACTCGAAGGTCAACAATCGCCTTCCTGGGCGCGCCCTTTTACATATATTTGAAGACTTTAATTGATTTGCCACACAAGGTTTCCTAGTACGGATACCCGGCCCTTACACTGGATAAAACAAACTTCTAATTTTATAGTACCTAATAACTAGGTCATACACCAACCACTAGCAAGCATTTTGTATTATTATTTATTATTACTACTGCAGTAATACTTGGCTTGGCTTGTTGGCTTGTAGTACTGTTAGGCGATGGGCTTGCAACCTGTCACTAATACACTAGTAAACATCTTAGCCTGAATGCAAAATGTGGTTACAGAATTATCAACGAGTTTAGAGTTGTTGGTATTCTGTTGCTCTGCCTACCCCACTCTGGGAATAAAGGCGTGACGTTATGTATGTATGTGTATTACTACATACTGGTCCTTCTATGCATATTATTTTAAGACGTTAAAGCTACAGAGTATTAAATTATAGCGTTTTTTTCGATCAAGCCGGGGCCCTGGGCCTCTATAGCCTATGACGTGTCATCGTATTATTTTTTCAATCAAGCCGGGGCCGCGGGGCCTCTATAGCCTATGACGTGTCATTGTATTATTTTTTAGATCAAGCCGGGGCCGCGGGGCCTCTATAGCCTATGACGTGTCATCGTATTATTTTTTCGATCAAGCCGGGGCCGCGGGGCCTCTGTAGTCTATGACGTGTCATCGTATTATTTTTTCGATCAAGCCGGGGCCGCGGGGCCTCTATAGCCCATAGGCTATAGAGGCCGCGTTAAAAATAATACGATGACACGTCATAACGTGTCATCGTATTATTTTTAACGCGGCCGCCGTTACTGTCAAGCAAGTAAGAGCTATCAAAACGTTTACAAACGGAAATAAATCAAAAGCAATGTGGTTTTACCGAGTTGAACAGAGGCCTTGTACTTTTATAGATGACGTTTTTGGGATCGCCACAACGACGCGTAAAATACGGTGACGTTGTATAAAAATAGTATGGGTCATTAATTATTATACACGGCGTCAATTTTTATGGACCGTAATTTACGCACCGTTAAGCCCCGGTGTGGTAGGTGATTGAAATGACAATTGTTTGTTCAATTAGAACTATTGTCGACCTACTCAGGAAAGTAGTCCCACCAATCAATAATGTATCCACTTGAAATAATAACGAATTCGACGACGGGTTTAGCCTAGGTGGTAGTGAGTGTAGCGACCCTGGCCACGAAGCTATTATTAGCGCCAGGTTTGATTCCCGGTGTGCGATCAGTGCGAGTATTTGCTCCTGAGTTTTGAATATTTTCTAAGTATTTAAGTATGTATTTCTCTATATTCGTATGTTTATCGTTGGCTAGTACCCATAGTACAAGCCTAGGCCTTGCTTAGTTTGGAAGTAGGTGTAACCACCCCCCTTCTGACTAATAAATAATTTAATTCTTTATAATACTTATCTTAATATATTTAATTTAAATATTTAAACTCCTAATGAATAGAATATTCTAATTTGATATATTTATTTGGCCTTTTGATCGTCTAGTGTCAGAATCCTACATTGCACCGCAGCACCCATGTCTTTTATATGGAGCATAGTCAGATTTGGAATTCTTCTAATTCTACAAGCCCTAATGATTCTCCTATATTTTTTTAAAAATATAATTATATAAACTACCGTTCTTTTATTAATCTCACTCCTAATTAACCTACCCTGACCCTTTACTTTATCAACTCTTTTACTTTGTCTTTAATAATATTTAATTACTAGCTGTTACCCGAATACCTAACATGTAATATTATTCCCTACCTATGTGTTTAAGAGAAACAATATAATTATATTTGCCCTACCTAAACCCCTACCTTGAAATGAGGCCGGTTACAGCGAGAACCTATTTGATCTTAGGTTCACTACTCTTATGGTATGGTATGGTATGGTATTATGATATTTAATAATTATTTGAACTGAAATCTAAAATCAAATTAGTCCTTTCTTTGGATGGGGTCTGGCCTCTCTAAAACGACCTATGACAGCGTTATGTGTATATTTTTACACTTTAGATTCCCTTGGGAATGACGTGATGTTTCAACCTCTAAACACTAGCTGTTGCCCTTAGACTTAGACAGTGACGGCTGAGTACGCGACTCGGTAGTTTTCCTAGTTATATTTAAATAACAATTTCTAATTTATTACAGTAAAGTTTTCCAGTCATTTAACCATTTAATTAATACAAGTAAGTACTTTAATATAGACGGGGAGACCTCTGTCAACGTTACGTGTATATTTTTACACTTTAGATTCCCTTGGGAATGGCTTGATGTTTCAACCGCAAAACACTAGCCGATGCCCTTAGACAGTGACGGCTGAGTACGTAACCCAGTATTAAGACGGAGAAAACAACAGCCGTAGAAGAAGAAGACAGTCCAACCCATAAATATTACCTGAATTTTACTAAATGCAGAAAGTCTAGAACTGGAAATAATTACTTCCTGTCAAACTTATATGAACACAAATGGTCAAATAAAACATGATAATCTGAGAACTTCTCAGAATAAAATCCTATGAAAATATAGTTAAATTCCCGAAATCTATATTTATGACGATTATTAGATTAAATTGAACTTCTATTTATATGCAGTGGCAGTACAAAACCAAACGTTAACAAGTTTAAAGGCTAATTTTTAGCGCATCCTAAACTATTCCTAAATAAAATCCTACTGATTAAATACCTAAATCCCTAATACCCTAGACAATTGAATCTACCCTAGCTCTACTTTTTAGGCCTATTCTAAGCTAAACCGGAGGCTTACCATCCTCAAATTTTGCTAACATCCCTAAGGTAAACTGTAAAGTTCAGCTGAGTCGGCTGAGAATAGCAACTTAATCACTCGTGTTGTGTGTACCTCCCCCCTCACAGACCGCAGTCCAAGACGTGAGAGTAAGGCGCCCTATTGTGTATATAACATATAAATATTTAAAGTTTTATGGGGAACCAATACTCAAAACCCTCAAAGCTTTCACTGGTGCAGTTGCGTGCCCAACCTGTGGACCCAGCTACGACTCAAGGATGACAATGAATATGGTGGGCTCTTATACAGATGTCTGTGTTGGTAAAAAGATCATCTGGGCTTGCCCGAGGCTCTTTTAGAATTTAATAGTTCCGAACCAGACCCGTTTGTCACCGTTATAAGTTAGATATAGTTCGTCAGACACACTGTTTGTCTAGTCATAGTTCTAGCGCGAATAGTGCTAATCTAGCTTAATACAAATAGCAAAACAACCTCCCCACAAGAAATTGTCACATTAATCCCACACTAAATTTATTAATTTTGCAACGCGCTAGACACTAATGACAACCAAGAATTAGTCCACCCGCAACTCCAAAGTTAGGCTCCCTCCTAATAAACGTCCTAATTTTTTTTAACAATTAAATAAAACGAATAAACAAAATCTTCGCGACTATAACTCAAATGCAACGCAAAACTGCCTATTTCCTCATAAAATAAACCGAGGATATACGATCCCTATTAATTTCGAAACTAAGAAACCGTATTTTAAAACAACTTGAACAATTAACTTTAACCATAAATGCTTTGAACTAGCCGTATTTTATTGTAGGTATTCCAACTAAACTAAAATAAAATCGACGCAAATCGTTAAAACCGCAACTAAATGTATGAAACTCAACCTTTGAATAATATAATAATGAAGTTAATTAAGTATCAAACATAACCCGAAAAGAATCTTATTTTAATAACCCGCACGCACAAAACCGTAAGAAAACATTATTATTTACAATATAAAATTTCACTACAAAATGAATGAGTTTTACCCGTTAAATACAGTGTCTATGCAGCCTTATACTGAATTATAATCAATTAATCGATGTAACACGATATTAAATACAAACATGAATTTAGCACAACATAAAAAAGTAAGCACGTAACCGAACCGTAAATACCTAGATACCCCTATAAACTACGCGACACCGACCCTAACACGACAAAACCCTTCTCCGACGTAAGCTTTAGGAAAATAGACCCCGAATCTCACTAGGTATGAACACTATAAACAACGTTAAAGTTAAACAGTGAACGTAACTTGTTTCTATTATCCGTTCATTACCGCGGCTACGTATCCTTACAATAAACACTATAACGACCGACGTTATAAATTACACCGTAAACGTAACGCACTCCTATTTCCGTTAAATACCGTGAATATGTATTCCTACACAAGATAATTATAAACTATGATCAAATGAATCAACGAAACACGATAATAAAATCAAACGTGAATTTAACACAACGTAAATAATAAGCACGTAAACGAACAGCAAAATACCTAAGTATCGATTTAAGCGAACGTGAGGAAGCCCTTCTCTGACGACAGTTGTTGATCTTCTGGACCCCGATTTGCGACTGACATCCCCTTTTATAACCTTCGTAATTGTGGAAAAATCCAGAAATTCCACAAGATTACCTTTTTTCATCCGTACCTGTTATTGCGCAACAATAATAGAAATTGCCTTATATGGGCATGCATTCGATATCAAAGGTAAGTCTCCAAAAAGCACGAATTTGCATTCGAAAGTGAACTATGTATCTTTAAACGTAAAGCTCAAAAACAAAAAGTAACGCGCCCTGTCGCGAAGTAGCTGAACTTCTAACTAACGTTGTAACGACAAGTAACGCCACTCGTCGCCAAATAACAGTGCGCCACTAACATATGGAAAACACGAAGTTGTACTCTATTTGACAACAGATGGTATTGTTAATAGCGGTGAATATTTTAGAATCACGCGAATATTCTAGATCCCGGAAATGGATTGTTGACAGAAGAACTTCCGCCCACTTTCTTTTGTCCGCTTTATTAGTAATAACGTTGTTTTTGTTCTGCAAATTCCTCTGGTCGGTACCTTAGGTCGAGCCTCTCTTATTTATACTATTTTTTATGCAGTTTTTATCTTCTAAAGTGTGTTTTTCGAGATTTTGAACTATACCTACTGAACGCAGAACATGAGTTTTCTTTCTCGAAATCACACCTAACTAACATTAAATGGTTTTAACATAATACCTAGATTATCCAGGAGCCCTAATTGTGTCCCCGAAGGCCTATCATCACCAGTGCAATCTATTGGTGCGTAGCGTACTAATGTGAACTACTCGACATGTTGATAGGTGTCGCTTTTCACTTACTAATGATTACTAATATAAACGCCATCTAACGCTTTCTGTGTCAACTATTAGCCTATGTTCAATACGTAGCTTACTTAAATCCTTCCCTCGCAACAATGTATTGTAATTAGTTCTAGATATAACCGCTAGATTGCGCTGCAACCAAATCTCTATGATGTTACCCTTTGTGTATAAGATACAGATGCTCCCCCATCACGATAGCCTTTATAAAGCTACTTTATTACTTATTACAAATAGAGTTTGTATACTAAACAACAGTGTTGCCTCACTGTGGTTAGTTACATAGGTCAAACTCAGTGAGATTGTCCCCTGATATTTATTTATTCGTTATTTATTACGAGTTGCAATTGTATTAGAGAAGTCGGTAAGAAATGTTGTTTAAACATATCAACACTGTACTCAATAAGTAGTTAACTTGTTGAGTTTTTTTTCCTGTCATGATGATTTGCCCATGCACTTGGGGTTAGCCTGCAATTCAAACTGATACACGTAATATTCATAAACACATTTAATGGCTTTCCATTACACGTGCGTGGATGAATCCAAGGACAAAAAGTTTTTTCTCTTATCACATTTTCTACAATGATTTTTGATCTCAACCTAAATTATTTCCAAGATCTAGTTAACATTGAAAGAATAATCATAATAATTATACTAAACCTTATCTTAAGACTCGGAAAAATATCTCAATTTCACTTTGCTTTACAGAAAGTCGTTTTGTATTGCTTATACGATATGGACTGGCCTTCACTGTCAAGGAAATATTAACAATACGATAGCGATATGGTTAAAAAACCTAGTGGAATAGAATAGACCCTGTCGCGCATCGCTACAGCGCCGCCGACGCGCCGCGTCTCAGACGACTCGCGACGACCGTCTTCGTCCTCAATTGATGCTGAATTAAAACATCCCGTTTCTAAGAACGAACGTCGGAATTGATTCATTTGCATACTATTTTAAGAACAAACCATTTTTTATGAGACTGTTCTTAAGTCCGAGCATGCTTGGAAACGAACGGGTATAGTGATGTTCGGTAAAAGTTCAAAGTACTGCTGCATGACCGCAAAATAAAGGTAGCGTTTTAAAATTTCATGACGTCATACCTTTTGGTTTCAGTTAGGTTTCGATAGCGCAAATATTTTTTTTGATAACGGAATGTAACGGCATTGTTGTTTTTTTTTAATGCCTAACTCGTTTTCATAAAGGTATAGGTGATAAACTTGAGTAAAAGACCTGTTTTATATAGTTGTAACCCATCTGTATAGACCGTTCAACATTCTATATTTGAATTTTGACGTAAGCTCCATATTACTTTTGTACACAACTACATACAACAAGGCTGGACCTTTATTCTATTGCGTTATAACGATATCGCGTTTGACCTGTTTCCGTATTGTCAACGTTTTGATAACTCTTATGTCATTTACAATAATGGCGACTGTGACATAAACGATTCTAAAACACGTCAAACGCGATATAGTTATGACGCAATAGAATAGAGGCCCAGGACCTTTACTTAAGTTTTTACCTACGAGAATATCGTTTAGTCTTTATGAGGGTGGAATCTTTGACATTCTACGATTTTGATACATACATACATAAAGTCACTTTTTATTTGTATTTGACTTTTCATGCTGTATTTGTATGTGGTGTTCAATAAAGAATATTTATATCGTATTGTATTGTCACGCCTTCATTCCCAGAGTGGGGTAGGCAGAGCTACAGAATTACCAAAAACTCTAAAAAACCTGAAAAACGGTTTTGATTTAGTGTGTAATTAATTACGCAATTACGGCAGGTACACTTTTTATTTTCTAGTACCAGGAGAGAAGTATAATATGTCCCAGAAATGAGTAAGTACACCTAACTAACTACATGGAATCTAAAAGTTACGATCGAAATTTCGGTATCGAATAATTACCGGTTGACTACCATCTCAGTCGTCTCACCGTATTACCTTTATATTTTACCCGGTATAGTTGTACCTGTATAACGAAGCAGTATCAATATCCAATACCGCTACCATACCGTTTAAACCGTAACGGGAACGGACCCTGGTTCTGGGTCCGTTTTGTACTAGTCATGTTGTTATGTTTTGCTACTTTCTGAACCGACCGATTTCATTATGTTACATCAGATATGTGGGTCCCGGGCCTACCATTTATACAGGATCTTACAATAATACCAAAGGAAAGCAGAAAGGGGCTTAAATAGTCTGTTGTAAAAAGTCCAATATATGAAAACTGTAGCATGGCTTTATTATGACTTTATTACTTATACTTGACATAAACTTGAATGCAACCCAATTTTAGTAAAACAAAAGAGTCAACAACACAGAAAGTCTGTTTACATTCTTACCGAATATCTCCGGAGAGCCAAAAACTCGTAAGAATCATAGAAGACAAAATTATCTTAAATGAAAGAGCATATAACAAATTTTAAAGGAAAACTATCACGACTAAGTAGACATCATCTTGAGATACAGGTAATTAAAGTGTTAATACCTACTAAAATCATCTAAGACGGCACCAATTGACTTTAAATAGAAAATTAGTTGCCTATTAGTGCATGTATATATATATATATATATATATTAAGAGATCCCTTTACATCGCTGCTGTATTTCTTTTTTCACTAGTTGGTACAATAAAGTGTTTACTTACATACATTCAAATCTAGTAGAAGTACTGCTTAATACATACACTAACGTTTGAACAGCCAAGATAAGGAAAGATGGATAGCAACAATGAATGAGGAGCTAGATTCTCACAATACATGCGAAACATGGAAGCTTGTGGAATGTTGAGCTGACAAGAAACTTATTGGTTGTAAAATCGGTGTACAAGATTAAGCATAATGCTGATGATGCTGCACGATAAAAAGCTCTACTATGTGCAAAGGGCTATACTTACCTAAGAAAAAGGGATAGACTATACTGTGAGACAGTTTTACCTTCTGTACGCTATGATAATACTTATCAGAATGATGCTGTCACTGGCAGCAAAAGAAAGATTGAAAATTACACATTTTGACATAAAAACTGCTTTTCTGTATAGAAGCCTAGATGAAGAGTTTTACATGAAGCCTCAACCTGGTCTAAATACAGAATTAGTCTGCAAACTCAATAAGTCTCTGTATGGTTTGAAACAGTGGTACAGGTGCTGGAGCTCTAAGTTCCACTCGTTCATGCAAGAAAATGGTTATGTAACTTACCAAAATGACAAATGTCTGTATGTCTGTCTGCAACATAAAGTTCACATATATTTACTTTTGTTTGTGGATGATGGGTTATTATTGTTGACCTCTGTAAACCTAGTTGAGTTACTACCCAAGTAAAGTTGAAAAGGTGTGAAGGATCAGCTGATATGCCGGACGGCATGGTGCACATACCGCGAGGCAGTAGGCTCACTCATGTATGCTAGGTAGCAGGCTTAATATTTACTTTATAGTATACTCACTGAGTACCTACTTAAACAATTTTAGCAATGTACACTGAGTTGCGAAATAAAGGGTTAACTTCGTTAGTAGTAACCCTGCGTACTAGCGGTTCTGGGCTCAAATTCTAGGCTTGGATGTTTTCTATGTACTTAAGTAGGTATGTATTTTTTCTAAAAGTGGACAGATCTCTTTGCAGTCGACTGTACAAGCCTAGAGCTTAGTTTGGGGACAAAGTCAGTTTGTGTAATATTTATTTTATTTTTGACTAGCTGTTTCCCGCGACTCCGTCCGTGTACAGTCGTTTATCGCTATTCCCTTAGGGGTGTGGATTATTGATAGATTTAATTCTAATTGTAGGTGGGCTAATTATAGGCTTAATAAATTACGTTCCTATTATGCGTTGTGTGTTTCACTGCGCTCTTTGCTTGCATAATTTTAATTAGCATCCATTGTCCTTAAAAACTCATAGTTGTTATGACAAAAAGCCGCCTTGCACAGTTTTAGTAGAGATCAAAAAAAGTGAGTTTACCTGCAGCAGTAAAATGTTTCACCGAATAGTGGTGGCCGAGGATCCCCATCGCCGCACCGCGTATACCTAATCGTAAATATCTCTCTAACCGTTAAATGTGTAATATGCCGTTTTTTTTAACTAGGTATTTTATTTGTTAACAGAGTCATCATGCGAGTTAATGAAATAACAACAAACGGGGTTTTTGTTAACAATTAAACTTATATTATATTTTTTTTTTTTACAATATGCTTTTAATTTTCTTTTGATTGACACTCTAGTCAGTGCTCTAGTTGTTAAAATTGTCGCAGCCGTGAAGCTTGTAGAACATTTTGAAAATATTTTTTTTATTGGTGCCGTCTGTGTAAGTAAAATCGCTTATTGAGTGCGTACAATGTATGTACAAAGCGGCTTGCTGGCATCACAAAATTCAGCTTTTGTCAAAAAATTGCCTTAATAACTATGACTAGAACACGCGTGTCCGGCTAAATAAATATATAAATTTGTGTGGTGCTCAAACGATTTTTTTTTTAAATATAAGCTCTAGCTTGTAGTGATACTTATGACCGGATTTTAACAGTTCCGCGCCGAAAGTACTAATCCCGCAACGCAGCGGCGATGCAGATGTGCCATTTCACGCACAAAAATTGACGGTGTTGCGTCGCGTCACGTCATGTTCTTATCCCATTTTTAGGGTTCCGTAGTCAAACTAGGAACCCTTATAGTTTCGCCATGTCCGTCCGGCCGTCCGTCCGTCCGTCCGTCAGCAGCCTAGTGCAAAGATATTAGTACTAGAAAGCTGCAATTTGGCATGAATATGCATATTAGTCACGCCAACAAAGTGGTACAATAAAAAGTAAAAAAATGTTTCTTTTTACGTGTAAGTACCTCCCTCGTGTAAGGGAGGGGATGTATTTTTTTGGTCTACCCTATAGTGTGGTGTGTCGTTGCATAGGTCTTTCAAAAATATTATGGGTTTGAGAAAACTGTTTTTTAATTAAGTAATCCGTTTAATAAATATTAAGCTTTAAAGCGCTAATTTTTTTAGACTCAAGTGTCATATAGCAAAAACCACAAATACAAAAAAACTTAAATGAAAGAGCATATAACCAATGTTAAAGAAAAGCTATCACGACTAAGTAGACATCATTGGTTCTTGAGATACAGGCGATTAAAGTGTTTATACCTACTAAAATCATCTACGACGGCACCAATTGACTTTAACCCTTAAATTGGCAAAAATGAAAAGAGTCGTGAATACAAACCCTATTTGATTTTAAACCAGCATTAAAAAATATCAATAAAAAAAAAAGTGAACATTATGGTATGCATCCTGTGGTGCAGACTGCCATATTAAGAGGCCGTATACGAAATTTTGCCAGTTTTACTTATTTTCGTGATTTTACAGTTTAAATACAACTTTTCTATACGTTTTAATGCACATCATGAATATCATGATATATCATTTCATTTATGATCGAATAAATGAGTTACGAATTAATGAGCTACTACTTTTTTATCTTTGTCGAGAATTTAAATTCGGGATTAAGGTTATTTTAAAACATTATACATATATTGCTATTTAAATTTTAATTTTTGCATGTGTTTTAAGGTAATGGATTGATTTTGAACTGAAGTTTATTACTGTTCTTTTAATTTTATGAACGAGTGCTTTAAGAAGCCGAAATTTAAAACAATTGTTTGTCCATTTTCTATAAAATTTTACCAAGTTCATATTTTTTTTACACAAAAAAATATATAAAGGTGGTAAAAAGTAATTCACACATTTTTTAGACAACTTTTACAGCAATCAATTGCTATTTTTTCATACCTTTAAGACGTCAAAACGATTCGTGAATATGCGATATTCTAAACCTCTTACAGCAAAACTCACGAAACAGTCGCCGGTTTCAGGTCGATTAATCAAAAGCACTAAGTACATAGTATAAAACAAAGTCGCTTTTTCTGTCTCTATATCCCTATGTATGCTTAAATCTTTAAAACTACGCAACGGATTTTGATGCGGTTTTTTTAATAAATAGAGTGATTGAAGAGGAAGATTTATATGTATAATACTTTAATCCGGAGCGAAGCGAGGGCGGGTCGCTAGTTAGATAATAAAAACAAAAAAGTATTTCATACATTCGTTGAAAATTTAAATTATCTTTCGTGTTGCGCATTAAAAATTGTAGAAGTAAAGTATTTCAACAGTAAAATCACGTTTGTAAAATCACGAATATCAGTGAAATCGGCAAAATTTCGTGTACGGCCTCTTAAGGGTTAAATAGAAAATTAGTGATTACTTGATGAATTTTTATGTTTGTAGTACTTAACGGCTTCGGATCCCTACACTGAGCATGGTCCGACATGAGCCCGGTTTTTTATTTCAAAACCTGTATTGTGGTTTTACCCTAAAGTGATTTCAGTGGTTTTTCGCGTTGCAAATGATGTAGGGAAGTTCAATGGAGTGCTGGTTCAGCTCGCTTGTGGTTCTCAGATTTGTTATAAATGAACTTGTGGATCATTATTAGATGTGAGCGCTTTAGCGCGGTTCCAGGCGGGAGAAGACACGGCCGAGCGATGAGTCAGCCCTCGTCCCTATATAGTTTGGTTTCCATTTTGTTTCCTTTTGTACTGCTTACGCGTTCGACGACGGCACCGACCTAAGAGTTTACGTTGTTTATATGATAATTATAGCCGTGAAAAGTTATGTTTATCCACTCCTTCCGGCCCAGCCCGACACAAATCAGGGCGACGTGTAAACAAAATGTATTTTTCGTAAAACTGATTTTTAGGCTTGTAATTTAAAATATGGCGATAATTTAAAATATGGCCATGGATATTAGGTATATTAGTTACGGGTAAAAATAAATATCCGTTCAAAATAGCAACAATATGTATAAGTACATCAACTTTATTGCTGTAGTAATAAGGTCTGTATAATTAACAGAGACCGAAAGTTCGGTACGGCATAATTTAGGCAAATATGGAGGAGGCTTCTTAATTCCGGGATTCCGGGATTGCTTAAAACTATATGTGAAGGTAAAAATACATATAAATATGTTTAGCTTATGGCTATTTTTAACTATTTATGTAAGTACATAACGATAGTTGAAAGGCAAAACGCGTCAAGCGACAAAATGTGTGATATTGAGTTATAGGTAAATTTGTAATCAGCAGATTTTACTAATTCATTGTGTAATCACTTTATTATGATTTTTCAAAAAATGACGCTTGAAGCGTTTTGCCTTTCAACCGTCGATAACATAAAATACTTGTGCTTTTGTAGTAAATTATACTATTAGTATTTGGATATTTATAGTATATTTCTAGTATTTCCACACAAAATCAGACAATGTCGTTATTTTTTTGCCGGGAACAGTGTCAGTGACGTCTCCTCTATTCTCTTTTTGCTTTTCATATAAAATTCAGTTAGAGGCACCAGTTATTAACATAATAAAGCAGACATTCAATATAACAATAATAGTCCTTTTATCAAGTATAAAATATGTTAACAATTAGATAAGATGACAATTAAATATATACGTGATATAATTATACTAATGTCTTTAATCTATCATTCGGCCATACTGACCACAACAGTTTATCCTCAAGCTTGGGTACAATCATAACGTTCCAAAATATTCAATTTAAGAAAATAGTAGGTACACTTTGTTGCCGACTGTTTCTGCAGCAAAGTTGATGAATTCACCATAAAAAGAAAAACCAAGTCAACAAGCCCAACTTGATGGGTCTACTCTCTACTATGGCTTTGAGGAGTTCCTATAACCCCTTCAGTCTCATTCATTAAGCGAGTGAAATCATATCACTGCATGCGGCATTATAGTCATTAATTAAATTACACAAGTACCAATTAGTAGGTAAAATAGTTTTTACATAATATCGTAGCAGATTTTAACATATAATTGGGTAATAACTTTTTGCTTTTACTGTCATTAGACGATTATAGTTATGTTTTAGGTATTTTTATAGTCTTAAGTAGGTATTAAACCGTATTTGCTGTAATGTCTGGTCATGCTCGATGTGATTACTAATCTCGCTTCTGATTATGTTATTTTCTTTGTTACTTTGCCTAATTAGTAGGTAATCTTAAATATTGATGAAAATCCACCGAGTCGAAAGTCGAAATGTCTTAATTCACTAGCAAAGGTCTTTCCACCATTAGAAGATCTACTTACCTTTGACACTGAGGTATATGATAGTTGTACCTTGTTAATATGTATGTAATAATTTAAATATTGTGAGTAAATACATGTCATATAGTAATAATAATTCGGTGTTACAACAGCCCTGCTTTCCTATCGTATTACGGCTATCACCGTTGCTCAATCGTTGCACAGTTGTCGTTTGTAAACACTAAACATAATAAATGGGTATTTATATAAAGTACGTACGTTACGATCACATGCCTACTGAGTAGGCTTTGTAGAATTATCATGTCGCCGCGCGCCCTCGTTTCGTGTATCAGTGTCAATTTGTCCGAGTGAAGCGTCAATTAGTGCACTGCACGTGGCACTCGCTCATGAGTGCGCTTGTGGACGACGAACTCCGCTGGCTCTTGGTGGGTATGTACTCTACGAGTATTTGGAATCCCTGAGGTTAATTTAAGTGCACGACTTAAATTGCTGACGTCGGACTCGCGCAGCATAGTTGCCGTACTTATTATAATTTAATCTGGTTTAATTTAGTTCTTATTTTCCTACTTGATTCGGCCAGACTCGCCATAAAGAAATAAAAACACGTTGGAAGTTATTGCTTCATTAATCTAAAAACACCCACAATTTACCTGTCGGACTGTTTAGCCGTGTTTATTTGAAGCAGTGCTGGGTCCGTTTCGCGGCAATTATTACTATTGCGTTGTCTCTTCTCCCTTTTTATTAGGATTCCGTAGTCAAACTAGGAACCCTTATATTTTCGCCATGTTCGTCCGTCCGTCCGCAGCCCAGTGCAAAGACTATTAGTGCTAGAAAGCTGCAATTTGGCATTTTTTTTTTTAGTGTTCCTCCCCTTCACGTTACGCTGGGATGTTTTTTTTTTCTCGTCTACCCTATAGTGTGGGGTGTCGTTGGATAGGTCTTTTAAAAATTTTGAGTTTGTGGAAACAGTTTTTTAATTAAGTAATCCGTTTATGAAATATTAAGCTTTAAAGCGCTATTTTTTGTTAGACCCAAGTGTCCCCCCCCCCCCCCCCCAAACAGTCAAAACTACAAATACTAAAAATCTGAAAAAAAACTTAAATGAAAAATCATATAACCAATGTTAAAGGAAAACTATCACGACTAAGTAGACATCATTGGTTCTTGAGATACAGGCGATTAAAGTGTTTACACCTACTAAAATCATCTACGACGGCGCCAATTGACTTTGAATAGAAAATTAGTGATTACTTGATAATTTTTTATGTTTTCAGTACTTAACTGCTTCGGAACCCTACACTGAGCATGGTCCGACATGCCCTTGCCCGGTTTTTCTTGTTATTTTATGTGTGATTGTTCCGAATAAATGTTTATCTTTCTTTCTATCTAATACTAACTTATATTAGGTTAATTTAGTTCGTTTTCTATTGGGCAGCGTTGTATGGAGAGTGTTACGCTTATGAGTGACGCGTTATGCAAATAAGTACGGTATGGTATATGGAATATAAAAACGGCTAACAGAACAGTACTCTTCGCACTCGTTACAAATGCACTTCGTTAAAAAGAGACGTCTATAGACCACTTTCAAAAGTGTATCGTTTTTAGGTTTGTTAGTGTGCGTGACTCTTCATTAGTGTGCGGTTTATCGATAAAACACTATATTCGCCTGGATTTTGTGATTGATTACGAATTGATGATTGACCTTATTTCTGAAAGTGAATTTAGGGAGATTTCCTTTTCTGTTGTAGGTATAATAAAAAAACAAGGCAGTTTTTATTTATAAATAGTTTATTTAGGTATCTTTAATAATGATGAATACCTACCTAAGTCTCGCAAAAAGTATTTAGATAACAGTTTGTGACCCTTTTTTGATGTCTGATTGCAATTTCTGAAACCACGACGAATCATGTCCTGTTAGAGCATCTTCAACCATTTCCGTTTGAGCTTCATGGTTAAATTTACAAATCTCAAATTAAGACCATTCATATATATCGGAAATACGAGTAGAAGGCAGTAGGCATTCTAATTCAAATTCAATTTTTGAAAGCTGAAGGCGGCTTCTACTTTACTTTTGATTTCAATAAAACTTGTACTTAATGAAAGATCATAAATCCACGGGCAACCGCCGGTCAGTGCATGTATGGCTATTTTGTCACTTCTGTTGCTCCATAATTACTCATAAATAGCCATGTATAGCTAATTGATATTGATTACCTTTAGGGACTAACCACCGTACTCAGTCAGAGACACAAAGGGCCGTATGAATAAATTGCTCTTGACGGTAATGCTCGTCTCAACATGTGTGTTAAACGACAGTTTTCTATGGCTTGACGTTTACTTTGACGTAAGTATCTTGTGACGTGCACCTCTACCAAGATGAGTTCATTAATACTGTTTCCAGCTGGTTGTTTGTGGCCCACCACGGTTCGCTAGGTAATCCGAAAAGATCACTGCACGATAATAATAGCCTTGCCTTTGTCTAAAATGCCAAACGTTTAAAATAACAAACTTAAAATATTTTACATACATACATACATAATGTCACGCCTTTATTCCCAGAGTGGGGTAGGCAGAGCAACAGAATACCAACAACTCTAAACTTGTTGATAATTCTGTAACCACATTTTGCATAGTCAGGCTAACCGCCTGGCCACGACATTGCGCGACCTGCGGCAGCGGCGGCGGCGAGCGAAAAGCGAATGTTATAAAATAAGGCGAAAAAAGAGAGCGGCCACGACCCGCCGCTGCCAGCGGCGACTCGCGCGGATTTACACGAGCGGCGGGCGGCGGCGGGGCGCGGCGCGGCGGGCGGTGGCAACAAAGACACTGGCGCGCTCGAACGCGGCCACGACTCACAGCGGCGCGACCGGTCTTAGCGGTGGTACGTATCGGGCGGAGACTTATGGAATAAGAAATTTTATAACATTCGCGCTCGATATGGACACGGAAGCGTTTATCGCTGAAATATTAACAAGGCCTGTAATTTGGATGTCGAAACATCCTAAACATAAGTTGCGGCACATAATTAAAAAGTTGTGGGAAGAAATAAAATAAATAGAAATAAATAATAAATAGTCAGAACTCTTTTTGATCGTAATTTAGGTGTGTGTAAATGTTCGTCCAAGTGTTGGAGTATATAATCAAATGTCTCTACACTCATTCTAGTGTACTCGTAAAATTTTGCGGGATGCTTTCTATATTCTTCGTACAACAATCTAAATTCGCCTAACGTATAACGACGTCTATTAAGTTCGTGCACACCTTCTCTTGTATTTAAAATATCTCTCATGAAATATGAGCTGCTTTCCAGGCACTGAAGAGCCACTTTTGATAAAGACATTTTTAAACACTCGAGTACGTCCCATCCGCTCGATGCCGCCAACGCTACTGCGATGTCGTGGCATGCTCGCCGCGCCGCGCTACCTAGCCGCGCCGCCCGCCGCGCCGCTCGCCGCTTAAGACCAATGTCGTGGCCAGGCCGTAAGATGTTTACCAGTGTATTAGTGACAGGTTGCAAGCCCATTAAAATATTTTATCTTTCGATATTTAAATGTATACTTAATAAAATTGTGCAAAACGTTTTTAGAGTTTAGGTAATTCCGCAGCTCTGCCTATCCCACTAGGAATGAAGGGGTGATGTTATGTATGTACCTATGTACTCAACAAATACTTTTTCGAATCGGTCTTTTAACCGTTGGGTATCGCTATTTTCACATACATACATAACATCAAGCCTTCATTTCCAGAGTGGGGTAGGCAGAGCTTCAGAAAGTACCAACAACTACAAAAAGAGACGTTGGTAATTCTGTAACCACATTTTGCACAATCAGGATAAGATTTTTTTCCAGTGTATTAGTGACAGGTTGCAAGCCCATCACAAGTACTACAAGCCCTTATTCCCTTAGTCGCCTCTTACGACATCCACGTGAAGACTGGCGTGGCACTATTCTAACCCGGCAACCACACAGGATAAAAAAAAAACTTGATATTTTAACTCTAAATGTATTACTTAAATTAACTAATACTTTTCGATGGTTATTAACATATCCATAGATATATATATACTCATTTACTAAATCAAAACATCGATAGTTTACTTTGTTTGTTTGCCTGTTATTATGTCCCACTGCAGGGCAAAGGCTTCCCCTCTTTTTCGCCAATCTTCCCTACTGTTTGCTTGCTCCCGCCAGTCATTTCGAAATACTTCTCGCCACCTCCGTTTTGGTCTGCCTCTGCTCTGGTGGCCATTCTGTGGGGTCCATTCTGTGACAATTCTGGCCCACTGTTCTGGATGCATACGACAGACGTGTCCAGCCCAATCTCACTTGAGTGTAGCGGTCTTGACACCCACATCCGCGATACCGGTCTTAGAGCGCAGATCAGTTTTTCTGGTTCTGTCGGCTATGCGAATACCTAGTAACTATGCTGCGCTTCATCGCTTGCTGACAAATCTTGAGTGGGGACTTTCGTGCATCAGTTGTGTCTTTGCCCTATTCATTTTGAGTCTGACTTCAAGACTTTCCGTGCTTAGTTCTTGGAGCATTTGCTCTAGATGGAGTGCCGTATGGGAGAATAAGACGATGTCGTCAGCAAAACGAAGATTTGTCATCCTTCTCCCCCGACGTCGATACCTTTTGTCTCCCATGAGACCACTAGTTGGCTAAAATCTCTTGTTTGGAGTTAGCGGGTCGCCTTGTTTGACGCCTTTTTCAATGCGGAACTTAGGGCCTGGAGAATGCAGTTTTATGCTGGCTGTGCTGCTACTGTAAATATTGCCAATGCGTTCAACATATGACTCATCCACATCTTAGTTGCGCATGGCGGAAAGGACAGCAGTGTTTTGTTTAATGCTGTCAAACGCCTTGCTGTAATCAACGAAATCTAGATAGGGTGATCGATGTTAATTTTGGAAGCTCTATTGATTACTTACGAAAGAAAATCTAAAAATGCATAAAAATGTAGATTTGCTGCACATAGTGTCTACGTAATTATTCCTTTCAAGATGCAATTAATACCATAATAATATTTGTAGTTTTACTTGCAAAACGGCCGCATTAAGGCCGAATTTCAATAGTATTATTGAAAATCCCACTCACATGTGAAAGCTTATAACTTTGGGTTTATTTTTGGCAGTAGGCTTCATGGGATTTATTGTTATACTATATCTATGGCCTACTAGGTCAAATTGGGCATCGTTTCGCGTGTACCTACACGAGTATGTAGGAAGGTATGCTGAATTTATTTTTCTTATCTCTTTAATGATAGCGGCAGTACTTACATTTAGTTTCCTACGTAGCGCTGCTGCAATACAAGTAGCTACTCACGTGAAATATATTTATAACATTAAATATATTGAAACGTACAATAGGTAAACCCATGTTTTTTAATCTACATTATGGTGGCTTTTAATTAGGGTTTTTTACGTAGGTACTTGGTGTTTCATATTTTAATCTGAGAGTATTACGATGAAATTGTATTTTTTCACAAATGAGAAGCTTTTATTTATTTTTTACTTCATATATGGCTATGACGAGCTATGAAACTCTTCAAATCTGATGTGGGCGTAGGGAGTTGGATTATTTGATCCCCACCACTTCCCTCCAGCGCGGAGTTATGATTACCTCCAGGCGATTTCAACTCGGTTTGTCTTGTATAGCACCAATGCCTAAGCTCTACTCAAACAGTGTAACATTTTTCCCACTACAAAACGGAATAATTTAACACTACAAGTCTATGTATGAGTAGGTAAAATTGATATTATTTTAATTTAACTGTCAAATGGACATTACCTACATTGGAATATGAATGGAAATAAAAGTTGGTTATCCTTGAATAATGGCAAACTTTATCTTCGAAGTATTTTACATTGTATGATTAGAGTTGTAGCTAATTTAATCGTTATATTCAAGTTTCTCTGCATGGCATGTCAACCCACGGCCGGCGACGTGGGTGCACCCGACCGAGGTGCGCTAGGGTTGTTCGTGATGGCTACACTGTGTACATAGGTACAGGACACTTATTAAAGAGTACGGCTTCTAAAATAATGTATCAACCTATTGATTATACAGAATCATTCTATTTCAAATGTTTTATGAAAACCATGAAGACCTAGTTATTAAAATAATGGCGGTGGAACAGCAGTAGCCCTGAGCGGTCCGTCCGCGGTGGTCGGTGGCGGGTGGTCGGTTGGTAAACAGTCGCTAGCAAACCGCGCCGCGAGCGAACGTCCGCGCTCTCCGCAGCGCCGGCCCCGTCAGGCCTCGCCACGCGCCCACAAAGCGCAGGATCTCCGCTCTAAACACATTACCTCTCGGAATTACGAGTATCTCTGTGTCCGTGCTTTTGTTCCGCGTATCACTTACGAGTACAATAGACTCTTTGTGCTGATAAACACTGTTTTTATTTAATGTATATAAAGTGTTACATATATGTTTGTTTCGTGCTTGGCATTATGCTACGGTAATCTTCAAATTAAAATGGTCTTCAATGTTTATAAATAGCGTATAATAAAAATCCATTAACCATGTTGAATTTAAAAATACAGGTTGTCGTTACGAATCGCTAAACAGCCGAATCTATAACCGTACGTACATATACATTAGTTTACCTTATCGAACAAGTTTGTAAACAAGTTTAAGTAAGTTACATAATCACTCCAATTCTGCTTGTAACTTTCAAATGTCAATGTACCGGTGATGGGTTGTCGAATATTGCCACTAGTGCCCAGCGTAGTGTAAACTAGCAAGTTTGATACCGGCAGCGCTGGCAATGGCCTCGAAGGGTGACGTAGTGTAATAATTACCTAGTCGATTAATCACCCAGCCAATCGATCGACTCTGCTGGCCCCAGCATCATACCGCACTCTGCTGGACTGGACTGCTCCGTATGCAAGCGGCCTATATTATATACCGCCGCACTTACACGTAGATTGTGACCCTTTGTATACTGTCTTACTTGAAATCATAACTGGGCATAAATTGTAAGAAATCCAACTTCAAAAAAAGAGGACATTCTCAATTCCGTTAGATATTATTTTCTAAGTTTTAAGAAACATTTTTATTTAACAAACGACAAGAGGCAATTTTATTTTCCTTTTAAAAATCTGAATCGAATGTTGTTTGAATTACAAAAGTGGCTTATTTTTACTACTTGAAGGCATTCCTTGTACAAACCGAGTGGTGGGGCGACGGACGTGACCATTACTACGGTTCAGTTCCCATCAATTAAAACGATTGGTGCCTTCAAACATTTGTATAACATTTTTGTAAAGCAACTCGCAATGACACATAAATAAACGTCAAACTTTATCAAATTAGGTATTTGGTTTCAACTTTAGCAGTAGGTAACCTCTATTCGTTGCAATTTCTTAATTAATGCAAAATAATGTACGAGTAATGTAGGTAAGTACTTCGTTACTGAAATAATAAAATAACGTGAAGGCAAATGATGTCGAAGCATCTGCCGCGCCGGGTGGTGGAAATCACGAGTGCACATGTCGCGAGTGCGGCGCAGGCGCATCTTGCGAGCGGCGTGCAGCCCGCAAAGGCCCGCATCCTGCTACCTGCGCCCTCCATTGTGGGCTCTTCGCAGCAACAAGTTCTACAATGCAACCTGTTAGCCCAGTATTGTTCTACCATTACAAAAACCCACGCTTTGTCTTCAACGCACTCATCAGTGCACTTGAACGATTTCAAGGCCCGCTAAATGTTCAATGTTGTTAGAGGAAAGTGCATGCGCATGCTCCCCAAATTAAACATTTGCGAGCGCCGTTTACTAATTTAATAAGTGCTATGACTGCAGACCTGCAATCCTTGATAGGGTAAGAATTTATTTGCCTCCAAAAAGCAGGTAAAAATTAACAATAAGGTCTCTTTGTCATCCCCCGCACGTAACTCACCCATATGCTACGCGTGTTGTATACGCAGAGAATTTGATACCGGCGCCGTTGAACACTGGAATTATAATCGCAGTAAAAAAAACCGAACAAGGAGCCAAGATGCAAACGCTCCTAACGTTTTTCTTTTCTATCGCTCAAATTGTATGGGGTGACATTCTCCTGCGTTTCGACAAACCACGTGGTCGACTGTCATCCCATACATTTTGAGCGATAGAAAAGAAAAACGTTAGGAGCGTTTGCATCTTGGCTAGTGCCCGAGTACGATTCGAACTTGCGCACCAAGGGTTAAGATCGTAATTACTAATTAATTAGTAAAGTAGGTAAGTAATTAAGTATCATAACTATTTCCCAATTTCGAGTGTTTCTTTAATTCCAAATATAAAACTTGTACAGCTGGCGCCATCTGTCGTCAAATAGCAAAAGCTAGCAAACTTTTGTTAATATTTCGAAGACTGTTGATTCGGATAACTTCGTTATACTTTTTGTATAAAATTTAGAAAAATGACAATTAGACTCACATTCAAAATTCACATTTTTCGGCCCGTAAACTTCAGAAATAATGGTAGTTTTTTTGTTCACTTTTAGTCATAAACCCGTAACTAGATGACTAAAATTTTTTATAAAAGTTTTAAAATGTGCCAATTATACCCTTTTGTAAGCTATTTTTACTTTGATTTTTATACACCGAGGGTTCTCGAGACCCCAGGGTTCTTTGGCATGAATATACATATTAGTCACGCCAATAAAGTAGTACAAGAAAATTAAAATTAAAATAAATAATTTTTTTTGGTGTTCCTCTTTTTGTTGGAGTCAAGTGCAAATTTCGTCAACTCTATCTCCGCACATCGCAATGAAAAAGCCTGAGAAGTTTCGACACGCCGCTCTTTGTCAAACGCCGTCTCGTGCAACTGATTCCGTAATTAATTAAAGGTGACTATTTTAGTTTCTAGTAGGCATATTCAATAAAACGCGTTAGTGAGCCCCGGTGACAGATAAGAGGGTGGTTGTCGTTACCAGCCGGAGCAGGCGATAACTTTGGAGAATACTTGCCCTGACAATCTAGGGTAGCTGAATGCGTACACGTTAAGCATAACAAGCCTGTGTTAATAACGGTGAACGCCTTGTTTGGAAGTAGTTCAAGTTCCCTCGCTACACATGGTACGTGTTATTCGGTTTTGTGTTAAAAAAGTAACCTTTTCTGAGCCTTGAGTGTAGATTGCTGTTCAGGCGGCAAATTGTCTCGAACGCGTTTGCGTCTATGTTATTTATACAATAAACGCAAACGCGTTCGAGACTTTTTTTTTGTATTCGCAACTGTACTGTACACTAAGGGCTCTGTTGTAATGAGATCAAATCAGTAATCTGATACCCACGCAGAGCACGCAGCTTAGCGGTCTCCTACTAGACGCGAGTTGTTGCGTCGTCGACTTGCATCCATTTCTCAGATACGTCTGTACGTACAGCCCTCATTATTATTTGATGGCTAAGGTAAGTCAAGGGCGGTGTAATGCAACCGTAGTTTGTAAGTGTGATCGCTCATCGCCGGCAATAAGGGTCGTGTCAAGTCGTAGGTTTGTTGTCATTGTACACAACTTAAGTAACTAACCTGTTTAGCTACATTGGCCAACAAGTAATAACTTTCACTTGTGAACATAATACGTAATGAGTTTACCCGAATTTACGCTGAATAACAAGTACTCAAGTGGAACGTACACACATTTACTATTAATACGCATATTTTTTTGAATTGGGCACTAATATCTTATTGAATACATTTAGTATTGATCAATGTTAAACGGTTATTTCCGTTTTATTTGGAAGATATTTGACCTTAAGATAACAGTAGAGATAAAGGTATATCCTTTATCTCTACTGTTTCAAAAATCACAAAAACGACCATCTTTTCGGTTGCGATTATATTAATATTAATACCATGAGATTTTATGGATCGGTTACCAAACTATTTGATCATAAAAGATGACCATTTAGGAAGACGAATTCCACGGTTATTACCTTACCCCTACCTTCCGGGCCGCAACTGGCGGACATAGACATGTCGGTGACGGAATATCGGCTTTCAATCAAGTTTAGAACGCAAAAAACGGTAACTTCCCTGGTTTTTAGGGTTCCGTAGCCAAATGGCAAAAAACGGAACCCTTATAGATTCGTCATGTCTGTCCGTCTGTCCGTCCGTATGTCACAGCCACTTTATTCCGTAACTATAAGAGCTATACTGTGGAAACTTGGTAAGTAGATGTATTCGGTGAACCGCATTAAGATTTTCATACAAAAATAGAAAAAAAACAATAAATTTTTGGGGTTCCCCATACTTAGAACTGAAACTCAAAAATTTTTTTTTCATCAAACTCATACGTGTGGGGTATCTATGGATAGGTATTCAAAAATGATATTGAGGTTTCTATTATAATTTTTTTCTAAACTGAATAGTTTGCGCGAGAGACGCTTCCAAAGTGGAAAAATGTGTGTCCCCCCCCCCGTAACTTCTAAAATAAGGGAATGATAAATGTAAAAATAATATATGATGTACATTACCATGCAAACTTCCACCGAAAATTGGTTTGAACGAGATCTAGTAAGTAGTTTTTTTTTAATACGTCATAAAAACATTGATCAAAGCTACAACGAACTTTTATATTATGTTACTTGCTGCTACGGAACCCTTCATGGGCGAGTCCGACTCGCACTTGGCCGCTTTTTTTAACTATGAATTAACTCTCATCTCGACTAGCCACCTTAATTACAAACATTTTTATGCATGTTTTCGGATTCAGCGCCCAGATTTTCTCGACGAAACAGCTGGAGGAACAGGAGGTCTGACTCTGCCCTCCGTAGGTAGGTACTCGTGTTTAGGCCTACCTACGATAGCGCAATGGCGCAGCGCAGGGCAAGCTTCAAGCTCGCTCGTTTGTTAATAATAAATAACTCTTCGTATTGATAGAGAGTTGAAAGACTTTTTATTCGAGAGAAAAACGTGTACAAGGATCAATTTAAAAAACTTGAAGAATTGACAAATTTATTTTAATGCTTCCATAGTAGGACAAAGTTATTTTGAATGTCAAGCTAATTAATATTCTAGTTAGTACACCGTCGCGTCGCTACTTAGCCTCCTTAACCTCCGAAACTCTGAATTAAATTATTTCCTAAAATGTATTTTATGTTACGTAAACTTATTATATTGCCGAAAAAATACCTACACTCAAAAACTACTGCCATTTAAATTAAGATACAATATGCCCATTATTTTGTCAAACAACATTTCGTTTATCTTACTAAGTAAGTAACTCATTTTTTGACCGCCATTGTTTCAATCTTGTTGTTAGAATGATTCGTAATTTAAAACTCGATTTGTCTTATTTTTCTAGCAATACTCATTGGGAAAATTTAAAAATGGAACACACTTTATTAAACCTCTGTAGGTACGTTTTTATACAAATCCGCGTCGCGCCACCACTTCTGTTTATATACACAGGGAATTCATTGGGAACGTATCCGGTTATCGTCCCCGGTTGATGACCCTTGAGTGAACATTACCAACTCCATTTGCGAAACAAGTCGCTTTAATTGAAGGACTTAATTGACAACGTCCTTCTACTCGTATATATTTCAGAACTTTTAGGTAGGTATTTCTTATGTCCATTGCACGGATTTTAAATCTCTTTTTCATTGCAAACACTAGGATATCCATTTTAGCCTGGAACCGTGTGGTAGAATCGTACTCGTATGTATTTTGAAACGTGTATTTGCTGAGAACAAAACCGAGTAGCCATACTTTTATCGAATTATCGATATTGATCAAAGTCAGCAGCAGCTGGGCAGTGCAGGGTTCGTCCGGATCCTATACCACCATCTTAACCACCAAGCAACAGTGTTTGCATTGTTGTGTACCGATGATGTGGGGATAAGACAAGCGGTGAAATTACATTGCATCTTAGTCCTCAGGGTTGGCAACGCAATTTGAGATCTTAGGATTGCAGTCTTAAGATAAAAGTCTAACTCAGATAATAATCTTGAGAATTCAAATGTCTAGGTGTCTCAGATTCCACTTACCATCAGGTGGCCTGTGTGCTCGTGTGTCTTCTCATTCTCATTAATAAAAAAAAACGTCAACATTCCACTCCTTCCTTTCATGCGATTTAACTTCTTAGGGTTTCGTACCTAAAGGGCGCTCACGGAACCCTAAATATTAAGCACTAAGGTTACGTCGACCGTCTGTTCGTGTGTCCAACCTTTTAAAAGAGGTGTGGCTTTTAAACGAAAAGTACCCGTTTATCTTGCTTTAGTTAGAAGAATATAGTGCTAGTATGCGGGATATTAAAAAGGAAGTTAAGAGGAAGTCTATTAAAGTACCAACCGGATTTTATTCGCAATATTCTTGTATTGATTGGGCCCCATACAAGAATATAGTTTTTTGGACTTACGTATACTGCAACTGCTTATAAATATAAAATATTACTTTCAGCGACTTTCACAAACTACCCTTATGGGGCAAATTTGTGTTGCGGTCATTTATGAAGATGTGGAAATGTTTATTTGGGCTACAGTTTTTAAACAATAATATATAGCTATGGGCGATTTTTAAAAAATAACACCTAACGAGGTGAAATGGAGTTTGTAAGAGAGAATAGGGGCCATTACACGTTATAAGTGTTGTAATGGTTATAAATAAGAAAGCGGGCTAGAGCTTGTCTGACCATGCTCAGAGTAGGGTTCCAAAGCCGTTAAGTCCTTACTACAAACAGTAAAATCAACTAGTAATAACTAATTTTCTATTTAAAGTTATTTGGTGCCGTCTTAGATGATTTTAGTAGGTATAAACACTTTAATGGCCTGTATCTCAAGAACTAATGATGTCTACTTCCTCGTGATAGTTTTCCTTTGAAATTCGTAATATGCGCTTTCATTTATTTGATTTGTAGATTTTTTGTATTTGTAGTTTTGGCTGTAGGGGGGAGGGGGACACTTGACTCCTCTAACAAAAATTTGCGCTTTAAAGCTTAATATTTCCTAAACGGAGCCCTTAATCTAAAAAATTGTTTGAAGAAACCCATAATATTTTAGAAAGATCTATTCAACCACACTATGAGGTAGACGAGAAAAAGAAATACATCCCCACGTTACGTGTAGGAAAGGTACACTATTTTTTCTTATCAAGTTTTTATTTTACCACTTTGTTGGCGTGACTAACTCAACTTTCTAGTATTAAGAGTCTCTGAGCTAGGCTGCAGGCGGACGGACGGACATAGTGAAACTACAAGGGTTCCTAGTTTGACTACGGAACCCTAAAAAGGGGTAGAAGTTTGTAAGGGAATTGAGAAATGTGGAAATGGATATTTAGGCTACAGTTAATAATTAAAATGTATGGTTGATATTGAAAATTAAACCCTAAGGTGGTGAAATAGGGGCTAAAATTTTGTACGGCAGTGCACTCATATTTGAAGTAAGATACATAAAATTTGGTACCTATCTAGCTAGAATGCTTATAATGAATAAGACACCAGATTTTAAAATTGACTTCTAACCTAACAGTGAAATTTTGTATGCGAGTTTGGTTTTTAGGCTCATGTAAGTACATAAATGTTAGCATCTTGACTTTGGCTTGTAAAAAAGTGTAAGCTTTGGCGTTTTGTAATCAAGCCCACGTCGGTGCGACAGTCTGCCGCTTGACTGCTTGTAATATCATTTGACTGGAGTGCGACGCAAACTGTTAGTTAAAATACTTGGAATCAACTAAAAGATGCGCACTACAGTTAAATTGGAAGCCCACTGCAATTGCAAGTGGACTTTAAACTATAAATGGTGTAAAACTAGACCTCAGACCCCATATTGTGCAAAAACAAAAAACCAGCAGCGTCGCTGCAGCCCTGTATGCTGCATTAAATTAATCCAACTTTACTGAAGCCAACTACAACATTATGTTATCAAAGTATAAGTACTTAATAAGCCTTCGCGCTTGCATAATGAGTTAACAAAGAAGCCTCATTCGTGTCAGCCCTACATGCTCTATGTAGGTGATGCGCTTAACGCACCGCACTGCGCTTACAGTGCAGCAGTGGCGACGCGTACTTAATCTCTCCCGACTCGAAAAGGGGAATGCACATCTCTCCTACAAAAAAATGCCTGAGGTGTACAAGAACCAATTATACACCAAAATATGCTATGAAATTGTAAGTTCCGAAAACACTTTCAGTGATTACTCAAAAAGTCGGTGAAACGCTGTTATTTTTATACAAATAGACAAAGACAATTTTCATCTCAAACTCGTTCAAAACGAATAAAGACGTTTAGTATGTTTACAAACAAAGTAGGTATACATAGGTAAGGTACATGAAAATAGTGGTTTCATGACTGGTTTAGGGTGAGGGCGATGAAGGCGTAAGTCCACGGACTGGACGACAGCGGGCGGCGGCGATGACAATCGATTTCATAGTGTTATTTATATGGAAGTGACGTCTCACGCCATTTATATTATTACAGATACGAGTAAACACGAGTGAATGTTCAAGTAAAAGTCTATAAAAAATGTACATAATACTCCCATCATTATCAGACTTCAATTTAATGAGTATATTTATATGTAATTATAACTTGTTTTTCGGCATATAGGTTATCTCTGTACATTCCAGGCATTATATGGGCATTCTCCTTTAATTCTATCCTCGCGCTCATAAAGAAAATTATTCATGCTGCGTCCTTGTTTTACATTCTCGTAACAAAAACATCAAACCTGGCACGCATTCCATATTCTAATCATATCTTCGACTATTTCTTTTTTTAAACTGTTGGTTTTCACGTTTAACTCATTGTAGAGTTAGAATCGAAACCAATTATTTACATCATAATATAAAAGTTTTATATTAGTAGCGCCCACGAGTTATTTAAGTCAGCTGCTCGAAATTTTATCGATTTTGCAGTCCTTCCTTTCATGCCTTTTTACTTATTAGGGTTTCGTACCTCTTAAGATGCTCACGGAACCCTAAATATTAGGCACGAAGGCTACGTCGACCGTGTCTCCGTTTGTCCGACGTTTTATAAACGCGTGGCTTTTAAACGGAAGGTTGCTTTATTGACGAAATTGTGCTATTATGGTGAATATTTTTGGAAAGCAAAAAAAACTATTGTTAAAAGAAAAAGTATTAAAGTACCAAGCGGATTTTCTTAAAAATATTCTAGAATGGAATGGGAACCCCTTACAATAAAATAGATTTTTAACACAGTTGCTCTAAAAGTTGTACTTACAAACTATATGGTTAACTCTCGTTACACAAAGGAATCAATTAAGTTTGGTTTTCATTGAAGCCCTTAACTATGTACATTTTTTTCGCTGTTTTGCGTGGAATTGAGTCGCATTATGCAGCTATTCGCTGGCGCCCGGCAGCAAGCGGTGCCACACTTACAGCACCTCGCATTCCATTAGCACACTTGTCTAACGAAAGTTCGTTACTTATTCCACTTTTTTCCTCTACCATTAACCGAGCGTTTGATCCACTGTACATTTGAACCACTTGATTTGGCAATTCATTCTTTTTTATGCACGCTACAGTTTAGTCGTCAATTTCATTTGTGATTCTTTACCGTACCAACAATAGTTTGATTAGGTGAAATTTTATATTTAACCTATTATTATTTATGCTGATAAAAAGTGGATTGCTCAATAAGGGACTAAAGTAAGCTATTATGACATGAGATATGGATGAAGTTAGAGTGTCATCATGGTTTTTTATTATGAGAAAAAATTATCGTAAATTATAATGTTGTTATTACAAAAACTTAAGAACCGTAGATTTCTTTTTTTGTTAGTGTCAATTCATAAGAAACTGTCACTTAAAAAATGTCTTAGTCGTAACTTAGATTTTTGTAATAACGCGTAACAGTTTTAACATAATAATATTAATAATTTACACCTTACAAAATTACAATTTAATAGCGCTATCATTTTTACTATTAACCCGACACTGTAATGAAGGAGGGGGGGGGGGGGGGGGCACTAAACTATAACAACAAAAATATATATAAAAAAATAGCGCTTTAAAGCTTATTACTACTTCATAAACGGATCCTTAGTCAAAAAATTGTTCCGACAAACCCGCAATATTTTTGAAAGACATATCGAACGACACCTTACACTACGGGGTAGTTCGAGAGCGCCGGTGGCTTAGGGGGTCGACTCGTGATCGTAAGGTACCGAGTTCAAACCCCCACGGTCACTACATACGTATCAATGAGATTTTCTAACTTAGGTACATAACCCGACGCTCTTACGGTGAGGAAACCTGCACATTCGAACAGCTGAGTGTGTAAGAGGGTAGTTGCACAAAAGATCGTAAAAGGGTCGAAGTGTATCCGAAAGGGCCCATGTGTATGATAAGATAAAATGAGATGAGGTAGAAGAAAAATACATCCCTGCGTTATGTGAAGAACTAATATGTATATTCATGCCAAATTACAGCTTTCTAGTACTAAGTCTCTGAGCTAGGCTGCGGACGGACGGACGGATGGAAATGGCAGCTATAAGGGTTCCTAGTTTGACTATGGAACCCTAAAAAAGTACTTGATCCCTAGAGATTAAAACTTCTGTTGAGTCCCTAGGGATTAAATGCATAACTTTAGTCCGCTTGTACATGGGTGAATTGCAAAAATATTGTACATAGTTAAGGGCCTAATTGATGTCATTGTTTAATTGAAACAAAAAAAAATGTTTGTGTAACAAAGATTAACCATACGATTGTATGACTAATTTTCGTTACACAAAGGAAAATTATTTTGTTTCAATTAAACTTTAACATCAATTAGGTCCTTAACTATGTACAATATTTTTGCAATTCACATACTTGACTATTGTGTTATGAGTCATTTTAGAGCGAGAGAAGTAAACAAGTAGTTGTATGTTTTCTATTATTTCTTTCGTAAGACGTTAAAGTATAAGGAATTAGCATAGGTACTTGTGTCCTTTTAAAAATTAAGGAAGAAAACCCGACTGTATTTTGTTTTAAACGAGTTTAGACCTATGTTATGTTTTAAACTACATACGAGTATTTACCAAAATGTGGTATCCTCTGTGGTACCTCTCCTAGTGTGCGCTCTAAATATGTTATTTTTATACAGACGGTTTTTAGTTTTTTAAACTATTTTTTTTTATTAAATACTTTTTTGCAGTCGTGTTTAAAATATCATTTTTTCGTTATTTTCGTTTATTTAGTTTGATGATACCCTCAAGTTTTTAGGTAAAATATGTAGTAAGTGTTGACGCAGATTTTGACAAAACATAAATAAAATGTCATTTAAAATCACACATCCTCGATAGTTCAATTTCGCAATCTTTCTAATTCACGATATCGCGTGTTAATTGCATGTTAGCGCCACCTACCGGCGTAGTTGGAAACTAATGTTTTGTACACAATTAGATTGATAACTAGCGACATCTAACGGACAGCTGGTTCACTAAATTGTGTTACAAGTAGGCTATTAAAGTAATGATAAACCAAGAACGGTAATTAACTCGCGGAGCCCTCGATTCTCGAAACCAAAAGGTCCTGTGCGCGTCGTTATTTTATAAGCTTGGCACTTTTTCGGTAAATATTTGAGAAAAAATTACACATACATCGCTTACCTATGCTATCTACAATCCGGTAGCGGAACTATTATTACTGCCTGTGAGTGTCATCTATCGGCGTAGTTAGAAATCCCACCTAAAACATAAATGTAAAAAAGGAGAGCCAAGTTTATTACAAAAATTATTCTCTGCTGTGGGCTTCGCCGCAAAAAGAATGTAGATCTGAGATTGAGTGCCAAGTTCTATGCAAAATCCAAATATGTAGTCTAAGGGCTGACTTGGCTGGTTTTCCCATACGAATTATTATTAAGTACTAAGTACCTACTTTTACACAGTCATGGAAGAGCCTTGTGTTCGATGGGTAGTTTCTACCAGCAAGCCAAATTTTCGGAATAGTAAAATAAGAACCGAAAGGTAACAGGTTTAGAACATGCGAAGGCTATATAATTCATATGGGAAAACCAGCCAAGTCAGCCCTTAGACTACATATTTGGATTTTGCATAGAACTTGGCACTCAATCTCAGATCTACATTATTTTTGCGGCGAAGCCCACAGCAGAGAATAATTTTTGTATTGAACTTGGCTCTCCTTTTTTACATTTATGTTTTTGGTGGGATATCATTACTTTTTGTAGGTAAGTACATATCCTCGTAACGCCGTGGGTCCTTTTATAAGGACAAAGTCAAAACTAAAAGTAGACTATAAATATAAAACAATTGCATTGCCAAGCCCACAGCAGAGAATAATTTTTGTATTGAACTTGGCTCTCCTCGAATGTAATAAGCAGCTTCCATCGGGAGGCATTGGAATAATTTGGTGTAAGGTGAGTGTCACCCACCCGTAATTCTATTGTACGACTCATTGTACAATACCCACCTACCTACGTAATAAAAAGATAAAACTATTTGCTACTATCAACAAGTTCTCAAACTCAGAGTTAAGTAGGTATGTATATACACCTACTTACTTTTAACTATACTTAACTTACCTACTTACTAAAAAATACAATTATTATTTATTTAAACTATTGCCTATACTATACTAAACCTACGTACCTACTTATTATAGGAATTGTAATAATAATAAGTATATACACCTACCTACTTATAACTATAAAATTATTATTTATTTAAACTATTGCCTATACTATAATACTATACGTACGTACCTACTAATTATAGGAATTGTAATAATAATATTACTACAAATTATAAGTTTTCCTTAAGAAAACTTAGCAATTTCGCAGCATAAATCGCAACCTTATAGGTCAGATATCGAGAGACAACCGGACAGCAAGACGGCGCTCGCGCTTATGAGCGCGGCTGCCGCTCGCTCGGTCACGTTCGCGTCAACGGTTCGATTCGGTTGTCACAGCGCAAGCGCCGCCGCTCCGGCGTCACTCGGCGCGCGCGCGTCCTGTATATACCGAAAATCTAAATGCCTATTATTTTATCATTATTTATGAGTAGGTAATGATTTTACACTATTGATGTGCGCTAAATATAAAAATAATAATTAATCCCAGTTATAACGTAGGTACCCTAAGTAATATTAGGTATTTATGTTAAGCGTTCATAATAGAATCTAATTATTTAAAAATTGCCAGTTTTTTATTTATTCCTTTGTATTCATCTAATTACCTATCTGCATACCAAATTTTAACTCTCTAGGTCATCTGGAAGTGGGTTAGAGTTTTGGTCTATAGGTCAGTCAATGATAAAAATGAGGAATTTTGGACATTAATATCTAAATAACCGTTTGAGATAAGCTTATGAAATTTAGAACACATATGTATCTCGCAAGTCTCAATATATGAGCCAAATTTGATACGTTTATGTAAAATAGATTTTGGTTTATGAGGGGGTCAAAAGTGGCTCCAAATGGTTCGTGTAATATTACACACGGTGCGGCTCGCCAGTTCTGTTTCTTGAACTTGGCTTGACACGCTCCCGCGTGTCTAGATTAATGTTGTTTATGCACATTGATAACTAGCGACATAGGATAGGTATTTCCCGTAGACCAAGAACTATGGAATTTGGCAAGCAATGCCGTCTTATATTACAATTATAGGGAAAAGTCTGAAAACTATACATTTCTCGTAAAATCTTAAAAAAAATAGTCTTGTAACAAATGACACAAACATTGCTAACCTACGTCATCTACCATCCGGTAGTGGAACTAATTACTGGACATATCACAAGCGTAGTACCGCCAATGCCGGGTCGATAGACACCTCATTTGTTAAAATCCGTAGTCGGGTAAAAATGTACATAAGGCATAGATAAAGGCTTTATGAAAACAAAAAATCACGATCGCGTCCTTTGTGTAACGAAAGTTAGTCATACACAAGCTACGAGTATACATAATATGGGTAACTCTCGTTACACAAAGGAATCAATTAAGTTTTCTTTTAATTATAGCCCTTAACTATGGTATTTTTTTGAAAACGTCCCACTTAGGCCACTCAATATAAATTTTGTTTAAAGATGTGGTCGATTTGGAAGAAAAATATATACGATGTATTTAGATCAGCGTCTAAAAAATATTCCATTGAACGTTATTTCGATAGGCCTACCTACCTACTGTCTAAGCTGCTGAAGGCAGCCAAGGTCGAGAACTCGAGATGAATCACCAAGTGAAGTGTGGGCGTTTAGCCGTTAGGGATCACTGTTTACTTTCCCTAGTATAGATGTACATTTACAACTTTGAGTAGGTAGGTAGGTATATTATTCACATGCTATAACACTTGTTCATAATATTTACTTGAACTGTGGGGAACTGGCAGAAGAAGCAGAGTTATAACGAAATCGTTTAGCACAAACAAATAGGAATTAGAAGGAACTAAGTTAGGTAAGTACCCGTACACTTCTAAATTTCGGAAAGTGAGTAGAAAAGGGGTGACTACGACTTTTAAGAATATTTTAAAGGAATATACCTTTAACTTGTACAGTATATTTAATAATTTTAATAACGGTATTAAATACTAATTATGATTTAGGCGAAATTTCAAGCCATTTTTAGTAATTTATAAAGATTTTAGTAAATATATTCGTTTTCGCTCGGCATGGGTAGATACCGTAAATAGCTAAAGCAGTAAAGAAACTACTACCTCGCGATGCTTGATGTGGAACGTTAAAATAAATACAACTCTGTCGCTCGTTACTTCAATTTATTTCCTTTAAATATTAACCTAGTCTTAGCTGAGCAGTGCCGCTTTCCGCCCACTGTTGCCTAAGTTGCTATCCTACGCGTGGCTTTAAAGTACCTACTGCATGCCCTGCTTGTGAAGTTTACAACCAATAGTCTGCAGTAATAAATAATATTATTTTGTGTGAGTGAATCATTCGTTACCACGATCGGTAATGATGACACAAGGAAAATTATGCATTATATTTACTTAGGCCTCCCATTTTTGTTGGACAAAGTTCCACTATTTGTCAGTGTTAACACGTAGTTCAATAAGTCCCGAGACTAAGTACTAAAACAAGGTTTTATTTCTATAAAAATATTTTTTGTTCAACAACGTAGTCTCCTCCAAGAGCGATACAGTCCCTTCAACGCTTTTCTAACTTTTCTATCCCATGCGTGTGGAACGATTTGTCTTTGGCTTCAAAATTAGCCTCCGTTGCTGCGATAACTTAACTATTTGAGTCAAATTTCTTACTCTGGAGCTTTTTTCTGAGGTCTACATTCAGCCAGTAATCGCTGGGGCCCAAGTCTGGCGAATAAGGGGGATGAGGAGCAATTCGAAGCCCAATTCATTAATTTTGGCCATCGTTCTCTCGGACTTGTGGCAAGGCGTGTCATGGTGAAACACCACTTTCTTTTTGTTCATTTGAGGCCGTTTACCCGCAATTTCGTACGTCAATCGCTCCAATAGGGTAATTATCTCAACCACATTTTTTGAGCGGCGGACGTGATAATTGGGGTGTAAAGTACATGTATTGGAAAACTATTTGTTTTATAAATAATCTTACTCAAAGTACCATATTGAGCCAAAGTTAAAATTCATCATCATCATCATCATCATCAGCCTATGTTAGTCCACTGCTGGACGTAGGCCTCTCCCATTGCACGCCACCTAGCACGATCTGCGGCCACTCTCATCCAGCTTCTGCCAGCCACCTTACGAAGGTCGTCGCTCCACCTAGTCTGAGGGCGTCCTACACTGCGTTTGCCGATCCGCGGTCTCCACTCAAGAACACGATAGCTCCAGCGGTTATCCGTTCTGCGGCACACGTGGCCGGCCCACTGCCACTTCAAACTGCTAATTCGATGGGCTACGTCGATAACCTTAGTTCTCTGTCGGATCACCTCATTCCGGATCCGATCCTTCAGAGAAACTCCCAACATAGCCCTCTCCATAGCTCGCTGAGCGACTTTAAATTTGTGGACCAGCCCCACCGTGAGTGTCCAGGTTTCGGCTCCGTAGGTCATAACAGGTAGGACGCACTGATTGAAGACTTTTGTCTTTAGACTCTGTGGAATAGACGACGTGAAAACTCGACGTAATTTCCCATACGCTGCCCAACCCAGCTGTATTCTTCTGTTGGCCTCTTTCTCGAAGTTGTTTTTACCCAACTGCAGAGTTTGCCCAAGGTAAACATATTCTTTAACAACTTCGAGTGTATCGCCTTGCACTGCAATCGGTCCCGGTGTGACATGTTCATTGAGCATAATCTTGGTTTTATCCAAGTTCATCCGGAGACCGATGCGTTGAGAAGAATCAGCTAGATCGTTCAGCATATGTTGTAGATCCTGCAACGTTTCGGTCATAATAACGATGTCGTCTGCAAATCGCAAGTGTGAGATGTAGTCGCCGTTTATGTTGATGCCACGCCCTTTCCAGATCAGCGTCCCGAACATATCCTCCAATGCATTTGTGAACAATTTAGGGGAAATCACATCCCCTTGTTTCACACCTCGATGCAGGTTGATGGGTCTAGTCCACTGGTTCTGTACTTGGACGGCCATAGTTGCGGCGTTATATAGACATCTCAACACTTGGATGTATCGCCAGTCCACTTGGCAACGTTGCATGGATTCCAGAACTGACCAGGTTTCGATAGAGTCAAAAGCCTTCTCATAGTCCACAAATGCTATGCACAGGGGTTGATTATACTCTTCAGTCTTCTGTATAATCTGCCGCACTGTATGAATGTGGTCTATGGTGCCATATCCTCCTCGAAACCCGGCCTGCTCAGGGGGTTGAAATTCGTCGAGTCTTCGTGCAAGGCGGTTCGTGATGACTCTTGAAAACAGTTTGTAGACGTGGCTTAAGAGTGAAATGGGTCGGTAGTTCTTCAGCAGGGTTTTGTTACCCTTTTTAAAGAACAACACCACAATACTCTTACTCCACGCCTCTGGAGTTCTTCCATCGAAGAGAACGGTGTTGAAGATGTTCTGGAGCTCCTTTAATACAGGTGTGCCTCCTGCTTTTAGGAGCTCAGTTGTTACACCGTCCTCCCCGGGAGCTTTTCCATTTTTAAGCTGTTTAAGAGCCATCTCGATTTCGTGTAGGCTAATCTCTGGCAAGTCCTCAGTAAAGTGACGGATTAATGGGGCTCTAGAGTCCTCATTTTTCGGATCAGGTGGAGATGCGTACGATGCGTATAAATGGCTGTAGAAATCCTCAACTTCCGAAAGAACCCGCGGCTTAGAAGCGACGATTTCTCCGCTGTTTGTGGTCAGCTTCGTCAGATGGCTCCTCCCAAGAGACTGAACAAAAACTTTCGACCCCCGATTTTGCTCAATCGCTCGTTCAATACAGCATGTATTGAAGCATCGGAGGTCGTGTCGCACCAGTTTGCCAATCTTCTTGTTGAGAGCTCGACGTTCTGACGGAGTGACAGGTGGGCTTTCACGTCGTTCCTTCATAAGTTCGAGAGCTTCAGTCGAAAGTTTGGACTTCCTACCCCTATGCTGCATCGCGCAAAATTTTATACCTTCCTCCCTGAGGACTCCCACCACATTTTCGAGGGCCTGATTTATGTCGGCGACATTTGTGGTTTCCACGCCACGTTCACGTTCAAGCTTAAAGTTGATATTCAGAGAGCCTCGAACAAGTCGGTGATCACTTCCGGTATTGAACCTGTTGATCACAGAGACGTCTCTGAATATGTGCCTCTTGTCCGCTATGATGAAGTCGATCTCATTTTTCGTCATAGTATTGGGGCTCTGCCATGTCCACCTCCTCTGGGGCTTCTTCTTAAAGAAAGAGTTCATTAGGAAAAGTCCCTCTTTTTCCAAGAAGTTGACAAGCATTTGCCCCCTATGGTTCCTACAACCGAAACCGTGGGATCCTACTACCGATTCACTGCGATTCTGTACTCCCACTTTAGCATTAAAGTCCCCCATGACAACGTTGTAATGGGCTTTGGTGGTGCAGTGTAAAGCCTTTGATATGTCTTCAAACATCTCCTCCACCACCTCGTCCGGGTGTGCCGAGGTCGGTGCGTAAACCTGCACCACTTTGAGGCGATACCTTTCAGTGAGCTTTATGACGAGGTATGCAACCCTGCTCGACACACTCGAAATTTCCATCACGTTGTCAGAGAGGGCTTTGTTAACCAGGAACCCTACGCCACCCTGGGATAGCTGATCTCCCTCTCGAAAGTACATAAGGTGGCCTGACTCAAGGGTTACGGTGTCCTCCCCCTCTCTTCGGACTTCGCACAAACCAAGAATGTGCCACCTTATTTTTCCGAGTTCTGCCTCGAGTTGTGCCAGATGTTCGTCGAGCCGTAACGTCCGTCCGTTATACGTCGCCAAAGTCAATTGTTTTTGGCGGCCATCCGTAACCCGGGGATTCTTCGCACCCCCTACCCTGCCGTTACCGTGACCGCCGCCGTGATCAGGAATAGCAGGGCGGCCGGGAACTGGGGGCCGTGGTTTATGGTGTGCTGCCATTGGAGGGTTTGCCCTAATCGCCACGCTGGGCAGGCGGGTTGGCGATCGCAGGGTTATAGCTCTTCGCACCGGTAACGCTGCTGCCCGTCACAGGTCTGTGGCATTTAGCTACACCGTTTTGATGGTTATACCGCCATATGTCGGTCGCCAGAGCCTCGTTCGCTGGTCGGCAGGATGCACCACGGGCAGGTGAGGTTGGCTGAGAGCAAGAAGATGGTGTTTGCTCCCTTACACCCCAAGTTAAAATTATTATTAACTTATTATATTTATCGTAAAAAAATATTTTCAATCCAAAATCAATTTTGGTGTCGTGTCCTGTTCTTCCCGCATATACTGATATGTCGTGGTACAAACTTATTAAGCCTCAACTAGACTTATATTTTAGTTATCTGTATTCCTTATTAGTTGAGGTATTTTAAAATGTATCAATTATTGCATTTGCAAGTAAAAGGAAACTGGGAGCAGTGTAAATAAAACTGTCCAAGCGAAATAGTTAATTTTGGTGGTGAATATTGAAATTGATTTTATGATCGAACGAAACGTGATTAAACAAACAAATATAGCGTCAGATGTTCGTTCAGTTTTACTCCAGCAATAGACGGTGAAAGATTTGTACTATCTTTCTGCGTCTTCCCGCTAAGCACATAAGTATCTAATTTTGGTGGTATGAAAACACTTTAATAATCGTGATAACTTAGATAAGTCATTATTTCGCAAAAAGTTTTGTTGTGTGATAGTTTTTTTAAGTATGTTTATGGTGTCTTTTTAACTGTAACGAGTTAAGTTTTTGTTAAACTAAAAAATTTGTTTTTAATTTAAAAAAAAATGTTAAATTTTATAATTTTGGTGGTACAATTTTGGTGGCTTTTGCGAAACACCAAAATTATTTAAACAACAAATAATCATTATTTATTAAGTATATTAGAAACTTACGTTTTGGATTTTCAAAAATAACAAGGAAGATTCCCTAACGATTATATTTTAATTAGCCCGATATGTTATTATTGATCGTGAGTTTTTCTAAGAAAAGTAATTTTGGTGGATAATAACAATTTTGGTGGTACATAATTAGTAAAATCGTTATATCTTAAAAAACACTTGGTATAATAAAGGACCATTTTAACACTGTTTTTATAATGACTAATGACGTCACTTAAACGTTTAATTGTAAACCCTACTAAGAAAATAAAAAATACCACCAAAATTAGGATAATTTGACGCTTGTTGAAATTCACCCAATAACCACATGTAATAGTCACCTTTTATATTTTGTCCCTTTTCAAGGTAGTTGATGAAAACTATTCCATGCGCATCCCAAAATAACACGCCATAACCTTACCGGCCGATTTCTGAGTCTTTGGCCGCTTCGGGCGGCTTTCACCAGCCGCTCTCCACTCCGCTGACTGCCCATTGGATTCCGGAGTGAAATGGTGTATCCATGTTTCAACCATTGTCACATACCGACGTAAAAAATCCTTTTTATTACGATTCATCACAGCCAAACATCGCTCTGAATCATTGATACGTTGTTTCTTTTGATCAATTGTATGCAAACGCAGCACCCACTTGGAAAAAAAGCTTTTTCATGGCCAAATTTTTACCTATGTAAAATTTTGAAAACACTACCAGCTGCAATCTTTACTTTCTTGTTATCTCGCGCACTTTTACCTTCTGATCTTCCATTACGATTTTCAGGAGTAAGTTAATATTTTGTTGTGTCACTGCTTTATTTGGACGACCTGAGCATTCCACATTATTTTTGTCCATGCGACCGCGTTTGAAGTTGGCATACCACCGACAAATGGTTGCTTTAGAGGGAGCTGATCCCGCATAACATTTTATAAGTCATTGCTGTGCTTCAACGGTATTTTTCCCCATTAAAAAACAATGTGTTATGAACACGCGAAACTGGTTTTTTTCATTTTATCGAAATTACAAGCGAAGCGTCACTTAAATGTCTGCATAATCAATATTTTACTGTTCCATTTTTGAAATTTGACGCATATCTTATTGATGGCCAGTACTTTTTAAAAATCAAAGGAGGTTTTAATATATTCGCCATTTCCAAGTTAGTCTCGGGACTTATTGAACGATCTAGTATAAGTTTATTAATCGCTATTTAGATATTTATTTATTTATCTGATGGTTAGGTTTTACAATAAATATTTAAATATAAAAGTAAAATAACCATACTGATATATAAAATATAAAAAAACCGCCGGCAGCGGGGCAGGGCCCACGCTACCAGTGAAGCTATCAGCAGAGAGAGGAACTCCTCACAATACGTGCCATGTCGAGGAGTACTGCTTTCTGTATCTGGCCCTTGATCCAGCCATCTACCGAGAGTCTCTTAAGGTGTTGGTCGTGACTCTTCGCTATAAGACCGTTCGCCGAAACAACTATCGGGACAATGCTGCCCTCCTTACACAAAGTGCAGTAACTAGGTTCAAACTACACTCAAGTTAATGAATGATCGTCGAGTCAACATCCCACATAGCGGTCACCTCGTGAGCCAAGTCACGGTACTTGCTGAGCTTGTCCTTCTCAGCCTTCACGGTTCTCGTCATGTAGGATAGTGACGTCGACGAGCACTGCCCGGCGTGCCTGAGATGGATCTGTTAACACGATATCAGGCTTATTGGCAACAATAGTCCTGTCCGTGATGTCAGATCGATCCCAATAGTGCGTAGCACGACCATTTTCGAGAACTGGCGCCGGTGTGTACTAGTACAGCACTTCGGACTCAACGAGATCATATTGAAGAGCAAGTTGCTGTTGGATGGTCCTGGCCACGAGGTTATGTCTGTGCAAATACTCGCCGTTGGCCAAATGGGAACAATCGGAAATGATGTGTCTGAGAGATTCGCCGGGGCGACGATACGCTCGACAAATGTCGACCGTGCCATCTCTTAGGATATACCTCCGAAAGTTGTTCGTTATTATGACCTCGTCAGCAATTGCACAGAAAAAATTTTCACTCTCCACAATGAGATCGCCAAATCGTAGCCAGTTCACGGGCGCTAGAAATGCCCGGTAGAAGTGACCGTGCAGCTCCTTGCTCTTCCATACATTCTTGCGGTCCTCAGTGCCTAACACCGTTGGTCTGCGCCAGTTCTCGTTTGCCAAGAAGAGAGGCGTAAGGTTCGTGTCTACTGCAACCACATCACGATGCATTCCACACTCATTGGCAAGGAAATAATCCCTGAGATTGCACATCTCGCGGTTGTGGAGATTGTTAGCATTTAAAATGCAACTACCTCCACACTTCTGCGGGATTAATTGTTTTTATTATTAGGCTACAACGGTTTAACACTGTTTATACTCGTAGTGCTTATTTATCATGAATGAGTTAGTTACAAGTGCAATGCAACGGTTGTTGTACGTACAGGTAAATATTTTCCATTATTGTGGCCGTTACGTGGCGTGTGCTCGGTGTACTTGTAGATACGCATTGCTCAAGGCCAACTTGTTATTTCTGTGCTAGCATGCTTCGTGGTTCTTTGACTCACTTTATAAACGATGATTGGTTCATAATTAGATCTTTAACAATACATAAATATTTGTAATCACGTTCTCGAATTCGGCTCTAACGATTTCGATGAAATTTGCAGGGGTTTACGGGGCGAAAAATCTATATGTTAGGTTGTCATTTTCGTTAAAATTATTTTCGACCCCAACGGCGTTCGGTCTTCCACGTACTAATATGCCTATTTATTATTGAACTTAAATTAAAAGTTTTAGAGTAAATATTGTAACATTCATTGTAAGTAACAACATTGAAATTGTTTTATTCGTGCCACAATTGAAATATTTTTACGGGCTAATAGAGCCACGGGATCCACGTGACGCCATCCCTGAACACCGGCCGGCATTCCATCGTGCATCTGTTTGCCTCAGCCGCCGGCCCGAGATAATTACACAAGTGTAACTGTTCTGCGTCGCGCGCCCCTCTCGCTACCTGACGAGCCCGTATTGGCACGTTTAGTAGGTACCTACTACCTACGCTTTTTCATTTTTATATACTAAATTGTTCCGATATCGAATCTATGCGCTAATGTACTCTACAGAAGACCCGTGTTTCGGCAAGGGCATAAGGTACTTAGCTATTGACAGGAATCGTGATTTTTAGAGGCGTTGATGTCTTTTAAACACACCTACCCAAATTTAAATATAGGTATATACTCGGTAAGTACATATATCCTTATCCCAGTCTGTGAAAGTCGATGCATTTCCAGGGGGGGGCTGCGTCGATCTCAAAGGTGAAGTTTTATCCCGCTAGTTTAAGAAGTCCCGTCGGAGCGTACAAAACACATTTTAGCACGTGCCTTCTCAATTAAGCAGCAGGTAGGTGAGTCGAGTTCAGTGTCGTATAAAGCTGCCTAATTAAAAAGGTACGCGCTAAAATATGTTTCGTACGCTCCGACGGGACTTCTTAAACATGCCGTATAAAACTTCATCTTTGAGATCGAAGCAGCGCTGTGTTGAGAGAATCACCCCCCAGTTAAAACTTGAAGGAATTGCAAACTATAAAAAAAAGGATTTTCATAAAAATTACTAGCTCGTCACTTGCACTTTTGTTATTTTACGAATACCTAAATCAATTTAAAATATCTTTATTGTAACCCTATTAGGTACCTACGACCTCTTTAGGAGGCTTTTCATTATTTTTATAGCTGATATCTCATAAACGGCCCAACCAATTTTTATGAAATCTTGCTAAGAACCATCCCGATTAATTTAGCTTTATTAAAAAAATACCTACATCCAAATACGTTCATCCGATACGAGGAGCTACGATGCCACAAACAGACACAAAGATGAAAAATATTAAAAAGCGTGAAATAAAAAATAAATTTAAAATTTAAAAAACCCCTGACTTAAAACAGTCTGTATTAATATTTTGATCCAAAAGGGCTAAGGGCTGATTGTTTCATAAACTAGGTAGTGTTAACTGAACACTGACTGACACTAACTGAACTGAAACGTCGGAGGACAGCTAAGTACCTAAATGAAATAATATGAAATACCTCAACTAGGTACTTAGCGGACCCCGACGTGTCAGTTCAGTTAAGCAGGCCATACACGTTAGGGTGTACCTGAGAGGTTTGCCTGCACAGTTCAACTGCACAGGTAAACCTGAGCGTGTATGTTGCACAACTGTGCAGGTTTCCACGCCTGTACAGGCAACTCAAAAAATATAATTTTGATATTTTTTGCCTGTGGGTATACCTGTGCAGTTCAACTGTGCAGGCAAAACTGAGCGTGTGTGGCGGTCATTAGTGTCAGTGTCCATCACTTTGAATAAGGGGTAGGTACTCGTACTTACCTAAGTAGGTGACTTTTTTATGAACTTCTGTATTGCGCGTCGCGTGAAGCGTGATATTTCAAGTACCTATTCTCCGTAGCTGCAGCTCCTCACATGCAACCATGTTAATTAATGGAGCACGTTCGAATTTCAAACTGAATAGTACCTAAATAAACGGTCCGTGATGGGGGGCGCAGCGCCGCCCGCGCCGCGTGTTGGCGTCTCGCTTGGTTTGGTTAGACTCAGTGCGCCAACGCCTCTTGATAGAGTCAGTCACGTCACGTGCGAGCGCGGCAACAGACACGTCTCAAAATGGACTCTGCGATGAGCGTCCAACTTTCGCAACGGATATGACACGGGCCCAGTAGGGCGTTCGCATTTTGTTCGCCGCGAGTGTGCGCCGGAGTGATGTGTGTTGTCTGTTTATAAACGACGTTGGCCTCTATTTTGGTGCGCATTCTAATTGTGTCGATTGTATTGTGAATGTTTCGTTATTCATTTAGTTAGCATGATTCGTTAATTACTTCGATAATAAGTAAGGTAACATCGTGTGGGCAAAGCTTGAGGTTACAATAAATGAAGCGAAGTAGGTAGGTATATAAATAATACACCAATTTACACGACATTAAGCCGATTATGATTCCCATAATCCAATCGCTAGCCTGCGATCTTGCTACCCAAGATCTCAGAACATACCTACCTACCTGAAAGAATTTGCTCGGTCGTGTAGGGAGATAACGGAAAAACGGAAGCCCTACCAATAAAGGAGATATCGGTGTCCGAATTACCAACCAAACTGTCTTATATACCTATAGGTAGGTAACCTTTAAGTTGTAGAGTTCTGTACGGTTTTAAGAGGATAATAATATGCGGGCGTTTACTCTTAGTAGGTAGTCGTAGTCTTTACAAAAGTGTTCCCCTGTTGGATAATACCTACCTACCATTAGAGCATATATTATTATTATTTTTGGGTACAGTCAATGTCATAAATATGTATACACTTTAGTACCTTGTCACTTTAATCGCTGTGACAATTTCATATGGCAGTTTAAACATAACGTTAAATAGACAAGGTACTAAAATGTATACATATTTATAACCTTGACTGTACCTATGGCATATATTGACATGTTTTTTTTTATCATCAATTCTAAAACCACGTTAATTTTAACACATCCAGCTAACAAGTTTACCAAAATTGGTAAACCTATAAAAAAACATTAGTTTTAGTCCAGCTCCAGTTAAAAAAGGTGTGTAGAGTGCGAATCAGAATCAGAATCAGAATAATCTTTATTCAAGTAGGTTTACAAATAATAAACTCTTTTGATACGTCATAGTAGCGACTTAGCCTAAATTGACTGCAGGTTCAAATTGCGACCGATCAGAGAAGAACCTGTAAGAAACTCTGTCGGATGTCTTTTTTTTTTCGACGTTCGCAACCTTTTGTCGTAAGGACTAAACATTTTATTACAAGCAATTCAGTCCCAAGCATTGTTATCATTAATATAGTCTTTAATACTATAATAACTGCGTGAGCAGGAACCTAAGCAATTTCTCCAGAAATTTGCTCAGGATGCTTAGAGAGTGAACATACCAGCCCCCTATCCCACAACCCACAACACTTCACAAATCTACAATTTGACAAATTTGTGAGGTTTTCCATGGAAAAAGTTGACAATATTGTCAAGTTTTGTGGAATAGGGGCCAGGTACCAAGGTATGTTAAAAAGTCCCCACTTCTAGGAGGTGATCCGGAGAGGGGAGGGGGAAACGGTGCCATTTTTAGGTTTATTACTTACATTTCTCGAGAATGACGCGTCGTAGACAAAAAAACACAGAACAGATGAAAACTTATACAATTTTCTACAACTTTTATTTGATACACTTTCAAATGAATTTAACTGTTTTTGAGCTACACGCTCCGAAAAAGTGAATATTTTTGAATACCTTACGGTATTCACTAAACGTTCCTTATTAACATTTTACCTATTTACCTATCTAAATAAGTTGTAGATTTTCAATTTTTTTTACTGACGATTTATCGTCAACTGGTCAACAGTTACGCCAGTTTTAAGCCTTTTTGTATAGTATTCGCTGTATGTATTCATATTTGTATACGTTAACGGTAAAACGATAGAAAAGCTCTAAATATAAATAAAAGATAAAAGTGGTCTATTCAGTAGGTAGGCCGCACGGGCACTTTACACGTCTAAACTCTACTGGCGCTTCAAAGAGACCACCGCTGAGAAGAAGCGCCTCAAGAAACTCAACAGTCAGTCGTTTTTTTTAAAATATTTCTTATGACAATGATAGAACTTAACCTAGGTAGCATTTTATAAATCAATTAATAAAATTTAAAAATATACATCATGCGTAGTTAAGCAGGAAAATGTTTCGAAACTTCTAATAAACACAAGAGAAAATAAATACCTAAAATAATAATAATATTTATACCTACCCATGACGTTGATAACTAAATGAAATAAAAAAATAAATAAAGTTTCGATACATTCTCCTACAGAAACCGTATCAGAGATCATTTATAGTTTTCGCGCAAACTTTTTTTTTTTATCAATTGTCGTTTTTCAACAAGTAGGTAGGCATGTAGTTTTGTAATAAATTAGAATATTTTCTTTAAAATGAGGTTTAATTTGTTTTTAACTGTCTCATTACACGTTGCCATATATTTAAAAAAAATATGAATTGAAGTAAATTTTCAAAAACGTGAAATGAAAGAGTTAAGGTATAATGAGACCTCATTTTTATTGTATATATTCTATACTATAATTAAATTTTAAGAAAAAAAATAGACATTAATTTGATAAAAAAAACATCCGATTACGCGAAAAGTATAAATGATATCGCTTTTGTACCTATGTACCTACATATAAAAGGTTGATAGTTCGGGATTCATTCGGGAGTGCGGAACCTATTTCTAAACGAAAAAAACAATAAATGATCTCCCTAGACCACCTTGGATACACCGCTTACTTCGCGTGACACTTAGTTCCATTTCCCTACATTTTTAGTACTTTTTTACCGTTTTTCCGTTAACCTGATCAAATATTTTTATGACGATTTTTTACGAAAAGGCTTAAAACTGGCATAACTGTTGACCATTTTATGATAAATTGACATATCTATAATACCTAGGTACATGTTCTCAAAGAAGATTTAAATTTCTACGTACAACATCAGTTGACTGCTACATAGAGACACAGCCAAAGCCAAGCATGTTTTTTGTTACCCACAATAATTATCAGGATTAACAATATTGTCATAATTGGTCTAGATAGATAATAAATAAGGTAAGGTATTTGTAATAAGTATGGTGCAGTTGTCCATTTCGTGGTCGCGAAACGCTCGTATAGCGACTCCTATAGTTTATTTAAGTACCTACCTGTCTCCATAACCGCGTTTCCTCTTTAATGTGCAATGGGAAATTGAACCCCCTCAAGGATCTACTACTACATGATTCCATATTGTCCGCTGCACCGACGTGTTACTAATAGTCCAGTCAAATTAGGGTTTCACCACAGGTACCACTCGGAATGAGAGATAATAAGCTGGAAACTCGTATGCGCCTTCCTTTTGGCGTTCTAAAAGTTGTCTCAAAAGTGTCATAAAATCTCGTGTCCGCGTCCTAACATATCAAAGGTCTAAAAAAATCAGTTTTTGCAAATATGGTAGGTTTAAGGCGATTTGCACCATCTGTGAATATTGTAGACAGTAAAATTCTCTAAAACTTTGGTTCAAAACAATTTTTTAAACGAAACTGTTTTCGAGATAGAGGGCGGAGAGCGCGCAGCCCCTAGATGTTTACAGCATAATGAGTAATGACAGGCCAACCGTTAGTTCCGGCCGTGGATCCGGTAAATAATACGCCATATTCAGTTTAAAATCATTCAAAAATATATGATTAATAATGTTTGTCATAAATCAAATATATTTTTGTCTTATATCACTTACCTGTTCGTATAATCGAGTATTTTATTTAAATAGCATTGCTTATTTGCTTTAAATACGGTATTTATTTGATTTCTGTTACTACAGCACTACTACGTCGGTACTATAGCATTTCTTAACTCATTATTTAAATTAACCTCACCGTACAAGGCATCCAGGTAACGAATTGGTGGTGCTAAAATCATCTATTCCATTTTAGGGTTCCGTACCCAAAGTGTAAAAACGGGACCCTATTACTAAGACTCCGCTGTCTGTCTGTCATCAGGCTGTAGGTATCTCATGAACCGTGATAGCTAGACAGTTAAAGCTTTCACAGATGACGTACCGTTTCCGCTATAACAACAAATACAAAAACAGAATAAAATAAATATTTAAGGGGGCTCCCATACAATCAACGAGATTTTTGCCGTTCTTAATACAGACAACGTAGTTGTATAGATAATGGTACGGAACCCTTCGTGCGCGAGTCCGACTCGCACTTTGCGGTTTTTCGGGTTCCGTAGTCAAACTAGGAACCCTTATAGTTTCGCCATGTCCGTCTGTCCGTCCGTCTAGCTCAGAGATTCTTTGTACCTACTAAAAAGCTGTAATTTGGCATGAATATACATATTAATATTAGTCAAGGCAACAAAGTTTTTTTTTTTTTTTTTTGGGTCCTTTCAGTACACGTAACGTGGGGATGTTTTTTTTTTCTCGTCTACCCCCTAGTGTGTAGTGTCGTTGGATAAAAATACTACTGGTTCGTGCAAACAATTTTTCGATTAAATGATCTGTTTTTGAAATATTAAGCTTTAAGGCGCTCATTTTTGTTACAGTCACAGCCAAAACTACAAATATAAAAAAATTGAAAAAATCTTATATGAAAGAGCATATAACGAATTTTAAAGGAAAACTATCACGACTAAGTAGACATGATTGGTTCTTAAGGTACAGGCGATTATAGTGTATATATACCTACCTACTAAAATCATCTAAGACGGCACCAATTGACTTAAAATCTAAAATAAGTTATTACTTGTCGATTGTTATGTTTGTAGTACCTACTTAACGGCTTCGGAACCCTGCGCTGTGCATGGTCCGACATGCTCTTACCCGGTTTTTTTTATTTCTTGAACTGGTGAAGATTGCTTCATGCTGTCAATTTTTATGGTAATATACCCATAAAAATGTGTACAATGTTTCCTAAATTACTTTTAAATTTGACATAATTGTAAAAATATCTAAAATACCTAGTTAAAAAGTTGCCTCCCAGACTTTTGATGGTTTTGTAAAAACACTTGGGACTACAAAATGCAAATATACTTCTATGAATTCATCATTAGACTGATGTAACAATTAATTTTGTATGATCCTGAGGTAATATTTACCTAAATCAATAAAATAGCTTCTAATAATAATGCATAGTAATAAAGACAACCAATTTCATTGACGTCGAAAATAAGTACGAACAGCCAAAATATAATACTGTAAAGGTATATTTTAGTACGGATGGTAACCCTGTCCCAGTGGCCATATCCGTCGCAAATCGACCGCTTCCGTCGACGTCTTTGCCTGGGCCTGAGCCTGGCTATTATAAACATGATTTATACCTACCTGCCACGGCCACGTCATTAGTTACCTAAGATGTCAGCTTGTGTCGCTGGCGAATGAATGTTTATCATTCGCACAAATAACCTTATTACAGCCTTTCTTATAAACTCAACAAAAGCCCGAGCGCTCTTCAAACTCGACACTTAGAATTGGGCCCTCCAGCCCGTTGAATCACTTCTATACTTAGGCCGCATTTACACTTAAAATAAATTATTGCTGTAAGTTTTTAGACGTGACTACCTACCTACCTAAAGGTAAGAGTGAGTGACAAATATCTGCATCTTTGTCTTGCATATAGCTGTGTATCAAAACTTACAGCATTAACTTGCAAGTGTAAACGCGACCTACTATAGCAAACGTTAACAGGTATGTACCTAAATTGGAAATTTGACTCCAAAATTACCTTGCAAAGCTGAATTTATTTAAGCTTTCACTAGATAGCTACAAGGCAAAGGCACCGAGCAGATGTTAACAAACGAAGGCGCTGAACGCGTGCTGACTGACCCTAGCAAACTACCAACCAAAATGCCTCCTAACTTTTAAAAACATCCGGTTTCTTGTTTATGCTTACATGACGTTTTTGAGTATAAGTATCCCACGTAGCACGTTTTTAGGGATCCGTACGTCAAAAGGAAAAAACGTAACCCTTAAATGTGGAAATCCAGTTGAAATTAAAACCATAAACTCAGTTCTACAGTCCCTCGAAGCTGTAAAAAAATCAAACTTCTAAGTTGTCGTAAAAATAGATACGGCCGTTTATGAACCCCAACAACGTATATTTCAAGGGAATCAAAATTTATAGACTACCATAGACTTAGAATGCTGAAATTCGTTAATTTGTTGCTCCATCACAAAAAAAAGTTCGTTGTAGCTTTGATCAATGTTTTTATGACGTCTTAAAAAAAAAAACTACTTACTAGATCTCGTTCAAACCAATTTTCGGTGGAAGTTTGCATGGTAATGTACATCATATTTTTTTTTTAGTTCTATCATTCTCTTACTTTAGAAGTTACAGGGGGGACACACATTTCAACACTTTGGAAGTGTCTCTCGCGCAAACTGTTCAGTTTAGAAAAAAATGATGTTAGTAACCTCAATATCATTTTTGAAGACCTATCCATAGATACCCCACACGTATGGGTTTGATGAAAAAACATTTTTGAGTTTCAGTTCTAAGGGGAACCCCCAAAATTTATGTTTTTTTTTCTATTTTTGTGTGAAAATCTTAATGCGGTTCACAGAATACATCTACTTACCAAGTTTCAACAGTGTAGTTCTTATAGTTTCGGAAAAAAGTGACTGTGACATACGGACGGACAGACAGACAGACATGACGAATCTATAAGGGTTCCGTTTTTTGCCATTTGGCTACGGAACCCTAAAAATCATTATTTGCGGTTGCAAAGTTATTTGCAGTTGGTTATCTAATTGCGACTTTGTCGATGTATGGAGACAACAATTTTTCAACGGCAAAGTCAAGTTTATCCCTCAATACAATTTTTCATTATTATAAGTTTGTACGGGACCTTCGTTGCGTGAGTCCGACTCGCACTTGACTGGTTTCTTATTCTTTTCTTTCTGATTGATATATATTTCTTTTATACATCGTAAAATGGTGCAGTGAGCTGTTTCAGTTAGTTGGTTTTGGGTGCATTGAATGTTAGATTTTCCCCGCAGAAATGGTGTTAATAAACTTATGCACGCGGCCCGCGGCGGCCAGCCGTGTTCTGGAGGGGCAGCACATGTTGTTCGCGACTTGTTTGTCGCTCGGATCTCCCTTTCTATCTAGTCTGTTACGATAGAGACGCACTGCGCGACAAGCGAGAAAATGCTACTTGTGCTAGCCGTACAGGTCACTCTTTATCTCGAGGCAATATCGGTCTCGTGCCGGAAGGAGCTGGACGCGGCCCAAAATGACCGGACTCGTTTCCATAGCTGTGCGTCAAACTATATCTACGTATATCTACTCTCGTATCCATTCTGTTCATTATACAAGCGAAGTTACCATACGTTAGGTATAGTAGTGATCGTATCGTCTTCCGTTCTTCTTATCTACCTACATAGCTTGAGCGTTTCATTGCTCTGCGCTCGTATCCGTTATCTGCAAGCCGAGTAGACAGATGAGCTCTTGTGTTATTAGTGTTATTACAGTGAACTCCGTATGTGGTATAGCTCGAGTTAGCAACGAAAGATTACCGAGAGTTTAAATTGATTGCAGTCAGTTCAATGGATATTATTGTTGCGATAAACATTACCATGGCGATAAGTCGTTCCGGATGGGTTGGCACCTTGAGACGGCCTTCAGCGCGATGTAAGGAGCACAAAATGTTTGCCTCGCGAGGGCTTAGCAACAGCTCGCCTACACAGCAGTCCGCAGTCCGCAAGTCTGCCAGACGCCATGTGGATTATTTAGCAAGTGTGAATGTAACAGTTCAGGCCCTTATTTCCTTCGTGCGGGGTTCATCGTCGGTCACCGGCCACATGTTATTTTCGTTACTTAGGTACAAGCATATGCCAATTAAATTGACAATGTTGAGTTGATGACATTGAGTTTATGACTTCCTAAACAATATATTTACGGCACAGTGAGGTAGATGTCCGAGTGCTCGTCGCTGTACTAGTAGTTGTCACCATGCCTACTTTGAATTGCGAAAAATAAAATAAGATCGACTTTACTCATTTTAGCGATGAGAAATATATTAGAACTTATTTTCAATTTAAAGCACCTGACATTTACTCATACAATCCGATTCACTGATATTTTTTTTTTAATTTTGAAAAATTTCGATATTGTCACCATATTTATCAAACTCGAATAAACAAAATTAAGGTCACTTCTCCTGAAACACTTGAAAATGTTTTGGGTACATGTATAAATGAACGTAATACCACGACGCAAATAAATATTTTCTCTTGACATGTCGAGCACTCTGACATCACCCTTACGTAGTGCGAAATTATTCGCGAACTGAATAGGTACAGTCAAGTTCAAAAGTATGTATACACTTTAGTACCTTGTCTATTTAACGTCATGTTTAAACTGCCATATGAAATTATCCAAGCGATTAAAGTGACAAGGTACTAAAGTGTATACATACTTTTGAACTTGACTGTACGTTGCGTTGTTATTACAACGCTACCTATGGTAGCAAACTTAATTTACCTGGACCATCCTCTACTACGATTATACGTCTGAATCCAAAGAGAGTTTTCAGCTTGATTCGTGTTTATCTCGCGAAGCGTTTTTTGATTGCGACACTCTGCAATGAGACCGCTTCCTCTTTGTTCCGTCAAGTACCTACGTATTGTAATAAAAGGTTGATTCCGCAATTTTCTCCTCAAACAACTAGATTCACATCCCGCTCCCACACGAAACTTTCCACTAAGACAATGGATCGTTGAAGATTTCACTGTTTTTATCATCAATGTATAATATAAGCAGCTTATTGCGAGACGCTAATTAAAGTCACATGTGATGCGCCCGCAATCGTAACAGTGTTTCCTACTAGATTTTGTGCGTTCGACGACTCTTGCGCAACTCATAAAACCGAAAGTAATCCGATGAGCACTTAAAACGTCGACGCTTCGATGTTTTCAATTCTGACTCATCAATAACCATTGCGGAAGTATCAAACTACACGCACTCCATAGATACCGTATTAAACATCCTCAATATTTGCAAATAAATAAATATATTACTTTTAGGAATTTGAGAACAAACTGTAGGTAAACAGCGTGATCATGATTAGGAACGGCTTAGGCAATAATTGCGCTATCTTTTAATTACTTTGAATTGCGGTAGTTTTATTTACTATTGAGACATTATTATGGTGTAAGTAGCTTAGTTATTTTTATAGTCTGCAACAAACAATGCGCGGAGTTAATCGCAATGTTATTATTATTTATTTATTCATAACTGTTACGGCTAACAGAGTCTTATGCTAAGGGCTCTGAAAGTGAAAAGAAGTCGTGCTTGTGTGCTTGTTAGCACACAAGCACGGATACAAAGAGTTGGAGTCTCATGCATCCAATCGGGTTGGGCTAAGGCGGTTATTAAACTAAGCGTTGAAATAATTCAAAAGTCATAACATAACTCTAGCTCGACGAGATGCCGTCCTTTGTCCTCGTCCGCCATTCATTAGTCGTATGTCGCATTGGTAGACCCCATTCTTTGCCGGTACATTGAACCCTTTCTTACGAGTAGTACCCTTGCTTGACATGCTTCATAGCGTTTCCGTATGGTTTTTATCAATTTTGCAAAGGCTTATTATATAATTATCTCTAAACCAGCAAATTGTTATTGCGTTAATTTTTTTACAAAAAACTGATCGTTTTAACACCACACATACGAGTGTCTAAGTATATCTACGTATTATGTAGGTAGATCATTGCCTCTGTGGAACACTGATACGTAATGGTTACAGGTCCTCCCCGATAACAGAAGATAAGGCACGAATATTATTAATATGAAACGAATGCAGTGTTATCTAAGAAGGTGTGTAGAACACACGTGGTGTGACTTGGATTTGATCGATCACGATACGCAGAACAGTGCTTAACAAAAATATTCACGAAACGGATTGCTTCAACACTGATAGTACACGTGAATGCGTTTCGTGAAATCGTTGTAAATCAGTGACATCAGCTTTATAAAAATGCACCTCAGTGGTAAACAGGACGAGTTAGACACTAAATCAGTGTATTCGTAAATGTAGCAATAAGTTAGAGAGCACAAACAAGTGAAAGTGAAACGGTTTTACTAAGTGAGGTGGTCCATATGAGCCACAATGAGCACCGAGCGGCGTCTCTCGCGGAGTTTCCACTCCTGCCTGAAAGGTTCCTCCACGGAGGAGGCGGCTGACGAGGAAGAGAGCTGTTACCACTCGCTGGGAGGGCGCCATTCCCTCAGCCGACAACCGCAGGTCTACATTGAAGATCTCTCCAACATGTCCTTGGCGGATTTTGAAACCACACAGGAGGATTATAATGGTTGGTACTCGCTGTAGGGCTTCATTTTGAATTTGATGATCTATGTCTAACCGAATGAGATTATAAGAGTTCACATTTTGAACACTTAGCAGCCTTAAATAAAGATATACATCGTATACTTGTGTGATCTTTAATATACCCACTACGGTACACTTCACCAAAAATATACAGGGTAGGAAAATTAAACCAACATGGAGGGTAACTGCCTTTAATGCTGGAAATAGCAAATTCCTCATACAAATTACACTTACTCTTACTTTTAACTACAATAAATACTGTATTTTTGAAAAATCGAGTCCTAGTCGGTTATGGAACTGAATAAATAATATGATGCGGTACTTAGATGAGCAATGATTAATAGAGAGTCGTAAAAACAGTATGTATGGTCGATTTCTGATTATGGAAGCCTAATAAAAAAAAATGCAGTATTAATTCCTTCCACAAGTTAAAAGTAATTCTCGTGTGTGACGTTCGTTTTTCCCACCCTGTATATTAGAGTAGTATTTTATCTAAACACTAGCGAACTCCGGGTTAAAGTATTATTGTACATATAAATCTTCTTCTCGAATCACTTTTAAACATCTAAGCATGCATAGAGACAAACAGCGGTAAGAGACTGTTTTATACTACGAGTATGTAGTGATTATCTTCTCGGAAGGCTATAAATTAACATCTTAATGTCCCCTAAATGATTTGAACTGCTGCCAGCTGCGGCATGATGATGATTTTGAGGACAGTCAGGTTTGGTCCGCGCGCTGTGGTCAGTGGCTCTTTCATTATGTACTCTACAAACCCGGTTTGATATTCATTATGCCACTACGCAGTAGCTTGCATGAACGTTAGCGTAAAGGTTGGGGTTGATTTTAGACCTCAAAATCAATTAAAATTACAGTAATTTGACATAAAGTTCCATTAAGGCAAGCTGATAATAATAATTTAAAGCTCATTTGTCATTTACCTTATACATTCGTTGTTTTAAATTATTACTTCTTGTTATTTAGGCTCGTATGGAATCTAGTCGCGTATCGACAACCATCATCACAATCTTGTAAAAAGCAACCAGTTTTTTCGAGTGTGCAAACGTTAAGCCTCCGGTACATCAAACGCGTAGCAGAAGCGAAGCGAGTCGAACGCGGGCACGCGCAAGCTGTAATAGTTACAACAAATCAAATTAAACCCGGCACATCAAAAAGTAACGCGTGCACGCGTTCAAACTGCTACGCGCCGCTGCCGCCGCGCACGACTCGGGCAGCGCGGCGCGCGAAGCAGGTGCGTCGCGTGCGCGTGAACGCGAAGTTGTATTAAGGCTTCGGCACGCCAAAAGCGTCTCATGAGCGGCGGGCGGCAGCTTCAACACGTGCACGCGTTGCTGACGCCTTGCAGCTGCGTTAGGTGTGACAGCTCGCGCGCGCGCGTGCGGCAGTTGACTTCAAGATGTCGACCTATACGAACCCCGATGAAGAAATTTGACTTCTATCTTTTAGTCATAAAATAATAATATGGGTACATGACGTTATTGGAATATTGACAGAAAAGTGGCGTTTTTCATCGGTCTTTTGAGTGTAAGGTTGATACAGCCATCCACACCGTGAAAGGTGCCTGCTGTTGACACAATTATGTTAGAATTATAGACTACGAAAAATATTTTTAATAGCTTGCTAGTAGACAGGATGACGATCATAATGGATGGAGTTCCACTCAGAGGTGATGACTGCTGCCAATGTATTGAATTTTCCTAAATTTGGACTCTACGTGATCATGCGAACACTAGGAGAGGTTCTATTCTTTATCAGATAGCGAATAACACATTTTGGTAAATACTTACTCGTATGTAGTTTAAACCATAACAAAGGTCTCGACTTGTTGCATTCTTTTTTACAGTCGGGTTTTAGTTTTTAAAACTTATTTTTTAGTTAATACTTTTTTAATCTTTTTTTAATTGAATATTTTTTTGCAGTCGTGTTAAAAATATTTTTTTTTTATTATTTTCGTTTATTTAGTTTAATGATACCCTCCAGTTTTAAGGTAAAATATTTAGTAAGTTATCATGCAGATTTTGTCAAAAACACAAATAAAATGTCATTTAAAATCACACATCCTCTACTTATAGTTAAAATTCGCGATCTTTCTAATTCACGATGGCGCGTGTTAATTGCATGTTAGCGGCACCTACCGGCGTAGTTGGTAGAGCCCCGTTATTTTACAAGCTTGGTACTTTTTCGGTACATACTTGAGAAAAAATTACACAAACATTGCTTACCTATGCCATCTACAATCCGGTCGAGGAACTATTATTAATTGCTAGTGAGCGTCATCTATCGGCATAGTTGGAAATTAATGTTTTCTATGCCATTAGATTGATAACCAGCAACATAGGGTAGGTATTTCCAAGAACTATGGAATTTGGCAAGTAATACCGTCTTTTATTACAATTATAGGGAAAATTCTGAAAACTATACATTAGTCGTAAAATCAAAATAAATATAGTCTTTTAACAAATGACACAAACATTGCTTACTTTCGCCATCTACCATACCGTAGTGGAACTAATTACTGGACATATCACAAGCATAGTACCGCCACTGCCCGCTAGATGGTCCTCGAAGTCTATTGATTACATTTTTTAATTTCCAGCCGCCATGTTTAATTTATAATAAAAAAATAGCCTATAACCACCGCACAAAAAAGACACATAGATAGACACCTCATTTGTTAAAATCGGTTCAGTAGGAACGGCGCTAGAGTGGAACATACTACATACATACATACATAGAAACATACATATGGTGTCAAAATCATTACCCTTCCTTTGCTTCGCCGTATGTTCATAACATAATACAGCAATTCGGACAACAAAAGAAACCGCAACAACATATTAAGTACTTACAACTTTAGAAACGGCGCTCGTGTCTTTAAAACGTACTAAGCAGAAATCACCAATTTTTAGCTATTTTTTATACATATTTATTGCAACTAAAATAAGTAATGAATTTCAGGGTAAAAATCTCCCACAATCGCAACTTAGAAGTTGTATATATTTTTTCAATAACTATTTTAACCCACGATGCAGAAAGAGGGTAAGTTTGATGTGTAAGTGTATCTGTGTGTGTGTGTCTGTCTGTCTGTGGCACCGTAGCTCTTAAACGGATGAACCGATTTAGATGCGGTTGTTTTTCATTTGAATGCATGTTTTCTAGCGGTGGTTCTTAGACATGTTTTATAGAAATCTAAATATTGAGCTTTTAGGGGGTTAAAAGCCCCCGATACAACGGTGACACCTTCTTTCAGAGCTGATATCTCTTAAACGGCTCAACCAATTTTCATGAAATCTTGCTAATAACCATACCGATTAAACTAGATTTATTTAAAAAATACCTGCGTCCAAATCCGTTCATCCGTTTGGGAGCTACGATGCCACAAACAGACACTCAGAAAAAAGTTTAAAAAGCGTGAAATAAAAAAAAAGTAAAGTAAAATTTAAAAAACCCCGACCCAAAACAGTCTAAAAAAACCTCTAAAAAGTAAAAAGTTACAAGTACTGGCCCTATAAGTTTAATTATAAATAGTTATTAATATTTTGATCCAAACGTCGTCGCGTAGGAGTAAGGGCTGATTGTTTGATAAGTAGGTAGTTGGGTCATACACAGATTTAAGTTAGCGGTTTTTCTTGTGGACACCCCGGAAGTTAAAGTTTTTAAGGCCTAATTTTCTGGCTAAGCCCATTCTCTCATTTATAAACGGCGTCAGGGCTGCTTTAGACCCATCATATAAAAACAAAACTTATATGCACACAAGCTAACTAATGACCACAGGAAAAACAACTTTTGTTTTTAAGAGTGTGTATGGCCCAGTTACCTGAACACTGACACTAACTGAACTGACACGTCGGGGACGTGTCAGTTCAGTTAGTGTCAGTGTTCAGGTAACTACTTATTTATCAAACAACCCGCCCTTACTCCAACGCGACGTCGTTTGGATCAAAATATTAATACCTACTTATAATTAAACTTATATGGCCGTAACTTATTATTTTTTACTTTTTAGAGGTTTTTTTTACAGACTGTTCTGCGTCGGGGGATTTTTTTCACGTGAATATCCATTACTCGTTTGTAAAAAATGCAACCATTAGCGACGCGTCCGCTACCCTCCACTTTGACGCTAAGCGTGACGGCCGTATTTAATACAACTTCACGTACACGCGCACGCGTCGCTCCTGCCGCGCGACCTGTCACACCGAACGCAGCCGCGAGGCGTCAGCAACGCGTGCACGCGTTAAAGCTGCCGCCCTATAGTGTGCCGGGTGCCGCGTCGCGACGCGACGCTCACGACACGCGTTTGGTGTGCCGAAGCCTCTAACAAAAATGGCGCCATGCAATTTGTGTATCTATTGTGCCACGCTTTCGCTAACACTGCGACAGTATCTTGTTTTATTGCATTGCATTGTACATAACCGATAATTTTGTTGCTTGCAAATGTGCCCTGTGAATTCGGCGAAGACTTGGGATTCGGGCATGGATTTATTTCGTGCCGACTACGGTTTCACGTCACGCTTACCTAGGTGGAATTGACTATCGTGTCCCATTTATTCGATATTCCTTTCATATGATTTAGATACCTTAAAAAAGTAATGATAAATGATTCCGGTCGCGTGCAATTGGCGCACCTGTGTCCCGCGGTGCGTGCGCAACCAACGCTCACATCCGGTTCCTGTGTCCCTGTCTCTTTCATATGCAACCCTTCCAAGCACTGCTTCCGTTCCGGTATACACACACACACACACACACACACACCAAAAGCATAGTTTTTATTTTATTTCGGGTGTGCTATTTCTGTCCTTTTCCTTTGTCACGGTACGTGTAGGTACTAACCTACACGTAAGAAGTATCGGCCTTCGATATCGTCAATCCAGTATAGTGGGATTCTCTTTGGAATGCCATGTCGTTAGCGGAGGCTGGTTTTTGTTTGCAGCATCAATTAAGAGGAAGCCGGTTGTAAATCTACCTACGTGTAACCCACATCCTCCTGTCCTTTTGTTACGCATCTTGAATGGAATGTTTAGGGCCTGGAAGTTAACCGGCGTGGTAATAGTTTAAGCACATAGATGCACTGGGTCCCTCATATTTTTATCATTTCGTTTACAATTCAATTCATACGTGGTAATTAGAAATTTGAGGATGGTTTTGTTAACACTATACAATCGCATATTTATAAATCAAAATGTCGTCAATTATTATGTTGGTTCCGCACGCATGGCTGCGTTCTCTGTGTTGTGTGGAGATAAATACCTAACAGTTTCACTGTTATACGCGGCTGTACGAGTAGTAGGAGTATCTTGGGTGCACGTAGCGTAAAACAACCATGTGCACTCTTAGTGCATGCTTAGTGCGAATAAGCGTAACACGAATAGCGGAGTTCAAGATATTTGTAGGTAAACTTACAAATTCAATGTTAGGCTTCCTTATTTCCTCACAAGATATACCTACCCGATATCGAGCTAAGAGGTACCGTAATTACATGATAATGTATGGGTATTTTTGGGATAGAGGTTTATGGGTAAAAAACGGTTATCTCGCTTTCCGGAAAAACTACAAGGCCTATGGAAAAAGGTAAGAAAATTATCTACAACTTTTGTCTTAACACTTTTTTCATATAACTTGAAAATTTATGGTAAAAATTCAAATAATCAAGTCTTTGGTTTTTATTTTTATCTTTTACAATAAAATATTTTTTCCACAATATCCGTTCGCGCGTAATTTTTTCCTTTATTTTTTGTTATTTTCTAATGAGTTTCATCCTCTTATTATTTTTTTGGTTTATAAAATTATCGACCCTGGTCTAATTTGGTTAAAACGCTATTGCGTTTGACACTTTTTAGTATTGTTTTTAACTCGGCCGCCATTACTGTCAAGTAAATAAGAGTTATTAAAACGTTGACAATACGGAACCAAGTCAAAAGCAATACCGTTTTCCCGTTTAGAATCTTGCCCAGTACATTAAAAAATAATGTTAGGACATTTTTATCCCTGGTCGTTGTTGATGCGTGTATTGTGGGCAGTAGAGTTCTGAAATAGTTATTTGTGCAACAAGAGAGCAAAGTTGTTTTTTGCTGCGAGTGTTGATTTTGAATTGCACATACAATTTTTACCTTAGCAGCGAGAAAATATAACCTTTGTCTACACACATATCATAAACCCTCTATGAGGCGTTAAAAAACCGCAATTTACGACTAGCATAAAGATAAACTGTTTTGTTAGAACACATTTCTTATTTGTGAAAATGTTGTTATTGCATAAACATCAAATTCGATATCAATATTACAATCAAATTTCGAACATCTTTGAAAAACAGCAATTTTATTTGACCTCGATTCTAACATCACTCGAGATGACATTTTATTCGAAATGGAATGTCAATTGTCAATTTTATTCGATATGATAGTAGAGGCCGACTCTAGTTTGTCTCTGAATTAAAAAAAAACTACGGGTTCCCCCATTTTTGACGTTCTATTTGTCTTATCGCAAAAATAGTTTAGTTTTTTTTTTATTAATAATATATGTATGTAGATTGTAACTACATAATTAGGCATTTAAACACTCGTGTGATGTTATTATGTAACAGTCACATAAACTACTATAAGGTAAAAAGAAAACGACATGATAAAAATAAAACGACATCCCCCAGCCGCCCGTGCGACGCACTACGGCCACGGAACAAAAAATAAAAAGTTACTTCGTCTCACGCTCGCTGCAAAATCGTTTTCGAGGTGCTGAGGTGAAAATAGTTTTTAAGGTCTATGTTTGAAACGTTTTGTGTTCCAATAGATAAATAATTAAATGATGTTAATAAATCCGTGGCTGGCGTGAATACGTTGATAACTCGTTGAAAAAGAATGAAGTAATTTGAACTATATGCAATTTGTTCTAAATACATATTTCACTAACTTTTCATCTCGACTTATCAACTTATTCACGCCATGCACGGAATATTCTACGAAGTTTAACTGCGGTGATTCGAATGGCCGGCATTACGTCGCAGGTACTTCTAGGTCACACTAGCCCGCATCACAACTCACGAGTATCATAGCGATGAAACCAATTACGGCGTTCTACCACGTTCTACTTGCGCCTTGCCGTGCTCAAGTTTATTAGGGCTTGTGCTCTGTCCTCTGTAATCTTAGCTACTTATGACGTAGATAATGGCATGGTTCAGCACTTTGAAATCATAATATTTTTAACAGGTGACAGCAGTACCAGTTCCTTATTAGTTATGCTTCAAGGTTGTCTGGAAGAGATCTCTATTTAGCGGTAAGACCGCCTGCTGTATACCTATGATTTAAATGTACTGTTCCGTGTTCTGTTTTTTTTGGTGTTCAATAAAGAGTATTTGTATTGTATTCTCTGGGCCGCTAGGCCGCTAATTAGCGGAATTAAACGATAACTCGGGCTACAATGACTTCAATTTGCCGTCCTAAAGATAGGACGTTGAGCCTGGCCATGGCTAACATAGCTTCATGATATTTATATATTTATATTGAAGTAAATAATATTTATTAAGTAGGTAGTATCGCCCCAAAGTCAGATGTATTTCGATTACTTAATTATTTTCTACTAGCGACACCCCCCTCGCTTCGCTCCGGATTAAAGTATTATACATATAAACCTTCCTCTTCAATCACTCTATCTATTAAAAAAGCGGCCAAGTGCGAGTCGGACTCGCCCATGAAGGGTTCCGTAGCAGCAAGTAACATAATATAAAAGTTCGTTGATAGCTTTGATCAATGTTTTTATGACGTATTAAAAAAAAACTAATTATTAGATCTCGTTCAAACCCATTTTCGGTGGAAGTTTGCATGGTAATGTACATCATATATTATTTTTACATTTATCATTCCCTTATTTTAGAAGTTACGGGGGGGGGGACACACATTTTTCCACTTTGGAAGCGTCTCTCGCGCAAACTATTCAGTTTAGAAAAAAATTATAATAGAAACCTCAATATCATTTTTGAATACCTATCCATAGATACCCCACACGTATGAGTTTGATGAAAAAAAAATTTTTGAGTTTCAGTTCTAAGTATGGGGAACCCCAAAAATTTATTGTTTTTTTTCTATTTTTGTATGAAAATCTTAATGCGGTTCACCGAATACATCTACTTACCAAGTTTCCACAGTATAGCTCTTATAGTTACGGAATAAAGTGGCTGTGACATACGGACGGACAGACGGACAGACATGACGAATCTATAAGGGTTCCGTTTTTTGCCATTTGGCTACGGAACCCTAAAAAAACCGCATCGAAATCCGTTGCGTAGTTTTAAAGATTTAAGCATACATAGGGATATAGGGACAGAAAAAACGACTTTGTTTTATACTATGTAGTGATGTAGGTACAAAGTTGACATAGTTTTCACTGTTCCGACCTTAGTTTTCTTTGAATGCCTTTTTTATTCTTCGCAGTAGGTATACTAAATGTCTTCAAACTAATCATCGTTTCATCTATCCCTCACCTTATTAGTTGATATTTATTTACATAGGTATGTTACTATACGAGTATAATTTAAATCTGAAATTACTGCGTTTTAATTTGTTATCACATGTGAAAAGTATGTTGCTAGCAGGATCTCTCAGTGCACATGTAAATTGGTATAATAGGTACACACGTCGCCGCAGCGTATGATTTCGGCATGCCTAGCACACAGAAGCATAAAATGTAAACGTTACTATTTTTTCCATTTTAGATGAACTTATTATTACGAATTTATCCTACTTGTCTCGAGCTGACTACCATTTAACCATTGTTTGAGTTTATTATTTATTTATTTATATTTACATCATTGTTACAGGTAAGTTCAACTTAAACCCCTAGTCTGCGGCTCCAAATACTCTGTATCGCCATCTGTGAGTAACCATCGTTTTTAACCAATAGTCTCGCTACTTGACGCTAGATGGCGTAGTCAGTACCAGTGAACTGGGCCGAAGCGAGGTTTATATTATTTCTTTAACTGCTATAATAATTTAAACGAGCCCCACTTTTAATTTGTAAAAAAAAAAAAGTATGTAAAAAGTCTAGCTACATACAGCTTATTTACGTATAACATAAGGTCGTTTTATTTTTTTGTATAAAACCTCTTTTCACCTTTTATATTTAACTATTTTATAAGTATAGGTATATTGACGCAATTGAGCAACGTCTAACAAAGCAGCAGGAACGTATCATTGTGGATCGAAAAATTGTAGTCTTAAATGTTAAATTATTTATATACTAGCTACCCGCCAGCGGCTTCGCCCCGCTGCAAATTTGACTTTCTCGGTGGATTTCACCTTTTTTTCTGACAATAACGAACCCGACAAAAAAATAATTAGCGAAATCGGTTCAGTTGCTCTCGAGATTTGTGCTTAGCAACACATTCAGCGATTCATTTTTATTATATAAGATTTTTTTCTTACGGATACTTGTCATATTAGAAGATAATTAATTAAAAGTAATAGGTAGTAGCTAAGTACCTTTACCTAACCTGTGATTAATTAACTTGTATGTATGGGTGTAAGTAAACACTTTAATGAAATAAGTTAACACATAAATTGAAATACAATATTCAAAGAATATTATAGAAACGAACAATAGCGAACTTATCCCTTTAAGACATCTCTTGAAGCTAATCTTAGGGTGATTGAGAAAAATAAGAAAGCAAAAAGTGGCAACGAGTAGACATGAATACAAAACAAAGTTTTCGGAAACTGTATAAATTAAATATTATACCTAAAATAATAACAATAATATGATAATACTCGTATAATTAACTCGTGTCCCTATAATTCTTAGGGTTTGGAGTTATCATAGCACGTAAGACTTAAGCAAGATTAATATTAAAACTCGCGTCATACTCATGCTTAATGATTCAATTAAAATTTAGTGTTATTTTAAAAGAACCATTTTTGAAGTAAAAATATCTTCGTGTACGTGTATCCATAAAGCAAGTGGCTACAGGAATATGCCTCTCAACTGATCTGATTACTTATGTTACAGCTTACAGCACAAAAAGAAATTTATACACATACAAAGAAGCGATTGTTATTTATAAAAAATGAGGAGGTTCTATGTTCGGCAGTATCTATGTTTCTTCTTTATTAATGGTTTAAATAAATTGTGGACTTAAATGATTGAGTATGAGTATGGGGCAAGTTTTATTATGAATGTCGATTCCATATCTCTCTTTAGTCTTACCGTGCTATGAAAACTCCGAGCCCTAATAATTACTATCCTCTAAACACGCATTATAGGTAGATGTTGTGTTATGTTGTTGGTATGTGAGGCTGAAAGTACTCTACTAATACGTAACCTTGTTAATTTACAAATGATCAACCATTGATTTTAATTTATCCGTTAGGGAGAATATATTAAAATTACATAAGTAAATGTGGTTGTTCAGGTTTTTCTTTACCGAAAATATAAAAAAGTAGAGTAGTGTGGGAACCTACGGCACAGATTAAATAAAAAAAATAACTTAGGTATGTATAACAGGGTTACAGGGTTATGATTCTACAAGGTAAAACCTTATTATTTTTGACATGTTTCCGTATTGTTAAAGTTATGATAGCTCTTATTTAGGTACTTGACAGTAATGGCAGCCGAGTTCTAGACACGCGGGAGCGTGTCAAGCCAAGTTCAAGAAACAGAACTGGCGAGCCGCACCGTGTGTAATATTACACGAACCATTTGGAGCCACTTTTGACCCCCTCATAAATCAAAAACTATTTTACATAAACGTATCAAATTTGGCTCATATATTGAGACTTGCGAGATACATATGTGTTCTAAATTTCATAAGCTTATCTCAAACGGTTATTTAGATATTAATGTCCAAAATTCCTCATTTTTATCATTGACTGACCTATAGACCAAAACTAACCCAGTTCCAGATGACCTAGAGAGTTAAAATTTGGTATGCAGATAGGTAATTAGATGAATACAAAGGAATAAATAAAAAACTAACAATTTTTAAATAATTAGATTCTATTATGAACGCCTAACATAAATACCTAATATTACTTAGGGTACCTACGTTATTAACTGGGATTAATTATTATTTTTATATTTAGCGCACATCAATAGTGTAAAATCATTACCTACTCATAAATAATGATAAAATAATAGGCATTTAGATTTTCGGTATATACACGACGCGCGCTGTGACAACCGAATCGAACCGTTGATAATAATTTTATAGTTATAAGTAGGTAGGTGTATATACTTATTATTATTACAATTCCTATAATAAGTAGGTACGTAGGTTTAGTATAGTATAGGCAATAGTTTAAATAAATAATAATTGTATTTTTTAGTAAGTAGGTAAGACTTACCTACAAAAAGTAATGATATCCCACCAAAAACATAAATGTAAAAAAGGAGAGCCAAGCTCAATACAAAAATTATTCTCTGCTGTGGGCTTCGCCGCAAAAAGAATGGAGATCTGAGATTGAGTGCCAAGTTCTATGCAAAATCCAAATATGTAGTCTAAGGGCTGACTTGGCTGGTTTTCCCATACGAATTATATAGCCTTCGCATGTTCTAAACCGGTTACCTTTCGGTTCTTATTTTATTATTCCGAAAATTTGGCTTGCTGGTAGAAACTACCCATCGAACATAAGGCTCTTCCATGACTGTGTAAAAGTAGGTACTTAATAATAATTCGTATGGGAAAACCAGCTAAGTCAGCCCTTAGACTACATATTTGGATTTTGCATAGAACTTGGCACTCAATCTCAGATAAAAACAATTCCATAACACGTATATGGTTTTACCGTCTTAAATAGAGGACCAAATTTGTATCATCGATTCAAACCACGAAGTAGGTACATACCCTGATCACGAGTGCGTCTCACGAGATGATAATAACTACATAATAACTATTTTCATGTTAATACGTTTACGACATAATTATAAAGAACGTTAGCTTTAAGTAATAACAAAATCATCCATTTTACCTATATCATATTGTTTAATATATCACTCAGATTGAATAATTTCAGTCCTTATAACATACATGACATATTATTATAGCGGATCATAATACATATTACTCGTATGTTTTAGTACAAGGGTTCTAACATATCATATGGTATGATATACATATGAGTGAGCGAGCGAGCAAGATCTATCTGGGCAGAACCGAGTCCGACAGTTAAGGTTAGGAGCCTATGGCGCGAGCGAAGCTTTATACTTACTTTATATAAATATGTTTCCTATAACGTACGCCTGAGATAATGAAGGTATAATGTGAAAATAATTATTTCCTTAAAGTATAACGTTCTTAATATATATATAATACATATATACATAACACCACGCCCTCTTTCCCAGACTGGGGTAGGTAGAGCTACATAAATAACAACAACTCTAAAATACTTGTTCATAATTCTGTAACCACATTTTGCACAATCAGGCCAAGAAGTTTAACAGTGTATTAGTGACAGGTTGCAAGCTCATCGCGTAACATATATTCAAAACGGCTCTTTATAATGTGACGTTTAGTATATAGGAACCCAGGATTAATCGCCTCTTACCACATCCACGGGAAGACATGGAGTGGCACTATTCTAACGCGGCAACCACACGGCCTATCTATTAAAATTATTTAAACAGCAGCGACGTTTTGCTTCAATTTGGTTTTACCTATGTTCCCTATAGATATTCTATAACCTTCCTATATTTTAGTTCCTAGAACAATATTAAACACGGAAACGGGTAAAACTACTTGAGTATCCTTTAACAGAAACAAAGCTTTAATAGAGCACCGAAGTAACAGAGCACGTGGTTTCTAAGTCGAACAAAATGTGGAGGTCTTGTAAAAGCTGAGAACAATACTGGTGAGAACCAGTTAAGTAGGTTCATGACCGCCGTCGCCTCGCGCTTCAAGCCGAGCCTTCATCGGGATTCAAACGTAGGTACTATACAGCACGTTCGACCGTATATCAGTGGACTTTAAGTCGCCTACATAAATCGATGTCGATGGTACACGTAGGTACCAACTCGCCGCCGCCGCGCCGGCGAGCAAAAACTGACCGAGAGGGGAACCTTTCCTGCACTGGCCTTGATAGACCCATGCCCCTTTGACAGTTACTATTAATATAAGGTATTGTAGGGGCCAACGTAAGTTTGACGTAGCCATACAACAAAATCAACCGCGTTAGTAAAACGAATGAGATGTGATGCAGGTGGGAGTTTTCCAAAAAAAGTGTACATGGTTAAGGACAAAGTTAAGAAAATGTAACTTTTTCCATTTCGTCACGAAAATTAGCCATACATTTAGATACGTTAATTTTCGTTTGGAAAACGCCCAGGGCCTCTATTCAGGTGCGTTAAAACGATATCGTGTTTGACACGTTTAAGAATCGTTTATGTCACAGTCGCCATTATTGTGAATGACATAAGAGTTATCAAAACGTTGTTGACAATACGGAAACAGGTCAAAAACGATATCGTTATTACCTTGGAGAATTCCAGCCCAGGTACAAATTAATTAGCCTATAATTAGCTTTCTGTATCATACACCTATATTTTATAAATATTGTGCTGTAAAATAAAAATGAATAAAATAAAGTACCTACCTATTCCAACCTGGGCGTTTTAAAAAAAAAGTGTAAATGTACATTAAAAAACTTTATCTATTCCATTTCGTAACGAAAATTAACGTACCTATCTAAAAGTATGGCAAATTTTCGTGAGGAAATAGAAAATTTCAATTTTCTTAATTTTTGTCCTTAACGATGTACCTGCCTCGGCTTTTGCCTGCCACGTCTAGTCCGCTTTGAACTCGTTAGTCGCTACCCTTTCATGAACTAAAACTAAACTGGAATCCGGGAACTGGGGATCAAGCTACATACCGACCAGATCACTTTTTAACCGACTTCAAAAAAAGGAGGAGATTATATGTTACATTGTATGTTTTTTTTTCTTTTTATGTTTGTTTACCGATTATTTCGTGAATTGTGGACCGATTTTGTTTTTTTTCTTGGTTTGATAGAGTATACTTTCGAGGTGGTCCCATTATCACCAAATCTGAATCTGATGAGAGGATCAGTGAGGAATTGAGAACTCCTCAAATATTGTAGTCAATCATATAGCGGTTTTAGTATTTTTAGTTAGAAGTCTAGCATTTGCACTCAGAAAGTATCATTTGGAGAAGTGGAACTGATGATGAAGACCACAAATGGCCATCGGAACTCCTCAACGGTACCTATTTCAAGGGTGGCGATCAGATATCTCGATTAAAATAGTTGAGCGACTACAACGAAAAATATTTACTTGTTGAAATATCACTATGACTTTCCGGCGGCGTTGCTTGCGGCGCGCTTAAAACTTAAAGTTTCATATAAACTAGTAAGTGGGACTACGGAACAATGATCACTAAAAAGTATAAAATAAAATAAAAGTTTAAAAAACAAAAAACCGCCTTCAAAAACGCAAAAAATAATTTCTTTTCAAATTTTATGCACCTAGCTAATAGGTTAGTCCCACTGGAGTCGGCGACCACAATATTTTTACAAAAATAGTTGACTACCGCGAAGAAGGTAGTAAGTACTGCGCTGCGGTTTAGCCGTGAAAGCGTAACAGACAAACAGACAAAGTTACTTACGCCTATGCCTACCTATGTAGGTATTTATAAAAAAAAGGTTACCGAGTTTAACGCTTTGTGAATCTGGAAACAATTCAGGAATGTGTCAGTTGGGTCCCTATATTATGTACCTACCCAATAAGTGTACCTAAACTAGGAACAGCTCTCCTTCCATGTAGTCCAACAATAGGTACCTAAACCAACTTACATAATCCGCTCTTTCTCGTCATCATGATACTCTCGCGGTCAAATAATACGGTCAAAACAACCCCTGGCCAGGAACCAAGCCTTCGAAATAGCCTCGTTTGTATGAAAAACGCACTCTGACCCGTATTATTTGACCGCGAGTGTTACTTATTTATTACTTACAGATCATAGTACCTACAGATATAATTATCTTTGATTACATTTGTACTAGATAGGTACCTACTTACCTCTTGATTAACTTCTAATAGTTTTTCTTAATCAGATGATAAAAAAAGTAGACGCAATGGTTAGAAGTTATACTTTCCTACCAATTCTCATTTCACAAGCCTCTTCCTACTGACAGGGCTTTAATTACCTACCTACGATACCTATGCAATCATGCTTGAGAGCAAGTTTCGACTAGGTACCTACTTACTTTTAACCTATTAGAACTGTGTGTCGTTAAAAAACAGGCAGAGGCTGTTTGAAACCGCAATCACGAGCACACGACGAAATCATTCCTTGGGATTCCGACTTTGTTAAATATGGGTCTGATATTGAAAACTCTTTACTTAAGTAATCTGAATACCTACATGTTGAACTTCATTTTCTTACTCGCCATCCCATTAACGTTATATTATAAATATTATAATACGTAAACTGTCATCGGTAGGTTAACTAACTTTTACAGTTAAACATCACAATGTCGATGTACCTATAATATCTAGATCCAGTCGTAAAACCAGAGTGTGAACGAGAGGGCGATGTTTGCCTTTCTCAGTCTCAGCCGAAAGCCGCCGGAGCTAGCCGAAGGCTCCAAACATGGCGGCCGGAGCACGCTTGGCGCTTGTCAACAAAGTGCCTCCAGCCGCCTCGCTGAACGCGCGCCCTTCCGTCCGTTGAACGTATTTGAGAACTTAGTTCACGGTTACCGCTTGATGTGAATTAAAAGTGATTGGTACATTGTGAAAGTGCAGTGCGACGTGATATTGGGATCTAAACATTATAGTACTCATAGCAGTATACATTTAAAATTCAAAGAGGTATAGGTATATAATTTATAAATTACAAAAAGTTGGAATATTATAAAGCCCTTACTAATTGATACAATTGTTCCTCGGGAAATACTATAATATAGGTAGGTAATTCGCTAATTAGAAACTCATAAAGAACATTTAGCGATATGATAACTATGTAGGTACCTATCTACAAAGTTTACTACCTACCTAGGTCTATCAATGCTTCAAACGTTAATAAATTTCGCGGTATCAAACCACCAATGTTTGTTATCGTTATCATGCATTTTTATTAGACGCTATAACAATAGCTTCAAACAATCTTAACTCAGGTAATGGGTAGGTAGGTACTTACAGGCTAGTTGCTTACACTTTCACATACCGAAACCAGTACTTGTTGTGCTTAGCATAGATAGGTATTTATAGATGCTCCTTTAGTCTCTCTTTCATCCGGTGCTTTGCAATTACATAAATACCTAGTAGGTACCTAGTCACTTATATTTTATGTCAACTTCCGAAAACAGCCAATATAAAATAATTGAATAATTCAATTGATTTAGCCTTTTTGTAGCGCAACCCGCAACTGGCAAGAAAGGAGAGTGAAACTGAGTGAACACGTGTCGTGTCGGGTTCAACTTGTTGCACGGGCGGGCCTTGGTCGCTCGGGTACCTATTGTTATAAAAACACAATGCTCCATAATTCCTTTCAAAAACAAATGTAGGTAGGTACCTATTGCAGAGCAAAAACAATTTAAAACGATGACCCCATAACCTGTACCTACCTAGTTCTTTATCAAATTCCTGAGTTCCCGGTTTTCTTTATCTTGGGTTTTGTCTTTCATAGAGGTTAGTCCATCTCGGCTTCGCTCTTATTTCTTCGAAGTAATAGGTAGGTAGATACCTACCTACTGTAACACATTGAGAAGAGCTTAATACCGTTAGTTTAGAATTTAGGTACCTAGATACCTATACCTATTGGGTCATTCTACTTTTAAGCGCAGGTCGATTTTTTGACAAGTGCTCTTCAAATAATATTTTTATAAAAACGTTAATGTGCTCGGTTTTGTAATTTAATATTGAAATAGTTACACAACTTGGCTTACATTTAAAATTATCACTACATTTAAAAAGTCACTATAATTAACTTTAAAGTAGGTAACATAGTGGTCACGCATGTCCCCGCCATTTGTATGGAAAAAGTGTATTTACCGCTGTGTTACCAACTTTTCCTGATAAAATATCAATAAATTTAAAGTGTTTTGTTTTGAACTATTAAATTTAGTTGTTCCAGTTTCAATATAATATAAGTCAAATTTACGTGAAAAAAATGTCTAAAAATGCCTTTAATTTCACCAATGATTATTATGCGCTAAAAAGTAGAATGACCCTATTACGTTTGGTTATATAGTTACTATATAACCAAATTACTATATTATAGTATATGCCTGCATAGGTAGCTTGGTGCCATTCTATCCATAATCTGACCTAGCCCACTGTTCTACTGCTTTAAAATGATCTTGCGTTTGACGTGTTTTAATATAGCTTTTAACCCGGCCGCCATTTCTGTCAACTCGTCAAGTAGGTACACAATGATATTTTAAGTAAAGAGACGGAAAAATGCTGCAATTTGTGTATGTCAACGTTTGACACCACTCCTTTTGACAAAGACTATGAAAGAATGTACAAAGTTCGCGGTAGTAGGTTTAGTAGCTTTTTCAGAAAGTACCTATTCACTATCAACGAAAATAAATATTTATTCGGAAATAGATGTTAAACCACTAACACCTTGCACATGCGTTTGTTAATACTAATTTTCATGAATGATACCTTTTTGTTACATTTGAATTCGCTGACGAAATTTACCACCCTACCTAGTCAACTAGCTGTTTCCCGCGACTCCGTCCGCGTACTTAGATTTCGTTTACCGCTAATCCCTCAGGAACGGTTGATTTATTCGGGATAAAAACTTTCCCAATGACCTTCGCCAGAACTTAATCTAAAACTCAAATTTCATCTATATCGGTTCCGCGGTTTATCCGTGAAAGTATAACAACAAACAGACAGAGTGACTTTCACATTTATAATATTAGTGTAGATGTTTGAGCAAACGAAAGAAGCATTGGTTTAAAGTGAAGATAATTTCCTATACATCTGAGACATTGATACGAGTAGGTTTTACTTTTCATGTTGAAACAAAAGTGCTTTCTTTATTATTAACACTGGATTAATGACTCTTGAAATTATCATTGAGAAAAATACCGTGTAATACTGATTAGACTAACTGAGAAACAGACATTTGGACGTGGTGAAACTATTAGAGTTGCTAGTTGGACGGCGGAACCCTAAAAAATATTACCGAACCTATTGTAGCACGGAACCCTGAGAAGAAATCTATAATATTGACGTTGGTAGGTAGGTACAAAAATCTAAAATCAAAGCTAGATTTAAAAAATAAGAGGTTGAGAAAAATGTCCAAATATTGTCATGATAGTTAACTTCAATTGACGAATAACTTTATTTACCATTACCGTATAACTAAGGTTATTTAGTAATTAAAACAAAGTTTTCAAACAACTACGTGCCCCGCTAGTTTTAGTCACAACGTCGCTTCTGTAAGGTTCTATGGTACCGTGCTTTTTTTTATTTATAGCGCTAAGTTTTATTACAACAACCTTCTTAGTGAAATAAAAAGTAGATAATTTTAGGCAGATTTACTTGTGATACTTAATCCCTTGAGCTTAATAAAATAACCCTTTCGTGCATAGTTCGATCAATATGTTAATTGCGCACGACATCATTTCGACACTGATGGCCGCACTCAGGGATGTCAATTAAATTTAATGCTTGTTAAATGACGTGTTGTCTTATTCTATTTCTATGGCAAAGAAAGCGACAGCAGCAAATTTAATCACACTTTAAAATCTATTGACGTCTCTGAGTACGGCAGTAAAACTTGATATTTAAAGTGGCTCGCGGAAGTGTCACAAATTGCACGTCGTGTGATTGCTCGACAGCGACTGCGACCTAAGACAACAAAGTGTTGTCTTTTAGAGTCGTATTTTCCGCGCGCTAGTTACTTGTCTACCTCTTCTTTATATTACGATATCATTGCAAGTAGGTACATAAGAGTTATCACAACGTTGACAATACGGAATATACCTATCATCTCTGACAGCTATCTGTTAACTCTATAGAAACACTACTTGTTCCTAATTCGAATATTGGACCATAGAGGAAACGTGGGGGGTCCTACGAGCTTCACAGTAGGTAGGTACCTACATTGTCTACTTGAGTTAATAATGGCAGGATAGTAGGTAGGTAGGTAACTAGGTACGATGCGTGGTTCAATATTCGGCAAATCAATTATGGAACCGCTAGCCTGCGTAGGAGCAGGTCTTACGTTTACAAAGCAGGTAGGTAGGTATTACTAGGTATACCCTGTTCTAACCTGGGAAACACAATTTAATTTATAAGCCTAATTTGGTATAATCATAAGTATCGTAACATAACCGTCGACAAACCCTATGTGGATTCAACTTTCACAGAAATTTTACTAAATTAACAGGGAAGGTTTTTTTGAACGTAAACCTAACTCTAAGGCACTGACGTTGGAAGAACACGCGTATGAGGCACCTACTTGTACCTATTAGATACGGCACAGACCACCGGAACGTCTTGGCTTTTCTTGTCACGGATTGCAAGCAGAGCAGGATTGATACTGTAAAGTAGGTAGGTTGATCAACTTTTCAAATTTAGTCACGTTTACTACCTAGCTTTTTAGTAAAACTGCTGTAGGTACCTAAGAGAACAAACCTTAATACCTACCTATGAAAGATTTAGTTATTATAGGCGAGAAAAACGTTTAAGGGGCCGATATAAGGTTGGTTTAGCCTATGTAGATTAAAAAAAATATGATTTTTGAGATACCTATTTAAAGTGAACGAAAGTACTGAAGATAAGTCTCAAAAAATTACATAGACTAGGGAATAATGTATACATACCAGGAAATAGGTAATACGGGTAATAGGGTAAACCACCCAGTAGTCAGCCAGAATCCTGTAGTCGGCCTCTGCCTATTCTTTGTATGAGTGGCAGGAGTATGAAAGATATATTTTTCACTCTTCACACTCATGTAAGGCCGACTACAGGTCTCTGGCTGACTACTGGGTGGTTTGAAAAAAATGGGTAGGGTTTTTAAGAAAAAAGATTAAACTCAGGGCAAACTTAAAACCAATTAAGTATTAAAAAAAAAGTACATGCCTAGGTAGGTGTCCAAATGGAAGTTACGGTCTCTGTTCGCTTTAAAGAGTGATAGATCTGATTGGTGGGGCTTCTAAAAAATGAAGACAATGCAACGCAAGCAGCGTTATTGGATTTCTAAAACTAATATCATAAATGCAAAGGTTACTTTGTTAATTTGTTACTCCTTCACTCTGCAACAGCTGGACGGATTTGGTTGAAATTTGAAATGGAGAGGAAAGCCATATCTTTTTCAAATTTCATCCAAATCCGGATTCCTGGATTAAAGGCCGAGTTCAAGCCACACCACTTGTGCGTGCAGCACTTAAGCGTAGACGTGTGCAGCTTCCCTGTCACACCGGGTTACGCGCGCGTTTACACTCACGCCGACGCCACAAGTGTCGCAGAGAGCTGCACACGCCACGCAGCCACAAGCTGCTGCTCCGTAGCGTACCCAGCCGCCATCTGAAATGTAGTATACTATTTATTATATTATATTATTTGTATGACCTTTACCAAATACGGGACTATGGGAGTCCTGGACCTTCGTAAGGAGTAAATGGAGCCGAAGCTAACACGCAGAGGCCCTTTAGACAACTTTAATTTAGTAAAGTGGCGGGACACCAACCGGCGATTGTCCCCGAGTTCTCACTATAGGTATGCTTCCACGGACAACAACTGGTTAGTGTAGGACTATTTAAGACGGATGGGAACATTAATAATAGGTTATATTAATGAAATGATATGGATAGGTGAACTAGGCTATTGATGAAGCTATAGCGTCTGCCTGGCTAATGCTAATTACTTTGAAATGGCAGACGGTGACTCGCCAACTCAGTGAAATGGGCCTCCCAAAATAGGCGCATATACATAGTAGGGGAGAGGCAACAGTTCCAGAGGGGCTAAGGGTGGAGAGGTGCTTCTGGACTTTAAAGGACCATACGGTGCCCACTCGCCGCTTATGCAAAACATCCGCTCTTCGAGCACATAGCTCTTGCAACTCCGGCCTCTGACCGGCCAATAAAGGCAAGCCAGAGCTGAGAGTCTATTCCTCGTCATTGTACACTCCAACCGGCCTGTGAAGGCATGAGGGTGGTGAGGAACACGACCTTCCCTCGAGAGCACTCAGGTCCGTGGTATCGCTATTCACCAACAGCTCGCCACTAGCAAGTAAAATAATAACCTAACCTAACCGAACCTACGGGTGCTGCTGGAACCGGGGCAGGGTTTATTATTAATATTATTTATTATTATTAAAGAGCTAACCTGGTACTCAAATCAATGCACCGATTTGTTCCCACAATACATTTTTTCAAGTTGCATTAGAGTTCCGTACCTACCCAAGAGGAAAAACAGGAACCTTATTACTAAGACTTCGCTGTCCGTGTCTGTCCATCTCATGTGGTACAGCCTGGTGACCGCTGTATCTCATGAACCGTGATACCTAGACGGTTGAAATTTTCAAGATGATGCCTATCAGATGCGCCTATAAAAACAAATACTAAAACAGAAAAAATAAATATTTAAGGTGGGCTCCCACACAACAAACGTGTTTTTTGACGTTTTTTGTTCGATATCAATAAAGGTAACAGATGAAGCCTCGAAATATTTACAGAATATTTAGTTGTATATTCACTTTAAGAATAAATAATTAAATTTAAATTACAACTAACGTGTGTTTTTAAAAGAACTATCGTAAAAACTATGTGCCAATTTTTTCAACTTTGTGAAAAAAAAGCTTCTTTTACACCTATGGAGATATTTTTTTTTTTTTTTTTCCCCAAACTTAGCGACTTTTACAAGGCACCTATGCTTTTTTGCGGCACTTTAATGTGAGCAAAAATATTTAAAGACCGCGAAAGAAAGGCAAATTCAAATCACCTGCTTAGTATGCAAAGCGACACCTGCAGCCCGACAGATGGTGGACAAAAAACACGCGCTCGTCCGCGGCCCGGCCGGGACCGCGGGGAGCTTCGGCGAGGACCGAGGATCGATGCCAAATATAATATCCACTAAGTATTTATATTTAACAAATAAATAACGTCCAAATACAAAGTTTTGTTTAAATACATACACTAAATCACGTCTGTTTCCCAGAAGGGTGGACAGAGATTACTTCTTTCCACCTGCCACGATCCTGATAAATCTTTTTTGCTTCTGCCACATTCGCTTCTTCTTCGTTTGAATAAACACTAGAAAATATAGGGTTATATAAGAAACTAGCGGCCCGCCCTCGCTTCGCTCCGGGTTAAAGTATTATATATATAAACCTTCCTCTTGAATCACTCCATGTATTAAAAAAAACCGCATCAAAATCCGTTGCGTAGTTTTCAAGATCTAAGCATACATAGGGACAGACAGCGGCAAGCGACTTTGTTTTATACTATGTAGTGATGAAGAAAAGGATACCGTTCACGAAAACTTCGTAAACTATACGTATGGAAAAATGTAAGAACACAAACGCAGTCCGGTTTGGCGGAGCGCGGCCGCCGGCTCGCGGGGCAGGAATGCGACCCAGGCCTCGGGGGGACTCGCTCCGCTGACTCACTCTTACCGAATCATACTTTTTCTTAACAACAGATTAACCCGTCTTAAACTCCTTAGAAAGTTTACCCGAATGCGTGGGCCGGTCAGAAAGGATTACATTGCATGATACTCCCTAGGTGCTCACACAGTCACAACCACATCATGGAAATTGACTTTACATAAAAAATAACTATTTCTTTTAAACATTTTAAAGTAAGTCGTATTGAAGTTGAATAGAGAACATGCATGAAATTCAGAATTGAGTTTCATTGATACTATTTAAGAGAAAATGTAATAATAACATTATAAAACGCAATACATTAAGTTAGGACCCGTTTATTAAGATTTTATATACTCGTAGAATCAAAGTTTGTTATTTTTTTTAACGTTTAGATTGTTTGTTTCGGCGTCCTCATTTTATTTACGTTATATTTTAATTCAACGATTTTGGCATAAACATAGTAATTTACGATATGAATGCAAATTTCTTTATAATGTCCTTTTATTTTAAACATGGAACAACACCTGTGACGTCAATCCTGTCGTCGATTTTGTAATGTTTTTGCAGGGGGTCTGAACTATGACTTTTTAAAATTTCATATCTTATGAAAAAAATACACGACAATTATTCAGCGTATACAGTTATTCCTCTCTTTCATAGCACTTTCCAGAGAGAGTAAGAGAAAAAAAATGTTCCTTATTAGATAATTGATGGGTGTTTTACGAGTAGGTATGTCTTCTTCGTGGCTCATTCGGTAGGATGTCTGTAATTCAAAATAGTTCTTACTATTACCTACATAATCATTCGTAGATTGAAAACACTATACTGCGTATGATTCTTAGACTCATATTAATAATTAGTTTCTAGCTGTTGCCCGCAACTCCGTCCGCGTAAAAAAATAAAACACAGTCTATGTAACTGTGGTAATGTAGCATTCTAATGGTGAGAGAACTTTTGAAATAATTCCAGTAGTTTTTGAGTTTATTGGTTAAAACATGCAAAAATACAAATCTTTCCTCTTTATAATACTAGTGTTGATAAACAAAAAGTGGGCAAGAGCATGCTCAGTATAGGGTTCCGAAGCCGTTTAGTACTACAAACATGAAAATCAACAAGTAATAACAAATTTTCTATTTAAAGTTATTTGTCTTTTGGTGCCGTCTTAGATGATTTTAGTAGGTATTAACACTTTAATTGCTCGTATCTCAAAATATCATGTAAAAATAACCAATGTCTACTTTATCGTATAGTTTTCCTTTTAAATTCGTGATATGCGTTTTCATTTAAGATTTATTTCAGATTTTTAGTATTTGTAGTTTTGGCTTTAGGGGGACGACGACGACACTACACTCTAACAAAAAATTGTGCTTTAAAGCTTATCATCTCACAAATGGATCTCTTAATAAACAAGGTGTTTTCACAAACCCGTAATATTTTTGAAAGAACTATCCAACGACATCCCTAATGTAGCAATATGGGGAAGCCGAGAAAAAATAAATACATCACCATGTTACGTGTACACTAAATAAACTTTTTTTATGATTTTACTTTACCACTAACACTATGTTGTGTGTACATTTATGCCAAATTACAACTTTCTAGTACTAAGAGTCTCTGAGTTAGGCTGTGGACGGACTGACGGAAGGACATGGCGAAACTATTAATGGTTTCTAGTTTGACTACGGAACCCTAAAAATTAGAGCAAATAAAATATATTTTAAAAATACATCTCAATTTATAAAAAAGTTATACAACACGTACTTAAACAGATTAATTATTTATCTTCGAACGTTGCCCTAAGGAACACTAAAGGCATTAATTGCGATGATAACTGTAGGCGACTAAAAACTTTCATTCACAGGAAATTGGGTTATCAATAGTACATTTACTTGAAATACCGATGCACAAATGCCACAAATAAAGTACATATCTATACACCTAAGGGCGAGTTTGTACAGTAGTTAACTTTGATAAATAATGTTTAAAATTCAAAAGTGGGTTCTCAAGGTGACACAGTTGGTTCGGATTAGTTCGGATTAAACAATTGGTTACGATTTTTAACCATTAGGAGGTTTAACTACTGATCTGATTAAACAACGCGCTCTAATTCTATAAATTTTACATATAACCTATGTCTCATAGGCTTTCACCCATAAAGCCATCGAGTGTACTTTTTACTAAATCCATTTCATAGCTTTAACTTCAAGATGAATGAGTCACAGAACTCCTTGATTAATAGGTAGATACTTACGTAATCGTTGTAAGTTTCGATTAATCGTGAAGGCAGTTTGATCGCCAACTAAAATCAAACTAAATTCAAATGGGTACCTAGGTACTTATTTAAATTTAAAAAAGTGATTTTAGTAGTGTCAATTTTTTTTCAGCTAGGAATTAGAATGAAATTAAAGATTTATGATACCAAAGTACTTTATTATATGTAGTTTAGTTTCTAAGAGTACCTAGGTATTTAAGAAATATTTCTTGCACGTCACACAAAAAGCGGTTTTTTAAACAGGGTTTTAGGCCTTATGTTATGACATTCTCTACCTGACAGCTGGGATGGATATGAATAGTCAAGATAATCGTAGAAGTTTTGTACCTAACTTCAAAAATTAATAAATAAGTAGAAAACAAATAGGTACATCGCGGAACGAGTGTGTCACTATAGGTAAATTAATAATTTTCCATCATGTGGTCTGTCTGCTGGTTTGCCTTCTCTATTGCCCAGTTAGACAAGCCTTCAGCTGTTTGCTTAATGCTCGCTCATATTAAGTGAGGGTAGATTCTACTAAATCACGTAATTACCTAACGATTCTAATGGAGGTTTGTTTATATTGAACTAATAAAAAGTTAACTACCGCATTATCCTAATCATTTGACATTTGTGCTAATTGACATTATCTTCATCGTTAGGCTATTCTGTTCCAGGAAAACTTTTTATCGAATCTTGAATATTTTTATCAGGTACCTAATGATATTTTATATTGCTTTGTTTTGCTTCTGTTTCTTTATTACTAAATAGTTTGTCAGTATAATGTTGCGTTTGTGTACTCAAGGTTGTCTTACTCTTCTTGATGGGCTGCAGACTAGTTAGTATGATATTGACCTTTGAAACAATCACTCGATCCTTGAGTATTTAAATCAGTACTTAGTATAGCAACATTAAATGATCTCGCACCGTTTGGTCCTGACCTTGCATGCTTGTGAACGCATACACCTACTAGAACCGGTGTGAGAGGAGCTTCGTCACGACTCAGGCTAAAAAGCTACGAGAACGTAGGTATAAACAATGTTTTGCTACAGGCATATCGCGCTTGCTTCGAACTGATCCAGGTATAAAATCAACGTTCAGAGAAACGATGACTACGAGCTAGCTCACACCAACATTAATTTACATTTATGGGGGATTAACGTTTTAAAATAAAAGACAAATTATGTTTTAATTCTGCGGCTCGGACAGCTGTGTGGTCATGCCATCATGTGTGCGTAATTAGTCAACGGTATGGTGGTTATGTGTAGAATGAGAATCGACGTGCCCTTAGTCGAGCATGCAAATGTAATCACCTTGTTTATTAAACACCTTCTACCCCAGACCACTTACGATTTATTTAAAAAAAAATATTTTTCAGACTAAATGTGTTGTAAACGGTCAGTCTTAATTTGATGTACTTTATTTTTTAAATCCACCTAATTATCATTTTGTATAGTTAAAATGTATTGTTCACATCAAACACAAGGACCGGCACAGAATAAGAAAAAAGTATTAGAAACATAAAAAAATAGGGAAAGTCTGACTTCTTCATAGCGTAAATTATTTTTAATAATCCTATTCATTTTCGGATGGATTCAGTTCAATATAATTATGGTTAGAAGTTTGTATGAAATAGCATACCAAAACTGAACTGATATTATTGTTTTCATTGTAGTTATGTACTTAATAGATTGGATTTTGAAAAGAAAATGAACTGGAAATAAAGTTATGAACTAGCCAATCATATTTTTGGCATAATAAAATTACTGATATATATATTTAGGTATATTGGTTGTGTCTCCATAGGAAGAAATCGTAACTTTCCTGGGGTCTTTTGCTTTGGCGTCGGAATTTCTATTTTGAGTATTTCTTTGTGTTGGGTCTTCGCGTCGGACGTGCTGTTCTCGCGTGGCATAGATAATTGTGATTGCACGAGGAACCCGAGCTGAGTCGCGGCTGCCTCTAAACGCATACCGCATGAATTATTGTAGATATTTCCGCTTATATATTTTTTGGTTTGTCGGTCAATTGCAATTATTAACTGTAATATCTTCAATAAAACATTTTCAATACGAGCATTATTTAATAGAATCAAATAACAACAACGTCAATGTCAAAAACGTCACCCTTCACAATCTCAAACCATAGAGGTATATGACAGGTCTCTGCCCTAAAATTCTGAAGCCCTCTACTAATTTTCCCCCTGTATTGCTGTTTGCAACATCTGGTCGATATGCCGCATGGCCCCATGGCAACGACTCCATATTGACTTTGCGGGGCCTATTCAGGGACAATCGCTGCTCATCATTGTGGATGCATTTTCAAAATGGATAGACGTCATTCCAACTAAGAATACAACCAGCTCTTGGTGTATCGCGAGATTGAAAGAGTTATTCGTAACCTTTGGATTACCGGAAATAGTCGTATCAGATAACGGTAGGCAGTTTGTATCGACAGAGTTCGAAACATTTCTTAAAAACAACGGAATAGTACATAAAACATCGGCCCCGTATCACCCGGCTACAAACGGGCAAGCGGAACGGTCCGTCCAGACTGTCAAGAGAGCATTGCAGGCAGTGAGCGCCGATCCGGGTACCGTTCAGGATAAGCTTATAGGCATAAAGGAGCGTTTGAGAAGGACGCCCAACGCCAGTACAGGCAAGAGCCCATACGAGCTCATGTTTGGGAGAGAGGTGAGGACGTCGCTACATGTGCGATTTAAGTGTACAGCTACTAATCACACAGAGAGAGCAACCCAACACTCGCAGACGAGAACCTTCTCACCAGGCCAAAGAGTTCAGATACGGTGCTATAACAAAAACAGAAAATGGGAATTTGGCACTGTACTACGGGTATTGGGCCACGTCCACTACCTCGTCGAAACCGATGACGGGGAAACCTGCAAGCGGCATATCGACCAGATGTTGCAAACAGCAATACAGGGGGAAAATTAGTAGAGGGCTTCAGAATTTTAGGGCAGAGACCTGTCATATACCTCTATGGTTTGAGATTGTTCAACTTCGACAGTTGTTGTTCCAGCTTCGTCAGCTGGCCGCGTATCGATGCACGTGTTCTGTTTAGTCGTGTGAGTTCGTTCATCGTCGCCAATTTGTAATATCTTCAATTAAAACATTTTCAATACGAGCATTATTTAATAGAATCAAATAACAACAACGTCAATGTCAAAAACGTCACCCTTCACAATCTCAAACCATAGAGGTATATGACATTAACCTTTCGTTAGTTAGCGATATTTTTACCATTTGTTTTTAGTTTTCGACAGTGGTAGAGTAAATATCACGTCCTTGCCCCCGTTTCAGTGTCTGGCAGAAGACGTGTGGGGTTAAGTAAGAGCTTTTATCGTGACCTCTCCGCCGCCTGGCCTATATCCCGCGGGCAGATGACACGTATTTGCTATTTGTTTAGCCTTACCTTATATACATCTAGCTTTTAATTACTCGCTCGGTAAGATATTTTTTTAAACAATTCCTCTTGGCTCTTTAAAACATTGGTATGTAAAAAGTAAAGCCTTCAATTTTCATTAGTAGCGAGTAAAAATAATTTTAATCGTACATATTATACTAAAACACATCCTTAGCACTAGATGTGTTAATTAAACTGAAAATCAACTTTGAAAGTATGCCGCCTAAGAACATTAAATTAGCACCAACTCGAAGCTGGCTCGAGAAACTAGTAATATAAGCTCTGAATTTAAAATTGCACCGCGCTGTCATTGTGTCATATTAGATGAAAGGAACAAAGTATGACGATCTGTGTGTTAAGGGTACCTTTTGTCAAATCGTGAAGAGATTTGTAGATTATTAGTGCTTTTTGATGCTGATGTTGCGTACTCGTTTCATTCGTGCCTTTTTCATCTTTGTACATCAATACTGTATAGTTTTTAAGGCGGCTGCCATTACTGTCAAGTAGGTAAATAATACCCGTCATAACGTTGACAAATAATGCCTTGGTTTTCTCGCCCAACAAATAAAGTAATTTCATGCAAAAAGTAGGAGTAAACCGATTGCGGATGTTTTATTGAGAATAAATGCTAATTTTGATGAATATGTGCTTGGAGTTTTTTAATATAATGACGGGCACGTCCGCTTAAAATACTACGATAAATTCGCATCACAATGAATAAAAAATACATAGAAACATGACATTATTAAATTACATACTTATCATTATTAAGAACTCGTCACTGCATGGACATCGCAAACTTCTCACTATTCATTTGTAACGAGTATGCCATCAAATATAACAGAACGGAACATAATTATCTATAGTCTGAGCCCAATATATTATGTATATCCTATATACAAACCAAATCAATTAGGTAATTTATTGCAATACTTACTGTCATTCTTCATCTTAATCCTTTATTTTAAATAAGTTTTTCTGTAAACAAATAACCTCGCATTAACTACGATTATTTATGTATAATCTTAAATATAGAACGAATATTTTTGGTAAAACTGATGAGATATCAAGTTCATATCTTGAAAATATAATTAACCCACCCTTGCTCTCAGAATCAGAATCAGACTCAGAATAATCTTTATTCAAGTAGGTTTACAAATAATAAACTCTTTTGAAACGTCATAGTAGCGACTTAGCTTAAATTGACTGCAGGTTCAAATCGCGACCGATGTCTTTTTTTTTTCGACGTTCGCAACCTTTTGTTATAAGCAGTGATCGGAATAGGTAGTGCAATTTCGCGAGACTTCGGTTTAGTATGGATATAGCTTATAACCCCGGGATTACATTTGCAAAGTGTTAAAGTATGTGTTTAATTCAGAAATGTTATTAAAATATGATTTTAACGATTATTTTGGTAGCATAGAATATCGCACTGACGAAATATGTATTTACAATAACATATTTTTTTTTATTTTGCGCATGTTCCCATTTAATTTCAATTAAGGTCATGGCAAGAAAATATTCTGTGAAATAATACGAGTCCCGGAATCTGGGGTCTTATCCATATTAAGTATAATGATTAAGGTCATTCACCCAAAATTGTACTACCTATTCCGATCACTGGTTATAAGGACTAAACATTTTATTACAAGCAATTCAGTCCCAAGCATTGTTATCATTAATATAGTCTTTAATACTATAATATATTATGCTTTAGAAATTAGTTTACGCTTAACGTAACTCTTAAATTTATTTACTGATAGTTCAGTAACATTACTTGGGAGCTTATTATAGAACCTAATACAATTACCCATAAAAGAGTTTTTTATTTTATGGAGCCGCGTGAAGGGCACTGCGAGCTAATGTTTATTTCTGGTATTACCATTATGTATGTCACAGTTCTTTCTAAATTTAGCGATGTTTTTATGAACATACATAATTTGCTCCGGGTTAAAATATTACACATATAAACCTTCCTCTTGAATCACTATATCTATTTTAAAAAAACGCTGCGTTGTTTAAAAGCATACATAGGGACAGACAGCGGGAAGCGACTTTGTATTATAATATGTAGTGAAAATAATAATAATGAGAATATGAAAAATAATTTATTTAACGACAAACACAATAATATTACAAGTAAACTATCTAACAAATATTAAAATTGAGATCAAATTACTGTGCTTATCTCTAGGTGCTGAAATACAGTGATATGTTTCTTACTCAATTTAGCGAAAGGCTGTGTTAGAATGTCAACAAAATTGGTATATTTACATAATTAATCAACTAGGATTATTTTATGACATGCTCTATATAAGGTGCTCGAAAAAATCTGGGCTCTACTGGAATCAAATCTCAAATATTTGAAGGCGACTACAAATATGACGGAAAATATTTTATGATTATGTGCAGCTTAAAAAATCATTTATGTATACGTGTACTCTATTGCCATTGTGATAAGACTAATAAGGTATGTATACTGTACATATTTTTGAGACTATGGTGTGGTGAGGTGACACTAAACTACAACTTGTTAGCTGCGTTGTGTCCCCGTATTTGGTCGCTGTCCGCCTGTACATGATTATGAACCGGCATGGCGGCTTGGGCCCGGTCGGCAAACCCGTATTCTGCGGCTAGGCATCTCGCATCTCTTGACGCCATGCGAGGAAGTTCTAAAGCATGTCCGCACTGACTGCCGCGTCGATAACCTAACTCAGAAAAGCGACTGAACTCGCGCAGTACTTATGCTTATGCTTCACTGATGGGATGATACAAAAGTTCTTAGCGGATTGCTTATCTCCATTGTTAAACGGTACCGAAGTCAATCGCTTTACGTTTAACAACGAAGATAGAAGTCAATTATAGCGCACAGTAAAGATTAAATAAACTTAAACTCTTTGCCGTTTAACTGAGGCTAAGATCGGACTATAGGGATGCTCAGACTTTTTTTAAGAATTTTACATGGAAGTACGTACGTTTGAGGTGGTTTTTAATAAAATATTTTAATTTAAAATCGATTGTTGTCATTTGCTGAACAGTTAAAAACTGGGCCATTATTATTCTTTACTTTTTTTATTATATAGTAGTTAAGTCACTATTTAATAATTATCGGTTGATTTTGTTTGCTTCTCAACGCCCACCCAAGAATCAAAATTTATGGATTTATGAGCTTCCGCGCGGAGAACGTGAGTTGGAAATAGTTTGAGTTAAATTAAAATAAATTGCTGTTTACTGTACGAGTATAACTACGACATGAACTTTTAAGTTTACTCCATTATTTTATCAAAAAATATCGTTTAAGATTGTAGGGTTTCTAAAATCAAATTCAAATCATTTATTCAGTATATTGGCCACATGACGGCTCTTTTATATGTCGGTAATATGCAGATTGAATCTACTAGCGCTTTGGACAAGACCATCATTGCGGAGAAGAAGCGCCGCAAGAAACTCCAGCAGAAGGTCATTTTTCCAATTATAAAATAAAGCTTGTCCCAGAAAAAAGTGTCGCTTTTACTAACCAAGGTTGTTTGTCAGACTTCAATCAAATCAGTTTGAAAACTATTTTCCTAGTTAGCATATTGTCTATTATTTGAATTAAGATAAAAAAAAACAGATGTTAGTACTTGTATTTTCAAAGATGTCGTCAGTTAAAGAAAAGTTTCATGAAAAAATTCTGTACAAATATGTTCAGTATCGCGGTATATCTGTGAAAAACATTGCATCGGAGCTTAAAACCTCAGTAAGAACCGATCAAATAGTTTTAAAACGGTTCAGAGAGGGTGGTAGCATACAACGAAAGCCTGGAAGTGGCCGTAAACCTGGGTTTGTAAATAAAAATATAGAGAGGAACATTGTGGCAGCGTAACCTACAGAAGAAACCTACTCTTTCTGTACGGGACTTGGCCAAAAAATACAAAAAATCTAAATCTACGGTGCAAAGGGTGAAAAAGCATAATTCTATAAAGTCATTTAAACAAGTTAAAGTACCCAACAGAAGTGCGAAACAACAAACGGAGGCTAAATCCCGGTCCAGGAAGCTCTATTCGGAAATGACTAAGAAAAAATATTGTATTGTTATGGACGACGAGACCTACTGTAAACTTGACTTCAAGTCACTTCCAGGTCACCACTATTATTCAGCCACTGATAGAAAAACTGTTGATGAAGAGTATAAGGTCATAAAAATGGACCAATTTGCAAAGAAAGTTCTCGTGTGGCAGGCGATTTGTTCATGTGGCAAACGCAGTACACCGTATTTTGCCAAAGGAACCATTAAATGGTGATTATACCTGAATGAATGCCTTAAAAACGATTGTTGCCATTCATTAGAAAGCACAGTAAACCTGTCCTCTTTTGACCTGATTTGGCCACGTGTCACTACACGAAGCGGGCAATAGAGTGATACAAAGCAAATAGTATCGATTTTGTTGAAAAACACCAAAATCCTCCCAATTGCCCTGACTTACGGCCCATTGAGAAATATTGGGCTCGCATGAAGCAAAAGCTTTAACACAAAAGTAATGCCACGTCAGTGGAAAACTTCAAACGGAAATGGAATGAAGCTTCCAAATTAATCACCGATGATGATGTACAAAAATTAATGGCACGGGTTAAAGCAAAATTAAGGAGTTTCTGGATGAACAAAACTTAAACCGATGTTTATAGGAATAAAATGTATTTTAAGAATATTCAAATACAACTGTGTTGTAAAATTTAATTAATTTTATTATTTGGTGGGGTTTTTTAACAAGTTAATATGCGACACTTTTTTCTGGGACAAGCTTTACCTACAATAATATTTAAAAGTAGGGGAAGTATGTACAAAATGACATATAGTTTTGTTTTTGTGTTATAACTTTTAATTGGTAGTTCACTGCACAGCCATAGCTTACATTAATCATCTTTGGTCCTTAATCTGGCCAACCTAATAAACATTTTCAGTAAAAAAACAACAGAATAAAAAATAAAACATATTTAACTGAGATCAGTCATAATCCATTTTGTCCATATGCTTCGGACAAAATGACATATTGCTCATGGACAAAATGACATACAAATAAAGGGTACACAATTATTGGCAGAATTCACAAATGAAACGCTTAGTTCTTCTTGGAACATCGGCACAGGAAGCATGAGCCCAAAGCGAACATTGTAAGCACCGCAACCAGTCTTCTCCGGGCTTAGATCTTGAATAGAGGTCGTTACAATAAATACAAGCACAATCCTCTTCGTCATCATGAGAAACGGTAGGAAAAGCTTCTTCCTCGTCATTGTCTTCGAACAATTTTTTGGTAGCTTTGCGTTTTCTCTTTGCTGGGGGTGCTTTGCGTTCATTTTTGGATTTTACTTCCAACATATTAGGAGTACTAGTCAACACCAATGAGCTCTACCTATGCCACTTTGTCCGTTATACATGTATGTTGTATTGTCCGTACAGCGTTTTAAAACAATAAAATTTGAAAATAAATACACACAGAGCACTTTTCCTAAAAATAACTTATTTATTATAATGATAAATGTTTAAGGAATGAAATAAATGCTAAGTTAATAGGTACAATAACAAAAAACTTATCATTCTAACAAAAACTTTGTCGGTATGAAAAAAACTCGCAACGTGTGAATACCTGTCTTCGGCCATGACACCCAGACGAATGAAAGTGATGCGTTCAAAATATGGCAGGTTATAGAAAACCAATATGGCCGCGATGTGACACTGTCAGTTTCGTGTTAAAGTCCGCCAAATTCAAAATAGACCGCCTGTGTCATTTTGTACATATATGTCATTTTGTACGTACTTCCCCTAATTTACATTACAAAACAATAAAGGAATAACTTGCAAGCGTGAACAGACCGGACCCCACAGACAGCACCCGTTCACGAGTATGGCACGTATCTCAGCCATCGCCTCCCTCAACCATGTGTTCGGGAAGGTGGCGACAAGATTTACCACGCCGCTGTAAGCAAAGAGCTTTTTAGTGAGCATGACATGCTGATGCTGCCGGACAAAAAAAGGAATAATAAAGTAGCTGTCCGGCGAGAAACATCATAATGATCTGTCATGTCAAAAGTGTCTTGTGCACACATAATTTGACTTTTACATAATTTGGTAAAGGCGTTTTGCAATAAATGCTGCTCAGTGCTCAGCTAGTTTAACGTAAATTTCCTCACATTTTTGATCTTAATAAATTTTCTGCCTTACTAGTATCAATGATCTAATGATTTAGGTGTCTCTAAAGGTATATTTGTAAAGAACTGCTCAAGCTCTTCAGCTACATCAAGGTCAGAGTTCACTAGAGTATCTTCAACTTGCAGGCTGTAGTGCGGGTCTCTGCTTCTTGTTCTACCAGTTTCGGTATTGATTACTTTCCAACAGTTTTAATCTTGTTATCTGAGTTACAGTTTTACTACAAAGATATTTTGACTTCGCGGCGTAGCTTATAGCTTTTGATGTACTCTAGAAACTTCGGCCTATGATCGACAGATTCAGACATAATTCATACAATTTATACCTTGTCGTGTGAATATCTGGTGTAGCCCACTCACTACGTACCTTAATGCCCTTTTACTTTCCTCAAGCTAAAGTAGTTATCAAATTCCTTGGTAATACAATGATTAATGAAGAACAAAAACTATCCGGATCGTCCTTAGTGTACCTAGGTACATATAATTCAACAGTTAAAGTAGATTTTAGGAAATTGACCTGAAAATAAAATCTTGAGGAGCATTATTTTTCTTTCCCTTAAATGAAGCTTGCTGACCACAGTGATCTGAATGTAAGATGTTAATTATAGATTTTCGGATAGGGTCAAAATTACCAATATATTATCAACTAGCGGTTGCCCGCGACTCCGTCCGCGTAGAAAACTAAACGCAGCCTATGACAGTCACAAATAACGTGGCTTTCTATTGGTAACAGAAATTTTCAAAATTGGTTTAATAGCTATCCGGAGATGAACTCCTACAACCTCACAAACTTACAAACTTTGCCTCTTTATAATATTAGTATAGATACAGGTAGGTTCATGGAATAGATAGACTAAGTTAAAGGATTTAAAAACGCGCATTAAGTTAATAGACATGGGCGATTTGTCGAGTAATTAAACATTAAAATCTCAGACACAATATACACTATGGGAGTCCCCCTTAATTTATTCGTATATATTAATTTTTGAACTAAAATTACGACTAAATATCACAATGTATATATATGCATAGTGTGACATTTTTAGTCGTAATTCGCTAGTCGGGGCGACTATGTTTATTTTATTCTCTTTTTTTAGTATTTGTTGTTATAGCGGCAGCAGAAATATATCATCGGACAGACGGACAGAGAGACAGAAGAACAGTCGAGTCTTAATAATAGGGTCCCGTTTTTACCCTTTGGGTACGGAACCCTGATAACGAAATAGTGAGAATCCGTATAACCACACCGAACACCGTGATTCGACTGCCTACTCAATGATTAATGATCCTAAATTAAATTGTTATATTTTTGTACAATACAGAGTTTAGATACATTAATCGCTTCATTTTCTCTCTTACTCTTGAACGGTGCACGTATTCTGCAACATAATAAAACCTCAGTGTTAGATTTACATTGGCATAGACAGACCGAGTTAGTTAAAAATATAATTGCATATCTAGATATAGATTTAAGAACTCCCACAATTCCAGATGAAGTTGAATCATTGGCTGCCGGTTGCTCAATCTGTGGTTTCATGGTATTTGTGGGGTTTGCGGTCGGGATTACTTTGCGAAAGCCTACAGGAAAGTTTTGCAACTATGCTTTAGTTTCTAACCACGTTTGGCACTGGCTTGCTTATAATTTGGAGCAGAAATGTTTTTGACAAATTTGCATACTATTAATTATTTTATTATTATAGAGCTAACCTGGTACTCCAATCGATGCACCAATTTGTTCCCACATTTTTTTTACAAGTCTCATTTTTATAATCTTGATGCCTTAGGCACAGAATAGATAATAGTACAAATATAGGATGCACACTCCTTTGATCTTTACAAAAGCCGCAATAAATGTATATTATTCATACATTATTTGATTATTTATCTCTAAAATAATAAATATCAGGGGACAATCTCACACAATCAATCTCAATCTCTCTGCAGTTGGGTAAAAACAACTTCGAGAAAGAGGCCAACAGAAGAATACAGCTGGGTTGGGCAGCGTATGGGAAATTACGTCGAGTTTTCACGTCGTCTATTCCACAGAGTCTAAAGACAAAAGTCTTCAATCAGTGCGTCCTACCTGTTATGACCTACGGAGCCGAAACCTGGACACTCACGGTGGGGCTGGTCCACAAATTTAAAGTCGCTCAGCGAGCTATGGAGAGAGCTATGTTGGGAGTTTCTCTGAAGGATCGGATCCGTAATGAGGTGATCCGACAGAGAACTAAGGTTATCGACGTAGCCCATCGAATTAGCAGTTTGAAGTGGCAGTGGGCCGGCCACGTGTGCCGCAGAACGGATAACCGCTGGAGCTATCGTGTTCTTGAGTGGAGACCGCGGATCGGCAAACGCAGTGTAGGACGCCCTCAGACTAGGTGGAGCGACGATCTTCGCAAGGTGGCTGGCAGAAGCTGGATGAGATTGGCCGCAGATCGTGCTAGGTGGCGTGCAATGGGAGAGGCCTACGTCCAGCAGTGGACTAATACAGGCTGATGATGATGATGATGATGAATCTCACACAAATTGACAGTCCCAAACTAAGCTCTAGCCTTGTACGGGTACCTACTAGACAACGATAAAGATACTTATAATACATACTTAAATACACATAGAACATAGAAAACACCATTATTACTTAATATGATTTCTCCCTGTAGAATAGAGGCCCTGGTCACGAGGACACTAAATATGTGTAAATACTGTAAATATCGTTAAAGTTTATGAAAACCTAGGGATAACCCAAGAACCCATAAAGTGGTCGTGAACTGTCGTGCCTACCACGCCATCAACCGTTATAGTGGTCACAGATACAGTGCAAAATAGACCCGAGTTATTGTGACGTAAGGTTAAAATTAGCTGTGGTTTTCATCTGTCATTGGCGTGTGAGGACCACTTTTGTATCAAGCCAATGGCGGCGAAAAGGTTAAAGGGTTAGGTACTATCCAAATATCGGGATATTACAATTTTCCGGATATCTGCTTAATTTTAAATCCAGATTTGCGTTTATATTGAATCAGAATAATTCGGTTATTTCGAATATTCGACCAAATACTACTACAAATATTTTCAGTACTGAATAACGCCAATACTATAGCTGCTTACCCTCCCCACTCAACAGTAATGTTTTTGGGGGTGGTAGTGCCCTCTTGGCTAGCCAAACCATTATTCGATGGACCATCGAGCTATTCTGTTTTGATCTTACTCACACTAATTAAATTAAAAATGGCTTTATATGACGGCGGGCCAAAAAAGCCCATAACCTACAATACAACATGTTTATAGTTTAAAATGCGCTTTTATCTATAGTGCTAACAGCCCAACAAGCCACAGTGGATGCGTGCGCGTTGACGTGCACGCGTGCGTGTGCGTTCCACTGCGGTGTATAATGTGAATCCTCATACAATATGTCACACCGCTTGCGTGATCTGCACGTGCGCATAACGCGTGTCACACACATTGTAGCTCTCATGAAAATAACCGGCAGCGTGCTGCGTGCACGCGTGCAGAGAGCGGAGCGACAACGTCACTTCGATGCGAGCAGTGATGACGTTGCATCTAATAGGCGCTTTCGCGTTGAGACGGCGAAGTTATGTGAGAGTATAAATGCATTTAGGTACAACCTAAGGCAGGCGCGGCTCACTCCGCGATTTACGTTCATCGCTACAATTTATTATCGTCCTTTGTAAATTAAACTCAATCAGTATTACATATATTTTTTTATTTTCCATCTTCTGTTACCTACTATTACAAATAACCTTGCTGCTAGCTCCTACAATACCCGCGCTACCACGCCGTACTATCCTATAAGTGTGGGAAGGGGCACCTCCGCCGCCTCCTTCCTATAGAATTCGACACCAGACGGAGTAGTCTTCTAGCGTGTGTACTCTTAAGGAGTAAGAAGTTCCTCCAAGAAGAAAGTAGGAACACTGGTATCTGCCACTGCCTCTTGCTAGGCCTAAAATGTAACTCTCCTATGGCTGCCTCTTTCTAGGTCTAAGCTATAACTGCCTCTTAAGGTCTAAAATACAAAAGGCTACCTCCAGGAGCTTTCGGTTTTTCGAATGCGTCTGCGCTATATTTCAATTTAATGATTCTTCCAAATCAAAAATATACGGCCAATTACTCGAACTACTTAAATAACCTATTCACTAATCTAATGAGGAGGTTAAGCCGGCTACACACACTTTTACTATTCGTCCTACAAATCTATTCCCAAAGATCTAGACTAATAATAAGGAAGTGTGAAACTTCATAATACTGAGCAGCCTAAAACCCCGCTACACTCCGTGTTTATGTTATTAAACTTATTACGTACCCAGATCTACACCTTACAACTCATATTTGTGAGGACAGACGGCTCTGGTAAGGTCGTCGTGTCACAAGCTGCCAGTCGGTCGCGTCGATCGCTTTAAATACATACATTTAGACAGTTTTCGAAAATGGTTTACCTTATCGTTAAGTATCTTGTTCAAGGTCACAGATCGGGTCGTGGCGATTTACCAGTGAATCATAATTGCGCACGCACAGGCAGAGTCTCATATGATTATCCTCGATTGAGAAAAGGTGAAAACAATTGGCATTGGTTATAATTACTATATTTGTTAATTCATGTTTTACTTTCATATATTTATTATTCTTTACGAGCGGCACTAGATTTATGATTCCACAAAGAGATGCTGAGAGCATGACTATAATATTATCAAATAGCATGTCTTTATTATTGTTTTGTGTAGTTGCCTTCAGTTTCCCGCTTTATCTGAATAGATCGCATCTTTAATTACGCCGCTTGCAGCGCTCTAGTTTGTGCGCTGCATTTTTTTTCTGTTACAGCCCCGCCCGCCATGATTTCGTCATGCGCTGACGCGGCTTTATCCGGTATTGCGGGCTAATAAAAATAAAACCATAGCACACCCTACAGCAAAATGATATAAAATTATTTTGAACTCTGAGGATTATCAAACGTAACCATTAACTCTACTAACGTTTTAGAACTTAACATTTTTGTTAGTCAGTATTGATTGAACCACCTACGATTATTAGAATGCGCTGAAACTTAAATAGTTAACGTGTGTAGGGTCTAAACTCTTCAGTAAATACTTCATTCCCAGGACAAATAAGAGTTACACATCTTCAATGTTTACTTTGTGAAAGGTGGTTTGAAATGGTTCCCTTATGTTTTACCACATCATTATCTGGCGAACTAGGCTTATCAATTTACAAATTTTCATTAACCTAACCATCTAACATATTTATTAAGGCCATGTACACTGAAAAAAAATGTTTAGATAGAACTTACTGAATCTTCAGTAATTATCTACATGCAAAAAATGTTGTTGTGGTAACTGCTAAACTTTTAGCTACTGCTTACTAAACTTTACAATTCAGATATTCTAGCTGAAGTTGCTTTACCTATACTGATTATCTAAACCTTTCTGGTTAAGAAAACATAACTGTTTGGATGTAGTAGGTAACCTTATTAGTGAGTTTATATTGCAAAGTGGTTGGGTTGGCGAATTAAACTCTTGAGAAACTATTAACAGAACATTCGTTGTAATAGCTCTACCAAAATGGGTAATACCTCAACTGTTGCCTATATCCAAGAAAATAAAAGGTAAAAATTGGCTAAGTTCTATTGATAACGAGATCTTTGTTTTATTTTACTAAGTGTGCTTAGCGTGGCATCGTTAGGTATGTGACTTGGTTACAAACCCTATTATTGAGGTACAAAAATTGGTATGTTCAAAATAACGTGAGCAACACGCGGCCAATTAGTTTACTTATAAATAGGTAATCTATTTTGCGTTACATTTGACCAGGTGAAACCCGCCTGTCTACATTTAATTTAAGTAACCGAGTGTTCGCGATCTAATTGTAGCGTACATACATGCGCCTACATAGCGAGCAACGGGGACCTATCCCATAGAGCGACGCTAAATAATTATATTCGTACGACACCGCCACTCCTCGCGCTGACATGAACACGTGCGTTCCATTATTATACATACCTATGTTACACGTCTAATAAATGCCCATTTATTAAAATAACCCGTTATGGTTAAATTTCGACCTCCTGAATGGAGGTTCACGCCTGAACTTCTAGTCAATAATGTAGTTTCTATACAAATTAAACTGAAATGCTACCATTGGCTGGCGTAGAAGATCTAATCTTATCGCGCGTAGATAAGTGCACTACTCATTGTAAGCACTTATTGCCTCGATCAACCAGTGCAATTTAACATCGTTTATTTCGTGCTAGTTAAACATGGTTCGTCATTACAGAATATAAGCCTACGAATACATATTTCTTTCGGTTTTCAAGTTTGTGATATTTATGGACTTTTAATATTCCAACATTTAACGACGTGCTGTACTAGGTATAAGTTCCAAGAAATCATTGACTTTCTTACGGTAGAAAAAAGCTGAGAGGCGATCTCGGCAGAAAACAGTTAAGAGCGAAACGGATTGCTGCAGCTATGTGGCGACACGGCATCGCGATGGGCCAGCGGCGCTAACACAGCGCGCTTCCGCCGACCACCGCCGCGCACGCTTCGCCATGTCGGACGCGGCCGCGCCCAGTGCCAGCGCCGGGCCCGACGATCAGGACCGCCGCCGATCTGTCTTTTATGTGCCATTGTACGAAAGCTTTGAAAACTATCTACCTCTCACACCTGAAGAAAAATATGCACTAGTAACGGGACAAAACCTAGAGCCCTACCCGACAAAAAATAAAAGGAGAAATCTGTCAGAGTGTCGCGGACATCAAATACCATACCGAGGCGATACATCCTTGACGGAGAGCGAGAGCGACATTAGTGTATTTAGCCCGGAACGACGCTATCGACGACCTTTGTCGTCTACCGTGGGATCCAACGAAGCTCTAGCAAGAGTCTGTCAGCGTGACCTCACGAGTCCGAGACTGGTCGCTGAAAGCGGTCTCATGAGGCAACATAACTCCAGGTTGAGAAGCACAACATCATGTGAACCAGGATGTGACAGAATGTTTTCACCGCTCGGTGGCTCGATCTCATCTAGTAAATTTAATAACTCCACGGCGAGTATCAGTAACAAGAACTCCTTGCTGCATTCCAATTTGTCTTTAATACCGGACTCCCCTAAACTGCGTACTCCGAACAAAGAAAAGTCAAAAACGTTACCACAAAATCTCACTGTACCGTCCCCAATTAGAGGAAGTAGTAGCTCAACTTCGATATTTAAACCTCCGCGCATTACTATAACACCGGAAAGTCCCAGTAGGAGCCCCGGAAAAATATCGGGGTTGAATTTCATTCGGCGTTCTCGGAGCACAAAGTTGTCGCGGAGTAATTCTTTGCTCCGAAGTGTGACGGCGAGGAATATCGAAGAGGGATTGGTGGAGACGCCTGTGGTGGTCGAGGACTACGTCAGATTCGTCGACAGTCATGGCGGCTCGGACCACGTATTTGACGCCCTAATCAAGAAGCACGAGGCACAAGCGGCCAACACTCCGTCGAGTATCCGCCAGGATTACCTCGACGTAGACGACGACGTGGCCGTGCACTCTGGTAAGCACTAATAATTTCTGACAACCCTATCGAAACAAAATGAATTGCGGCGTTGTTTCGTAGCTTAAGACACAATTGTGTAATACTGAATAGCTTGTTAACCTTGTTGCGTTAGTGGAATATTGAATCGTGATTGCTAGCCATGTTTCTGTGATTTCAACTGATTTCATAGTACAATGAGAAAAAGTAATTTTCAACATTATTGTTTATATTGATACCTATTCAAGGTATTCAACATGACTTTTCTATTTACGAACAGTCAAAATCACTAATAAACGGCCGTCGCGTCAAAAATATGTATAGGTACAGTCGACGTCATAAATATGTTTACACTTTAGTACCTTGTCACTTTTATTCACTGAGTCAATTTCATATATAATTATATGTAATTGTCTCAGTGAATGAAAGTGACATGGTACTAAAGTGTAAACATATTTATGACGTCGACTGTACATACAAAGACCTTATTGTTAGTGGCATAGGAGCGTGTAGATATTTGTGACGTCTTGGGAACGCGAAAACATTTATAATTCGACTGTACATTTGTATGTTTTGTCAGTCTGTTACACATTACGAGTAGGCATACTAGAACGCGAGCAGATAACAATGTTTGTGTACGAGTACAAATGCGTGGAACCTATTGCGATGCGCTTACTAAACGTTCCTCAGACTGAACAGCACCTTAATATGAATGACGGTGCTGTTTCAGACCAGGACGCTTTTTGACTAATCACGTTGCAAAACAATGCTCACTAATTACACGTCGAGGAACAACATTCACAACATTAAAGGCAAAGTTGTTTTTGCGGCTCATTTCACGTGCGCAAGATTGGTGCATGCGAAACGTTTTTGGTAAGATATGTAATTTGTTTGTTTTGGTGTATGATAAATACGTTGCTACTTTCGAGCTTGAAGGTCTTATCTAGATCAAGCCAACGAACAATAATTCAACGCATTATCTTTTGCGTTTTTAGTGGTGATAATTGAGACTAATAATGTTTTAGAGCATCCTTTTCTTTAGTCTTAAATGCACCACTTCACATGTGTATGGTTCATTTTCTAAATATACCACAACTACCAGAACCCTTCTAACTAACGGGAGAACGTGTGATAAATGTTTTTCATTATTTTGATCTGGCATTTTGGTGTATTCGTATTAAAAAACGAAGGTGAGCATGGATCATGTTCCGGAAATCTGAATAAAGGTAGACTTCCATTGATCCTAGCTGTTGCGACTGACGCGTGCGGGTGATGCTCAGCGATAGTCAACGACAACGACAAACTTAGGTACTTATACATATAGAGAAATAAATACGTGTGCAGATATTTGTGTGACGAGCACGAGTAGGTATCTGTTCTAGAGTTTTCGATGTTTTCTATGTATTTAAAAAACATCCAAGACTCTGGAAAAGATCATCAGTCTCATCACACAAATATCTGCCCTATGGACATAATACTTACATTCCTCGGAAAAGAGGACAATGACAAGTTTTTATTACTAAATATATTATGTTATAAAAAAAGAAATTCAATTGATCCAGAAATTATGATTCGTTTTCATAGTGTTTACTAGTGTCGCGAGACGCGCGCGTCAGCCGCACGCGTCTATCGCATCGGCCGCTACCGCTACCCATGGATGTCAACCTTCGTACTTATGCGGTTATGTTTGGTAGCAATCATTTCTGAGATCGAGATTGATTGTGGAGTCTGATTGTCCGTCTTCTTCATTTCACTCGAAGCGCGTGGTAAACCTTAATTGATAGGAAAACAAAACAGTAGCAGAATGTTATGGTAGCTTTAGACCCCGTAGTTTAATACGGATAAGACATCCTAAAGCAATCATTTAGTGCTGAATGCACTGCCGTCATTACCATGACCTCATTTTGTTTTTAAAAGGGATGCTGTACATACAACTTTTGATAACACCAGATACAGTTTCCTGTTACGGTTCGGTTTTGGTCCACAATGTTGATAATGTGTGGTAATTATCTTGGTATTTGGTTCAGGCACAAGATTGCTTTTGACCCTTAAGTAAAACTTACACGGTCATGATGGTTTAACATAATTTACAAACTACCAAAAAGTATTTTAAAAGCTTTTTAAAAAGAAAACCGGGTAAGAGCATGTCCTACCTTGCTTAGTGTAGGGTTCGGAAGCCATTAAGTACTAAAAACTCAAAAACCAACCAGTATGAACTAATTAACCGATGTTCACCGATTACTCCGTCCATTGTACACTGATTTTGAAAAATATTTTTTGGTTAGATAGAGTATAGGTACTTTAGAGGTTGTCCCATTGTAACCAAATCTGAATATGATAAGGGGAACAGAGAGGAATTTAGGAACTCCTCAAATATTGTACACAAACATATGCTAGCAATTTTAGTATTTTTCGTAACAAGTCTAGCATTTGCATTCAGAATGTATCACTTGGTGGAGTGGAACTGATGATGAAGACCCCTCATGGCCACCGGAACTCCTCAAAGTACCTATTTAAAGGGTGGCGATAAGATATCTCAATAGAGATAGTAGCGACTACAACGAAGAATATTTACTTGTTGAAATATTACTATGACTTTCCCGCGGCGTTGCTTGCGGCGCGCTTGAAATAACTTAAAGTATCATATCAACTAAGAAGTGGGACTAAGTAACAGCGTTTATAATCACTAAAAAGTATAAAATAAAATAAATGTTTTAAATAACAAAACCGCCTTCAAAACCGGGGGTGGGAAGTCGCATACTTCAGTAGGACTACCCACCCCCGGTTTTAAAAAAAAAACGGTAAAATTCATGGGCTTCCTTTTATTTCTGACACTGTTATTTAGCAAAAAATAATCCTTATGATGAAGCCTTTCGATCGGTATGATAAAGCTACAGGGTAATTATTTTTCTCGTGTAACGGGTGCTATTCCCGGTTCAACCATGTAATTATTTAAATATGCATGAATGCAGTTTAAACTGTTTTTTAAATTAAAATAAGTTCTTCTTTCAGTAAAATGTTCCATCTACAATATTCAAGGTACTTTCCTTCCATGTGGCATAGCCGTGGGACGCCCTGTATAGTGGCTAACACGCAATTCCAATATTCGCTATAGTTTTGATTATATTTACAGTTTACTTATAAAAGGTTGTATTACCATGCCGAAACCTCTGAAACGGTTAAATATCAAGTCCCAAGGAATTATATTTAATATATACCTGTACTTCAAATCAGAAAATAGAAAATACAAAAATAGCAATAACTCAAGTATTTTGGCAAAGTTTGACAGCAAATTTTGGATGCAACGGTCATATCTCAACCTACAATAAAGATTTTCTCTATTAAGCTGGGTTAGACCACGCAAGAATTTACATCTAGATCTTGATTATTTTGATTACACTGTTATACGACGAATGATTTATAACTTTCACCTGATTTATAAACAAGTTCCTACAATAAGAGCACTAAAGTCCAAATTAATAGAAACGATGAATTTCAATGGCTGTGATTTTACACTAAGAAAGATACTACGCCAAATAAGTTTTCTATTCAAGAAAATTACTAAAAATAGAAAAATGCTCATGGAAAAGATGACGTTAGATTTAAAAGAGTGAACTACCTAGATTTATTAAGGAAGTACGGATCAGAAGGCAGAGAAAATAGTGTATATGGATGAAACTTATGCTCATACATCCCATTTAACAGGGAAGTCCTGGATCGATTCTACGGCTAAAGCAGTAAAACAGTTAATTTCAAAAGGTCAACGTCTTATTTGATTTGTACCGGGTCCTCTACTTATGTACAAGTCTACTGATAAGACCGGAGATTATCACGATGCCATGAATAATGTCAATTATGAAAAATGGTTACAGAATCGACTTATTCCCAACTTGTCCTTGTCCCAATAAGCTTTACATCTCTATTTTATACAATAAAAAAATAAACTTTGACATTTGACACTAAACAATAAAGTTATATATTAATGAATATTAAAACGTCACTCATTTAATACAATCATTGATTGACAGTTCGAGTGCCATCGTATTCCAATTGAGATCAGAGTTTTCCCGAAGGAAAATCATTTTGCACTAAATCTGTACAGATTTTACCTACTACTAGAGACAAGAAAGTTCTCATACTAAAATTAGTTGTAATAATGCTGGTCGTTTCCTACTGTTTCTGAACGCATTTTAGAGCACTAATGATATGTGCATAGATAAACACGTTAATGGCCTGTATCTCAAGAACCAACGATGTCAACTTTGTTTTGATAGTTTTCCTTTTAAATTCATCATAATTATGCGTGTTTGTTTAAGATTTTAGTCTTTGTAATTTCAGCGCTTAAATCTACGAAAAATGAGCAATTTAAAGCTTATCTTTTTACAAACCAGCAATATTTTTGAAGCACCTATCCTACGACACTTTACACTATGGGGTACACGAGAATAAAAACTTTCGCTACCTACTTTACGTGTAGGGGAGGAACCCTGAAGAAGCTTTATATCAAAATTTTATTTTACCATTTTGTCGCCGTGACTACTCATGCCAAATAACAGCTTTCTAGTACTACGTAATATGTGTCTCTGAGCTAAGCTGCGGACGGACGGACACGGCGAAACTATGAGGGTTCCTAGTTTAGAAAAGTTTCTTTTAAAAAAATCTTTATCGATGACAAGTTTAAAACTTTGAATTGTTTTTTTTTAGGAAAATATGAGATTGAGTCCATATAACAAAACACGGACCGCTAAAAAAAATTCGAGTCCGTCATTTTTTGACTACTATCTAACATGTATAAAAATCAAACATTTCGGAGCCGGACAGTGTTGGGTACCTTTCCTTGTTAGTATCTACTAGAAAGCTGTTAGTTGATATGAATATACATATTAGTCACGCCAATAAACTAAAACACTTTTACGATTAAGGGATTCGTTTGTGAAATATTCATATTTTTTGTTAAGAGTCAAGTGCCCCCCCCCCCTCTACCCCTTCAAGTACATCCTAAACTACAAACACTAAAAATCGGAAAATTATAAATAACGAATTTAAAAGGAAAACCATCACGACTAAGTACACTTAGTAGAAGGCGCATAACAATGTAAGAAAACTATGACAGCGATGAGCAGTATTAACTAAGTCGACATCAGTAGTCCCTAGTTATTCAGGCGTTGTTATCAATGTTATCATAACGTAGCCTGGTACTTCCTCGTGGGCGTTTATCGGTCGTTATCAAAGTTGCTGTTAATGATTGCGGCTGCGACAAGTGTTCCACTTACTGCCGCTCCTTGCTGACAGAACGCCGGTTGTTTCACTTGCTTGTCTAATAGAGAACACGCATTTTTTTTCTTACACTCTCGGGAAAGTGTTATGAAAGAGAGAAATAACTGTATACGCGAAATAACTATCGTGTAACTTTTTCATAAAATATGAAGCTTAAAAAAATCATAGTTCAGACCCCCTGCAAAATTACTCTATACAAAATCGACGACAGGAATGACGACACAGCTGTTGTTCCATGTTTAAAATATAAAGACCATAAGGTAAGGTAGGTAAGGAAAGGTTATAAATTTGCATTTTTTTGGTAAATTACTATGTTTAAGCCAATACCGTTGAATTACAATATTACGTAAATAAAATGAGGATGCCGAACAAAACAATGAACATTAAAACAACTTTAGTTATATAAAATCTTAATAAACGGGTCAAAACTCTTAGTGTAGGTATGGCGTTTTATATGTTAATTTTTACATTTTCTCCTAAAATCGTATCAATGAAACTCAATTCTGATTTTCATGCATCTTCTTGTACATAAATCCGCCTACAATATTGTTGCCTTTTCTACTCGTAACTAAACTAAATTAATTATTAGAGAGTTTAATTTTACTTTAAAGCCACTTTTGATACATGTAGTCTACACTAAATATAATCTTTTTAAAAACGTACGTTACAATGAACGCTTTTTTTGTGTTCTGTACCCAAAGGATGCCAAACGGAACCCTATCACTAGGCCTCCGCTGTCCGTCCGTTACGCGGCATCTTTTAAACCGAAGCAGATAGCCGGTATTCTTACATGATTTATATGTGACAGATTGCCTAGTAAATAATAAACGGACCAAGTGCGTGGCGGACTTCACATAGCGAGCTTAGTACCAAAATCAGTTTTATCAAAATAATGGTATTTGTTTGTGAAATCCCTCAAAACAAAGTACTTAATGTAAAAAAAAGTTTTGAAAACTAAAAACCTGCTTCTTTTAAAATGATAAGTAATAAGTTCAGTCCAACTGAATTCGGCTTTTCTAATTCTTGCTTTTTGAAGACGGTTATTACTTATTTTCCGAAATAAGGTCACCTAGAAGAAATGTGGCTTTAACTTAATTATTTTCCCATGTTAAGTAGTATTTGTAATACCATTTGGAAATCATGCTTAAATGCGCCGACTTTTGAGAAAACAACCTTGGTCTTAAGCATTTTTTCCCACATACACGAGTTATTTTGACTAATGTGTAGAGTTTGTGAAGCTAGGGCGTGTAGAATTAGAAGCTTGGCTCTACAAGAGATCTGATAAACTTTTTGACAATGCGAGCCTTACTTATGGTCTCGTCTTGGCAACTTTACATGAATACACTCAGCTATGACATTAATGGTCTCCTCAAACATCTGTTGGTTCGCACGCCAGCGCCACTCGTCGCTCGATGTCGTGTGCATTTAACCAGCTAAAGGTGCTTCACTCTCTCTTTGGCTAGGTGTTGTCTTTAAAAAAAAACGTGTTGACAATAGTAGGAAAATAATTAACACGAAAATGGAATAATAAGATCTAAACGGCATGTTTTTTTAAATACATTCTACGAGTAGAATTTGAAGAATAGACTCCAAAAATATACAACACTAGGGTCCCATGTCGTTTAAGAGTAATACTCATTTTAAATTTATGCTGCATAGTTCCGCTTTCCGATTGTATATATTTGTATTGAATATAAAATCGAATATGCGTGTTTTGTTTTTCATATATCGTTTTATAATTATTATCGCTAAAAGGAATTAACTAAAAAACAAATAATGAAAAAAACACGCCTGCACGTAAGAGATAAGATAGCCTTTGTATCGCAGTCGGGGGACTTTTAAGATAATGGTCCACAAAACTATTCCCCGACTGCTATGTAAATTTGGTTATCTCTTGATTCCCCTTTTTTAATAAAAGGTAAAACCATTATATTATCTATTCTGAGGTAAAACAGAAACGCCTCAAAGAATATTCACTATACTATCGTGTGTCTGCCCAGTGACCTCAATAATGTAAGTTCGGCGTTGCTATCATTAACTTTTATTGTCTGCTTGTACCGGTTGTCATAAAAACAACAAGTTGGTTCTCTGCATGGATGGCTTTTCATTGAAGACATTTTTTCGCAATAAAATTAACACAGTTGTTAAACGTAGGTTCAGTTCAAATAAAATTAAAGGTTTGACAACGTAGGGGGCAGGCGTGGTGACAGGCGGCGTGCGCGCCGCTTCCGCCGGATGCCACGCTGTATACACCGCCGCCGTCACTTGTTGATAATGATATTACATATTAATGTAAATAACAATATCTTATTGTAATTATAAGCTTTACATCGGTAAGGCCTCGCTGGAAATCTACCACAACGATTCATGTTGGTTGTACCTATGGTAATTTTCAACATGTAATTTACCGAATATACCATTTACATGTGCCTCTGCATATTGTTAACTTTACATATCTGTGATCTTTTTCATCGGTTCCTTCGAGACCGAGGTCATAGACAAGATGCAAGGTCAGAACATTATCATTCTCGAAAATGTATAGAATTGACATAGGATGCCGGACGGTCGTGAGGAAGGGCTTATGTCAGATCCATACATTGTGACGGTTAGCGACAATCGTTAACGTTTGCGTTAAGCATCTCATCTACTCATCTAGGGCAACAGGACCAACTAATGTCGTCGATTGCCGCGCAATTTGAGAACTTGCAAGGATCAAATAAGGCTAGCACAACCAAGCGAACGGGGCTTTAATAATAACCCACTGATATATAGTTGTACTATGAGTCATATTACGTTAAGATTCGCGGTTGTGATAGTCGAAAGGCGGGTCCTTAAGCGTCGTAAGAGTAATTTGTAACAGAAATTTAAGAAATTACATTTGTTAACACAATTGCAGTTGGTATATACATATTATATCATTGCTATTAGTAATTTCTCAAACTACACCTATTCTTCTCAATAAAAGCTTATTGCTTTGGATGTGTTATCGTATTTTTAAAGTTATCATAGCTTTTATTTACTACAGTAATGGCGGCAGAGCAAAAATAAAACGATAACATGTTAAAAAAATGTCTTTACCTGGGTATTTCTACCAGCGTTTCAACCGCTTTGACTTCGGTGTCGCATTTTTAACCATTTCCCTGTACGAGTAGGATAACCATTTTCGGTTATTTTCTAGGAGTCCAGGCATTCTTCAAAATAACCGAAAATGGTTATCCTACTCGTACAGGGAAATGGTTAAAAATGCGACAATTTATAAATACCCAGGTAAAGACATTTTTTTAACATGTTATCGTTTTATTTTTGCTCTGCCGCCATTACTGTAGTAAATAAAAGCTATGATAACTTTAAAAATACGATAACACATCCAAAGCAATAAGCTTTTATTGAGAAGAATAGGTGTAGTTTGAGAAATGAGTGATGTGACGTCTTTATGAATATATATATATTTTTAATAACATGTAGATTAGAAAAATAATTGTCTTATACGTGTTACCAGAATGATTTCCGGGTCATGGAAGCGGTAGCTCATTACTTGGCTCGACCGTTCGTTTAGGTTAAATAACTACTAGTGTAGATAACGTAAAAAAATAAACCTGACTGGAGTTTAGTTACGCAACCTTATAACAACCGCACGATCCTGAAATTATTTGGTAGCATTAAAATTGGTACCTACTATAGGCAATTTTATTTCAACGGATATTTAGATTTTCGTAATTGTTGTTGTTACAGACACATCATACGAGAAGGCATGCCGCCGCGGATCGGCGCCAACCACCCCGGTGCCGGGTGCGCAGGCACAGCACAGCCCGTCCCGACTCGCCTCCTTCTTCTTCTCGAAGCGCTCATTCCGAAACAACCCGCTCAAGCGCACCAAGTCCGCCACCAAGCTCGAGCGCGAGCGAGCGCTGGCCGCCGCGCCCACGCACACCACCACGCATGCACTGCGAACCTCCAGGTAAACAACTCAACTTCTATCTTTTCTCTTCATTGCCTAGAGTTATATGAACCTACCTAAGATTTGAAAGTTTTTATATCCTATACGTATTTATGACACAGGTTATGTCTTATAGGATAAGCAATCAATCTTAAAGGATAAGCAACGCCTATACGCCCCTAGGATCGATAACATGGGAGCCAAGCGGATTGACGGGAAAATTCCCGGGAATTCTGTTTATATTATCTGATATTCTTGCCTCAATGATTACCTGTCTAATTCGCTGTGTAACTATGTAGGTATGTAGAAGGCGGCATTTATTATTCCTGTCGCGCTCGAGCTTTTGAACTTGAAACAATAATAAGCTTTGCTTATCAATCTTATTATACCTGCCTTAAGGGCTATTGTTTGATCAGTAGTTAAATTAACTAATTGTTCAAAATCGTAATTATTTTTTCGAATTTTAACCTTTTGTTCAGTTAACTACTGATCCAACAACTCGCGGCGTTAGTTATTGAAGACTATTCGGGCAGAGTTGAGTTTCGATCACTACATAAAGTTAATAGAGATATTTAAATAATTACATTCTTAGGTACATTTCTACCCCAGGCCGCTTTTTTACTTTTTTACCCCAGACCAGATTTCATAGGAAATTATTTTATAACAGTGGGCCTAACAAGCTGCCACGTCACGTTCCAATGGGGCCAATTCTACTGTAGTAGATAGTAATCACGTAGAGGTCGTTTTACAAGAGCTGGCACGAAACCATGAAAAGAGGGAATGAAAGTATGTACATAACTAAATTTTTGGTTCGAGATATAAACTGTCTAAAAGATAGCAATCGCACAATCCTAGTAGACCAAATTTTTCTTTGATCTAATATTCATGCCAGCTATTCAAGAAACAATCTTTACGTGTTAAAAAAATACTATTTATGTATTTACTTATTTGATAAAAAGCTATTTTTGACATTCGTTCCTGAATTTGAGATAGTATACATATAGAAAAACGCAAATTTAAATTGCTCGGCCTAATCAAGCGCCATCTAACAGTAAATGCATGCCTGACTGTTGGACAAATAGCAATATGTGGTCGATCGCAGAGCTTACTCGTTAGATGGCGCGCGAATTAAAATTTTACTCGGCTGCCCGAATGAGCAAGGTCAATTGCCCGCCCCGTCGCCTTAAGAGTAAAATGTATGTAAATTGAGATGACGTTTTTCTCCCCTTAAACGTTGTCCGATTTTTACGATTTTTAAAGATGTTGTAGATATTATGAAAACTAGGTCTGTACTTTTTCCTTTCCAAGAAAATATTTATTGCAAAGAATTATAAATTCGTAATATGCGCTTTCATTTAAGATATCTTTCTAATTTATAGTCCGTTTATGGGTGTTAGTGGCTGTATGACGTATATAAACGTATACTTACAATGATAAAGCTTTTCAATAATACCTCACTCGATGATAATGTACCGTAAAATGTGCCTACTTTGCTCCAAATTTTGCTCTTAATTTCGAAATCAGCTTGTTTTATTGAAAATCATTATAGTGTGGTATATTGTTGTAGGTATCTTTGTAAAGAAGAACATTCTCACTATCATGTTGTATTGTAATGCTAATTTAGGAGCAATGTTGCCCAGTGTCCGGGTAACTGCCCCTGTTTTTTTTTACTTGAAAGCGTTTGGTGCAGCTTCACACTGTCGTCAGTAAAGCATGTTTCAGTAACAATCATGTAAGGCTAAGTTTGGGTAGGTTTGGAGCAAAGTAAGAAAAGAGTTAAGTGCTACAAACAAAAATATTATTATGTTCGTTTTAACTTAGTGTCTTATTTTTAATGCAGTCACAATATTGTTCAATCCAAAAAGTCTATAAATAAAAATTATTCTGGTCCGTTTTTTCTGGTAGTCATAACACTCCTATTTCAGAGATAGAGTATTGCCGTCTTGTAACTCGTTAAGTATGAGAATGAAAAAAGTTTTATCTTTCTCAAAATTCACTAACAATATAATCTGTAGGTACTGTGCATACTGCCTACCAAAGTTTGCGATTTATTCTTATTAAAAAATGTGCGATAAAGGGGTAAAAGTAAATAAAAGATTTGTGAAATAGGGTACCTACCTAGGTAGGCAGGTATGTACTTATTATTTAACAAAAAATAATAATCGTCGTCTGAATGGGTAACATGACCCTGTTAATTAACATTATAGGAGATAAATGGTTCAATATGAATCATATAGGTACCCTATCTCCAAATTTGGTTTAGTTCAGGAACTGCCAAAATTTTACGACGACCATTTTTTGGTGGATTTAGGGTGATCGAACCAGTAATGGACAAGGTCCAATGATGGACACTTGACTCTTATTTTACAGACAATAACGGTTATTCATTTGTTTTGCAACAATCAATTTATAACCTTATGATCTTTGAATTAAGAGTAAAGTGTCCATTATTGGTGCCTGTCAGCTTAAAGTGTCCAACATTGGTGCGATCACCCTATGGACTCTAAAATGTAATTCCAATGATAATGAATTTCGTCTTTCGGTTTTTGCCACTGGTTCCTGGAGCAAAGTAGGTACGTATTTATTTATTTAAGGTTAAGGCCTTGAAAAATCTAGAAACTTCTAGAAATATTATAAACAAGGAATAGCTGATTACATAGGAACACATCAAACATACTAACCGTGATTCGATGAACAAAGTGACTTTTTCTCATAATACATTTTAAATAAATTTTCTTGTTGGCACTGTACTACGCCTGACAAGAAACAGAAACGGCGAAGCGAACGATTGACGTTCAGAGTTGCCTCTTATTTTGCAAATGCATCTAATGCTTTCGGCAATTTAGACGAATTGACCAAAGACTTCGACTTGCAGGGCAATGGAACTAAATACAGAATTGGAGCAAAGTTACCCAGCGGGGAAGAAAGTACAAGGCACATTTTACTTAAATGATAATTTAAAGATGTTAACTTATGTAGATGTTTTAAAAAGTAAATAATACTTATAGCATTTATGCTTTTTTTTACATAGTGAAAGCAAGTTATTTTTTTTTCCTGATGCGGTCATATGTGTATTTAGTTCGATTAATGTTCGAACAGTAATGAACTTGCCAATGTAATTGTGGAGATAATAAAATTACTGATAGAATATTTTTGTGTCTCCATAGAAGGAAATCGTAACTTTCCTGGGGTATACATATTTCCACATTTTCTAATACTTTAGTAAAATAAAATAAGTGCCGTGTGGTTGCCGGTTTAGAATAGCGCCACTCCATGTCTTCTCGTGGATGTCGTAAGAGGCAACTAAGGGAATAAAGGCTTCTAGTACTGTTAGGCGATGGGCTTGCAACCTGTCACTATACACTGGTACACATTAGCCTGTTTGTGCAAAATGTGGTTACAGAATTTATCAACAAGTTTTTTTAGAGTTGTTGGTATTTCTGTAGCTCTGCCTACCCACTCTGGGAATGAAGGCGTGATGTTATGTATGTATGTATTTCTAAAATAAAATGAGTTGTAGCTAGTTGTTCTGAGGTTAAAATTGATAATATATGTAATTTGTGTCAAAGGATTCAAACTTTTATCTACACAATTCATAATAAGTCCTCTATAATGCGTTTAGAACCCGTTGGCAATGACCAGCATTACAACAATATATTTTATTATGACATTTATTACATGTGGTTGTGTGTTGGTGGGTCTTCTGTAACGTATCGTCTTATAACGATACCATACGTGTTAGAGTTGTGAGTTGGTCGAGCCCATTTAAATTGTTGAGAACACAATTTAAATAGGATTGTAGTACAGGTAGCAGGCACTGGTGTCACTGGCGGCTGGTAGCAGTGCAGCTCATTATTTACCTTCGACTTTTGAATCCATAATGTGTGCAGAATATGTAGATGAAGTAATGGGCCAATAAATAAATAAATAAATATCAGGGGACAATCTCACACACATTACTTATTTACGCCCTGCGGTTTAAAGCCATACCTACGTATTTAGCGACCTGTCGTGACACTGCCTACTACGTTACCCAGACATTGTTGTATTGTGTGTGGGAGTGTCGCCCCACCCGTCTGCAAGAGTTATTTACTGGTTGCTCTTTAATTACTTCCCCAGCACGAAACATTCATCGCCAGTTTTACAGCAAATTAGAATGGTCTTTCGCTGAAATAACCTATTTAATTGTGTTGTTTCAGATCTCACGAGAGTCTGTTATCGGCGCATTCCCCGGCAGTTTCCACAATGGAACTGGGCCCGCCTAATCAAGTAGGTTTAGTTATTTTGACGGTTCCTTTTGTTTTTGTAATCCGCGTCCTTCTGCCTTGATCTGAGCTCAATTGGATAGATAAAAGCTCTCTTGTTATTTGGTTTGGTTTTCGAACGTCATTTTTAAGTTTGGTAGAGCGTGAAAGTGTTTAAGGTATAAGAGGTTTTGCGATCTGATTGTGTTGTATTAACAATTATTTTAATGTTTTCATGTTCATTTTAGGTAGAAATTCGAGCTTTACACTCGTCTGTGCTGGGCAGGCCTCATTGCTTCGCGCTGAGCGCAGAGAATCGCGCTCCACGATATTTCGCTTGTGCCTCGAGAAAAGAGCGTGACCGTTGGATATACAGGTAACTATACATTAAAATTACAGATCTTAATTTATGGCTTAAGAGGGCGCCGGGCGTCCAGTGGCGCCCTCATTACTTTTATTGTGTTTGCTGACAAACTAAAGTTTTATCTTTAAATCTAAGAGTGATTTCTGTTGTACAAATGAATACGCAGTTTATAGAGAATATGACATAACTTCAACTGAGCAACTAACTTAACGGAAAAAAGTGGTTACCTTTTGCCGTAAAGTTGACTACACTTAGGTTAAAGGTTATTAAACTGTGTCATGTATGCTATATACTGCGTATTCATTTGTACAGCAGTAAAGCGCTCTTACCGCGCGGCTCTGAAAAACTTTATTTCTCATTACAATTACATTACTTTACATGTGAAAATATAATTTAAAAGGTGTATTTACTAATGACCTAGGTTGCTATATTGTTTAAGAAATTACATGAATAAATTAATAAAAAAAAACCTTTTTCAGTGACTTAGCCTATAAGTACCCATATAACTTTTACATTAAAAATAACGGACTGAAATTGTTCAACTTAGTTGACGCAAACAATATTAAACACAGATTAAGATAAAATCAGTAGATTGAAACATCGCTCGCAGAATCAGCGCAATTAGATGAGGGGTTAAGAAAATTATTAAGAGGGGTTAATAAGGATGAGTCCCTCGATACAAATAAGGCCATTAGGGACATACTCAAGAAGGTCAATGTCCTGCCAGGTTTGGAAAAACAACTAAGCGCTATTGTACATAGCATGAGCGTCCTTTCGGATAAGTATGACGCCTTACTAGTGGAACATGAGCAATCCAAAGAAAAAATTGTTAACCTGGAGAAAATAGCCGTAAGCACCCAAAACAGATGTTTTCATTTGGAAAAGTGCAACACAGCCCTACAGCAAAAACTTGATGAGTTTGAGCAAGCAACTCGCAAACACAAAATCGAGATAGTAGGCGTGGAACAGCTGCCGAGTGAGAATGTGTTGGACATTGTAGCTAAGATAGGCAGGGAGGTGGATGTCAACTGTGCGGATATCGAGACAGTGAAGCGAGCTTATCCACTAAAATCAGGAAGGAAGCCGGCGCCAATAGTAGTGGCGTTCAAATCCACTGGAACCCAAAGCCGTGACGAGTGGTTGGCGAAGCGGCGCAAGCTGATGGAAACGAATAGTGGCAATATTGTGGGCGGATCTTCGACAAGCAAGATTTACATTAACGAGAGCTTAACAAATGCTACCCGAGCATTGTTATGGAGTGCAAAGAAGCAACTACGTGGTAATTATAAGTATGTATGGGTGAGCAATGGCAAGATTTTGGCGAAGAAAACTGATGAAAGTAACGCGTTATGGCTAAGAACGGAACATGATCTAATTGAGCTTTTGAAAGTTAAGTGAACAAGCTCAGTTATGTATTTCATAGTTATTAAGGTTAAAGTATAATTTAAATTCACAGTATTAGATAATATAGATTTTATAGACAGTCAAGGAGAAGTTAAATACCTATGTGTCGATAGCATGAAACATTTTATAGACTCATTTAGTGGACGCAAAGATCTTTGTTTATTTCACGTTAACATCCGCTCAATTAAAAAACATTTTAACGAATTACTTGTTACCCTGGACAGCTACCTAAGCCTAATAGACGTCATAGTGATCACAGAATCCAATATTCATTTCTCACTTTTGCCATTGTATAGCATTAAAGGATTTGTTTTGAATCATTACACTCGGGAGGGGCGTAGAGGGGGGGGAGTGCTCGTGTATTCGCGCGCCGAGCTCGCGGCGTCGGCGGCCGTCGGCGGCGCGGGCGTGGCCCTCGCCGAGTCGGCGGAGTGCGTTCCCATTACCTTCAAGCATAACGGGGAACTTGTGTACATTATTTCAATCTATAGACCACCGAAAACCAATAAAATAAATAATTTTTTCAGTGAATTAAATACTTTGTTGCACAACCTCCCCGCAAATTCAAAGGCAGTATTATGTGGTGATGTTAATATTAACATCCTAAATAGTCAGGACAGTCATGTCTCCACATATGAGAATATGTGGGCAGAATATGGTTTTGCAAAATGCATAAATGATGTAACACGAAAGGAAATAGTTAATGGCAGAAAAGTAGAGTCATGTTTAGATCATATCTACGTTAGGGGACATGTGAATAACATCCATTCAGCTGTTATAAAACACAAAATATCGGATCATTATTGTATTTCTGTAGCAGTAAATTGGGAACGCACTCCGCCGCCGCGCGGGCCCGCGCGCCCCGCACGCCCCGCGCCGCACTCGTCTGCGCCTAATGTCAAGCGCCGAATCCTTAACAACCGACTGGTTAGAGAAAAGTTACTCGCAACCGACTTCGAACAACTTTTAACCATCGAGTGCCCTGTGGAAATGTATAAAGCTTTTTGTCAAATCTTTAGTAAAATCTATGCTGAATGTTATAAGACAGTAACTGTAAGTAATGTTTATAGAAATAATAAGGGTTGGGTTAGTGCAAATTTGAAATTGATGATTGAAGAAAGAGATAGATTATTTGGTATATGGAGTAGTGAACCAAATAATATGATTAAACGCCTCGCATATACCAAATATAGAAATAAATGTCATAAAGCTATTACTAAGAAGAGAAGTGAATATGATAAGCAGAGTATTATAAATTGTAATAAAAATATAAAGAAAATGTGGGACAGAATTAATAGTATGTTAGGGAATGACAAAAAGTCCTTAGACACCTTTATATTAAATAATATGGAAGGACAAGGAAGTACTTATGATATATGCAACGGGTTTGCGGAAACCTTTTCTCAAGAAATTAGTAGTGTTAAACATGTGTGCAATGATAAATGGCTGTGTAGAGATAGCTATGTTAGGAAATCAGATGTGTGTATGAGATGGCAACCAGTAAAGTCCAGAACCATAATGAAAATTGTTAATAATATGAGCTCTAAAAAATCACCAGGGAGCGATCTAATACGCATGTCTGATTTGAAAGCTATTTCAGATAAGGTTAGTCCAGTGTTGGCTAAGCTAATTAATTTATCAGTAAGTAAGAAAATATTTCCAAAGGGGCTGAAACAAACTATAATCCGTCCTATTCACAAAAAAGGGAGTCGTAAAATATTCTCTAACTATAGACCTATAGCCATACTATCCAGTGTAGACAAAATTATTGAAAAATGTATTGTCAAGCAACTTGGAGAATACATGAGCAAAAATGATGTAATAAATAAAAATCAGCACGGCTTTCAAAGGGGTAGAAGCACAAACACTTTATTGGGTGAGTTCACTGATGAGGTAAACTCGCACTTAGCTAATAAGAAAATAGTTGTAGCGGTGTTCTTTGACTTCACTAAGGCGTTCGACACGTTAGACACTAATACCCTTTTGAATGCCATGAGCGAGTGCGGGGTGGATGAGCCGCTGAACCAATGGTTCCGCGACTACCTCACCGCGCGCTCGTACCGCGTCAGGGTGGGCTCGGCGCTGAGCGAGGAGCGGCGGGTGGCGTGCGGAGTGCCGCAGGGCTCCTGCAGCGGCCCGCTGTGCTACCTCATGCACGTGAACAGCCTGTGCGGCGCGCTGCGCCACTGCTCCGCGCACATGTTCGCCGACGACCTGTGCGTGCTGCGCGCGAGCACCAGCGCCGACCTGCGTGACACTTTTCGCTTGGTACAGCAGGACGTAGATGCTGTAGTCCGGTGGTCCCATGACAATGGCATTGTTTTGAATACCGATAAAACCAAGCTCTTGATTATACATTCTCCTTATTTAGATATTGGTAGTATGTCATCGCCCATAATAACCCATGACTTTTCTTGTTTTCATAGTAACCAGTCCTCTTGTCAATGCAAACCTATTTCACGCGTTAACTGTGTAACCTACCTTGGCCTTAAAGTGGATGAAAGTTTTTCATGGTCCCATCATGTTGATTTTATATGTAGTAAACTTAGAGTGTTATTAGGAAAGTTTTACCACTTAAGTTTTAAAGTTCCTGTGGATACACTAAAGTGTTTGTACAAAGCTTTAGTGGAATCGATTATAGATTATGCTCTTGACTGTTATGGATTAACCTTTAAAACTAATTTAACTAAAATAGAAAATATGCAAATGAGATTCCTAAAACTCCTTGTAAACAGAAAAACTAAAGCTAGATGCAAAAAAGATTATCGTCAATTGTTCAAGATCTGTAAAATTCTCCCGGTTAGCCTTAAGCACAAATTCCTGTTAGCACTTCATCATCACGGCACTCAAGAGCATAATCTATCCGTCGTGGACCACGCGTGCGGCACCAGGTCTGTGGCCGCGGGGAAGTACTCTGTGCCGAGGGTCTCCAACTACTACGGAGACAGGTGCCTGCACAAGCGATTACCCTACATTCTTAATAGTTTACCCACAGATACCAGATTAGAGGCCAATAAGGCAAAATTTAAAAGAAAATTATTTAACTATTTAATAAGTACTGTATAAATATATATATATATATATTTATTAAGTAAATTTATATTAGAGATATTATAATTAAGATAATATTATAATATAATAATAAGAGACTCAATGATCCCGCAGTCAAACTGTGCAAACGGTTTTGTGGGACAATATTTTATTGTAACATTGTAACCAACTGATTTGTTAATAAATTTTAATAAATAAATAATAATAAATTTCGATTGAATGTTTACTTTTATTACAGTTCAATGCTTTTATTTTAAACATAATATAAATATAATTAATATTTAAGTAAATATTAATTTAAACGTCTTAATGGATTTAGTTTCCTTGATATCTTTGGGGAAAAGATTGTAAAGTTTTGGTCTTTCATGCGTAACAGTTTTTCTTCCGACGTTAGTCCTCGGACAATGTTTATTATTTCACCTTATTTTGAGTTATTATCGAAAAAGCACCACAATTTTCAATAGAAAATTCTCACGTCATAATATTTGCTCTTTTAAAAGTGGCCTTTTCGTTTTTTGGAATTTCTTCTTTCTGAAGGTGTAAAAAAAAAAAGGTAAATGTTCTCAGAAAATGCAAAGAACATTTTGATAAAGTTGTAGAATCTTTTTCAAGTATATGCGTAGATGCCTATTTATTGATATTTTAAGATAACTTGTATACCTGACTGACCTACGGAAAATTTTAGCCCATCAAAAGGTATTTATAAATAGAGAAGTGGGGAAGGGGCTGGGAGGGTCTGGGCCTTACTACCTGTTATGTTCTTAAGTTTCTTTGCATTTTCGACCCTGGTATATTACGGATTATTCGGTAGACAGAGTAATAGTTTGTGTGGTATATCAATATTCGTACTTGTCTCTTCCAGCCTGAGGCAAGCGGCGCGGCCGGATGAGATGCGCACACGGCGCTGCGAGCGCTCTGTCAAACTGTGGCTCCTTGAGGCTAAAGCAATACCGCCAAAGAAGCGATACTACTGTGAAATTTTGCTGGACGATACGCTTTACGCCAGGTAAGTCACTATCGGTATTAAAATAGTATTTGAATTTTAGTCGCGGTAAAATGATATTCTAATATTCGTGATTCAAGCTGTACATTCCACCGGAATGCATTGAGAGGTCAGTCAGATGTCGTCGAAATACCAGGGAATGTTTTCCTTGCGATTTCATTCCAAAAAGCTTTTGTTTAATTTAACTTAATTCGATAAAGATTTTAAATAGCGTAAGCAGCTAATGGTTTGCACAAAACACGTATAAAGAAGTTGTGATTTGCTGAGTTTTTATTCTGCAATATTAGATTTATGCGTATTTTCTAGTCTTCCATATTCTATTTAATTTAACTCTTTGGATTTGAATATAATTAAACAATGCCCGTACTAAAAAATACAATAAAAAATAAGTAAAGTAAGTGATTTTTAAACTTGGTATAAAAAATATTGAAACACTTTGGCCGGCAGGGGAGATATAATAATGGTATAAACAACAATCGCGTATTGTACTCATAGTGATGGTGATACACTTCTTACTCTTATTAACCGTAAAGTTACTAAGTACTACAAACGTACATAACTACTAAGCTATTACTAGGTGAAGTAAAATTTCAATACGAGTGCAGTACCTACTCTCAGGTTCTTGCCGGTATTGCTATCCTATCACACTTGCACTTGCAATTGACGTAAGAAACTCTGTTTTTTGTCACTCGTTTTTTATATAAAAAAATGCAATTACCAATTGCTAAATGTTATGAAGTTGAGAGTACAGTAAGTAATAAGTATACGGCTGTCTTATCTCCTAAATAATGTTTAATTCCTTTTACATCATATTCTTATATCGGCACGTTCTTGTTTGAACACATTTAGTTTTTATGAGGTTGTCAAAGTTACATTCAAGAATAAGGACCTACTGCTGTGTTTAATAAAATAACGTAATTAATATCACGGTATCTCGGTTCACGAGGTACGGCTTGGTGACAGACAGACAGACAGGTAAAACAGAATGTGTCCAAACAAGAGTGTACCGAAACAATATTTGAGTGTCGATACAAGAATGTGACGAAAATAAACCTGTCTTTACTTGGTACAAATGTATGCAAATAAAATTAAATGTTTTAAAATCAATAAACCGCCTTCAAGATCCCAAAAAACAACTTCCTTTCAAATGGTTATAAGTCAGCCAAACTGAACTGGAAATTGGTAAAAAGAAATGTGGGACGCCGTCTTCAGTTTGACTGACCTGCGACCACTTGAAAACAAGTTATTTTTGGGTCCTTGATGGCGGTTTATTGTTTATTTTTTTAACTAATTTAATTTGCATACATTTTCGTCACAATCTTTTTGACACTCGATTTTTGTCCCGGTACGCTCTTGTTTGAACACATTTGGTTTTGACCAGTAAGTTAATAAGTTTTTTTTTGGGTATTAGAGGCGGTTTATTGTTTTTAAAAACATTTAATTTAATTAAAACTTTTTAGTGATCTTAATCCAACTTAACCCACACTTCTCAATGAATAAGAACCACAGAATATTTCACGCTCGCGGGAAAGTCATAGAGCATAATTATATTTAAACCGTTCAAATCGACTGTATATCATAGTTTCGACTACGTAATCTCGGAATATCATACTATCGAATGGTTGAATGCTCGACTGTTATTGGATCGAATATTCGCTATATCGAAATACTTGTGGCCGAAATAGTTACAATCGACAAAACGTAATCTAGAATTGTATGGTTTCGATCAGTGGTGTATCGAAAGTTTATTGGCTCGAATTATATTGTAACGAATATTCGCTATATCGAAATACTTGTGGCCGAAATAGTTACAATCGACAAAATGTAATCTAGAATTGTATGGTTTCGATCAGTGGTGTATCGAATTTTCAGTGGTCACATCAAGACTGAGTCGATCACCTGCAGGATCGACATTCGTCGATTCTTTTTTCAAGATGTATTTAAGTCTGCTATCTATTGAAAATTCAGACGTTTTATTACTAATAAGGTGAATAACGCTTCTTGCTATCCTTCGTGCAATATGATAATGATAACTCTTTATTTCAAGTACCCATCGAATATTCGATCCAGTAACAGTCGAGCCAATGAACATTCGGGTCTGAGATTTTCTGTGCGATGACAATCGAAACATCAATTTCGATTGGACGATTTGTTGTTCCTAAGTTTTTCGACCCATCGAATATTCGACCCAGTAACAGTCGAGCCAATGAACATTCGGGTCTGAGATCTTCTGTGCAATGACAATCGAAACATCAATTTCGATTTGACGATTTATTGTTCCTAAGTTTTTCGACCCATCGAATATTCGATCCAGTAACAGTCGAGCATTCGAACATTCGATAGTATGATATTCCGAGAGTACGTAGTCGAAACTATGATTTTCGTAAAACGGACATAAGGAAAAATGACAAAAAATGCGATTAAAAGTCCAAATATCTCGAAAACCGTGCGACCTTTACTAGACCTATTTTAGCTTTTTCATAACGTCCTAAGTGCCCTCTATCCGTAGTTCAAGGATTATCCACTCATTACCTAACACCCTGTATAAATCAATAACAATAGTAGCCTAACCTACCCTTTTATTTAATAAACACAAGACACTTAACGGTTAGTGGCAAATATATTGCCGTCTTCATTTTTTTAAATTATCAAATAACTGATTTTTTTTCTTTAAACTTTATATCGCCAATGTTGTTTTTGAAAGTAGAGAATTGTGACTATCGGATAAATCCAGCAAAGAGAATTTGATTTACAAACATTTTTGTTCAAATGTAAGCAATAGTTAAAAATCAACGTTCAGGCCTAAGAATCATCATTTAACCAGGGATGGAATAACGTTTATCTGCTCTACTTTTTTTCGTAGATTGGTACGAGTATAATTATCTTATGCGAACCAAAATTTATATTAACTAACACACATTCATTGGGAAAAAAAAAAAAATCTGAGAGGTATGACGGCAAATATCTTGCCGCTACCCACTCGAAAACCAATGAGTTTTGACCCCTGGTTAACTGGACTTAAATCATTACAAATGAGTTGTAGAATAACCCCTTTCAAGGAATACGGCGAATTTCCTGTCACCCTGTATAGCGATTATGGTATTTTGAGTAACAAGTCTATCATTTGCATGCAGTAAGTATCATTTGGTGAAGTGAAACTGATGCTGAAGACCGATGATGGCCACCGGAACTCCTCAATAGTACCTATTCCAAGGGTGGCGATAAGATGTTTCAATTTAGATAGTTGAGCGACTACACGCTGGCCTAGTAGGTAGTGACCCAGCCTTCGAAGCTAGCGGTCGTGGGTTCAAATCCCGGTAAGGGCAGATATTTGTCTTGGATGTTTTCTATGTATTTAAGTATATATTTCTCTATATAAGTAAGTTTATCATTTTCTAGTAACGCATAGTATAAGCCTAGAGCTTAGTTTGGGACTAGGTGAAATTGTGTGTTGTCCTGTGATATTTATTTATTTTATTATTATGATTTGAACGGTTTAAATATAATTATGCTCTATGACTTTCCCGCGAGCGTGAAATATTCTGTGGTTCTTATTCATTGAGAAGTGTGGGTTAAGTTGGATTAAGATCACTAAAAAGTTTTAATTAAATTAAATGTTTTTAAAAACAATAAACCGCCTCTAAAACCCAAAAAAAAACTTATTAACTTACTGGTCAAAACCAAATGTGTTCAAACAAGAGCGTACCGGGACAAAAATCGAGTGTCGATACAAGATTGTGACGAAAATGTATGCAAATTAATTTAGTTAAAAAAATAAACAATAAACCGCCATCAAGGACCCAAAAATAACTTGTTTTCAAGTGGTCGCAGGTCAGTCAAACTGAAGACGGCGTCCCACATTTCTTTTTACCAATTTCCAGTTCAGTTTGCCTGACTTATAACCATTTGAAAGGAAGTTGTTTTTTGGGATCTTGAAGGCGGTTTATTGATTTTAAAACATTTAATTTTATTTGCATACATTTGTACCAAGTAAAGTCAGGACATAAGGAAAAATGACAAAAAATCCGATTAAAAGTCCAAATATCTCGAAAACCGTGCGACCTTTACTAGACCTATTTTAGCTTTTTCATAACATCCTAAGTGCCCTCTATCCGTAGTTCAAGGATTATCCACTCATTACTTAACACCCTGTATATGGAGCAATATCTTAATTCAATACCTACATATAACAGTATATATTAAAATATTATAAATAAACAAATCTTTGGGGGCAATCAGAATTAGGTCTAATGTTTTGTGGGTCTATCGCGTACCTACTGACAGACAGACATATAGTTTTAGGTTGCTGAAAAGTAGTGGATAGGTACTTCGTTATTTCTCTTCATTGATGCTCCGTACTCTTATACATAGCTTCGCTAAGCCAATTTTTTTGCTGAATTAGCTGTGTTCGAAATGAAAACGGAAGAAAAAAACTCGCAAAAAAAAAAGTGTTGATCATTCGACTGATATTACAACTATTGAGCTAAGGGCCTACTTAGGTATTTTAATACAAATGGGCATTCATAAATTACCCTGTGTAGAAGCCTATTGGTCGAGCGATCCATTAATCGGCGTGCCTGAAATCGCAGAAACAATGACATTAAAAAGCTTTCAAAGTATAACTAGTCGGGCAGCTACGGAACCCTGACTAAGCATGGCATTTATTTGAAATAGTTCAGTTTTAAGTTTAGTTAAGGTTTTAATTATTTTATTTGTTATCAATCTATTGGTTTTAATTTGTTCATTTATATAGGTCATGCCACCCGTAGTTCCCCGGAAAACTGACATGGCGGTCTTGTCACTTACTGCCCTTGGCTGATAGCGGCAAACATATTGCCGTTTTATAATTTGGAAACCCTGAAATAATATATATATTTCTCTTTTTCAAAAATCATATAAAAAATCATTCATGCTGTGCGTATCGGTAAAGTTCTCGATTCATTGCTATAAAAAAATAATGGTCAAAGGGTTAAATCATTACAAATGAGCTGTAGAATAACCCCTTTCAAGGAATACGACGAATTTCCTGTCACCCTGTATGTATGCCTATAATATTTGAGGAGTTATCTCAGGTCCTCACGGATCCCCTCATCAGATACCAACTTGGTGGCAATGGGACTACCTCGGAAGTACACCCTACCAAATAAAAAAATAATGTTCAAAATCGATCCACAAATGACGTAGTAATCGCGTAACGAAAGACTTTTGTCTTTCTTTTTACTGTACGGTTCTTTTTAGAAACATACAGTCGAATTGATATCCACCTCCTTTTTTGAAGTCAGTTAAAAAACTTTTTAACTATTGTGAATATTTTACGACACGAGAGTAATGCAGTATCAGGGTACCATTGTCGCCTGTTATAGAATACACGATTTAACTATGGATGTGTATTGTCCTTCAGATCATCATCAAAGCTGAAGTCAGAGCTGTGCTTCTGGGGCGAGGTGTACGAGTTCAGCGGGCTGCAGGCGGTGCGCGCCATACACGTCAACGTGTACCGTGAGCCAGAGCGGCGCGCGCGCAAGCGCGACAAACACGCGCTCGTCGGTTAGTCAGCATCTGTGATCTTACAATTTCACCCTCCTTGTATAAGCTTTTACATATTAGGTGCAAATCCTTCCCTTTATAGGGTTCCGTAGTCAAACTACGAACCCTTATAGTTTCGCCATGTCCGTCTCTCTGTATGCCATACTCATTTTGTCTCAGAAGCTGATTCTTTTTACTTATTTATTTGTACCGCGTACCAAGACCAATAACCAAAGAAGTAAAATGAAATAGTTCCAGGGAATGCACGAGTTTACGCGTTTTATTAAATTCCTTAGGTACCGTTCGCATCCCGGTCGACGACGTATCTTCCCGATACCTCAACGAGCGGTGGTACCCCTTGTCCGGGGGGGACAAGCCCCAGTCGCCTGGGGGTCGCGCTCCCCAGCCGCCGGCGCCCGCGCTCCGCATCAAATGCCGATACCAGAGCGTAGACGTGCTTCCTCAAGACCACTACGCCAGGTTCCTTGATTATCTCAAGAGAAATTACAAGCGGCTCTGCGAGTATTTGGAACCAGTTATAGGTGAGAGTTATATATTCGCAGTGTAGTCACACGTACTCGTAGCTGGTGCAAAATTGCAGGCAATTATAATAGACAGGAGTAAATCTTTTGTTCCTAAAACCACAGTTAGAAACTTGTTTTGATCCGTCCTGCGGTTAACCTACAAAACTTAATATTTGCTTTAAAAAGCTTACTCCACATAACTATAAAAACTTTTCTGTTATTATTGTAAATTTAATAAAAAAGGTAGTAATATTTTTTAAGAAATGTTTTATGTATCCTATTATCGCAGGGGTAATACTCCAATGCTTATAAAATGGTTCGTTTTACAAAACTGCGTGTGCTTGTTTAAATGAAGGTTCTTTTTAAAATTATACTTATGGGTAAAAAATGCAAAAGTTGCAAAGTGAGAATCTATTACACCTCCCTTCCTCTATTTATCACGAATTGACGCAACCGTGCAATGTTTACTGCCATTTTGAGCGAGATGCCTAAAAAGCAAGATGCCTAACAAGTATGATGCCTAAGTAGCATGCCTATTAAGCAAGTTGCCTTCAGTGCAAGATGACTAACAAGCTTGATGCCTAAAAAGTGTGATGACTACCAAGCAAGTTGTCTACAAAGCAAGATGACTAACAAGCTTGTTGCCTTAAAAGTATAATGACTACCAAGCGAGTTCCCTACAAAGCAAGATGACTAACAAGCTGTGTTTGATCGCCCGCGATTCGGGAGATCGTATTAAAGCGAAAATTACAACCAACACGAATAATAAATATCCTAGTGCCAGTGAAAATAAATCAAATGCAAACCGACTCACCCAATTTCTGCCTGGTTTGCATCCGAGCCGGTACCGGTCTAGTTTCACTGGTTTCTGGATGATGATATGCTTGAGGATCTTGCACACAAGGTTGGAGTGGTATCGAAGTTTATTTTTAGCGTTCCTTCCAATTTAACACAAGACACAGGGCTTACGCCTCTAGCAGCGAGCAGCCATACAAATCGATCTACCTTCAACTGGCATTTTCAAAAACAAAATATAACGAAAAGTACCCTACGTAAACTGTCACTAACAGATGCGTTCCGAATTACGGTACCAAGAATGCAATCAAAATAATACCTAAAACTAGATTAAAATAAATGGTGTACGGATCAAACAAGCTGTATGACTAAAAAGTATAATGACTACCAAGCGAGTTGCTAGTTGAATCTAGCTCTTTAGACATATCGCTTGTTAGGCATTTTGCGTTTTAGGCATCCCAATTTCTGGACATTTTGCATTTTAGTCATATCACTTCTTGGGTATTTTGCTTTTTAGGCAACCCGCTTGTTAGGGATCTTGCTTTTTAGGCAGTCCTCTTGTTAGGCATCTCGCTTTTTAGACGTCACGCTTAAACGGCATCTGGCTTTTTAGACATCTCGCTCATAACCCGTGCCATCGTTTATTCAACACTAATACTCGTATGTGATACTACCAAAATTAGGAAAAAGGGTCAATACAGAAATAATATATTCCTAATGCTCGTATATCCAGTACCAGTACTGATACATAAGACAAATAAAATATAAGAAAGTTTTTCTAAAGTGAACAAAGCTGTTAATATAGGTACAGTTAATGCAAAATAAAATAACCATTTTATGATATTGAATTTTGCATTTTTCCTCTCATTGTTTGAAAAAAACAATTCAATATTATACGCCTGGGGATTGCCTGACTCATTTTATATTTTCACGCCTCTGCAATGTACAATTGTACCATTTTCCCACTTTGTATTACAAGGTAGTGGTGGGGATAGCTAAATCAGAAAATAATTGATTTGCAGATAATCTTCAAAGTAGTGCGCGCTATCTACGTATATTTTGTACAGTACGGTAATATTTACAGGTGTGAAAGCGAAGGAGGACATCGGGTGCGCGCTTGTACTGTGTATGGCAGGCGCGGGGCTGGCGCCGCGCTATCTGGCCGACGTGGTCGCGCTGGACGTGCGGCGCACCGGCGACCACTCGCTCACCTTTCGTGGCAACTCGCTCGCCACCAAGAGCATGGAGGCCTACCTCAAGCTAGTCGGCGACCAGTACTTACAGGTCAGTACCGATCTAAACTGGGGGGCCATGAAGTAAAGCCTTGTTGATCGATGACATTTTAAATGTTTACCTGATTTTATTGTTTTGGGCGTTCGATATCAGAAAATAAACAAGGCACATTATACAAGGCACGTTGACGTTAAACTTTTGTTTTTGGAAATAAAACAAAATGCATAGAATACGTTCAACAATTTATAATACATTATAAAAAAAAAAAACAGAGTTTAAAACTGACATTTAGATATTTAGTTACGTACAAACAACTAAACGAATTTGCAGTAGCGTCCGTCCGTCGTGAAGCAATAAAAAAGATTTGGAAGCAATAAAAAAATGAGGTAAAAATCAAAGTTAAAGTTAGTTGGTTAGTTAGGTTTTATTAACGTGTTAACGTCATCAACTTCAAATTATTTATGTATAATTATGTTTGCTTTACAGAATTTCTTAAAAAATAATATTTAGTTGCATAGGCTTTATTATTAATGACGGCTCTGCAACGATGTTGATTCGAGTTATTTCATAAATTTATCGAGTGGGATCAAGTTCCTTGCTTGAACAAAGGCTTCGCAAAGTTAATTTTGACTGGAATTATGTTTAACGGAGCCTTTTTTTTAACGACGTACCACACATTTTCGATAGGATTTAAATCGGGACTATTTGCAGGCCAGTCTAACATGGTAACACGTTGCTAACTAAGAAAGGATTTAACACTGCGGGCCGTGTGTTTTGGGTCGTTAATGTCGTTATCGTGCTGAAAAATTTAGGTCACAGGCAAATGGCATGGGTGTAGGGAATCATTGTCTCTTCTAAGATGTCTTTGTATTGAAATTGATCCATCATACCTTCTATCTTTCGGACGGGTCCGTACCAACTCTGCAACCAGACAAAAATCCCCAGAATTTAATGTTACCACCGCCATGTTTGACTATGCTCCTCGTGTATTTATAATCAAATCAAAAGTATGGTTTATTGGACGTCTAACGTAGCGTTTGCCGTCTGAATTCACCATATTTATTTTTCTTTCATCCGAGAATAATACTTGTTTTCCATTCTCGTACGGCCCAATTAAGATATTTCTTTGCATATAATAATCGCTTCTCTCGGTGTTGTTTGGTAAGAAGTGGTTCCTTTCAAGAAATTAGTAATTAGTAATTAGTTAGTGGTGGTAGGACCCTGTGCAGGATCCGTCCGGATCGCTACCGCCATCTTATCCATTAACCACCCGCCAAGCAACAGTGTTCGCATTGTTGTGTTCCGGTGTGGGGATAAGACAACCGGTGAAATTACTAGCATAGAGGCATTCCATCTTAGTCCTCAGGGTTGGCAACGCATTTGAGGTCTTAGGATTATAGTCTTGAGAATTCAAATGTCTATGGGTCTCAGATTCCACTTACCATCAGGTGGCCTGAGTGCTCGTGTGCCTTCTCCCTAACATAAAAAAAAAAAAAAATCCTCTCGAGGCGTACCAGTTGCGAGGAAATGTTCCTTGGGTCATCAGGTGAAAAAACTTCATTTCTAATCTCATTAGAGCCTTTAAACGGGTCTTGTTTAGCTACACGTATTATTTGCAAATCTTCCCGGGAAAAGTTTTCCTTGGACGAGCCTTTCTAACAGCACTTTTAGTAGTTCCGTTGCTTTTATAATGCGCAATAGCGTTAAAAAATTTCTTCACAGAACATTCTAGATGATTACCAATTCTTCTATAAGTCCACTTTTGATCTAAATGTAATTTAACAATTAATTGCCGAGTTGACTCGTCACAATCCTTTTTTTTTACATTTTTAACAATACTTATTATTCACGTAATTCCAAATTGACGTTTAATTGCCGCCGGAACTACAGAAAAAGTGGAGAAAGAGGTTTTTTTAATTTCAAAAATGGAGCGTTCCATGGATCCTGTTTCTAATTAGTTTTCCAAGCGGTCAGTTATAGAAATTCAACTATCGTGATATTTAAACTCTTTTAATAATTAAAGATAGAACAGTTTTTTTACTTTCTATGTTTTTTTTTACTTATTGGCTATGTTCTGGCATAGTTAATAGTGATTTAACCTATATATTTTTTACTTATAGCGATAGTTCATTCTGTGTTTACCTAAGTTTTATGAACTGTTTCTAATTATATGTCCACCACTGTATGTTCTAAATGATGATGATATTTAAAAAAAAAAAACATTTAAAACAGATGAATCACAAAGTAGCATAACAAGTGTTTCTTACCGCATAGGGCCACTTGCAACAAAAAGATAAACGTAGATTTAGGTTAAAACTCAGTTTAGTGTGTTTAAACAAACTGTGTAAAATGAGACGTAAATATAGCTAGACTTAATGTTGATTGAGATTATAAGACTACATGTATCCCATCTTGCCCTTAGGATACTCTAAGCGAGGCGGTCGCATCGGCCGCCGGACCGGGCGCCGCCGAATGCGAGGTCGACCCCCTGCGGGCTGGCAGTGGAGCCGCTCTCAGAAGACAACAGACAGCACTGAGAGACGCTGTAACGTTAGCCTGGCGAGCCATAGCCGCCTCTGCGCCTCGTTTCCCACCGCCACTCAGAGACTGCTTCGCTACGTTCCGCGAGAGGTATGTGCTATTCATCACGTACAGTCCATAGGTTCCACGATGATACCCGAGCCGGACTGCAAACGCCCGAATACTTCTGAGAACCAAGAGTGACCTAAGAAGAGTAGCCGAGGTGCGCGAGAAATCAGAATCAAAGGTATGTAGCCCTGATATTTAACGCGATCACAATAAATTTACTTAGATTTACACAGGACGTTGCGATTTGATGCGATTCGATATTATATAATTATGTGTGTGCGTAATTATTGTCGGCCTAGCGAATAGCAAATCACTTTTTTTTTATTTATTGTGTTTTTTTCTCAGCGAACTAGCTTTGGATTTATTTTTACACGCATGATTTTGAGAGAATACTACCGTTTTTGCGCTGATCTACTATACTACTATTTTATTCATAAACCTTTTTATATGTATTAATTTTCCTTTTAATAATATTTTGTCAATTTAAACGTCGCGGAACTGCTACTTGACAATAGATGGCGCTTGATGTGCATTATCTTCGTTGTTTACAGGTTGATCGCAATGGGTCGAGAAGATATTTCGGATAACTTGATAAGTGCTTCGATATTCCTCCGCTTCCTTTGCCCCGCTATTCTATCACCGAGTCTTTTTGGGATCACTCATGGTAAGATTTTTAATGACAGTGCCCTTTTCTGGTCATCTTATGAACTTCAATGTATAATAGCTAGCATTAACATTTCGTTTCAGAGTACCCGAATGAACGGGCTGCCCGCAACCTCACATTGGTTGCAAAGACGCTGCAAACCCTCGCCAACTTCACTCGCTTCCAGGGCAAGGAGGCATTCATGGAATTCCTTAACGACTTTCTTGAACAAGAGGCGCCTAATATGAAAGCGTTTCTCAGAGCAATATCGGTAATAAAATAATCGTTGAATTTTATCGTTGATTATTTGTTATATGATATTCATTCCGTTGTACCATCGCCACATAGTTAACTGTCCATCGGTAGACCTTTTGCCTTTTTTAATAAGGTCCACCTATGTACAAGTAAGAGTGTTGCTATTTGTATAAGTTGTAACTTTTAATTTAACAGTAGCGATATTTAGCATTATTGCCGCAACGCAACGGTAGTTCAAATTAAAACCTATAAAGATATTATAATAGAAACTAAACTGTGTAGGTCTACTTGCTGAAAAAAGTGCAATTAAATGCCAATAGCATATAGTTATTTAACACTTTTGGCGAGCGCCAGGGGGGCGATTTATGACTTTCTAGCGCTAAGAAGTTTCACTCAAAAGTGCGTGAAAACAGTAAAACCTTATTTTTTAAATACAAGCGATAGGAAGTGTAAAAACGAGTGGTCCACACCAAACCACACCAAAATTCCATACAAAATGCCATAACGTTTTTCTCGCCTTAGACGTTGTCCGAATGTTACGATTTTTGAATATTTTATAGATATTATGAAAAACTATTTCTGTACGTTTACCTTTCCAAGAAAATGTTTATTGGAAGGAAAATAAAATTAAGAAACAAAAGCGGAAACATACAGACCTAGTTTTCCATAATATCTACAACATATTAAAAAATAGTGGAAATCGGATTAGATTTAGGGGGAGAAACGTTATCGCCCGGAGCTAAATTTGTTTGGATTTTTTTTTAACAACTATGCGATTTAGGCGTCCCTTCACAATCCTCTTAATGGCAGAGACGGAGGCAGAGATGGACGCGAGTCAAACGCTTTTTTTATTTTGTACATTTGCTGCCTACATACAAAATTGGTAAATTGATAAATTATCAAATACTTTAATGAATGTATAGTCATTTTAGTTGCGAAGTGAATAATTGCCGAATTTATATTTTGCAATAAAATTTTTGTGGAGTGATAATGGGTGAAAACTCACTAATGCATTTAACCCACTGTTGTAAAATTTCTAATTATTTTCAGATGCGTCCACAAGAGAACGTGGACAGTAGCAGGCGCAACTCGTCCGCGTCGCAAGGCTCTGCCGCGGAGGCGGTGGAGGCCGACCCTGAGTGGGCGCCGCACGTCGACCTAGGGAAACAGTTGGCAACCCTGCACGCGTTGCTAGTCGACAGTTTGCCCAAACTGCCAGGAGGAAGAACGCAGGTAACACCACGTTAGTCAACAAGAATGATTTAAAGCCTTTTTAATGTCTGTTTTCATTTTTGTTTAATTTGCATAAAATCTTTTAGCATATTTTCATTTAACTAAGTTCTAAAAGTATAATAAACGTACGTATAAAAAACTAACTGCATAATTTTATCAGACATACGGCATTTTTATAAAGCTTTATTTTGTAATAATGTAACTTACTAGCCTAAAGGGATATTAAGTAATTTTCATATGTACTCGTACATCTTAAATTTTTAACTATTCTGTGGGGTTAGACGAGTTGCATTCGACAATCGTTAGCTATTATGTTTCGATTGAAAAATATATGGAATTGACGTAAGTGTCACGTTACTATCTTGGTGGCTTACGTCAATTTCATACATTTATCAATCGAAACATAATCGCTAACGATTGTCGAATGCAGCTTGACTAGCCCCACAGAACTATGAATAGGCCAACTGCCTTGACGCGAAATTTTCTGTCATTTTCCTTAAAATCTTTTAAACGGAACACAATACAAAAAAAAATCCGTTAGTTTTAGACTGGATAACTTACTGGATTTTTTGTAAACTGTTAGTTATTTTATTTTAGAGGAAAATCAAAGAAACAGCAAATTGAAGTCTTTTTGATTCTCCTCCGAAAAGACTGTCTTAATTTTTTCAAAAAAATACAAAAAATCCAGTAAGTTTTCCTTTATAAAACTTCCGATATTTTTTTCATATTGTTTTCCGATTGAAAGATATTTAAAAAAAAATACAGAAAATCGCGCGTCAAGGCCGTTGGCCCAGTAGCCCCTTAAGGGGAATGCACTTTGTTCTTGTGTTGTTTATACATCATAGATTTAGTCACTGCGCTCTTATATTATTATTGTTATATTTCACTATATTTGATGCAGTAAATGAGCTCAAACTGTTTGGTCCTTTTAAGTCTTCTCATTGTGTCTGTGTTGTCGAGGAGCCGGATCGCCTCGACGTTCACATGATGATGAAACCTGCGATGGTGAGCTTCTGCATATTTTGTTACGATTCGTTTTTCTTCTTTTCTCGAGTCGAGGTTCCTTAAATGCATGATGCCCAGTAAGCAGCCACGTTAACGGTCCCGTCCGTCGCGTCTCCAGGTCCTGCTAGCTTGCGGTGCTGTGTCACAGACACATTAAGTTAGCGATCGCGGAGCAATCCCCACCTGGCCATGTTTTGATGCAACGGCCCTTTCTTTTTTAAAAGGGTCATGGTTCTTTTTTTCGGGTGGTAGGTCTTCAGAGGCTTTCACATAGACGTCAGGCGGAGGGCACCGGCTTTGCCACAGCAAGCACCGCTCCCTGGAAGGGTCACCCAGCAGGGGGCTGGTGTTACGCATGAAATTTTCAGACCGGCGTGCGCAGATCTGTGCCAGACTGGACAGGCGTACTCGCCGGCAGAGAAGCACAATGCCAGACCAGTGGTAAGCACAGTATGCGCAGAAGCTACCCAACTTGTCGACGTTAGTTTGCGTAGCAGGTTGTTGCGCTGACCTTCATTCGGATGTTGGTGCAGTGTCCCTTATAGGTCAGGGCTCATGCTTCGGTCGACAAACTCGATGTTTTGTTTCAATATAGTTTTATTTAAATTGCCTTTAATGTAGTTACAGAGTTATAAACAAGTCTTTTTAGAGTGGTTGGTATTTCTGTAGCTCAGCCTACCCTACTCTGAGAATGAAGGTGTGATTAAAGGCTATAGCCGGGTTTCCATAGTAAGTCGGCCCTTACATCAAATGGGCTCTGGGATTTTTTTGTCAGTACCTCTTGTAATGAAGAATATTTTTGCCGAGTATGAACAACCTACTTGTAATAGTTTTTGAGTTATGATTTTTCAAGTTTTTTTTTATGTTTTTTTTTTTTGATGTTTTCAAGCGATTTGCTTAAAATTTTGAAATGACGTTCTTTAGTAAGATTTGCATCGCCACCCAAAAAACGAATACTAATTATCGTATAAAAAAAAAGAAAAAAGACCAATTTAAAAATAAACTTTTTTTTGATATGGTTGTGAAGTAGACACACGACACCCCTAGATTTTTTTCTCAATAAAGGCCATACATTGGCCTACTACTTGCCTAAATATCAATATTTTCCAGGCGGTACTTGCTACAAAAATTTAGCAGAATGTGAGACCACGTTGTGTATTCAATCGGTGTTTTTCAATGTAGTATTCAAACTCTTTAATTATGTTTGAGTTTTCTTATCAGTTAGTCGTATTTAAGAGTAACATTCTAATGTCATCGTGATGCAAGATGTTTATCGCATTATTTATCTGCCATTTATGATTTTAACTAGCGTAATTCGATAATATTTAACTGCAATGAATCCGTTTCATAATAGTAGTTTATGCAACGGTTGTATAAGAGAGGTCAAAAAAGACGAGTGGTGTGGTTACAAAGCAAGACGCCACGAGTATTTTTTGACTTAGTTATACACCGTTGCATACAATACTTTTTCTACGACTAGGTTTCAAATAAAATGCAAAATTAAATTAACAACATTTTATTAAGTAATATACCTAGGTTAGAATACGAACGAACGAAGCACAGAACTACAAACGAGCGGGAAACATTCAAAAACGACAAAATATGTTTCTATGGTTAACTTTGTTTTTAAATTGATGTGCACTTGCCAGGTTTTATATTTATAAAAAAAGTTGCACAATCGATTTACCTTGTGAAATAGGGACTAAAAAACACCTAATGATTTGATAAATTAATTCTTTTACCTGATTGGTCGATTTTAATTAAGTTGGTTGATACCATGTTTCTTTTTTAAAGTTAAATTAGTAAAAGTTTACATACCAAAAAGAACCTAACGTTCCGATTGACAGTCAATGTGTATTGTGATTGGTGGATTATTTTGGTGAAGTATTTTGATTGGTCAAATTAACCTTTGGCAGCTAGGCATGTCGTTTTGGCTCAAAAAAGCACAAGTGCTGTTAAGGGGAATAGACTAGATAGACTTTTCCACGGAATGTTCTGCGGACATATTATCTATATTCTTATATTAGTGTTCGTGACTATATAAATGATAGATAAAAGTACAGGAGTAGGAAAAAGTAAAAACAAAACGTTCGTTTATTTCATGAAATTAAATATATATGAAATAAAGTCAATGTTAATATCAATTATTTAATTATTTAAAATAACGAACATAACATTTGTACACTTCTGGCAAAACAAACTGATAAGTAAACTCGAACATAATCGAAGAGTTTGAATACTACATGGAAAAACACCGATTGAAAACACAACTAGGTCTCACATTCTGCTGTTTTTTTTAAGGAAGTACCGCCTGGAAAATTTTGATATTTAGGCAAGTAGTAGGCCAATGTATGGCCTAGTTATATTAAGAAAAAAATCTAGAGGTGTCACTACTTCACAATCAATAACGCTCACATTTTTAATCTACGCACTAGTTAATTTAAATTTAGTTTGACATATAAAACTTTTTACTTTAAGCATTACATGTTTTCTTATTCTATAATCGTGCCAAACTACAGAGCAGTTTGTCGGCACTTACTCCTGGAATTACTTTAAACCACAACCACATCAAAAAAAAGTTTCGAGTCACGACGCGTTCTTGAGGGATGTCATTCCACTCCTCGACGACGGCGCCCCGAAGCTGTTCAATGGTGGCAGGGGCAGTATCACGAGACCGCACCCGCCCTTTCGGATCATCCCAAATCTATGGGGTTCAGGTCAGGACTTCTCGCTGGCCACTGCATCACAGAGATCCCAACCTGATCCAGGTAGTCCCGAACGATCAACGCCCTGTGTGGCAGCGGGCGTTGTCGTTCATAAATGTGAATTCAGGCCCGACAAAACCTGCATATGGGACCACATGGTCCTCCAGGATCTCTGTGATGTAGCGATGAGCATTCAGGGACCCCTGGCCACGTCCACCTCCAGTGCGGGAGACGCACACAAGGTCGGTTTTGCCCTGGGTTGAAATACCGCCCCAAAACATGTAGTAGCAGACGGTCTCTTCAATGCAGACTTGTGAGAACCGTTCCCCCTGCCTCCTGTATACTCTTCTACGCCTATCATTGCAGTAAAGGCACACTCTCGTCTCGTCGGAGAAGAGGACAGACTTCCATTGGTCAAACGTCCAATCCAGGTGTTCTCGGGCAAACTGAAGTCTGATGCGCCTATGCTCTGCCGTCAATTGCGGGCCCGTAGCAGCCCTACGGGGCAGCATTTTTTTCTCTCGTAGCCTTCTCCTGACTGTGGAGACGCTCACCGACGTCCTCCGAGCTGTTCGGAGCTGCTGTTGAAGCTCAACAGCGTTGGACTCCGCAATGACGTCGACACGATATAGCGGTCGTCTCTGATGGAAATGCAACGTCGTCTCCCAGATCCATGTTTCCTGACGTAGCCTCCAATCTCCTGGAACCGCTGAGATACTCGAGCACCCGAAAACGGCTGAGGTTGAGTTGCCGAGCAACATTAGCCTGCCGTAGTCCTGATTGCAGTAGTGTTACCACTTGAGCTGCTTCTTCTGCCGTGGTATCCAATTTTCAAAGCTTTTTCTTACTGGAGCTGTTCAGGTGTGACCTCTGTGATGTCTGGATAGCAAATGACCCATAATTCATTGTGTTATCAGCATCTCTTCTTGAACGTAATGCTGCATTGAGGATATTTACATATTCTTGTTGTACTCTTTTTCTGTAGCCATCACTTATTTTAATTTTATTCCACTGCATTTTATTAATTTTGCTCTTACTCAAAAAGTTGCTGAGAAAACGCTGTTAAAAAAACAGAAGCAAATTTGTTATATATTACAATGCTTTTATATGATTCCTTACATTTTGCCGAATAGCTGCCACTAAGGCTACTTACCTTAATATTGCTTTGTGCATTATTACGGCTAATTACTTCACATTTATACAGTGATCAACAGATTAATTGCTTTACAAGTAGCTTTTTTATAATTTCTTTGTAAAATAGCTGTAAAAACGTCTTACACAGCTTGTTATAAATCTCTATGACATAAGTGCAATTTCAAAACGTAGAGTAAACGTTTATGCAGCATTTTTATTAAGCGTGTGATGAAAAGAAGCTAATTATTTTATATTATAACTATACATTACATAAATTCTCCCCACAAGACTATATTTCAAAAAAAATGATAAATATAGCGTTTATCTGTCTGCCTCATCTCTAATAGTAACATTTAATCTAACGTGAGACACGATTTAATTTGTACCTTGGCAAATTGGAGAGAGACGAATGGTATCCTAATCCTATCGGTAGTCGGCTTTTTGAAACTATCATTCCATTTGTTATTACTCTAATTCCGAAAATGAAACGTTGCATGACAACGAAGGCTGACGACTGCTAAACTACCAACATTGACCACAGTTTGCCGGAAGTAGAGATTCTTTAGGTTCTTAAGGGTTCTTCCCAAGTATCGGTCATAATATAACTTGTCTGTAGCCGAATAATTTTTTAAACACAAATAATATTTCTGATTCAAATTATGGCACCCATGTGTGCTTAAAACACATGAAAAAATAAATCTCTGATCGTGGAAATTTTATTACCCATTTACGCGACGTGTGTAAAGGTTGGCCCAGATTGGGTATTTTTCTTAAATAATAAAAAAATGGTAACGAGAAGCACAAGTGCGTGAAAAACCGGTTTAGTTTGCTTACACGTAGCACAAGGAAAACATTTAAGAGCATGAGAAGATAGGGTAAAGCATAGGTACTAAGTTTAAATACGAGTAAGGGCACCTCTGGAAGGTTGAGATATAATCAGTGCAGTTTTGACAGCACTGATATAGTTGCTCAAGACATTTTAATAACAATACCTGTTCATCAATAGCTAATAATAGGTCACTAGTAGAATGACTCGGTCGCAAAATTTCCGACTCGCAAAATGACCCCATCGCTTGTAGCCCACATCTCAAAATGTCTGAGCCGTAAAATGACCACATCGCTTGTAGCCTACTTCTCAAAATCTCTGAGTCGCAAAATGACCACTTCGTTTGCGTTACTATATATATATATATATATATATAGTCCTCTTCACCGCATCCGGCGACAGCGACTCCGTCAATTGTCTTTGTCCGGGTTATGGAAAGCTCGGATGTGGCTCGCGAAACCGAACTTGGACCTGAAAAGCCGATCACATGAAGCACAGTGAAGCTGCCCGGAACTGTTGTATGTGTACGTGTAGAGAGGCTTGGGTCGAGCTTTGCGTATTTGACGCTTAGCATCCAGTTCTTCCAAACGCATCCGTTCAAAACGTTCGACAGCTTTGTGAACAGTAGAGCGCCATTCTGGTCTCCTCAGTGCAAGATCCTCCCATCGATCACAAGGTATACCGCAAGCTGTAAGGTGGCGTTTGAGGACATCTTTATAGCGCAGAAATTGGCCTCCCTGCTTCCGCTTTCCGCACGAGAGCTCCGAGTAGAACACTGCTTTTGGCAATCTACTATCGTCCATGCGTAAGACGTGGCCACACCATCTCAGCTGGTGTTTCATTATGAGCGCCTCAATGCCAGGCATGTTTGCGCGACGCAGAACTTCCGTATTGGGTGCGCGATCTTGCCATTTTATACGTAGTATTGATCTGAGACAGCGGAGATGAAAGATATCCAGCTTTTTAATGTCTGCCTTATAACAGCACCACGTTTCTGCAGCATAAAGTAGCGTTGGTATAACTATAGCCTTGTAAACCAACATTTTAGTCTGAAGCTTGATATCGTGGGACCTCCAGACACGGTAGTTAAGCTTTCCAAAGGCTGCGGCTGCGTTGGCTATGCGGGCAGGTATCTCTGATGAAAGGCTGTTATCATTACGAATTTGGCTTCCCAGGTATCTGAAATGTGACACATCTTCCAGTGCCTTGTGGCTCAGTGTGATACCGGAGCCATCCAAAAAGCAGCCCCTAGGTGGCTGTTGGTGGCTTGCGTTACTAGGTAGGTTAGGTTCGTTAGGTAACTTCAAATGCCCGAAGGGCAAATTTCCCAAGAATAGCAGCCCCGCCATGCGGGGCTGCGTCGACTTTGCTAAGACAGGCATAAAATGAAAAAAGCAAAGTGGTCATTTTGCGGCTCAGTCATTTTGAGATGTGGGCTACAAGCGATGTGGTCATTTTGCGACTCGGACGTTTTGAGAAGTAGGCTACAAGCGATGTGGTCATTTTACGACACAGTCATTTTGAGATGTTGGCTACAAGCGATGAGGTAATTTTGCGATGTGGTAAAGTTTCGATCTAGTCACTCTACTAGTGACCCCTAATAATACGTTCTATTGTATTTGCAACTTATCTGATTAGGATAACTGGTTTATAGTAATCTTAACTTGTTTCAGGAATTGGACCCGCTGACTGATATTTTGGACGAGCTGAGCAAGCGTCTCGCCGGCTGCGACTCCGGGTCAGCGCCGCTCGCGGAAAACATCTTTCGGTTCAACGACCCCACCTGCGCCACTCCCACCAAACCCGGCGAACCGCCTTCCCAGCAGGCCAACAACTTCGCCCACAGCTCCCCCATTATGAACAAAACCGGTGTCCAATTCAACATAAGCCCTTCGAAATCCAACGCCGAAGATTCCAAGTACAAAGGCGTCTACGCCGGTGTCATAAAGTCACCAAGCTGCAACTTGCGCTCGGCAACTCTACCCAGAAACGTTTACGGGTCCAGCCCCGTCCAAAACGTCAACCCCGATCGATACAGTTCCCAGTACAATAACCAAGAGCACTGCGTCAATCTTAAGGTCGTACAGATTGGCTTTGGGCCCGACCAGTACACGAAAGGCATCGGCAACGGCGTTAGCGAAAGCCTCGAACGCCGCTTTCAGGATCGCTACAAGTCAACTAGTTATTCCCAACCGACTCACTTTCACAACACAAATTATAATGGACCCGAACGTTCTCCGAGCAGCGATAACATCAACCACAATTATTGCGCCAATGACATGCAAAATTTGATCAGAGACACTGCTACTTTAGAAGAACTATCTGACCTGTTGAAGTACGCGGACGATTCCGACATTGTTGAAGATAAACTGATAATGAGTAAAAAAGGTGTGTCGCAGTCGCAGCCGAACAATAACAACAATATCGTGAACGGGAACAAGGGTTATACCAACAACGGGTCCAACGTGTCAATTAGCGGGCTGTCCAACGTGGCTAGTTCGGGCTACCAGAGCATCGCCACTTACAGCCAAAGCTCCAGTCCAGTAGAAAGTGCCACGCACCATCACCAACCTTACGAGAACGGGGGACAGCCCATGAGCCGCTACTCTCAGCTTAATTACCAAAAACAGAGGGACAAGCAGTATTACGACACAAAAAACGAGAAGTTCTATCCAAAGAGTCCGGTCCAACAGAAGATCGAACACGATATCCAGAAGTACGGCATACAGAACTTTACGATGGCGGATAGCGCGCCAGCATGTGCCAGCGCTGGAGGCAAAGTCGCACCGCTCGTATTCACGAACCCCGTCTACAACATGGAGGAACGCCACTCTCCGGAGAAGAAGGCCGACGCCAGAGGCCGGTGCCCCTGCGGCTCGTCCAGTTCATCCATCGATGAGGAGGCCCCGAGCACAGACAACGTCGAAACCAACTCTGAGGAGGGCTCTACCAACTTCAACGATGAAGGCAGAAGCTACGACCAACAGAACCGTAACAATTCCCACCGTAAAGTCACTAGAGATAATTGTAATTATGAGGATGCATACCAGAGAAGTCACGGGCATTCATCTCGCGTCCGTGATGACGAATTGTCTAGTAACTCGCCAAGTTTGCGAAAAAGCAGCAAGACGCGAATGCCACGCACAAACCCCATGCTGTCGTACTCGACCGCACAAGGCCAGCCCTTCAAGCACTTTGGCCAGCGGGAGCCGCTCTACGAGCCCAAGCCGCACCACATCTCCACCGACCCTTACCCTATGAGCCGCTCCGACTCCAATGTAGAAGAAGTCAACAAAGAAATGTACCGCTTGCAAATATCGCGGAGCCAAAAAGCACTCTATAATATGGAGAACTCTAAGAATTCTCCTGAAAAGTACTCTCTAGCGGAGAACTCTGAAACAAATTACCCACTAGACCGAGCGTACTCCGGCGCTAAAATATCAAGCAGCCGGCTGAATGAAGATTTGGAGAGACACCAGGAATATTACATGCGTGAGAGGCGCGAGTCGCCGACGCGAATGTTGTTTAGCCGCGAGTCTCATTCGAGCGAGGCTAGTGAGCGCGCAGGGCCGCGCGAGGCTTCCCGAGAATCACCCCGTGAGGCAGCCCGGGAGGCGCCTCGCGAGGCAGGTAGAGAGAAGCTGCAACGGCGCCTGAGCCTCGAGTCAGCGCGGGAACTCACGGACAGCTCTGACGAGCTCGAGGAAACTCTGTACAGCACAACAGGGCGACGGCGCTCCAAGCACCACAGGACTATCGAACAGGTACTACAGAAAATGGTAATTATAGGCTGACGTCATTAGTCGAAACACAATAAAGCGAGACCGGCGCGGGCTGAGCAATAACGAAAAAGATGAACAATTATTGAGCAGTTAAATGTAAACCCTCAAAATTACCATGACGTTGGTATACATTTTATTCCTTAATAGTTGTTGTTTTTTTATTATTGCAACACAGTGTCCTATTACTATTATCTCCACCTTAACTCGGTGTCGGAACTATACTTCGTTTTTTCACATAGAATAATAACGTAAATAATACTGAAAATCAATTGCCTAAATCTTCTAATTCTTGTTATTAATTTAGGTACTTATCCTCTAGCCGCCCCGGGTATTTTGTCCAAGGTTGGGATAGCGGCTCAATGTACTTCTTTAGGTTTTAATGGTTCCGGCTCAGGACTTTCGCTGTATCTTGGCTTAGGTTAGGCGTAAGAGAAGAAGGCTAGCAGATCAAAAAAACACCGAAATTCAAAGTCCTTTTTATATATACCACGTTCGCGACGCCTCGCCATGTTTTTGAAGGTTACTCCCAAACTGACAGTTGGCCTCTATTGTCAACGTCAAACATGAAGTTTTCGTCCCGAAATCACTTAAAATCAATACACGGGAAATTTGAGCTTTTACGACAGACTTTAACAGCTACCGACAATGTATCTTTCTTGCTAGGCCATTTCCTAAATTATCTTGCCATTGTAATTTATGAACATTAAAATAATATAACAGGTATCAACGGTAAAAGCCTAAACGCTGTAGTAAACGAAATTTGAACTTAAAAAAACCCCTTACGCAACTTACAAATTACATTCGATCTCGTGTCACTTAAAATAATAACAGAAAGTTATACGCACTAAAGTGAGGCCGCTTGACCTAGACTTCGGTCTACCCAGCGATTGGCGTGTGTCAGTCGCAATTAGTTTTGCCAGACGTCCCGATTTTTAGGGGTCTATGGGCACGTGCCGATTTACCTTTTATCATCAAAGCGGTAATTCCTCTTAAGACCTAATACCTATTTTAGTAACATTGTAAGTGCCACCTGGTCGTTATAACTGTAGGGTGCCTTTTAACTTCGGTATTTTGTCCTCAAGCGAGGACCTGGGACTCTGAGGATATAAGATACTATATGTTTAACAACTGAACACTAAGAGCGGTTCGTTATAGTTGGCATTGCATATAATAAGCGCGACTTGAAGTCCCGATTATTTCACACGGTTGCGATCTAGCCACAATCAAATTTCATAGTAAAGCATCTTCAAGGTTTTAATAAAAAATTACGGGTTGCGCTGTAAATGAGTACTACTCTTAAAGACAAACAACACTGTAAAGTAACATTCCACATGTACCTACGTACGATGTTTTTACTTTTCGTTTTCGTAAAACATTTACCAATCTAGTATTCGGCCAAACAACTTTGTCGCATCTCTTACAGTAACATTTAAACTATTGTGAGACATGATTTATTTATTTTGCACCTTGGAAAGTGACGAAAGGTATTACAGTAAAATTAGGCCTACATGCTTACATTTTAGGGTGAAGCCAGACGAGCGTAATTTTTTGAGTAGTGAGTCACGTAATTTCGGCGCGTAATTCCTGCCTATACAAAAGTTCAACTCATTTTGCGATGCCGTGTGAACAAAATAGTAGTTTTGTATGAAATCGAATGAAGCAGAAACTATGCGACCGAAATTACGCGAATCGCAACTCAAAAAGTTACGCTCGTATGGCTTCACCCTTCCTTAGGCTTCAAGTTTGCCGCGTCGGCTGTATGAAAGTATCATTCTATGATTATATATTATTGATTTTGTCACTACAATTTATTCTTGATGTTACATTTGTCATCTAATTATTTTTGGTTTTATGGAAAATTACTTGTTTTGATTTAATTTTTATCATAATTATGTGTTTTGCGGGATTGGCACTAAACTTTCCACTAATATTTTTTTGTAACTTGTCACTTTCAAATTGTAATTGTAACCTTTCGTGAGAACAGGATAACTAATAAAACCAAGCTAATCCGCCATAATAAGATGTTGTTTGATTGTACACTGCATGTTAAAGAGAGACTTATGTAATACTGGAAAGTACACTCGAGGTAAATACGTGAATTTTATGTAATAGTGGAAATTGTGTTCGATTACAGTATGAACGCGAGATCGACCGGCTAAAAAACTCTGTAGATCTACTCCGCGGCCGGCTAGGCCCCGCCGAAACGGGTCAGGATCCCTCTGACACCAAGATGAAAGCTATCATTACCAGGTAAGCACGTTATAGTCCGAAAGCCGATCGCTCAAAGTCCTACCTTATCGAGTGATCGAAAAAAAGCGATTCGTGGTAAAAGTAGACTAATGGTGTTCCTAATATAAGTTTGTCTGCCGAGGCGCAACTTTTAGTATTTTTTTGTAATGATCTTTTGGCCTACGAATTGTTTCATGTAGTTATCGAACGAAAGAAAGATGAGAAGAATTTGAGAGGGCGCCGAGCGTCCAGTGGCGCCCTCAATACTTTTATTGTGTTGTCTAATAAATTAAAGTATTATCTTCAAATCAAAGAACGCTTTACTGTGGTACTCGTACAAATGAATACAGAATTTATAGAGAACCCAAAACTATTGGTTTGCCACGGCCAACGTCGACGATTAAAAAGAAAGATCAAAACGAATTTAATTTAGTTTACAAGTAGGTGACAATAGTGTTTATACAAAATAACTGCAAGGCTGCATGCTGGCAGGCCAAATTATAGGTGAACGGTTTAGTCAGTTTGGCCCCGCCGCATCGGCCGTGACAGACAAATAGTTTTAGGAGGGCGCCGAGCGTCGAATGGCGCCCTCATTACTTTTGTTGTATTTTCTAATAAAGTATCATCTTAAAATCTAAGAGCGCTTTACTGTTGTACAAATAAATATGCAATATATTACAAAACACAGTTTAGTAAACCTTTAAAAAGGTGGCCTTTTTTCCGTTAAGTTGCTCACTCATAGTCCAATAGTTGTTATGTCATATTCTCTATAATTTGTGTGTTGATTTGTACAACAGTAAAGCGCTCTTTGATTTTAAGATAAAACTTTATTTTATAGGATACCACAATTCAAATAATGAGGGCGTCACTTAAGTGGTTAACATCGTATGGTGAAATTGGTACTTAAATATAAATTAAGTGTTCTGTAATTCGCAAATAACTTTTAAATGTGACCAGGTTGATCAGTGTGGAGGATGAGCTTCGTCGCGAGCAACGCAAGATGGCTGCTGCGTTATCGCACAAACAACGAGTGATCGAGGCTCAGGAGCACCGCATCGCTGCTCTGGATGAAGCCAACACGCGGCTGCTCTCTGCTCTCGTCCACTTGCAGCAGAGAGCGCCGCTGCCCGCAGCGCTGCCCCAGAACAACGCGCACCCACACCCCCCGCCGCACGCGCCTCACTCCCATCAGGAGCTACAAATATAAACTAGCAAATAGGAATGTCTGAATGCTTATTGACCGCGTTTCTACGATCTGTAAACCTCTAGAATGTTCTGGGGCTGGACTTGTTGTATGTACGCAACTGGTTGCGTAAGCACTGAACGCATATGAGTGAAACGTTGACGGTTTTAACAGTTTTAGTGTTCACACATACTGTTACAGATATAAAACGGGACTTAACGGGACGGGTGGGACTACGTAAAATGTATTATTACTTTATTTTGCCTTGACCAGTTTGCTCGTGACCACGACCGGTGCACCAGATCGAAATGTTAAGGTGAATGTTATTTGTTTTTACGCGTTTAAGTCCCTAAATATGTTAACATCTAAAGTTTAATGTTAAAGTTTGGAGACACTTCATTAATCTGGAATTAATTGTCCTTTTGAAAAAGGACAATTAATTCCAGTAAAGCTTATACAGGTTTCTGTAGATTCTTTCGAAATGTAATATTATTAGTATTATTACCATTGCATACATGGTACATTTTTAGGGTTAGAATAAATTTAATGAATTGATTGGTTTCATGACAAATTTAATGAATCGTTGTCGTTTAGCACTCAACCTACGAACCGAAATGTCAACTAACAGTTTATTTCATTAAAAGCTCAGTTTTAGGATTCATCTCGCATGCTTGTAGCGTTGCAGTTGCAATAGCTCCCGACTCAGTAACGTGAATACCAACTCGTCAATGTATTGCTATTATTTAGCATGCGGGCTAACGACCAATAAAACTGAGCCTTTAGTCCTATTAGTAGTTCGATCACCACTTTGGACAAAAATATTACAATGACTAGTTGTTTTTTAAACGTCTTTTTCAATCATAGAAATGCCCTTCCATACGTTCTTACGGTTTTTAGTGCTCAACACCGTAGATTTGTGTCAGTTCTCGTGTGCCAAGGCGATATGCTCTTGTCTACTGCAACCACATCACTACTAAGCATCCCCATACTCATTGCCATGGAAATGATCCCTGAAATTGCGCACCGCGCGGTGGTACAGATTCTTAGCATTTAAATTGCCTATACTTCCACACTTCTGGGAGATGTACAATCTCACAATAGTCATAACAGATGCATTCCTTAACCGTGGTACCATATGGTACTGCGGCAAATAATATTTGCCGTGGTTCCATTACCAATCGGACTACGGCTAATATTATTTTGTGGTACTGGATAATGGAGAATTTGGTATTTACCTAATAGCTATGTACGTAATGGTTAAATAGAATTGTAAGATCTTATTTTAACAGCAATGCAAAATCACGGCTATTACCATCTGTTTCTCGAAGCCATTCAGGCCATTTTCCCCTTATTCCCACTACTTCCGTACAGAACTACTCAACAGAACTAGTGGGAATAAGGGGAAATGGCCTGAATGGCTTCGAGAAACTGATGGTAACAGCCGTGATTGAATAAAAAAGTCCCACTAGTTCTGTTGGGAAAAACAACATCCTGTTTACTGAACTAATGAGACTGCCCTTATTCCCACAGCGTAATATATATACAAATGAGGTATTAATCAAAGAAAAACATACTTTGTGATACGATTTGTGTATTATTAATTAGTCATTACTAACACGATACTAACATATACTAGAGAAGTAAACTAATAACCTCGTGAAATATTTCCCATATTGAGATAATTGCATTTCAATAGGCACCTATGCAACGCAATGGTACTAGTAAACATTTATTTTGCCGTAATATCATCAATGGTACCACGGCAATAAAGTAAGCCACTGCCTCATACAGTATACCTAAAAAGAACCTCAAAGTTGCATCAACTGTACAACCCTAAGATCCTTTCGAGCCATGAGTGAGGAACCGAGTCTTAACCCTTCTTATAGTCAATCCAAGCAGCCAAAAGGGCCAGCTCTCTTTGCCTGACTTGCTGGCAAATGGTCTATAAAAAGGAGCTCCTTACTACCCCAACCCAACCATACATATTTAATTATTATTATAATACTGGCTAGTCGAACCTTTTGGAAAAGCAGGTTTTGATCCAATTCAAAGAGGTAGGATTAGGTGGTCAGTGTTTCAGCAGGCTGGAAGGGTCAAATCATCCGCTTTAAAGGGGGTGCTCCAATGATCAAACTACTAGTAGGATTGGGTAGCACAGAGGCACTCCACTATCGCCCTAGTCAAAGGGTATATATTAAATACGTGTCTGTAATCGTACAAGTCTCTGTGTGAGTATAAATACTTTGCTTTAATCGTATGGAATGTGCTATGTATGTATGTAAATAAGAAGGTACTTTATTACATACAGAGTGCCTATGCAAATTTGTAATACAAAAACGTAATGTATTCAAATAATGGACCTATACTTTTTTATTATACATATGCCTTTTACCACAATTAAAAATTATATCGTTGCTGTTGCCGTTGCAAGCGGTTCTTAGACTTGAAACGGACAAAAACGCGTTGGGAATGGTAAACCATTGTAAGCCTAGAGGCATTTTTAATGTTTTAAATTGTGTAAGTATATATTTATTGAAACTGTATTGAAAGTTTCGTGCACAAACTGCTTTATTGTCCATATTGTTTTATGTCTTATATAATATTGTTTAAATTCTATACTCTGATAATTTTAATTTTAATTTTATGTAACGATCTAAAAATGCACAATTTGCATGAAACGGCATAAACCGACGCATTCGGAAAAGCTGATCTCTGCTGTATGATGCCGCGATTCTACATGATTTAACTAGTATTTAGTGTTATGTAAAACGTTACTCGTAAGATCAATCCATTGATTAAAATATTGATTTTACTTAAGAGGACTGTGAAGCAAACCAATCCATATAAATGCAATAACGTTTATCTCCTCTTAAACGTCCGATTTTTACGATTTTTGAGTATGTTGACATTGTAAAAAACTAGGTTTGTTTCCCAGAAAATATTTATTGAAAGAAAAAACAAATAAAAAAGGGAAACAAATATATTTAAAAATCGTGGATACGGATTAGATTTAGGGGGTGATAAACGTTATCGCTCGAAGCTAAATTTGTATGAAAACTTTTTGACAGATACGCGATTTAAGCATCGCTTCACAATCCTCTTAGTCACCATTCGTTTTGCCATTTTCTTTTTACTGTGTTGTAGTAAAAGTTGTTTCATTAGGTTTAATCAAGAGATGCTTTAATGACCTTAACATTTAAATTTGTATCAGTATTCTTCTCGGCTGGTTGAATGTTCGCGCCAGGCGGCCGTTATGATTTGTTCTGCAACATTGATACCAAAGAAGATTGAATATCCGTTAGACTATAGTTGTAGTACCACATACCCACTACATATTTTTTATTCACGTTTATGTTAATTTTTTTTTAGTTAAGCTAATATTAAGCTTATTGTATCATAATATTTTTAGTATTGATGAGTTTGATGACATAAAATTAGCATCTAAATGAAGAAATGTTTTAATACCTTCAGAGTATTATTATATTAATACAACCAATAAAATGTATTCAATCAACGAAGACGCGTCCCTTCATTTAATGGGGCGACTGTTCGTGGGCTGAAAACACTGCACGTAGCAAGATTATTTATAGAATAAGAACTCTCCCGTATGAATTCTACAAAAAACACCAATCACCGATATGATCAAATCAGATTCGCGTTTCAATATTTGGAAGCCGGGTCCGTTAGTGGGTACAAAGTGTCGACTCTAAGGGCGCAAGACTGCCTACTTCGCAAAATAAACAACCACGCGAGCCAACCCAATTGTTTAGGGCACGCGGTGTTTTAGCTATTTATATACCTGTCACATTCGATTATAACTAATGTATTTCGTCAATGTTATTTTCAATAAACACTTGTAAGTTTCAAACGTGGCTTTAAAGTTCATTGATAACTTTCGTGTCTATAGTAATGTTTATTTTTGTCTTGTGATGGATAAAGAAAATAAAGTATTTAAACTTAAAAAAGCCTTGTTTATATTTAAAATCAGTTAAGAAGTATACTTAGCGATTTATGAAGTACTTTCCAACCGGAATTGCACAGCGGCGCTAACCCACGGGTATAAATTTGCTTAGTATTCAAAATGTATGGTAGATACTCATACAGCGGCATACGCCTAGGATCCACATGGTTCACGTGTTTAGCGTATGCGTGCGTTGCGTGTGCCGCAGCCGTCCGATCGTGGGGGACACGCAGGTAGGTGAAAGTGAGATGCACGATGCATGCGCGAGGCGCGGTGAACTAGTCCGGGCATCACTCGTCCGGTTCGATGCCAGCGGCCAAGCAGACGTAGCGCTTCTTAGCTAACTGTTCTGTGCGCATTGACATCATTAACGAGCTGTAAGGGTTCATCAGATAGAGGTCCTGTGCCGTCGCGAACAAATATGAAAAGTATATTTCGCGAAATTTCTTATCTGGGAATTTTGCTAGATACATCGACGACCAAAGAAGATTATTGATACGAGCGAATGACTTGAATAGTTCCAACTTGTAGTTCCAGGTAAACTTCGTAAACTTTCTACTCAGCCGTAATTTTTGTACCCAATCTGACATTTTTAAGAATTCCGGCGCTTTCTTAACTCCGATGTGGCCCCAGTTGTGCATGGCAAGCGTGGAGAAAATCTGGAAGAAATAGTTAGAGCGCTTGATAAACTTGCGGCGTTGCTCCTGGCTGTAGGGCCCGTGCATGCGGCGGCGCATCCACTCTTGCAGCTCCGGCACCAGGTACACGTCGGGCAGTTTGGCCGCAATGTTGTCGCGTCGCATGAAGCGCAGCGCGCACTTTAGGTAGTCCTCCGGCTTTGGATCCTGCCCCAGACATGTCTTCGACGATTTCTTCTTCAACTTCTTTTTTTTGTCCTTATTCAACGGGTTCTTTGGCCCGATTACACTATCCGTATCCCAAAGTTTCTTAAACTCCTTTTCTACCAATAAACTTTTCTCATCTACATCAAAAATAGTGTGAAAGTTGAACTGGTACTGAGAATGCCCTGTGGCCTTCTGGAAATATGGAAGTTCATCCGGCGGAAAATTTCCCTCGTGACCATAATCGTAATTATGGTCGCAATTGCATTTTGTTTTTTTTATATGCGAGAACACGGGGTCCTGCCATTGCTTTATGCAATTACATGGGTCCGGTTTTGGCGGAGGCGGGTCGCCCCGGAATCCGAGGTGTATATTCATATATTCTCCCTTTAAATATCTGAATCCTCCATGGATAAGATCGCCATTTGATGGCAGGATAGAAATGCTGCCGAGAATATATACCGTAAAACCGCTAATAGTAGTCACTCCTTGAATCAAATACTTTGTGTTAGATATACCCGTTATTGGTGCCTTGAGACGTCTTCGGCGACATCCTTTTTTCGGTCGTGTAATACATATCCCATAGGTCTTCTTCACTTCCGTCAGACACATTTTGGACCCGTGGTGCTTCCGCTGGCTAGTTCTGGTTGTAGTGGCCATCGCGACGGCGGCGACCTCGGTATGGAGGGCCATAGGCTCAATACCGGCCGCCTTGTTGCACAACGACAATGGAACTCTTTTCTTTGGCAGTGGGGGTGGCGGAGGGGGCGGTGGGGCTTTCGGTAATGGCGGATCCTCCTCGAATGGTTCGTTGAGATCGTCTAAGTTTGGCAGGGGCGGAGGAACAAATTTTTTATGACTGGGAGGTAAATATAACGCTGCTACTAAATTCTGCAGGTAGGGAGACTTCAACGGTGGCTCCGGTTTTTTCTTAGGCCTGGGCGACGGTGGTGTTGGTTCAGTGTCAGGTTTAAACCTTTTACGCAGTTCCTCTACTAATTGACTGAAACCTAAATATAATATAGAGGTCATAATGATCCTAGCGTTGAGGCAGTAAGACCACCGCTTCGCTTCAATTGGGTGGCCGTAAGTAAGCTGGAATAGTTCTGCAAGCATCTGTTTCGGATCGTTGTGTCCTCTTAAGACGCAGGACATCAGATCTTCATTATCTGGCCGCGGAAAAAATCCAATTTTTCGTATTACAACAGCAGTTCTTATGGGGACACCTTCAATGAGATCTTGGTACATGGCAAATGGTAAAGAGTCGAGGGCTTGTCTCTGAGGCACGCTCAGCACCTGGTACCACGTGGGGCCTTTCATGTACGTCAGGGTCCTCATCACCTGCTTTAATTTCTGTTTCCGAATCTCCTGGAGCTCCTGCATGAAGTACTGGCGCTCGCGCGTCTGCCGCGCGTACACGAGCTGCAAGCGCTTGTGTTTTTGCTCATCATAACTCGTTTCCGGGCCATTTTTCTGTTGTACCATTATAACGTTTTCATACACTTGAAATCAATTTTTCCAATATTATGTTCGGTTTTCATTGACATAAAAAAGTACTAGTCAAGTTCTGGGCGTTAAAAGTAAAAAATGTAGTCACTGCAATTTTGAAGAAATGTAAAATCAATTACTTAGCTTCATTACATGTACCCGTTGAAAGCAATGTGTAAAACAAGGGTAAGTCAACGTCAAAACGTATATAATTATCTTTGGTCTAGATGCGGTAGTGATTATATTCTCTTTGGTCTATGCTGTGCCCGTATGTTGTACGTACAGCCATTGTTGTCAAAAACTACTACTATAGTCGGTTTCAATTGAAATGGGCAAAAATGTAATCAAATGAGTACTGTTTGACACATAACAAAACCTAAAATATTATCAAGCGTAAGTAATTTGAAAAAACTTTTATTTAATAGTTACTTATTTATCTTTTTTACCCCTTTACTTAACAAAATAAAAAAGGTCGTGAATTCAAACCTCTACAGAATTTTAAAGAAAAAAAAAAGTACGTTAATTTTTAATCTAGGGTCAAATGAATAAAAATGCAGTGAATATAATAATATTTTGTTTGGCAATTTTATTGTTTTCAAAGTTAGAGCCATAAAATGTTGAAGTTGTTTTTAATACAGTTGCTCATAAAGTGGAAGGTACTTTTCGTGGCTATATATCGTGCGGAAAGTTGCATTTTTTAGAACTATTGCTTGTTCCTTACGTAGCTTCACATTGTGCGGAAAGTTGGATGTTTCGCACTACTCAGTGTGTTTTACTTTTCCAATATTTCTAAATATAATTTTGTTTCCACTTCCAAGCCGTGAACCAACCAAAGAGTTTGCATGTTTAACCAACGTTGATTAAGGGCCGTATTAATAAACTTATCTTGGTTGAGACGCCAGCCACAAGATACGTCAAAGTAAACGTCAAGCCATAGAAAAGTGTAATTTTTGACGCATCTCAAGACGAACTTTACAGTTGAAATTAGTTTATTAATACGGCCCTAAGTTATTTAGCTATACATATAGGTATTCAACCACTTCTTAATTATGTCATTTCGCATTTAAAGTATACAGTAAAAAAAGCTCTCATCAAGATATCTGAATCTGAATTAGTATTACGAATTTTATCGGATAGTGTATTAAGGTCACATTACACCATGCCGAAACCGGGCCAGCCCAGCACGCGGCATAATGTGAATCCTTTATGCGTTACCGCTGGTTAATAGAGTATTTATGCTTTTTAATTTTTACATACAGGTAATTAAATTAGAGCCTGAAAAGATTATATTTGGCCCCAATTCAATACAAAAAATCTTGTTAAGCTTTACAATGTGTATTTTATTTCTTTGATTTGGCCGAATGGTCGTTAAGGACAAAAATTAAGAACCTTTATTTTTTCCATTTAGTCACGAAAATTAACGTATCTAAATGTACGATTAATTTTCGTGTCGAAAGGGAAAAGTAAGTTTTTAATTTTTGCCCTTAACGACGTTTTTTTTTTCAAAACTGCCTGATAACTACACTTTGGAGCAAAGAAATTGAGCCACCCTTGCAATTTTTACTTCGATGCTAATTGTATAAAGGTCGTGTTATCATGAAAATTCGAATGCCATATGATAGGTAATTTAGTCTTCTATCGAATGACAAATCGCGCTGGTCATCTCGCTCCTCCCCTATGGGGGGGATGAGGAGCCGGTGACGGGCAGAAAGCCCTTGGCCGGGGTGGTCTGCGCCGACCGTAAAAACGGCCTGGTCCATGGGTTTGGCAGCCGGCGCCGGAGGCGCAGGCTGCAAGGAGATGGGGATGGGGAAGGATTTAAGGAGGGGGGGGGGAAAGAGGGGCGTCAAATCCGGGTAGTACGCTGCTCGCAAGGTCCAGCCAGCTGGGTGGGACCCTGCTAGCGACCTACAAGCAGAGCAGCGTCTTCATGGGTCCTCACTTTGTTGTCGACATTGTCGCCGCGTCGAGGTCGCGGGGGTACGCCTTGCCGTCGGGAGGACGCGCGTGCTGGGGCGCGATATCCCTCAGATGAGGAAAACGCGACGCGTCCGCTCGCGCAAACATCGACGTGGCAAGGCATCCGATGAAGTCGTCCAGGCTCTCGATCCTAAGGTCCCTCTGGATCGTGGCGTTCCTCACGTAGCGGGGTGCATCGGTAATGGTCCGCAAGCACAGGTTTTGCTGGACACGCAGCGTCTTCCTGTGCGTTGCGGCCAGGAGGGCGTACCAGGCGGGAGCGGCATACGTGAAGCGTGGTCTGATGTAGGTCTTATAGACCCCGAGCTTCACCCGCAGAGGGACGCTGGATCGGAGCACTGGACGAAGGAGCGCTCGTGCGGTTCTCGTGGAGATGACCAGCGCGATTTTTACATCATTTGTTTATGATACGTCATCCTGAACACATCTCTGCTCGATTCTACTGGAAAACCTTGAAGAAACATGTATACTACCACGTCTGAAGCCGCCCAAGCAGTTGCTCTATTGCAAGCAGGGTTGGGTCAACGTGAAGTGGCCCGACAACTGAACCTGACGCGATCGTCAGTCCAACGAGTATTCCAGAGGTTCCAAGCGACTGGTGCTTTCTCCAGAAGACCTGGTACTGGCCGGGTACGCTCTACCTCTGAACAAGATGATCGCTTCATTGTTGTCAACTCGCTATGAAATCGACGACTGAATGCTGTTCACCTTCAGCAGAAGCTACGAGAAGCCCGAAATGTGTCCATCAGCCAATGGACTGTTAGAAGGAGACTTGCAGAGAAGAATTTAACTTCACACAAGGCTGCGAATGGCCCTAAACTCACCCCGAGTCACCGTCAAGCACGTCTTCGCTTTGCTCAGGAACATGAAAACTGGAGCCTTGAGCAATGGAGGACAGTACTCTTCTCTGACGAGTGCAGGATTTGTCTTTTTGGCAATGACGGCAGGGAGAGGGCCGAAATTGCCGAAGGCCTGGAGAGCGATTTTCGCAATGCTGCATCGAGGAACGAGTCGCATATGGAGGCGGTTCATACATGGTCTGGGCCGGCATTTCTTTGGAAGCGAAGACAGACATTGTGTTCGTCACTGGGCCTGGTGTCGGGCCAGATTCAAGAAAATTGAATGCTCATCGGTATATTGAAGAGGTTCTCGCTGAACATGTGGTCCCATTTGCTGGCTACATCGGTGACAACTTCATGCTGATGCAAGATAACGCCAGACCACATACTGCTCGGATCACTCAGGAGTACCTAAGAGAGGTCAATATCCCTGTCATGGATTGGCCAGCACGGAGCCCGGACTTGAACCCGATAGAGCACGTCTGGGACGAGCTCAAGAGGTGAATCCGGGCCAGGGATCCCGCTCCTGACACCCTGCACCAGCTCAAGACAGCGATCGAGGAAGAATGGGCGGGCATGTACCTCAAGACTTTCATCATAAACTCGTACGTTCAATGAAAAATCGCATGCGTGCATGTCGATTGGCTAGAGGAGGCAATACAAGTTATTAAAAACCGATAATCTGTTTTAATTTTCATAAAACTTTATAATTATTCTCTTGTATTCTTCGGTTCTACGATATGCATTTTGAGGGCCTTGTGGTTTTCAGTCCTGAAATGAACTGAAAATATGCATCCCCACCACTAAAAATTGTATCATTCGATAGAAGACTAAATTACCTATCATAGTGGCATTCGAATTTTTATGATAACACTTACGGCCTTAATGTAATTAATTAGCGTCGAAGTAAAAATTGCAATGGTGGCTCGATTTCTTTGCTCCCAAGTGTATATAATATGTACTTTTAACGGAAGTTCTGTCTCCATAGATGAAGTCCCGGACGGAAAGCTAGTACATAATATGATACTTTTTAATAGTTTTTCATTAGGGTGTGAGCTATAGAAAAACAATAAAAAAGACGTGTGGCACTCGGGGACTGCCGCGGTAAAGCTATTGCATAGCATTTTGTATCAACTTATGCAATTATAATTTTATTTATTTATTTTATTCATGCACTATTTCTTTTTCTTTGATATTAATTCAAGTTACACTTTTTAAGCGTGGTGAGCTATAAGAAAACAATTTTATCCATTATTAAATAAATAAAAAAAGTTAATATTGTTTAAAATATTTTTATTATTACTTTCTCATTAACAGCTGCTTATGTATTCGTCCGATTTCGGAGCAGCTCGTCTCGATTCGTGCGAGTTTCGTAGAGTCGTACAATACGTCTAATCGCACACAACGCCGTGTCGAAGACTGCCGAACTGAAACGACGTTAGACGATGCACGGCCTTCAAGCCACACCTCCTTGCCCGTCGGAGTGGGGAGCGTGAGGTTTTTTCGTTACGGAATTTCTGGATTAGGTCCCCGCGCTCAAGGCCCGCGATAGAAGCTATGCAATAGCTTAAAAAATATTAATGAATAGTCATACCTATTTCTTTTTTGTACCTTTTTTAATAATGACAATTGTCAGCCGTAAATTAACATAAAATAAGCACTCGGCTATAAGAAAAATAACACCAACGTAAGAGAACGGCACTGAATGTTTTGAGAACCGGCTACTTGTAAACAATTATTTAAAAAAGTTTAAATTTTGAAAATGGTGCTTTTAGCCAATATTGTTGAGTATTTATTTCATATTCATTATACTGCGGGAAGTAAGGACATCCAATGTATGGAGAGTTCGCCATTTGGTATAGGTACAAAGAATTCCCTTGGCACAGATGTATACAGGGTTATTGGTAATTCGACGTATTCCTGTTGGGACGTGATAGGGTTGACTATTTGCGATAATTTTAACCCATGTTATCATCATTTTAAGCTTTTTCAAAATAAGGCAAGAATGCAATATCTAAAATGTATTTAAAATAAGCATCAATTTAAATCTCATTTTTTCTTCTGATTAACTACAATTATCGGTCCAAATTTAAAAATGCGAGACGAAAAACAATATTATTTTAATATTGTTTTGAGATTTTTTCCACAAATAAAAGTAACCGTTTTCTTAGCTCTTCAAAAATGCATAACAACTAGGAACTTATTTCAAAAAAAATGAATCATAAAGGATGCAGGCGGAAATTTGTATTCGAACTAAACATAAATTCGCTGTTTGAATCTGATTTTGCAAATAGGTTTAATACGTACCTAATTTAAGGAATTATCAGGAATTTCCAAAAATCGAGTAATTGAGATGCTCTAGGATTAAAAAACCGTTTACATTTGAAGCGCAAAAATCCTATGGATATTTACACAACTGATGCACTTCTGGATACTAACGGCGTTAGCGTCATACGTAGTAATTTGAAATAAAACTGAACGAAAGTTTAATGTGTTAATTTAAACCTATATACCAGGGCTTTGAAAATGGTAAAAAGTTAAACAAAATAAAAGTGATGAAACCCATTGGAAAAGGAAGGATAGAATCCTGCATTATGAAATGTAGACCACGCTTTCCAGTGTTACAGAGCGTCGTGTGGCGACGGTGTTTGTCGAAATTGTTGGTTCATCGATAAATTCTTGCAGAATATCCTCTTCATAATTAACAATATGGATTGGGGGTCTTCCGGCATTAATTTGTCGTCTCTGAACACTACCAGTTTCTCGGATTCGCCTATACATTCCATTAAAAACTGATACATGGGGTAACCGGCGATTAGGAAACCGACGCGAATAATCTTGACGAGCAGCTTCACTATAACCGTTGTACTATAAACACAATATCGGAATATTCTTCATTTGTGTAATTTTTAAACATACGCTGTTCATTTTGATTAAGTTCTTCCATATTTCAATTCAAATTAAAAATTAAATTGCAATCGGGAGTGTATTTACTTCAAAAAACTCTGCTCCATATGTAAAACAAAACCAATGCACGCGTAAAAAGTTTTTGAAAAAAGAATTCTTTAAAAACTTTGTTTTTTATTCTTTACCTGCTGGTTTGCTTCCTGCATTGGCTTAGGTACCTAGTGTAAAATATGCCCATATTAGCTCAAATTATTTATCAACTCATAATAATAATAATCTTTGATTAAAAAATAATTACGTGTCTAATGCAAAAACATTTATAATGAGCGGTCAAAGATATTATGTCGTTTAGAATGTTTTTTTTTGGATTCTACGTATTTCAGCAGAGTTTATAATAGGTAGGGGCAAAATAGAAAAATAATAAATAGTAGATTGTACAACAAGGGCCTAAAACACCATTTTATACGAGAGGGTATTGGTGGATAATTAAGTCGAGGATAAAAGGGGTTTTAAAACCGAGTTATACACTCTGCTTTTCACTTAGATTACGAGGAAATAAAACGGTGATAGATAATCTAAAAATATTTTTCTTTTTTTAGGCGGCAAGGTCTGTTCAATGAGTTCTTGTTTACCTACCAATTTTTTTCCATTAGTGTGTTAAGTGTGAGAATTATTTCCTCTTCACTTGACGACGTTTTAATCCCTCTTTGCCCGTAGTACAGTTGGCTATGTCCGGTTGACCTGACTACGGTAAAAAAAAATAACAGTGTTTTTTCAGTAAGGCGTGGTACAGTGGACCGGACCAGAGTTACATACATACATACATAACGTCACGCCTTTATTCCCAGAGTGGGGTAGGCAGAGCTACAGAATACCAACAAATAATTCTGTAACCACTTTTTGCACAATCAGGCTAAGATGTTTACCAGTGTATTAGTGACAGGTTGCAAGCCCATCGCCTAACAGTACTACAAGCCCTTATTCCCTTAGTCGCCTCTTACGACATCCACGGGAAGACATGGAGTAGCACTATTCTAACCCGGCAACCACACGGACCAGAGTTATTTTTTTTATGACTATAGTACTGTTATACAATTGTGATCGGATTGTACAGTTAAAATGAAAAATGTTAAATAACAATGTTAAATGTTATATTACGGCTATTAAAAAAAAGAATCTTATTGCGATATTGAAAACACAATTGGACCCGGTAGGTGGCGGTATTGCTGTTCAATTATAACCGAATTTAACAATTTAGACATATTAGAGCCCGTATAGTAAACAGTGAGATATCAAAAAATGATGACTCAACCGTAAATAACTTAGAAGCGTTCGAAGTAATTGTGAAATCGCAAAATTAAAAAAAAAACGTTAATGTTAAATGTAAAATATTATTGAAGTGATAACTTCTATAAGTACGGAGGGTGAACATATTTCGTTACGTAACGCGTAACATTAGACAGACTGTCTGGCTTCCCTTTCTCTCACGCATACGGCAGTGGTAGTACTAATTTTTAAATTCCATTGATTGTAAAATCGATATCTGAGGGCCCCTTGGGACTACAAATGCGAACCCGTAATCAGATTTTAAAAAAGTGGCCGCCATTTTGAACTTTTTTGTTACTGGTTCGATTGTCTAGTTATAAATCCAGTGCACTTAAGTTTTTTATATGAAGACAGCTCCACAGCTCCGATCCACTTCTGTATTTACTGTTTTTGTAGTATTGGTGTCCATTGTATAATAAAACAGTTCCACCCTTTCTATCAACGTAATTGACTCCCGCGTCGCCACTTTTATCAGCTTCTTCGGACATAAAACTAACAGGTCGTGTAACTATTACCATAAGTAGGTATCTGATTGAATCACATCTTGACAATTAACTGTAGAACTTATTCCTTTTCTAATGACAAAATCAGTAAGTGTACTTGAACAAAGAGGTGATATAGCTAGTACAGTTATATGAAAAAGTGTTCCGTCTTCCATTAATCGATTACCTATGACTGTACCAGGTTAAAATAACGTTTCCATAGTCCGGTAAACCGTACCAAGGAAAAACAAGATTTTTCCGTAGTCCAGTCAACAGCACCAAGGATTTTTTTTTTCGTTTGTAGTCCGGTCAACTGTACAAAGGAAATTTTTTTTTACCCGCTGTCCGGTCAACTGGACTAGCCAACTGTACTACGGGCAAAGAGGGGTTTTAATAGGCTAAGTATTTTTTTTGGAAGAGATGTAAATTTTTTTTTTTTAATAGTCGTCATCTTAAAGGTCAAGGAACTGCGGCTCTTTTATTTTTATATCCTCTAATACTTTAGTAATATGTTTTTTAGTTATGGAGTTGACATTTGTAAACTTTAATGGCCGACAAGCTTGATGCCTTTGTATTTAATGAAAAAGATAAAAAAACCGTCACTTCTATAACTGTCATTGTCTAGTCAGATCAAAGTAAACAAACGATTCAATTCAACGGCTCTTTTCTGTTTGCTTTCGTTTCATGTGATCAGTGTTTTTAGAAATAATCTTCTTCAATTTTGCCGGATTGCCTGAAGTCATTGGGCGTACCATTCAAACGTGCTCTCGTGGCTATCAAAAAGCAGGGCAAGAGTCGTCGTGAAATGAAGAAATCGGTGTCCAAGAAGCAGTGCCAAAGGGGTCGAAAATAAATCGTAGTCCAAATGTCGTGCAAAGGTCGTAGAGTAAAGCGGCAATATTTCTAAAAACACTGATCACATGTAACGCAAACAAACAGAAAAGAGCCGTTGAATTGAATCTTCTTCTTCTTCTTTTTTTTTCTTTCACACGGTGATTTTGCCAATGTCAAGTGAATTCTTCTTCTTCTTCTTCTTTTTTAATTAATGGCGGTCCACACAGTGATTTCGCCAATGTCAAGTGAATAGAGTAAATCAGTAAACAGAATAAATCAAAATTAAAAGCCGGTCATTTTTCATTCGGCCATCGTCTCTCCCCGAAGGTTACCGGAATCGTCAAGTGAATTCTTCTTCTTTCTTTGCCCCCGCGGCGACTTGAACAGCTACTACCGCGGGGATATGGCGTTTCCACGTGAAGTGATTTCGCCAGTGTCAAGTAAGTATATATAAATATAAATCAATATAGCAATAAAACACAATCCAATCTTCTCTAGGAAGATTGGGGGCAACGTTGTACCGTGATTTGTAGGTCAGAGGTCAAGATAGTTTTAACCTCTGCACCACTGCGAGTCCACTTGAAACGAGAAGAAAGATGCCAGATACACGAAATAAGTCCAAGTCTTCAATCACTGTGCGACACAAAGGCATAAAAAGTACAAATCACTATCAGAAAAGAACTTTGAACACCTAATTACCCAAAAATTAAAGTCTAAAACAAATCACACGTCCGCCATCTTTTAACGTTGCAAATGGCCTCCGTCAAGTGAATTGAATCGTTTGTTTACTTTGATTTGACTTGACAATGACAGTTATAGAAGTGACGGTTTTTTTATCTTTTTCATTAAATACAAAGGCATCAAGCTTGTCGGCCATTAAAGTTTACAAATGTCAACTCCATAACTAAAAAACATATTACTAAAGTATTAGAGGATATAAAAATAAAAGAGCCGCAGTTCCTTGACCTTTAAGATGACGACTATCGAAAAAAAAATAATTAAATCTCTTTTAAAAACTTTACTTAGCCAATTACATTCCGTAACACAACAAGTTTTGCAATAATTATAATTATATATACTTACTTGACACTGGCGAAATCACTTCACGTGGAAACGCCATATCCCCGCGGTAGTAGCTGTTCAAGTCGCCGCGGGGGCAAAGAAAGAAGAAGAAGAAGAAGAAGACTTGACAATGACAGATATAGAAGTGACAGATTTTTTTCTATTTCATTAGGTAAAGCCTGACAAGTTTCTATTTGGCCCTGTTGTTGCTTTGTAATTGCTTGTAGTTGCTTGTATTTGTAGTTGCTTTTGGCCTATTTCAATACAAGTTTGTATTGAAATACAAACTTGTATTGAAATAGGGCCAAATAGAAACTTGTCAGGCTTTACGAAGGCAACAAATTTGTCGGCCATTAAAATTAACTCCATAACTAAAAAAAAATCTAAATATTAGAGGAAATAAAAATAAAAGAGCCGCAGTTCCTTGATCTTTAGGATGACGACTATCGAAAAAAAAATAATTAAATCTCTTTTAAAAACTTTACTTAGCCAATTACATTCCGTAACACAACAAGTTTTGCAAAGAAAACAACTAATAAATAGTCAAAAATGAGATTAAAACCTCTTTCCCGACACTGTATGTACTTTTTAATTTTTTACATGAATTTTTTAACTTAGGTCGAACGCAATACTGCCGAGCAAGCCATATTTGATACCTTGATTTTGTAATGTAAAATGTTAATAATGCTGGTTTTTAATAGTTTTAAAATTATTTTTTGTTAGATGCAACATAGAAGGCACATAAATTAAAGTAAATGCATTCAAATAACAAATTCATTTTGTGCAGTCACCTTATCTGTTTGGCTGTAGGGCTTAATTGTCTTAGTCTAGATGACGACAACACTTTATGCACTAGTGCATAAAATGCGATTTTATGCAGCCCAGCAAAAAGAAGGACTTTACGAGCTTGAGAAGAGAAAAAGTATTTTCTTATTTTCAATGTATTATTAGTAATCAAACCTCTTTGGCTGTACTGAACTAATAAATTTTGTTAATACTATTAAATGTTGACATTCTAAAGATGCAATGAATAAAAATAAAACTGGAATTGATTGCCGGTAACCTTCGGGGAGGAAAGATGGCCGATTGAAAAATGGCCGGCTTTTACTTTTGATTTATTATGTTTACTGATTTAGGGGAAGTCCGGGAGAGATGAACCCCACTGCAAACGTGCTTAAAAAATATTTATTAGTCGTAGCACCTTGTAATTGGGCTCATGTGTGTAAAATCTAGTTTGGTATCATTTGATATTATTAGTTTGTCGATTAAGTCAACATAATTTTTTTAAATTATTATTTTCATAAAACTGTTAAGTTGCTCAAATCTTCCACCCCTACGGGTGACTTGACCAGGGCGTGAGGGAGACTTGACCATACATTGGTCTAGAGAGAAAAAAAATAAAAAAGCGGGTGTTTAATTAACAATCTTTAATTCAATACACAACCATGATAAAAAATTAGACTCTTACAGATGTAATCAACATTTAACATAATTAAACCATTTTTTTTGCTTTGCTATTGATCTCTAAGGTTTATTTATATCTTAGAGATCAATAGCTTGAAATTATAATCTTGCTTCTATCAGAAAACAAATCAATCATTAAACAATAATGGCACATTAGGAATCACGTATGTTGGATTGAATACGTACATTAATTACATTTTAAAGCCAATACTACTATTATTAGTCTCACAAATGTAATCAATATTCAACAACATGAAGCCATTTTTGGCTTATTAACGAAAAGTTAAAGAAAATCACTACATAGTATAAAACAAAGTCGCTTTTTCTGTCCCTATATCCCTATGTATGCCTAAATCTTTAAAACTACGCAACGGATTTTGATGCGGGGGTTTTTTAATAGATAGAGTGAATGAAGAGGAAGGTTTATATGTATAATACTTTAATCCGGAGCGAAGCGAGGGCGGGTCGCTAGTAAATTATATACTTCTAACATAAATTTGATCTGCCTTCAAATAATAATGGCACATCAGAAAATCCATTTTATTATGGACATTCATAACATATATAGTTTTTGTCTTTATCAATCGTTTGCAGGTATTGCACAACCGCATATCCAAAACGGCTTCTGTTTCGCATATGAAACAATACCAACGATTCTTTAGGTCAGGACCGTCATCATCGAATGTATTCTGATACATTCGATGATGACGGTATGGAAGTATAGAAATATATTTTCGTTCTCAGAGTCGCTGTCACTTATATCTATGGCTTTTTTCTTACCTTTTTGTATTTGTATATTTTTGTTTTTTATTTGTTTCTCCATTTTTAACTTCTTGTACGGCATTTTCGAGTTCCTTTTTTTATGAATTTATGGCGGGTAGAACTCCTTGCCTTGTATTGAAAAGGCATGATTTACTAACACAAAAACCAATAAAGCTATGAAATTAAAATAATGATTTACTAACGTGCACAGCGGGAGATAAGAACCACTGATCATGTCTCCCTACCATCGGAGTGGTCCATTCTCCCGCTACCCCCTTATCTTAAAAAAGTGATGTTTTCTTTAAATAATCCTAACGGCCGATTAAATTAATCTAAATTCCACAATAATACATTAACCCATTAAAGCAATGTGATAATAAAAAAAATCTTTTCACTTTTGACACGCAAAATCACGTTTCCCTCGCTCAACGCCAAACCATACTAATGGCGGCCAATATGGCACCGTCGTCGCAGCCGCCGCCTTTGTCCAAGCGTCATTCGAGCTGTCGACGGCACCAATAGCGCGAAATTTAATTAAATATTTGAGATGGTTCAAGTCTCCTACCTGGTCAGGTCTCCCAGTTTTCCCCTACTGTATTCACTAGACATTAGCAAAATCAATGTGTGGACCGCCATTAATTAATAAAAAAAAGAAAAAAAAAGAAGAATAAAAATAAAACTAGTTCCAGCAATTTTTTTCAATTGTTTTAAAGCAAGCAAAATGAAGAAATTCGGTACAATTTAAACTTTTATTACAAAAAAGGTAAAAATACGACGTACGCTGCGAATAAAATTTGTGCGGTTTACGCACCTAATGCGGTATCAACAAGAGTAGCACAAATGTGGTTCAAGCGTCTCAAGTCTGGAAATTTTAGTCTAAGATGAGGTTCGCTCTGGTATAAAATTAATGCCATATTTGAAAAAGTGGAGAAGAACTGGATGTTGGTCATAAAACAGTTTTACGTCATCTACAAAAGTCTGGGTACAAGAAACAATGGGTCACTTACGATAAGAATGTGTGAAAAAGATCGTGGTCGAAGCATGGAAAGGCCCTACAGACCGTGGCAAAGCCCGGCCTAACTCGGAACAAAGTGATGTTGTGTGTATGGTGGGATTGAAAAGGAATCGTCCACTATGAGCTCTTGCTACCGGGTAAAACTATCGATTCTGACCTCTACTTACTGTCAGCAACTGATGAGGTTAAGAGAAGCCACTGGCCGTAGCATGATCATGACAACGCCAGACCGCACTCATTTATAGCCACACAGCAAAAATTGGCTGGGATTTATTGATGCATCCTCCGTATAGCCCTGACCTTGTTCCATTAGATTTCTACCTGTATCGGTCACCTCAGAACGCATTAGGAAGCATAAAGCTAACCTCAAAAGAACACTGAAAACTACCTGTCAGATTTTATAATAAAAAATCTCAAATTTTCTACAGCAATGGGATGATGGCACTGCACTACCCACAAGATGGCAACAAGTCATCGATCAAATAAATAAAAAAATATACCTTAAAAAGATATTTCTCTTTGTATGCAAAATACGAAAATACTTTTGCCCCGACCTTATATGAGGCGAGATATTTCACTTTTGTCCGATTGGGTGTCAACCCACGAAACCCCCCTAAATACACTGGTTGCTGTCAAGCAATCAGTGTATTTTTAGGGTTCCGTAGCCAAACTGGCAAAAAACGGAACCCTTATAGATTCGTCATGTCTGTCTGTCTGTCCGTCCGTATGTCACAGTCACTTTTTTCCGAAACTATAAGAACTACTCTGTGCAAACTTGGTAAGTAGATGTATTCTGTGAACCGCATTAAGATTTTCACACAAAAATAGAAAAAAAAAAACATAAATTTTGGGGGTTCCCCATACTTAGAACTGAAACTCAAAATTTTATTTTCATCAATCCCATACGTGTGGGGTATCTATGGATAGGTCTTCAAAAATGATATTGAGGTTACTAACATATTTTTTTTTCTAAACTGAACAGTTTGCGCGAGAGACACTTCCAAAGTGTTGAAATGTGTGTCCCCCCCCTGTAACTTCTAAAATAAGAGAATGATAGAACTAAAAAATATATATGATGTACATTACCATGCAAACTTCCACCGAAAATTGGTTTGAACGAGATCTAGTAAGTAATTCTTTTTTAATACGTCATAAAAACATTGATCAAAGCTACAACGAACTTTTATATTATGTTACTTGCTGCTACGGAACCCTTCATGGGCGAGTCCGACTCGCACTTGGCCGTTTTTTTTTTTTTAATAAAAAACAATGACGCCGAATTTGTTTTTTGCATTTTTTTGGCAGTCAAATTGCATCTACTTGTAGTTTCGTTCCTATTCGTTTGTGCACCTTATCCAGGGTCACACTGTATGATGTAAGTGTTTTCAATACGTAAATCGCCATAAAGTATTTTAAATGAAGTGTTACGAACTCGTAACAAAAAAAAACAACTTTCCTATTGCTTAAACAAGGCTATGAGTAGTCGTGATTAGTCAGAACCCCTAGTTGGTCAGTAATCTTGTACAGGGTGCTCGCTCCATTCCCACCCGTCACCTGAATAATGCCTCACCTCATTCATACGCACTAACGAATCCATTTCAATGTTTAAAGCTCTATACATTATTCCGGAAGAGATCAATCAACTGACTCTGCCAGACGCGTGGTTGGTTGCAACTTTCGCCTTATCAGTTTTGCATGTCTAAAATTAAACTGTTGACGTTCGTACGGTATTCGTTTATACGGCTGAGGGACGGTACTTAAAGAGAATATGGATGAGTTGGCGCACGACTCCCTGATCTCGCGGAACCTACATACATACTCGTATTATGGAATTTAAATTGAAGCCCACTCTGCTGTTTTGATGGACATATCGAGCTATTTGGAGCTTTGTTGAGGGTTTTCGGCGGTATATTTTCAGAAATTTCCTAGATGAGTCTACTAGACATTACTTTAAAACGGCCTCAACACAACCGAGGCACTGGTCAGGCTATTCGTAATCTGACCACCACGTCGTAGGTTTGCCCAAACTCACGCTCTTCGGTAGAAGATACATATCATGCGTAGAGCACGAAGGTCGGTTTTTTGAAATTTTTCATTGTCTCAGTACCTACTCTACCTATACCCCCATTGGGGTTTTTTTTTAACTTCCGCAAAAAGTGAGAATTCTAAATCAAGTAGGTATGTATTGAATCGAATTTAAGGCATGATGGCTTGGATAGGTCAATCAAATTTATACGGTAAATAATTATAATAAAATAAAGAAGTTTTTAGATTTGTTTGGTTCTAATTGGCCTTCAAAGTCCAGACTACACGATGTTTTCTCTTTGTTATCATCAGTGATCGGAATAGGTAGTGCAATTTGGGGTGAATGACCTTAAACATAATACTTAATATGGAGAAGACCCCAGATTCCGGGAGTCGTATCATTTCACAGAATATTTTCTTGACATGACCTTAATTGAAATTAAATGGGAATATGCGAAAAAAATATATGTTATTGTAAATACTTTTTTACTTTTCGTCATTGCAAGTGTCTACATATTTCGTCAATGCGATATTCTATGCTAGCAAAATAATCGTTAAATCATATTTTAACAACATTTCTGAATTAAACACAAACTTTAACACTTTGCAAATGTAATCCCGGGGTTACAAGCTATATCCATACTAAACTTACGCACCGAAGTCTCGCGAAATTGCACTACCTATTCCGATCACTGGTTATCATCATTACAGCTAAAGGACGTCTTTTGTTAGGCATAGGCCTCCCCTAATGCTTGCCACGTGGCCGGTCCTGGGCTGCCACTGTTTCCATTGTTGTTGTTTCCTTACTTTATGAAAATCCATTTCTTTTTTAAAGAAACGGTTAAAGATCTTTTTTTTTTAAATATGTGGCAAGGACCAGCTATCCGGATGGCGGCTACAAAAAAAAAACCGGTAAACTGCGAGTCGTACTCGCGTCCTGGGTTCGGTAGCGCCACGCAGCAGCAGGCTTATTGCCTAACGTACTCGCGCTCGCGATCAACTTGACAGTCGAAAGCGAATACGATTACGAGCGCCTTGAAACATTGGTATTGTGTACCAGAATGATCATGATTACGACCGTAATCGCCTTCTTAAACGAAACCAAGTGAATGTAATGAGACGTTTTGTTTTTGCAAATACCTATTCTTTAATTAACTAATGAGTTAGATTCTCTCAAAAGTCCCTAATTGTACCGTTTTTATTCACTGAATAACCGTATTTGTAATATTATTTGGTTAAATGCAAAAATAATATTAAAACTACAAATATTTTCTATAATAAAATGAAAAAATAAAAGACGTGAATTAAACTAAACGTGAAACTCAGCGAAGCTTCGTAAACGTAAAGTTGTAAACTTCTTTAAAGCTATTTTTGTGAACAGACAGTGTATCAGCAGTCAGTGCCTACTGTCAACTTATGTCAGTCAACGTTGTCAACAGAGTAAATTATTTTATTTTTTATAATTTTACTAAGTATTTACATATTATAAAGAAATGAGATTAAAAAATATACAACAATATATTAGCATTTAACAATCGCGTCGGACAGCAACAATATATAGATAAACCAAAGCGAAATGATAACAAGATATAGGCATTATTATAGAGAAGCGGATACAATTAATGCACGCCCTCCACCTCTGCCCGCCTCGTCCAACTCCTCGCCGTTCTTGTTCGGCTGACGTGTCTGCCACCGCGCCCGACAGCAGCGAGTTCAGCGACGAGCGCCGCCGCGACCGCCGCGACCGCCGCCGCCGGCACGCGCCGCCGCGACGGGCCAGCGGGGCATCCGCGGAGGGCTGGCGAGCGCTACTGGTGGTGCAGTCCGCCGCATGCGATGGACTGTATCGAACTATGAAAATTGCAAGCATATTACGGGGCCACAGAGGGAGGAACTAACCTCACAGCACTGCATAACGTGGATGAAATGCTGCTTCTGTTTCAGACCCTTGAATTGATTTCATTGTTCCAATAGTTGTTTCGGCGAAAGGTCTTATAGCGACGAGTCTCGACCAACCAACACCTTAACGCTCTGGCTGGAAGATGGCTAGTTCAAGGGCCGATTCAGAAAACAATACTTTTATAGCATTTATTTTTTGTAATTGAATTGTTATTTTATACTCAAATATTTATTGTAAAAAACCTAATTTACAGAAAATAAAACATCTCAAACAATAGGTAGAAGCAAATAATTTATTTGAAATAAACTGATATTTTACAGTATGTTTTGAATGCTTAAGTAATGTCTACTTTGTATAAAGATCAAAGATCTAATCAAAGTCCCAAACGTGCAGAGACAGCTACGTCTGCGCCCTTTGGGGCCATTTCCATTGCAGACCCTAAATGCTCAGAAATGTTTTTGCGCATTGGGACCAAAGGACCTTAGCCCCCTTTTGATGGCTGCTAGCACCTGCAATAGTATAATAGTTATTATACACTCAAAATATTGTGTGCAAACTTAGCTGCATGGACATGAAACATTCAATTGTATATTTGCACAGTAAATAGAACCACGCATATACTGTCTCTGGGAGAGCCTTATCACACTGGCAATTTGCAAGCGAGTTCAAAGCGACACAAGCGCTTAGCGAAATCAGTGCGCGCTCGCCTCGCTTTGAATTCACTTACAAATCGATAGTGTGATGAGGCTCTATCCAAAAAATAGAGCACTCGCCGCGAGTTTCCCGCGAACTCGCTTCGCGCTTGCCTCGCTTTGAAGTCGCCCGCAAATCGCTAGGAGTTAAGGCACTTAGTAATCACTTGATTCAATAAATTTGTATAAATACCTTCAGCTCCGACTGTATTGCGCTGCCAACTTTTGAGGGCAAGGCAAATTTCAATGCACGACCTAACAAATTGTGACTTTGCCAGCCCGACATTCCTTGAAAAGTGGTTGGACATCTCCGGAGGATTGCTGGCTAGCCTCAGAAGCCGCCTCAACACCTTCACTTGCGTTTTCAGACGCTCCTTCTCAGCAATCGCCAGCAAATGTCTATGAGCCATATTGAATCACTCTGTTCAAAGAAAAACATATTCGAGCTATTTTTACATTTCCAAGGAGCCCATTTAAGTCTATTATTATTTTATTTTAGTATAAATTATAATAAAAACTTACAAACTCGGTCAACATGGTTGCTCCTTGGGTAGAACGGAGGCTCCGCTTTCGTTTGACAACTCGCAATCGACTTGAATCCAACTACAAATTGTCATTTTACTTACGTAAAACCAATTTTTGGCAAATCGTTCATTCACTTGGTTTCAGAAATGGCTCGCTATCGCTTTCAAATAAATTGACGTTACGTGGAACGATTGTTTTCATTTTGACAGCAGACTCGTCTTCGAACTGTCAAAAATGAAAACGATTGCGACCGTGAGTACGTTAGGCAATAGGCCTGCTGGTCTCTAAAGCACAAGACCCGGAAAAACTGGTTTTGGATTCTCTCATCCTTGCCTCATGCACCCATAATAGGGGTTCCAAACGGTGGAGCAATAATCTAATTTACTTCTGACAATTGAATTAAAAAGAACTAACCTGCTTTTAGCTTGTTTGAACCTCTTGGTACAACGCAAAATAAAACTAGAAACTCTAAACGCCTGTTTAACAATTTGATCTACATGCGGAGTGAAACTAAGCTTTTCATCTACAAGAACCCTTAAATCGCGCATTCGCTTAACGTTCATCAAACTATTTCCATTCAACATGTATGTTTTTTTGTATAATTTTGACCTTACCAGATAATACAATACAATGACATTTCTGGTGGTTCAGTTTCAGGTTATTTAGGTTACACCAGTGCGCTACTCTGTCTAAATCACTATGTAAAAGTTGAGTATCAGCCGGGGATTTTATTTCCATGAACATTTTTTGGTCGTCAGCATACAGGACGAATATACATCTTAAAACAGTCCACAATATTGTTTAATATTGAAAAGAATATACAAAAGCCCCTGATTCATAGCTACCAAGCACCTATCATGAAGGTATGATGCTTTCCAGTCCAGAAACAAACCATAAAGCCATAGAAAACAAGCTCGGCGACCAGCACCTTGTGATCAACGTCACGCTTTTGAAAAGTCGGTATAAAGGCAGTCCACTTGAACATTCTTGTACACGGATACCCTCCTAGCGCCCAGAGGCCTTTTAAAAGGCCTTTTGATAATCTAATTTTAAACTTTCATTAGTAAGTACCTATGTACTGATTTCGATTAACAACATTTTTGCCATGGGCGGCAGGAGGTTATGGAAAGGGCATCAACAAATGAGGTTAAATTTGACGAGGTGGACCTATTTTTGAGGAATCCGTGCTGTTTTGGTATAAGAATGTGCCAATAAATAATCGGACATACTCGTACGAGAGACTCGAACATCTTGGGAATAGCAGCGAGAATGCTTATATAGGTCTATAATTAGACATTTCTTTTCTATCGCCATCTTTATAAGCGGGAACTACTCGTGCAGCTTTCCATTTAGTGGGAAAATATCCATCGGTTATTGATCTGTTAAAGATTGCATATAAGGGACCCGATAGGGTTTCGGCACATCGCTTTAGAAAGACGGGGGGAATAAGTACCATCAGGCTCCGCACTCTTATGCGGATCAACCAACTTAAGCTTCCGTTGTATGTCTTGTTTATTTATGTTTATGTTGGGTAGCGAGCTCTGCTGTTGTCTAGGTTTTGATTGGTAGAACCTGAGACGAGCAAATATTTAGTTGGCCTGTTCAGGTAGAATCTTGCAAAATTATTAGCGAATTGATTGGAGATAGCAAACATATCACAAAATGTTTTTTTATTAAATGGCAGAGTAGTTATCATGACGTTGTTTTTTGACGAACGACCAAAAGTACTTTGGATTGTTAATAACGCTACATTCTACTTTTTGCAAATACCTATTGAAGGTGACTCATGTTTATCAAATATTCACATGTTTTCCATTATAAAAAGTTAAGCAAATTAAAAATTAATGGGGGACCCCACACGAAGGGTTCGTGCCATTCTTGGTACGGAGCCCTTCGTGTGCGAGTCCGATTCGCACTTGGCTGGTTTTTAAGCACTTGGCACTAGACCACAACATAATATAATATTATTTGTTACTTATGTTATAATTTAGCACATCATAGGGTCCTGAGATGTATGACCCGAGAGGAAACTGACGATCAACTGATCTATGTATAACTACTAGTATTGATCGAATTTGTGTACCAGAAGTGAATTAATCGAGTTTGTTGGCACTCCAAACTGCATCTATAAATTTACAGCACCACAAACGTTGTATTATGTAACTGACAATAAGTAAATATTTAGGGATTTTGTCTAGACTTAACTTCGATGTCAGTTTTAGGCGGTCTTCTGAGGGAGCAACGGTCGTGTAGAAAAGACATGCAGGCTGGATGCAGCGGTGCCTATATGCAATAACCAGCTGATACATACTCGTAAACATGTACGATAACGGGTAGCTGGCCCGTGACATGGGAGAAAACCGAAGCCACAGTATGGCGATGGGAGGCCCCCGCCGCCAAGTGAAACGGCAGACAACCGACCCTGACGAAGGACCCTCGACACGGCCTCCAGCGAAGGGACCAAACTGCAGTGACTCACTGACAGGCCTCCGTGCCACCGCAAGGGAAGCAAGGGAGTTCGCGGTGGCGATCTGCCGGGAGGATGGTGTACCGCTGGATGAGTCGCTAGGGGTCGAAGTCAGAAGGATTTTCAGCCTTTTCATTACGGAAGCAATCAAAACCCGAGGCCGCTCCAGTTCGCCATGTCGGGACTGGTGGCGAGGGAGTGGCTCCTCGAGAAGGACCTGGGCGAACTGCAGGATAAGTTGCGAGTCCGGATGCTGGACAAGACGAGGGTCAGCATCTGGATTCCGGGTCCGCCAGAGGAGCTGCTGGAAGGTCATGAGGGACCTTGAAGGCCCAAAACTGGGACAGGGAAGAGGAGCTGAAAATCCAGCAGTGGACGCAAGTGAGCTGGGAGGAACTCGTCACGGGCATCCGGGTCTGCTACTCGGTGCCCAAGAGTGTGAAAAATGCATGGAGCGAGTAGGCCAGCCAATGGCTGTTCTTCCAAGCCACACGCATCCGGGCGTGATTGACGAGGTTCAAACCTGACAAGCAGAGAGGGAAGAAGGCGACGGCGACCCCTATAGGGGAAGCTGCAGCTGCAAATGTAGCTGTGGTGACCCTGGACCACAACCCGGAAACCAGGCAAAGGCAGCCCAGGTCGATGACCATCAATCACAGATGGAAACCGACGGGGCTCCTCAGCCTAGGTACACGGGGAGCGGAAAACACTTCGCACCTACACAACCAGCAATGGACAACACATATAAACAACACACACAACTCAGCAACACACTCACAAACATATACAAAAAATAACAATATGTCAAGTAAACCTCCAGCTTTGTGAGGACGCAATGTCTGAACTGTGCCAACACATAGCGAGGGAAAAGACTGATATTGTGCTAATGCAAGAACCGTATGCATGGAAAAACCAGGGATCAGGACTGGGCGACCTTCACTTCGATAGAAATGGTAAATTACCTTCTAGGGTATGCGTAAACGTAAGTAGGAACGTACGGAATATGGGTTGCCTAGTGACCATATTTTTCAGAGACCAAGTTGTGATGGAAATCAGCCTCGCGACCACAAAGGGAGAGAAAATCAAAGTAGTAATATCCCAGGTGAAAGTAACGCACCAACTAGGGAACTGGAGGAAGCGATTACAAGATACAGAGGTAAGCAAATACCCATTCTAGTAGGCTGCGACGCAAACTCACATCATGAGGTGTGGGGGAGTAGCGACACTAACAAGAAGGGAGGGGCACTCTTAGAATTTATCGTAACGACCTGGATATACACAATATAGGAACCACCCCAACTTTTGTAACCAGGGCCAGAGAGGAGGTATTGGATATAACAATAACCTCAGGGTAAATAAGCAAACTAGTACAGGACTGGTGGGTGGACCGGGTAGACAGCATGTCCGACCATAGAAGACCGACCATACTGTACGGCTTGGACTACTACACGGAAAGAACAAGAACGAGAAACCCAAGGAAAACGGACTGGGAACAGTATAACAAGATCCTGAGCGAGTGGACACCAAGGCTGCTGAGGTACTCAGCAGCCTTGTCTAGTTCCCCCTGTAGATATAGCCCTGTTGAGGTCAACAGGGCTATATCACAAGCCAGAAATAGCATGTCCGGAAAGAATGTGCAACGGAGACAAGGGACAACCTGGTGGTGGAATGAAGAGGTTCAGAAACTTCGGAAAAGAACGCAGAAAGCGCTGTGGAAAGCTCTAAAAAGGGCGATGATCAGGGCTGGAACGAATACAGGAGTATTAAGAACAAATACACTAATACAAGGGAAAGACTAAAAGCCCAAGGATGGCGAACATTTACGGGAGAAATACAACGCTACTTGGAGGCGGCAAGGCTAGTACGGGTTTTGACGAACGAAAGATTCCGCCAACTAGGTAGCCTGTTGGTGGGCTCGACCGAAGTAACAGACCTCAAAAAAGTACTACAGCATATGGTAAGAATACACTTTTTTGACTGCAGGGAACACGATATACCAGCAGCTGCAGCAGAGGAAAGCAATGAAGTAATAGTTGCTGAAGAAACGACGAACTTGGCTTGGGCCATAAATTCCTTCGCCCCATACAAAGTCGTAGGCCCAGATGGGGTGTTACCTATTCTATAACAAAAAGGATTGAAACACATCTGGAGTAAACAGTCCGGTTTCATAATTATTTGAGTTTGAATTGATATAATCTCATAAAATCATTGTGTGCGCTGACGTACCTTACCTACTGATGCTTTGTATATTGTACCCCAGCAAAGCTGGGTTCTCTTCTAGGGTGATTATATTTTATTTATACCTAGGTATAAAAATAAATAACGTAAAAGTTGTTTTTTAATGTACCTATTACACATGAAATTGTCTCAGTGAATGAAAGTGACAAGGTACTAAAGTGTAAACATATTTATGACTTCGACTGTACTTTTAGACTTTATAATTCTAAAAGCGCTTCTCAAGAGGAGACCACTGCTGAGAAGAAGCGTCGCAAGAAACTCAACAGACTGTCATTTTTAGGGTTCCGTAGTCAAACTACGAGTAGGAACCCTTATAGTTTCGCCATGTCCGTCCGTCCGTCCGTGCGTCTGTCCGTCCGCAGCCTAGCTCAGAGACTATTTGTACTAGAAAACTGTAATTTGGCATGAATACACATATTAGTCACGCGAACAAAGTGGTAAAATACTCGTAGAATCATGAAAAATTTTTTTCTAGGGTACCTCCTCAAAACGTAACGTAGGGATGTATTTTTTTTGTTGGTCTACCCCATAGTGTGGGGTGTTGTTAGATAGTTCTTTCAAATTTATTATGGATATGTACAAACAATTTTTCGATTAAGTGATCCGTTTATGAAAAACTAAGCTTCAAAGCGCTAATTTTTGTTACAGTCAAGTGTTCACCTTCCCGTACAGCGAATACTACGAATACTAAAAACCTGTAAAAAAACTTAAATGAAAGAACATAATTATAACGAACTTTAAAGGAAAACTATCATGACTAAGTGGACATCATTGGTTCTTGAGATACAGGCCATTAAAGTGTTTATACCTACTAAAATCATCTAAGTCAAAAGAAAAATATTTATTACTTGTTGATTTTTATATTTGTAGTACTTAAAGGCTTCGGAACCCAAAACTGAACATGGTTCGATATGCTCTTGCCCGGTTTTTTAATAAATATTGCTTATTATGACAAAGATAGAAATTAACCTAGCATTATATAAAACAATGATTATAAAATGAAAATTTCATGCGTAATTAAGCAGGAAAACGTGTCGAAACTTCTGATAATCACAAGATCAAATAAATAAAATAATAATATTTATTCTTACCCATAACGGTGCAAGACATAATTAAATATTTTTTTTATAAGGTTTCATTACGTTCATAAACCGTCTCCCCTAGACAAGATACAATGTGAACATGATTTTATGACTAGTCTATTACGTTATTTAGGTATCTGGATTAGGCCAAGCACTTTTGTCTGTTAGATAATCCTCGACTCTAAAGACACAAACGACTTTTATAAGATTTTTTTAAGTACTGAAAATGGTAACTTTAAAACTACGTAGGGTAAATTAATAGTGATCGGATTAGGCTTCCGTGCGTAAGCTTAGTACATGGATCGATATATCTTTTAACCCCAAGATTTTATATGAAAAGTTGTATTTTATGTTTGGATCAGAAATGTTACACTTAAATGTATTATAATTCTACATTTTTTTATGCTAGCATTAGAATATGGCGTTGACGAAATACGAAACTACTAGTTTTGACATTCATGTAAACAAAAACAACAAGACGTAGGTCTTATCTTGCGGTATTCACATGTTGTTTTTCAAAGGGCTTTCTTAAAAGGCCGTATACGATATTTGCCAGTTTCATTTTATGATTGTACTATTCGTTGCTTTAATACAAAAGCGCCACAAATCAAAATTAATCTATGTTGCATTTAAATTCAGAACGCTATTTACTTAAAGTTTTAAATCTAATTGTATTTGTTTTTGATTTGTGGCGCTTTTGTATTAAAGCAGCGTATTGTTAATTGTAACTGTGAAACGAAAGTAATGTTTAATAAACGATGTAGGTATTTACAATGAGCAAATATACTAAGCGAGCTGTCTCAATATTGGTAAATGGCCTGGATTTCCTAACAGCGTAAGTTGCCGAACTTTATTTACCTGCTAGTACTGCTACCTATATGGGGACTCCATTGCAAGGTTTTGCCTAGAGTTAAACCTAAGAAAAGTGCCTTATCTACCATTTCTAAAAAGTCGTCGTACATAATTATGCTTGATTCCACCGGTCTAACGTTAGGCAAAGTGAACCTAACACATTTAGTTTTCTTAGCTTTGAGTAGCAAATTGTTACCAGTAAACCATAAAAAAAAGTTTAGCTACATAAAAAAATAAGTACCAAGCGTGGCGTTCATCCTATTGTAATCGATGGATTTTGATAAGATGATAAAACCACCATTGCAAATGGCGGATTTTTTGTCAAAAAAATAATATTTTTACATTAACAAAATCATACAATATTTGGTCTTGTCTAAGCTAATGTGAAATTAAACACATATTTTTTACCTCAGCACCTCAAAAAGGGTGGTTTTGCTGCTTAAAGACAGTGAGCAAAATTCGATATTGCTGCGAACGTGAGACAGAGTAATATTTTAGGGTTCCATAGTCAAACTAGGAACCCTTTTAGTTTCGCCATGTCCGTCCGTCCGTACGTCCGTCCTTCCGCAGCCTAGCGTAGAGACTCTTAGTACTAGAAAGCTGTAATTTGGTATGAATATACGTTTTAGTCACGTCAACGAAGTAAGTAGTACAATAAGATGTAATTTTTTTTTTTAAAACAAAGCTTAGGTATATAAGAAATTTATAAAGAAAACTATCTCGACTAAGTAGACATCATTGGTTCTTGAGACACAGGCGATTAGTGTTTATACCTAATACAATCATCTAAGGCTTGACTAATGACTTTAAATAGAAAATTGGTTATTACTTATTGATTTTTATGTTTGTAGGAAGTATTTAACGGCTTCGGAACCCTACACTGAGCATGGGCCGACATGCTCTTTGCCCGGTTTTTAATTTTTGTTCACAATATAAAGGTGGCCGTGGTGCGGCGCACGGGCGGCTGGGGGCGGTCATTGCCCGTGGTCCACCTAATTAGTTCACCTGGACATTTTAGCACACCGTAACCGAGTCGACGGAGCTCCGCTATCGCGGAGTTCCTATTTCTGAGGTATTTTGGCCCTTCGGGCCCCTGAAGAACTAACATAACCTAAACCTACCTATAGGTTTTAACTAGTTTAGTCTCCGCAATCTACAGAGGTGAACTAATTAGGTGGACCACGGGCAATGACCTGCTGGGGATGTCATTTTATTTTTACCATGGTGCGACACTGTCACTTTTGCAAAATTTTGAAAATTGAGTTAAGAATGCCATAACGTCGCTTTAAGTACCCTGTCCTTGAAGCAACATAATAAGCTAAAAGTAGCAGTAGGTAATCATATCAAAAAATCGCCCTTTCTAGATCAGAAAGTATAATAATTTTATACCACACTAAATCTTTAAATGCTTCTCCTGGAAAAATGCTTTTTTGCATAAGTGACAGTGTTGCACCGTAGGTGCGATGTGGTTTTTTTACGTTATAGTAGTTTATGTGACTGTTACAAAATAACATTACACGATTGTTTTAATGTAAGGTTACATACACTGCTTTATCTACATACATATATGTATAATTGGGTGGTTATCTGAAATTTGGTTAACTTCTGATGTAATTTTGAAATTGGTCTTTTTAGTTAAAAATCAGAACAGTTTATATTCTATGCTGAGGGTATAACATCGACTTTGCTGCAAATAAAAGAGCCAGTCACTTTACTTGATATTTTTAGAGAAAAAATGATTTTTAAAATCAGTGTTCTAGGGACTGACAAGACGTGATAGCCTGACTAGATATAGCCTGATAGGGACTGACGCCAAACACGGTTATTATGTCAAATCACATTTTTATTACAAAATCAACTGAAACAACAAATTATCTCTTAAGTTCACAAATTTTATGAACTATACCTAATCACAAGATTTATTTTATTAATTATGCACATGAAAATAATGTATCAATATTTCTTAACAATCAAATTGTACTTTGAGTTGAATACTTACAAACTAATCGTCTTTAAGTAATTAACAATTATTTTAAATAAACAGCCTTTTAAAGTTCTGAGTAACTAAATTATAATTTGAACACAATATTCAGACTTTCATTAATTATTATAGGACCACAAATATTTTCTTTGTACTCTGCCAGCAAAACAGGGTCATTTTTAATTTTTTCCAGTCGCCTCTTTGCCTGTTCAGACTTTTTTTTTGCAATTTCCTCTTTAGACGATGGTCTTTCTAGGTGCCTTATTCTACAACAAATACATTAGTATTATGTTTTAAACCATGCATCACACAGTATGACCATCAGTCCCTAGAGGTGGCGTCAGGCCCTAGTCACTATTACGACTAGGGCCTGACGGTCTAGGGACTGACGAAACGAAACAAAATCAAATTAAACCATTTGGCGGTCAAAATAACAAGGCAGACCAAACTCATATTTACAATAAGTAATGAGATCCATTAGTAATTAACTATCTTTAAAACGACTTACCTAGGGCCTGAGAGTTTGACTGGCACAGCGCGTTTTTCCGCAGCAAAGTCGGCGACCGCACTAATAACAAAATGGCTGCCGCGGCTTGGGTCGTGTTTGCTACTAACTTCACACCGATGCTATCGTATTGAGTGAGTTATAAAAAAGCCATATGCTTGGATGCCGCGTATTTTTGAATTTCGTAAATGACTAGGGCCTGACTTCAAATAATGTGATGAAAAATATTGTTATTAATAATTAAATCGAAATGACAATGTTATGTTAGTAATGTAATAGTAAACGAATTTCAATAGAGTTTGATCAAATTATTGTTATAGAATTATAATTACATTGAAATGAACACTAAATTCGGGGGATTCGGGAGAGGAGCAATCACAACGCTGTTATTCTGAACACTAAATTCGGGAGATCTTACATGGCTAGGGCCTGATATTTGGAGTAAGAAATGTCAATTTTTGGAAATAAAGAATATTATGATATATATCAAAATGAGTGACCGAGTTAAATGGACTTTATAAGTTTTATAACATCGCTTAGTAGTTTCAAATATTAAATATTTTTTTATAGTTTTGTGAAAATTGATGCTAACACCAAGTGAACCAAATTTCAGATAACCACCCAATTATAAAAAAACAAAACAATCTAAACTATTTTTTACGACAAGACAAATGGAACGTCAAAATTGGCGGCACCCGTGGTTACAGAATTATAAACAAGTATTTTTAGAGTTGTTGTTATTTCTGTAGTTCTGCCTACCTTACTCTGGGAACGAAGGCGTTATGTTATACATGTATGTATGCATATGGCATAGGTACTTTGTGAATATGGTGGTACACAAATATTAACTATGCCTGCCTCTTCAATAATGTTTAATGTTGACATTAATTTTTCTACTATCATACTTACTTATACACACTAAGACTATTTCCTACTAGAATGACTAGAGTAGTAGAACTGTCATAACTTCTTTTTGAGATTATATCATATAATTGCCTTATTTAATTGATTGTTTGTTTTGCATTATGATAACAGTAATTTGTAACATTTTGTTCCAATTTATTTCTTAACATGGAACCCATTCCGGACACTTTCTGATCAGAATAAATAATAGATTTATTATTACTACATATTTAGTCTAGGGGACTCATTTAAAACTCCTTTGGAGCACAAGGCTCAGTAGTATCAAGAGCCACATCCGGAGAACCAAAGCCGTTGGTGGAGTTTATTACAATAACCAGTACCATTATTATTTAAAGAATTAAAACACTCCTCATTATATCCACTAACCTCCAGCAATTGTTAGAATGTCAGACTATGCTCCTTGATTTCATTTTCCTTTCGTTTAAGGTGGAAAGGCCCACCGTGCTGACTGCTACTGCATCTTTATACAGGACATGCGAAGTACTGAACGTATAGAACAGACGAGTTGAGAACCTCCCATCCATATGGTAGGTTTAATGATAACTTTATTATTACTATCGAATGGGGGCAGCACTTACACATGTGACAGTCCGCCATTTTATGTTTGCTATGGTAGTTTAAGTAGGTATGTTTATTCTCTAGGTATGTCATATCCATTCTCTTTCTTTATCATTGAGTAGCGTCAGTGAGAGGTTAGGTAAAGCCGGCCGCTTAAGAGCTTTCTGTCTCTGATCACCAAACGAGGAATATACTCGCGCCTAAGCTGCGACTCATTGAAGCGAAATTTGTAAATAAATACTACCCTTTATTATTTATAATGTATGGCTAATTTTCGTGACGAAATGGAAAAAGTTAGATTTTCTTAACTTTTGTCCTTAACGATGTACACTTTTTTTCGAAAACGCCCATATATCTGTCTCTTTTTTTAACAAAGTTAGATTTACTAAAAAAGGTCGGTTGACCAAAATACTTTAGAAGAAAATAACTGATGTTTAATTATGATTTTTTTGTCATCTTAATGTATGGCTTTAAAAGTAGGTCTGATGTTCACATAAGATATATTGCTATTAAAAATTTCTTACAACGGAACGTCTCATGTTAAAATATCAGACCTTTTGGTTCGGGGAATCCCCACAATATCCACTACAAAAAAGAGATAACGATATTTTTTAATGGGTAACGGAAAGCGACAGAAAGCAAACATACGCCCGACGATTGCCGAAATTGAATTTTGTACGTAGTAGTCAAATATCCCCGGACCAAACTGTCTGATGATCTCATAAGATTGAATATATTTCCAATTCATTTCGAGCCATAAAGTCTGATTTGAACATAAGTCCTGTACTAATTGCGTGATAAGAAATTTGACTTATAGTATAATATCGGATGTTAATATCCGATCACAGCATAGTATTTATTATGCCTGAATAATTAAAGGTGGGTGTAACACCCTTTTGATGATTTGAATTGCATTGATATTGATAGCGTAAGAAAGAACTTGTACGGCAGAAAATACTTGCAATTATATGCTTTTTCTCTATTAATTACTAGTTTTCTTAATTTTTATACAATAAGGCAGTAATAAAAGCTTTAAAGTTACTTTTGCTCATCCTATAAAGTATCAAAAATGCACATTCGACCTATTGTTTCTGATGTCCAGAATTTATAAATGTCACTGTAACCAGTCTTCAGCGTTTCATGTAGGCTACGATAAGCAGCGTGTTTACGATTTTTGTTTGCCTGAAATACCCAAGTAGTTTTTTTTTTATAAATACGATTAATCCATTTGGTCAGCTCGAAACAGCTTTTGTAAACCTATTTGTTTGGAGTCAGTATCATACAGTTTAATCATACAAAACTTAGAGATATTATTCTTAAACCTACTTTAATCAAAAGCCGTGGCAATGACACACACGAAAAGAATCCCCATAACTCAATTAAAATAAAGTGGTTCATTGATTAATTTATAGTTTCGGGTCTCGCTGGGAGCAAAGGACGATGAAGGACCTTTACAAGGTTAACGCCAGTAAGATTGAGCAACCCGCGAAGAGTTGCAAAGCAAACCGACGGTTACAGCGAAGTCACTGAATACCATCTTAATACTCGTACTTCAAATGCTGAAAAACTTAAGGTTTTTGAAATCATATGTGATTGACAGGGGTAAATAGGGGCTCAATGCTTTATATAGTTCGTAATAAGAGGAGATTAAGGAGAAGTGTTGAGAAAACGGCGGCGGATCGGTCTCTTGTAATAAAAAAAAAGCGGCCAAGTGCGAGTCGGACTCGCCCATGAAGGGTTCCGTAGCAGCAACTAGCAAGTAACATAATATAAAAGTTCGTTGTAGCTTTGATCAATGTTTTTATGACGTATTAAAAAAAAACTACTTTCTAGATCTCGGTCAAACCAATTTTCGGTGGAAGTTTGCATGGTAATGTACATCATATATTTTTTTTAGTTCTATCATTCTCTTATTTTAGAAGTTACAGGGGGGGGACACACATTTCGACATTTTGGAAGTGTCTCTCGCGCAAACAGTTCAGTTTAGAAAAAAAATATGTTAGTAACCTCAATATCATTTTTGAAGATCTATCCATAGATACCCCACACGTATGGGTTTGATGAATTTTTTTTTTTGAGTTTCAGTTCCAAGTATGGGGAACCCACAAAATTTATGGTTTTTTTTCTATTTTTGTGTGAAAATCTTAATGCGGTTCACAGAATACATCTACTTACCAAGTTTCAACAGTGTAGTTCTTATAGTTTCGGAAAAAAGTGACTGTGACATACGGACGGACAGACAGACAGACATGAGGAATCTATAAGGGTTCCGTTTTTTGCCATTTATCGAACCCTAAAAAAGGGTGTCTTAGAATTTTGCGCAAATATTACGACATACGAAAGGCCTTTCTATACCAGTCCAGACTATAGTTCTAACATTCCAATATGTTAATTAGTTGGAGAGTTTTTTTCGAATTGGTGGTACTTAAGCAGATTTTAATTTTTAGATTATATTTTGGCAAAGGGAAGGCACCCAATCAGTGTACCGGTTTAATGACCATCCGTTGTCGGTTTGTAGTACCTCCTGTTAGCAAAACCTGAGCTCTCCGAGGCGAGATACTCCGCTCAATTACGCCGCTCTCCAAAAGTTTCGATACTTCTTCCCTAATAAATAGTTCATCTTCTTTGGAGTAACACTGGATTTGTAAGCAATTGGCTTAATATCAGGTGAGAGGTTACAAAAAACAGAGGCTGGTGGTACGGATGCTCTCATAACATTACATATGTGAAGTGGCATAAGAATAAGTACTATATGACATGGCATCTATTAGAAGGGCATATTCGGCATCGTTGTATGGATTTGTCAGCAAAGCCGTCAATTAATTACCTACAGCGCCCCACGCCCCTTCTTACCTCTCCCTCGCGTGTCACAAAATTAGGGTTGTCATAAGTATACTCGTATAATACTAACTGAGCCCGCAAACTCGTTCGCGTAGAATTAGTTTAATTACCTGTAAAACTATACGATAAACCATAACATTTTTTTACACCAGCGGAGTCGGATAAAAAGTACCCTAAATATTTTGCGTATTGCGGTACTCGTATCAGTGACGTATAGTATAGACCAAGAGCTGAACGCGAATCGCAATTTTTTACTGTAGTGTTTTAAAACAAGTATTGATAAATCTAAACAAAAAGTGTAGAGTGCTCTTTACTTAATATGTTTTTACTTTATAAATGTAACAAATAATAAATAAAGATTCTAACTATGTTGATATCTTCCTACAATTATCGTAAAACACGTGATCAAATACGGAACAACAATTTCGTAAGGTAAAACCACAGTTTGCGTAGACAGTGGCGCCTTAGAGAGCTTCATTTGAAATATTGTTGTAATGAATAGAACCCGTAGAATTTAGATTTAATTTAGCAAATTTCTACATGGTATGACAGACATATAAGTGACATGGCGCGGAGCCTGTTTGCTCGTGTTAGGTAAGGGTTGCGCTTGGGCTTCTTGCCACTCGACCTCCTCCTCTTAGTCTGTTCCTGGCTGCTCGCCACCAAAAGCTAGGTGACGATTAGAGCCGACCGGTTCTCTTCCATTTTGGTGACGAATACGGGAATCTTGTGGATTCGCTTCACGTAACTCCACTTCCTCTACAACTGGGTCGTACTTGCTGGTTCTGTGGTGGTTTCGGAGCAAGACACGGCAGTGATTTGTGAGCCATTAAGGTGAGGATAGGCCATTAGAGGAGCGCCTCTGGTGTGAAAACATGCGTTCATGTGGGGTGCAGTGAGTCGCCGTGCAGAGCAACGAGCGGATGGAGTGTAGTGCGTCTGGCAACACCTGCTCCCACTTCAATTTGTCATCCGCTTCACTTCATCGATCGAGTAAGGTAAGTTTTTAGTGCGTATCCAATGACACATGCGTGTGACTCCAGGGTGACATAAAGTATTGTGTTGAACCCGGAGGTCGCTCCCGCCTGTTGCTCCTACGTGGTGTACTCGGGATAGCGCATCGGCGGCTTGATTGTCTTTGCCAGGACGGTGTATGATGTCGAATTTGAATAGCTAGTTCCAATCACCAGGGTTGGAATTTGTCATTTTGGATTTTTGATAAGTGAGTCTGGTCGAACATGTATTTGACTGATTTTTGGTCGGTGATGAGTCGAAATGCTCTAGCTACAAGAAATTGGCTCCATTTCCTTAATGACTCAACTATTGCTGTTGCTTCCTTCTCGACAGCGGAGTAATTGCGTTCGCTGACGGTGAGTGTTCGGGAAAACAAAGCAGTTGGCCTTCCTTCTTGTGTCAGGGTAGCTGCAATAGAGTAGTCTGAAGCATCAGTTTTGACTGTGAAGGGTACTCTATCATCAATGGCGCGCAAAGCTGAGTTCGCCATCTCTTCCTTAATCTTTAAAAGTGCCAGTAGCTTCCTGAGGAATGCCTCCAATGTTTTCCAATGGGAAAACTCTCTTGTGTAAGAAGAATGTGAATTTTGTACGAAAAGTTAGGTATCCATTTCGAGTAGTGTGCGAAAAGTCCAAGGTCTCGAAGTAGTGACGTGGTGTTCTCAGGAATTGGATGTTGTACAAGAGGACGTAGCCTGTCAGGGTCAGGCTTGATTAAGCCATCGTTACTGTTATATCCGAGTATGTTTATCTCCCTCTTCGAGAACTCGCTCTTATCTAGATTAAGAGTCAGATTATAGCGTGTAGTGACATCAAAAAATTGCTTTAGTTTTTGATTGTGATCCTCCTGGTCGCATCAGCGTACTGTTATATCATCGAGATAAGCGTATATATCTTGTAGTTTCTCGTTGTATATAATAGTGTTGATTCCTCGTTGAAACGCGGCAACTGCATTTGTCACCCCGAATGGTATTCTACAGAATTGGTACAAATTGCGATCAGCCTCGAACGCCGTAAAGGGTTTCTCGTGTCGCATAAGTACGCACTACGCAAATCAACTTTGCTGAATACTCTATATTTTGCCACTTTAGGAACTACGTCTTCTATGGCGGGTAGGTGATATGCATCCATTAGAGTATACCTGTTGATTGTCAAGGAATAGTCGGTACACATCCTCCTCTTATGGTTCTCGTTCGATGTAACTAAGACTTGGATGCGCCATGATGATTGGCTCGGCTCCATGATTTGGTTTTCTAAGAGCTTTCTAATTTCTGCACTGATAAAGGAGGCATCATCGGCAGTATGTTTCCGGTAATAGGTTAGGAAATAACCTCATAGGCTCTATGTTAGCTTGAGTTAGGGAATTTAGCTTTAATGTATCCCGTAGTCCACCAAAATACACTTCCAATGCGTTATATTTCTTCAAAATATCATGCTTCCATTACAAGAAAGTCCGCTTGTATCTTTTGATGTTGTTGGTCTATGTTCAAATTACAAATTCTGTTAACTTTATAGGTTAGATGTTCAGCGGCCAAGGTGATGTTTTAATTACAGGACGACATTTTGAAATTAAAACGGTTCACGAGCCGGCTATAAATGAAACTCGCCGAACTTCCAGTATCAATTAGCGCTTTGGCAGCTACACTACCATTTATAGTAATAGGATAGTAGCTTTGCTTAGGTCCCTTGTGAGTTGTGCATGATAAAGAGTTCGTCGCGTCCGATACAACTTCAGGCATTTCGTCACTACAAGCTGCGAAGGTCTTTAGTTTTTCTTGTTGTGCCTTGCATTTGCATACCTTAGCGAAGTGTCCTTTCTTACCAAACGTCAAGCACGTTGCGTTGAAGGCGGGGCAGGTTCTGCGTGCGTGTTTCTTCGACCCACAAAAATAGGAGGGGCACACTGAAATGATCGGGAATAAGAAAAACCAGATGCACGGTATAGCTAAATTCATTTATGCATTAACACTTCCATTCGTGCAAACCAATCATTAAAACAGTAATTCCAGTCTGAAGTTGATGTTAACAAAATGGTTGATTTGTACGCTTCCACAGCTGCCTCGGGGTCTTCAAAACGTTGACCGCTTAATAAATCTTTCATTCTTGGGAATTTCAGGCTCAGGTCAGGACTGTATGGAGGATGGCTTATCAGCTCAAGGTTTTCCTGTTTCAAAAAATCATTTGTCTTCCGAGCTGTATGGGAGCTCGCATTATCGTGATATTAGATGCGACGTAATTGGGTGTATTTTTAGGGCGAATTTTTAGACGTCCCAAGCTCATTAAAAGAAAAGCGAATAAAATAAACACTACAGTTATGTTTTTACACATTGAACACACTAAAATACATTCAGGCATTTAATTTTGTAACATTGTTTTACTACAAAAAAAAATCCAGAAAATATACAAAAAAAACAGGTTTCATAATGCACTAAGTCTGTGAGCATAGTCCCACTTTCGGTTTACTTCAAACAATTTAGCATAACTGCATGTCTAAGAAACGTATTGATAAGTATTATACATCATTAGAAACTAAAATAAAAGACGCATTTCACAGTGTTTCGTTTATTAGAAATGCATTTGATATAATAATATATTGGCTAATGTAATCTTGTCCCACGCTTAGCAACTAAAATCATAACGCTCAAACACCCGCGAATAACTCTTTACTCGACAGTAGTTGTACCGTCATGTTTGCGTTACTTTAGGTAAGTACGTTAGTTTCGGTTGTCAAGCGGAGTGGACACGTTACAACGGATTATTAAGCGTCTGGAGAGTTAAGTCTTTTACGGGACGTAGTTTGGTTCACTTAAACGTCATTTCCGTGGGATACTATTTGAGGGTCAAGAAAAATTTGATTCGAGTTTATCTTTTGACACTTAAAATCATATGTTGTTATTATGTCTAGTTAGAGTCTGTACATTCATAGCATGATTGGTTTAGCAGTAATCGTCAAAATACTCGATTGTCATCATTTCGCTGGCGTCATTTCCATGGTGATTTTACCCACCGAAATGACGCAGTGACAGCGAAATGACGAACATAGTTTTATTTGGTACAAAAAGTACAGAAAATATTGATTAAATGCAACTTTAACACGTTCAAAACGTGTTATTAATAAGACAAAAACAAATTGCGATAAAATTACTCAATATGTATACTAAGAATATGTAACTTTTTAAAAGGGTCCAATATTCAATACCTGAACAAACTGTATACAGCTAGCAAAAGCCGTTTAAATACATACATACATAACATCACGCCTTCATTCCCAGAGTGGGGTAGGCAGAGCTACAGAAATACCAACAACTCTAAACAGACTTGTTGATAATTCTGTAACCACAGGCCAAGAAGTTTACTAGTGTATTAGTGACAGGTTGCAAGCCCATCGCCTAACAATACTACAAGCCCTTATTCCCTGAGTCGCCTCTTACGACATCCGGGTAATTATCTCAACCACATTTTTTGAGCGGCGGACGTGATAATTGGGGTGTAAAGTACATGTATTGGAAAACTATTTATTTTATAAATAATCTCACTCAAAGTACCATATTGAGCCAAAGTTAAAATTATTATTAACTTATTATATTTATCGTAAAAAAATATTTTCAATCCAAAATCAATTTTGGTGTCGTGTCCTTTACTTCCCGCATATACTGATATGTCGTGGTACAAAATTATTAAGCCTCAACTAGACTTATATTTTAGTTATCTGTATTCCTTATTAGTTGAGGTATTTTAAAATGTATCAATTATTGCATTTGCAAGTAAAAGGAAACTGGGAGCAGTGTAAATAAAACTGTCCAAGCGAAATAGTTAATTTTGGTGGTGAATATTGAAATTGATTTTATGATCGAACGAAACGTGATTAAACAAACAAATATAGCGTCAGTTATTCGTTCAGTTTCACTCCAGCAATAGACGGTGAAAGATTTGTACCATCTTTCTGCGTCTTCCCGTTAAGCATATAAGTATCTAATTTTGGTGGTATGGAATACACTTTATTAATCGTGATAACTTAGATAAGTCACAAAAAGTTTTGTTGTGTGATAGTTTTTTCAAGTATGTTTATGGTGTCTTTTTAACTGTAACGAGTTAAGTTTTTGTTAAACTAAAACATTTGTTTTTAATTTAAAAAAATGTTAAGTTTTATAATTTTGGTGGTACAATTTTGTGTGGCTTTTGCGAAACACCAAAATTATCAAAATTTCTGGTCTCCACCAAAATTATTTAAACAACAAATAATCATTATTTATTATATTAGAAACTTACGTTTTGGATTTTCAAAAATAACAAGGAAGATTCCCTAACGATTATATTTTAATTAGCCCGATATGTTATTATTGATCGTGAGTTTTTCTAAGAAAAGTAATTTTGGTGGATAATAACAATTTTGGTGGTACATAATTAGTAAAATCGTTATATCTTAAAAAACACTTAGTATAATAAAGGGCCATTTTAACACTGTTTTTATAATGACTAATGACGTCACTTAAACGTTTAATTGTAAACCCTACTAAGAAAATAAAAAATACCACCAAAATTAGGATAATTTGACGCTTGTTGAAATTCACCCATCCACGGGAAGACATGGAGTGGCACTATTCTAACCCGGCAACCACACGGGCGTTTAAATTATGTGTAATTTGTTAGCATACAATTAGATAATTAACAGTTGCGAGTAACTTTGTAATATTTCTGAGGGCAATTGAAAAACATAAGATCAAAATGAAATAATCTATACATATACAATTAACGAACTCACAAAGCTTAATAATCACTTTTTTATTTACAAGATAAAACATGAACAATGGCCATAACAAAATAAGATAAAAAAGAGCAGTTAGAGAAAAATAATCTTGCTGAGAGAATAAGGAGAAATAAAATGAAAAGTGATCCTGTTCAGTATGAGTTATTTAAAAAGAAGGATAGAGAAAGATATGTAAACAAATCAAGAAAAAAGATAGTCTCAATACCTAACACAACTTACTTGTTTTAATAAATAATGCCAAATGAATATACTTTGTTTTATTGGAATACGTGCTCCAGTAGATATTGAATTGATATGATTTTTACACTAGTTATTAATGATTCTTTATTTCGGTGCTGCCCACGTCATTTCGGTGGTACATTTTTTTTTCAAAATTTATTTACTGCTAAATTATTAGCTTCTGTGAAGTGCCCTAAAAAGTATAGCAACTCTTATGTTAATCTTCATCCAAACCAGTGACATTACATGCTTTTAATCTTGAAAAAAAAAATCCTCACCGTAATGACGTGAAAATATTGTTTCAAAAATTCACCCGTTTCGGGTTTTTTTTCGGAGTTCGACTATCGTTTTTTTTCAAATAAACCGTGATAATTATACCAATTAGCGGTAACCGTTCTGCGTTCCTGTAAAGGAATTGTAGCAACATGCCCCTTTTACGAGACGATCGTAGCGACCATTTTCTTTGACACGCTGCGGGAGCGAACCACTTTCCTTGGTTTGACCTCGTCTTCGAAGACCCAAACTGCTGACTGATGTTTTCTTTCAGATTCGTATGAATAAATCCATGATTCGTCACCTGAGACGATATTATAAACGGTGTTTGACTTCCCTCCGTTTTAGCGTTGCAGAGTATTCCGGCACCAATCAACACGAGCCGCCTTTTGCTCTTCGGACAAATTGCGGTGAACCCAGCAGGAAACTAGCTTTCTTACACACAGCTCATTATGTAATATCGACTGAATTGTAGTCATTCCGATACTGATAACAAGCCAAATCTACTCGTATGTCACATGACGGTCATTAAATATAATAGTTCGCACAGCTACGATGTTTTCAGGCGTGACCGCTGTTCTTGGTCGACCTGCAGAAGGAACAGTGCTGAGCGACACACGACCGCTTCGGAACTCGGCATACCAGCAGTATATTGTCATTTGACTCGGTGCTTCAACATCATAAATCGAAACAAGTTCGCTGAGACATTTTATCTTGAGATAAGCCGCGACGAAAATTGTGATAAATTATGGCAAGGAAATGTTCACACGTGAGCTCCATTTCTGTTAACGACGTGTCAACTTTAAAACAACATAGTTTTTGTTTTTAAACATTTTGTTAATTGTTTAAATGTCATTAAAATTCTGAAAAAATGAGTAATTTGAAAGGTGACAATGTTGAAAAAATAATTACTATTTTCTTTTACTACAGGGAAGATGAAGAAAACATATTTAGTACTGATTTAGATTTCGACATTGTTATTTTGAATGAAGATTAATTACCTACTCTTAGCAATATTTGTTTTTAATTTTTAATGAAAAGTTTCATACAGAAAATTTAAAAAAAAGTATTTTCTGTTTTATTCTTTTCTATTATACTAAAATACAGTGGCGGTCAGCTAATTAGGGACACCGTTAATTTGTATCCAAAAGCCTGATTTCATTACTTTAACTTTGTTTCGTTAAGTGACAAATATTTATCGATAAGTCGATAAAACATTTAGGTCAATCCCTCTGACAGTTTGATTTTTGCTATGAAGAATTCCGCTCTTTTAATTAAAGATATTCCTGAATTCATACATACATACATAAAATCACGCCTTCATTCCCAGAGTGAGGTAGGCAGAGCTACAGAAATACCAACAACCCCAAAAAGACTTGTATGAATTCTGTAACCACATTTTGCTCAATTAGGCCAAGAAGTTTACTAGTGTATTAGTGACAGGTTGCAAGCCCATCGCCTAACAGTACTACAAGCCTTTATTCCCTTAGTCGCCTCTTACGACATCCACGGGAAGACATGGAGTGGCACTATTCTAACCCGGCAACCACACGGACGCAATTCCTCAAGAAAAAAATTGGGTGTGAAAACAAGGTTAAAAAAATAGTAGTATCTACTTCTACTTCTCTCTTACAAAACAGTAATTGTGTCGGGCAATTTCCATATCAACCAAACAAGTATTGTAACTTTCCGTTTTGCAGAACGTGAGATGTGTATCACGGCCATTACCTACGCTAAGGCACAAGACTAAAACAAAACAGAAGCGAAGTCAAGTTCGTTGATTTATTTTATACTAGAGGACTCCCGCGACTTCGTTCGCGTAGATATACTTTTCCGCTACTCCCCCTATTTTAACCCCTTAGGGAAAACATTTTCCTTACGATATTCAAGGAATATTCCCACCAAATTTCAAGTCCCTAGGTCCAGCGGTTACGGTTGTGCGTTGTCTGTCAGTCAGTCAGTCACGGTACTGTTTTATATATTTAGATAAGAAAAGAGTAAGCGAGTACCTAATAGGTTCATAATTAAAGTAATTAGGGAAATAGTTTATCGATCAATACTACCACTACCACTGTAGTGTAAAGTACGGCGTTTAAACAATGAGAGAACCAAAAAAAAAGATGTCAAAAAGACAAGGAGGAATGGGTCGAGGTCTGCAGTTTGAGAGTCTGCAGTTCGGACTTCTAGCACTTCTAACTAATGCAGATGGCGAAATAAAAAGCATTAGTACTCTGGGTAGGTAGGTAGGTAATAAGATGATGTATTTCCTAGTCTTAATAAACTTAGAAGGTACCTATTACCAATTAAAACCGAATTAACAAAGTCAAGGCTAATCAAAAAACCGCCGCTTCTGCAGTTATTCTCACAGCTAGGGCTAGGCAATGTCGTGTCTAGCTCATGAGGCAACTTTCCACGTGGTAGGAAGCACTGCGGCACTTTCACTCCATTCAAGATTGCAGCCTCATCCAACTACAACTATTATTGTTACAGCGTCACGAAACTTCCTCACTTATAAAACTGCAAGTAAAATTTATAACCACCATAAAATGTATGAGTTTTTTTTAGTACCCACGCTTCTTCCTCCTTTAACTAAAACGGCTGGACGGTTTTGGATGGAATTTGGTTTAATTTAGCTTGGTCGACGTCATAAATATGTTTACACTTTAGTACCTTGTCACTTTCATTCAATAAGACAATTTCATATATAATTATATGTAAAGCCTGACAAGTTTCTATTTGAAGAAACTTGTCAGGCTTTGGCAGGTTTGCACTCTAAACAGATAAAATGGAGTTCAAATCAGCTCATTCTTAAAAGTGGACTTGGCAGGTTAACGAATTAGGCGGACGATAGGCTACCTTTGTTAAAAATATATTTAAAATATAGAAATTTATTCGTCTCATCTCGAACCACCACGAACGGTGCTTAAAAGTCTGACGGTATAATGGTGAGTGTCTCGGAGACTCATGCTATTACTCGGGATATCGTAGTTGGTATTCAATAAATCGCTTTCTTTCAATATTATGTGTTTAATACTATTGGTAATAAAAAGATTTACAGAACGATAACTAAATAAATAATTAAATTAAATAAAATGAGACACCAAGACATGGGACCCGTGTCTGATGGTTATTGAAATTTTCTAGAGAATAAATTTATCGATCGCATCAAATAAATCATGAACAATTTTGAATTTAGATTAGAATTTAGATAGAATTTAAACGAAATGTAAAAGTGGCCAAGAACGCAAAAAGAAGATAGTAACAACCTCGTTACAAAAGGACAAAAATAATACTTACTCCAGTGGAAGTTACCTTACAGAAATATTTTTCTGAATTCCATACACTAATGCTGGGCACCTATCTATTACTTTCTATAAACAAAGCTGCAACAATCAAAGAGCTATTTCAAAAGCAACTTGCACTTCAGAGCGAGTTATAATTTAACTACATAATGAGTCCATGCTTTCAGCTTTCTTTCTATAGGTAGGAGTCATTTCAGTAGGCATTTCACTCCCGGGTCAATGGCCCCTCTAATCTCGTTTGCATGTGCGCGTGCGCAGCCGACGCTACGCGTGTGTGCAGCATTATGCAATGGAGTATAAGCAACGAAGGCGTTAAAATAACGATATAATATTGAGCCAGTTTTCGCGTCTTTTTTGTAAGTACATTTTGTATTCGCAGTTTGTTAAGCTTATGAACTTCTGCCATATTATGATTTTATTTTACAACTAGCCGTTTCCCGTGACTCCGTCCGCGTAAAAGTAGTTTATCGCTATTCCTTTAAAAACAGTTTTTTTTTTTCGATATAAAAAGTACCCTATGTCCTTCCCGGGACTCAAACTATCTCCCCATCTAAATCGCTTCAGCGTTTTAACCGTGAAAGCGTAACAAACACATTATTAAGGATTCCATACATTTATTTAATTTTACTTAAATTATTGTCATTTTTAAAGTACTACATTATTTGATTGTACGAACGAATTAAACATGATGTCCTTTTTTGTCTTGTATTTTAAACTAGTGTTGCCCTTCAACTTCGTACACGTGGAAATCGCAACAACATTGTGTGTCTACAGCACTCCAGGGTAACTTCAAGAATCTCATCATCAGCATCATTCAATCTTGCAAATTATAACTTTTCGTATATTGCGTTTTTTTACAACGACTCGTATGCGTCTAAAGACGGAGAGTTAATGATTTTCCAAGGGTGGTTACTGTTGGTCACCTTCGGAACCACCACCTTTTTGTATAAATTTTATACGTTGATCAAGTTTAAAGTCAATTTGACGACCGACTGTATGATTGCGACATTTGCAAGTATTGCAACCCTTCCTTTCAGAGTTAAGAACGTTGAAACGACGCAGCAGATAGGAATCGAACGACTAACAATCTGGGGTAACTGTCAGGCAGTATAAGAGACAAACAGATCGACTGATTAAGAATTATTTGTTGAACTTTTACTCCTTTTTTGGGATTTAAAGAATCAATCAAAACAATGTATGCCTAATCCAGGGCTCTATTACTGCGAGCTTTTTTTGCAGTCTTTTGTTCCTGCAAAAGCTTTATTTTTAGGATTTCCTAATTTTAAAATAATAGTTGCTACAATCTTGGGTAAGTAGAAGTAAGCTAAAATCTCTTATATACATTTTTTTTTGCGCGTCGTTTCATTGATACCTAAGATAGGTAGATCACGTGATCTGCCCGGGACGCTATTGGTTTAAAAACAAAACGAATGGAAACGCTAGTTAGCGTACGCATCTTGGCTAGGACCCTAATCTATACATATAAAGTTATTCCCGGACTGACCAACTGACAGACAGATATCGCACAATCTAAACCGCTGAGCCTGGGCCTCTATTCAGGACTGGAATTCTACACGGTAATAACACTAATAACGATATCGTTTTTGACCCGTTACCGTATTGTCAACGTTTTGATAACTCTTATGTCATTTACAATAATGGCGACGGTGACATAAACGATTCAAACACGATATAGTTTTAACGCACCTGAATAGAGGCCCAGGTGCCTTAAAACGATATCGTGTTTGACACGTTTAAGAATCGTTTATGTCACTGTCGCCATTAAATTAAATGACATAAGAGTTATCAAAACGTTGACAATACGGAAACACGTTAAATACGATATCGTTATTACCGTGTAGAATCCCAGCCCAGGCCACTTGAAATTGAGACAGAGTTCTACGCGTACGAGGTTGCGGGCGCCCTTTAGTCATATCCAGGTCATATCTCTATCTTAATAAGATGTCGTCACTACTTAAATGTTTTTTTTTTATAAATAAAAAAGTATCAAAATCGGAAATCGGAATTTAATATCAGGGCCTCTATTCAGGTGCGTTAAAACGATATCGTGTTTGACACGTTTAAGAATCGTTTATGTCACAGTCGCCATTATTGTGTATGTAAAGATAAGTAAACTACATTCTGGTATGTGACTCATCACGATCCTTTTGTTAGTTTAGATGAGACAGGCTGACAAAAAAAAAAGGCAGGCGTGTCCATGGTACAATACCACCGATGTACCTTGGACATTCGTTGTTGTACCTGGGACATGTAAGTTTTTCCCCGTTTAAAAATGTAATAATTAACTTATTTATTTAGGAAATATAAACTAACCTATGTCTTTGAAATATTATACCCTTTTTATGTAAACTTACAACAAGTCCTAAACTGTCTTTCTGTCCTTAAAAACGGGGTAGCTAGACAACTAATACATATTTCACAGTTCGTAATAAAATTCACCATAGTAAATACTTGAAACTCAAAACCTAGGCTAACAAAAATACAAGCTACATACAAAATGAGTCGTTTTGAATCTAAGAACTCAGGGTTAGGCGTCATTGTAAAAACAACCACTACGATAACTTGAAAATGATTGGTTAAAGGATTTAATTTTTTAGAAGAATATGCACACTGACCCGTTAACGTAATTTAAACCTTATTTCTAAGCAGCATTGTTCAAATTATATTACGCCTTTTTACGATAGGTTACGTTCAGGTATAAAATTACTAATTTCTTACAAAGGGCTGCCATCTAGCGTCCAGTAGGGGAAGGTGGGGCAAGACGGGGTAGCGGGACCATGCCAAAACAGATAGTACAATGTCACTAGAAAATTTATTTTAACGCCATCTGACGATATTTAGCAGAAGTTGTTAGTGTCATAAAAAGTTTGATCGAAGATGTGCACGTTGCGCCTTGGTAAGTACTTTTTTAATTTTAGTCGGTTTTATCTGATAATCAGACCTCGGACAGGGTGAGCTGTTTTAAGAGTTTGCATAATATGGACATACCTACGTAGTCATTCAACGGTAGATGTGATGTAATTGATCTTTAGATAACTAGCAAATCAAATTAATTGTATAGCAAGCCTCTTTAAATGATAAGCATATCCATATGAAAGTAAAATAATAGATATGATATCATACCTCTTTAGATAGACAATAACTCTATTACTGCCTGCCATAAAAAAATACAGGAATCTAAAATATCCGTCGTAGATACATTTTTAACGTTGGACCAAGTGAGAGCTGTTATAAGCTGGTCTTCGTCTGCTTCTGTCAGTCAGAAATTAGAAGACGTCATAGCTAGAAACCCAGACTTAGATCTGTTTAGGGACTATGCTAAACAAAATTCGGAAGGAACGGATGAAGACGGTATTTTAATGTACAACTTCACTCCGCTCACTTCAGTGGAAGTAGAAAGGTCTTTTTCCATCTATAAGTGGATATTAAACTCAAGAAGAAGTGCGTTGAAAATTGAAAATTTAGAAAAAAATATAGTTCTTTATTACAATAACCAATAACAAAGAAAAATTAGAATAAATAAATAATACCTACTCGTTTTGTACATAATGCACTGTCATTTTAGTTTAATTGTAATTCATGAATTCTTTTTAATATTTCATCTTCAGGTATATCTATATTAACATCTACACTTGACATTAATGACGTAAAAATGGCTCGCCCTGTCCGAGGTCTGCTAATAATTGACATGTATTAAGTGCATGTCTGTTCGTAATGTAAGAGGGGCGGCTGAAAAGTTCTAAGCCCAAGGTGGAAAAAAACAATTTAGAAAATTAGAGTTATTTTTATTTTTCAATGTTATCTCTCTCTAATTCATTTATTGTGTTTTTTATATAATGCTTAAAATTATGCCGTTAAAAATATTCTTTGCTTTGGCCCTGAAAATGCTCTTCTACTGCCGCCTTCGTTTCTTCATCACTTCCAAATCGCTTTGCTCTTAGGCCTTTCTATAAATTACTGAACAGATAATAGACGCTAGGGGCTCAATCTGGACTATATGGAGGGTGGTTAATTTCTTCGAAGCCGATTTCCTTCAGAGCTAATCATGCAACTCACGCGGGCTGAACGATGGTATACAAAACGCTTTTTCTGATTTTGCCCCTTTTTTTTTCATGTATGGCTTAAATGTTGTGTTGTTGTTGTTATGTTGTATGTTGGTTTCATGTGTTTGTTGTGTTTTATGTTGTTGTGTTATGTTTTGGTATAAATGTTTATTCTATTCTATTCTATTGTTTTCTTGACGCGCTGGTCTCAATAGCTCAGCAACTGCTGCAACCTCATCTTTAGTACAGCAAGCAGCAAACAAAAAAAAACTGAAAAAAAAACGAATAATAAAACAACTAAGAAAGCTGAAGAAAGAGCTCAGACATCAGACGACGAAGACACAGAATGTCTGTACTGCCAAGACCTGTATTCCGAGTCTACTGAAGGATGGATCAATTGTGGCGTGGCTGCTCCTGAAGTCAAATTGATGCTTAGGAATGAGTTTGTTTTCTTCTATAACAGATTTCAGTCTAAGGAGGAACCACTTTTCAAACAGTTTAGACATTTAAGGCAAGAGAGAATAATTCAATTGATGGCTTTCCTGGATTACGTATTATTATTATTTGTGATTCTGGCCAAATCCTACCCTCAGGATGCTGTTGAAAAGAATTGTCAAAAAGAAAAGACCTTTTTTGGTAGCCGTTTTAGTACGAATGGTGTAATAAGGTCGTAACCTGGTGCTTTATTTGGTTGTAAGACTCTGATTTGCCTTTTTACTTCGCGTGGTCAGAGACTGTATTTTAGCATGTATAGCGTCTTCCTTTGCTTCCTTGATGAATATTTTGAGATAGGCCGATGCTTCGTTGAGTATCGTTTTATCCGCTGGACTTGTGGCAAAATCCTTCGGAGTCTTCGATTCTCACTAACTAGCTCTTTAATCTCCAGAGTTCTATTACCAGAATATTGCTTGCGTTTGACACTGGCGCGAGTGGACCTCCATGTTGCGTTTTGTATGGTCGTGGTTATATGCACAGCGACTTCTTTGACATCTTCGCTAGTTTTTAAACATATGTTTAAATTAAGATTCCTTTCAATGAGATATACATAGTTAGTCAGATATGGTCTTTTAGGATTGCAATTGTACTTAGGTTCATAATAACAGGGGTGTGGTCGCTGTTTCCATCTAGGCTACAATATATGTCCGAGATCCCATTGGATATAAAGAAATCCAGTAAGTAATGAGTTTTATTGCTGTTGGTAGGTCAGTAAGTAGGTTGACTCGTAGAGTAATAGTTCAGTTCATTTGCGTCTAGGCACTTCTTCAGATCACGACCTCTTGTCTTTGTGAGTCTGGAACCCCAGTGAGTGTTATTTGCGTTCCAGTCCCCTCCTGCAATGTTCCAGCCAGTGTAGCAAAGTACATTGCAAAATTATGTTCCAAAATTTAATGTTTTGGGGGACAGTATACTACCGAGATTGTGATTGACACATTCTTAGTTTTGATTACAACAGATGTAGCCTGTAGATATTCCTGTCTATATTCGGGTAGACAATAGTGTTTCAAACTCGATTGTATGATAATTGCAGTGCGAGTATGTCCAGTGCTGTGTAGTAACATAGGTAGAGAATCCCCTCAAGTCAAATACTGATTTCAGAGTAAGGTGAGCTTCTGATATTAATTAATACAATGTCAACCTTGTTTTCTATTATGAATGTGTTGATTTCTTCTTTATTTAGTAGCAGTCCATTGATGTTCCATGCAGCAATTTTCAAAATAAGTCTCTTATTTTGTGGGAACTGTTAATATGGTTTCACTTAAGCTTACTGAGCAACGTAGTAATTAAGTTCATCATAGAGCTGAACTGTCGGATGAGAACATCAATCTTGTTTTGCTTGATTTGTTAATAGTTCTCTGACTATGTTTAGTGAGGAGCTTGTTGGAGCTGGCAAAATATTAGTTAGTGCGGAGACTTAAGCCAGTTTTTCTGCGTAATTGGGTTGAGTAGCATTTTCCGCCACTTTATTACTATTATTGTTTACTGTTCCTGGCAGCTGCGGCCAGTTATACTTGTTATATGTGTTTGAAGAGAGAGGGTGGATGGTATTCCTTCCACATCTTCTTGTTTGTTACCGAGCAGAATGTACCTGGGTTCACGCAATAATTTTTTGACATTGACCATTTTCGTTGACTGCTTCAGCATTTCTAGCATTTGTGCGTCTATGGAAGGTTCTCGTCGATTTTCTCTTGTCAATTTCAAGGGGCACTTCACAGCTCTTATTTGCTGAATGATCCCCTTGTCGTAGGGCACACTTGACATCTATTGTAATATACGAATTTAACCCTTAAATTGGCAAAAATTAAAAAAGTCGTGAGTTCAAACCCTATTTGATAGTAGTATAAATAAATATCAATCAAAAAGAAAACAAAAAGCGAACATTATGGTATGTATCCTGTGGTGCACACTGCCAAGTTAAGGGTACGAGTGGCTGATCAATTAAAAAACCTTTAAGAAATGTCAACACTTTTACCCAACCTTTTTTACACGTCAAAATAATTTATTTCCTAAAGTGCATTTTCCAATCGCATTTTACCCTATTCATGAATTTTACTATACTTACTCATTTGTTCTTCTATATTTCCATTCGCGTTTTTTCCCATTCATAATGTATATAGTATTATACTGATTTGTATTATATTATACTGACTCGGAAAAAGTTACAATGTTACAAGTTACATATTAGGCGTGTGGTAAAATTATAAATGGGGACAATGCGAATGAAAAACGAAGGAGAATAATAAATGAGTGTGGTAAAATTGATGAATCGGGACAACGCGATTGGAAAATACGCATCAGAAATTAATTATTTTAGAAAATGATCTAATAAGTGGGCCTGGACACCACTTGCGACAGCTTTCAATCAACAGGTGGAACTTTTTAATACCCTTAAGCTTGTACATTGAGAGAACACAAACCAAGTTTGTATCCTTTGACAAATAGTAGCCCTATTAGGAGGGGCGACACCCAACCACTGGGTGAACAACCTTTTAATGCTTTGAGGATACATTTTATTTTTACCATAAGATCTACGTCAATTCAAAATAAAAGAAAAAACTTCAAAAACTTAAATAATACTGCGGATGTGATATTGATTATAACATTATAAGTTTTATTATTGGGCCACCCAAGATAGTCGAGGCGAGAGAGAAATACGTATTTGGAATGTATTTTTGTTTTGATGCGTCACCGTTGCGGTAGTGACGGCAACGAAAATACTAAAGCGTTATCGGTATCAAGGTCTAATTATAGGGTAAAGACCGCGACTGCCCGAGTCAAGGGAACGTTAACTCCAGCCAAGTTCAAAGGTCACGTCGGTCACGGCTGAAACGGAATCATTAACAACCAAAACGTTACCTCGCCAAACTAGTTATTATGGCAACTTGTAATGTTACCTATGTGAAACATGTCGTCGGAAGTTATTCAAATTGATCTGATTTTAACATTAATTTGGTAGATAGTCCCTCACATTTTAAAATTAGTGCAATTGCTAAATCACCAAACTTTGTGCCAAATTACAAGGTTCCAAATATTTAAATCGCGATATCTCAAAAAAAAACTAAGGTATACAGACTTGCTCTTTTTGTTTATGTACCCTTATATTTAGTTTTCTAACTTCAATTTAGTTTTCTTCACAAACGGGGAATAACGGGATAATGATCGGAAAATGACACCGCGTGAGTGTAGGTACATAACCAAGTTCGATTGAAATTCTCCCCTAGCGTCCTAAGTCCGAGGTCGGCCCAATAGGGGCGCCCTTAGGCATGCTAGTGTAAAAACCCTTTACTGCGTGGGCTCCCATCAGGAGTCCGCCCTCTCTCCGGTGAAGTAGTCAAAGCCATCAGAGGTTAACTACGTAGGACCCTCAAAAAATATAAAAAATTATGTAGTTACATAACATTACACATTACATACGAGTACATAAAACAGTAGCGTGTGTTATTATAATAATACTTAAAGTTTTATAAATTAGGTATTCATTTATTTTGGTGTAACCATTTTCGACATTAGTTTTCCGGTTCCACTATCACAGCAGATGGTGATGTTGTACGAGTGTGTGAGCGTGCACGTGAGTGCGTGCGCCTGTGTGCGTGCGCCTGTGTGCGTGCAGGATCGCGTTACAGCTGAAACTCAGGGCGCCTGCCGAAAAGTGCGGTCGACGACCCGGTCAGGAGCGCGGCCGTATAGCGCGCGTGCCACTTTTTGAACTTCTCTACGTACGGTGTTAGGCAACTGTCTGTTGTGGAGAAGTTGTATGAAGCTTAAAACTGTTAGCTTTTAACGTTAGCTAATTCGATGTATGGCTTGTACGCGCAGCAAAATATCGACCCGCGTAAATGTAAAATATTTAATTTAAAAAATATTTTTTATTCTAGCATTGCTTTACTTTTTAGAAGGCCATCCATCTTAAAGTAAAAATCAGTACTATTTTCGTACAAACTATTTAAGGCTTACACTCGTAAAGTATATCTTTGTTCATTTTTTCACTTTAGAAATATGATTTTTATATATTTTAATTCATGATTTATCCTCGGAAATGCAGCAAAAAATCACTATTTTTTACTTGTGGTGGTGATCGGGACTTTTCGGCTCGTCAAAAACTTAAATATAATTAAGATGGCGCTTGGTTGACAGCTTTGTTTTTACATTTATTAATTTTGAAATGGACGTAAAAACTAACGGCATGATTTTGTCGTTGTGAATATACAAGATTCGTTGACTTAATGAGTAAGTAAAACGGAAACGAAATGTCATGGCTGCGCGGACTTGGGCGTTGTTAGGGCATTTTTTAAATAAGGATGAGAGCGCCCCGAGAAGCTTTTACTATACACGCAACTTATCTGTCTCTCGCATCAAGTCCACGCGTTTTTTATGAATGAAAGTGCGCGGATGTCGCCGGGAGACTTTTTCCCCGTGGGGGTTTAATTTAGAGACTGGCCCGTGACACAACTGTCGCCTCGTTTATTGGTTGCAATGCAAGTGCGCGCACGGTGATACAAAAGATGTCGGCTGACAGAGCGCGTCTCATTACCGAACGTATTTATTCACGTACGCTACTTTATTACAACACTCGTACTTTGATCCAAAGGCTATGGTGATAATAAAACAACTGTAGGTTGCTAAGGTCAATATATTGCTCTCGTTTTTCTAAACTAATATACAATCTCGGGGAGACAAACAACTCTGGTAGTTGAAATACAGGCAGCGCCATCCAGCGATTGTGTTTTCGACTGTTTTATTATTAATCCTACTCGTCACAAGATGACACTACTTGAAGTCTAAACGCTGTCTAATCTTATTCCTACTTGATACAAGATGACGCTACTTACTTGAAGCCTAAACATGCCGCCCACCATGAACAACTGTTCTTAGGCCCGATTCGACCAAACTTTTATACCGGGGTAAACGCTTACTCTAAGATTAGTAATGTCAAAAAATGACAGTTTTCTATGGCATTTTCATTACGGGGGTAACCCCATGTAAAAAGTTTGGTCGAATCGGGGCTTAATGTTATGTAGCTAATCTCATCAATAACCCTATTTATTTGTCGGAAGGACATTAAGTTTTGACACCGGTCTTTTAACAAGCGAGTTTTTGATTTTTAAAGTCACAACACGCGTAACCCCGTCCAACCACGGATGCTTTACAACTACTCTGCCAAGAAGCCACTTAGCCGGAGGTAAGTCCAGTTCTTTAACCAAAACAATATCTCCAATATTGGGCTCAGGAGTTCGTTCTGTCTATTTATGCCGTTGCAGAAACTGCGACAAATATTCTTGAGACCAACGTCTCCAAAAGTCCTGCAATATACGCTGGCAGAGTTGCCACCTTTTCAAAGATGTTATGGGCGTGTGCTCATATGTATTTACGATCAGGGGGGTTATCATGACATAACAATGCAGTTATGTTTATACTCAGAGAAAATTATAGAGCTATGTAACTGTCATAGCTCTGTACTTTTCTCTGAGCGTAAACAGAACTGCATTGTTATGTCATGATAACCCCCCTGGTGCTACTATTAAAGGCTCACCTACTAAAAAATGCCCCGGAGTTAAAGGTAAAGGTTCTCCTTGATCATTGGCGCATGATATGGGACTAGAATTCCGGCATGCTTCCATTTGAGACGGTACCGTGGCCATTTCCTCATAAGTGAGAGTAGAATTTCCAACAATCCTTTTCAAATGGAACTTGCAAGATTTAACTCCGGCCTCCCAAAGCCCACCAAAATTAGGCGCGTATGGTGGAATGAAATACCATTGAGTTCCGTTATTCGCCAACCAATCTGCAATCTCTGGCGCGAGTCTTCCTCTTTCAGTTTGGAATAGGTGCTGGAGCTCTTTAGATGTTCCGATTATTTTTTTGCGATTGTCACTGTATATATCACTGCAGTGACCTCGTCTAGCAAAGAACCTTTTGAATGCTGCCAAAAAGCCTTGAGTTGTTAAATCACTAACTGCTTCGAAATGCATACACACAAATAGGCAAATGTGCCCTTTGTAAGACTTGTTCCCTCGACCCTTGGACACGCAAATTAATGGGCCAGCATAATCTACACCGCTTCGTAGAAACGCTCTCGCTATGCTTACTCTTGGCGATGGTAATTGTCCCATTAATTGGTTTCGGGTGGTGAACGCATGCCTTATACACGTAACGCATTTCCTGATATGTGATTTCACAAGGTTTTTCATCCCGATAATCCAGTACTTAGTCCGGAAGTAATTAATCATCAGTAGAGATCCTCCGTGAAGAGTTTTTCCATGAGCATCTTTGATCACAAGTTGAGTCAACCATGATGATTTCGGCAATAATATTGGATGTTTTTGATCGTACCCGATGTTAGCGAAGTGCAGCCGACCACCAACACGGATTAATCCTATCTCGTCAATGACTGCATTGAGAGAGGAAAGTTGACTTTTTCTTCTTACTTTACCGTATTTTATGTCTCGCTTCTCTTCTCCAAATGCTTGTTGCTGACACTTTTTACCATGATCGTCAACGCGTCTTCTATTTCTGTTTTCAGAAGATAAGTATGGTTTACCTTATGTTTTGGATCCAGAAACCGACGGCAATAAGAGACAACTCTCAACAACTTGGTAAGTGAAGAAAACTTCGTCCAAATGGCATCTTCATCACTGATAGTCTCGGATATTGTAGCAGCCACAAGGTAAGTTTAAATTTTTCTTTCCTCTAACTTAGTGGTTAAATTTATAGGATTCGTGTATTGTACATGCTCCTCCCTTAAATATGCCGGCCCGTTTTTCCACAGGTGATGATTTACTAACTCTGAAGGTGAGATGCCCCGTGATGCGCAATCAGCAGGATTTTGCCCCGAATGCACGTGGGACCACTGACTGCGGCAAGTAACTGTAAGAATCTCTGATACCCTATTGCCAATAAATGTTTTCCACTTACTTGGATGACTGCTTAACCACGCGAGCACAATTTTGGAATCTGTCCAAGCATGTATGCTATTTTTTGATATATTTAATACCCCAGCCACTTCTACTAATAACTTCGCAAGCAGCACAGATCCGTTAAGCTCCAATCGCGGTATCGATATTTGCTTAATGGGAGCTACTCTGGTTTTTGCTGTCACCAGACTTACATGGACTCTCCCTTCTTCGTCGATTACTCGCAAATATACCACTGCTGCATAAGCAGCGATGGATGCATCGGAGAAACCGTGGAGTTTTACTAACCTTGAGGTATTTTTACTTTTCATCCAACGCGTTAACCTAAACTGCGTGAGGTCAGACAGACTCTTACGGTATTCTAACCATTCCTCGAGTAAGGATGTTAGTAGATCTTTGTCCCAGTCAATCCCTGCAAGCCATAGTCTTTGTATGGATACCTTTGCTTTGATTATACTCGGTGCTATCCATTCTTGCGGATCGTAGAGTTTCGAAATATCCGAGATAACCTTTCGTTTAGTTACAGGAGCTGACGTTGGCGGTAACTGAATTGCATACACAAATTCATCATGCGTTCGACTCCAGGTAAGTCCTAGAATTTTGTTTATCGAATCTTGCTTAACCTTTCTTCTTATTGATTTCAGTTTTTTTCGATTTCAGTCTTTCTTCTTATCGATTTTTTTTTATCGATTTCAGTTTTTTGACTTCCGTCCCGTATATGCTCCAGCATTGCTTTAGAATTGCTGGACCACTTCTGCAATTCAAAACCCCCTCTCCATAGCAGTTCGGTTAACTGTTTGTAGATTTCAATTGCCTCCTCTTCTTCCTCGCATCCAGACATTAAATCATCCAAGTAAAATTCATGCTTTGATGAAAGTCAACTGTTTTTTTTTGGAAAGGCTCGTAGTTTTCTAAACAATATATTAAATTTTCCTGATTTTAATCTGTTATTAAATAATGGATGCAGCCAATATGGCTTTTTTCGATGTCGTATACAGTTTCTAAGAACAAGCACTCAACACAACCGTCTCTTCTAAATCCATGTCGTAAAATACGGCAAAACTTTATGAAAAAGTAGTGTTGCTGTCGCTCTCGTGCGCGCATTATCCAAATCTCGGGGAGGAGACAAAAAAGTGGTGGGAGACGTTATTGATTGAAAATTTCGTTGAATTGAAATGTCGTTACTTTATACTACGCCTTTATAATACGTTTCATGTGGTGGTACCGTGCCATGCCGTGTCACTTTAACGTCATGTTTGAACTGCTGCACTAAAGTGTGGTGGTACTTACGAGTATTAGCCTGACTGTACGAAAGCCTATATTTATGTTTGCTCTATACGAATTTGGTATATTTATATCGTCTATTTGCTATTTATAGCACTGGACAAATTTGACAGAGTAACATTTATGCTCCAGAGTAGTACCATAATAATAAATACTATTAGAAGGGCATCTTCGGGGTCGTTGTATGGATTTGACAGCAAAACAGCACCCCACGCCCCCGCCTTACCTCTCTCTCACCTGTCGCAATATTAGGGTTGTCACAAGTATATAAAACTAACTAACCCCGCAACGAATTAGTTTATTGACCTGTAAAACTATACGATAAACCATTACCTTTTTTTACACAAGCGGAGTGGGATAAAAAGTGCCCTAAATATTTTACGTTTCAGTGGTGTCCTTGACAAATCTCTTTTCAGTTAAAAGGTGCAGTTTTAAATAAACACTCGTATCAGTAACCTAATAATACTAATAATATATACCAATGCCAAGATCCTAAGGGGGATCGCATTTTTTACTGAAGTGTTTTACAAAAACTTAAACCAGTTACGTACATAAAGTGCAATAGGATTTACAATAAATTAATTTTGCGAATTTACTACTTGTAAATATTAAATATCTCACGAAAAAGAGCTCTTCAATAAATTACCAAACATATGCAAATGCAAAATAATTTCCAACGAGTATCAAGTCGGTCCGAGCGACGTGTACGGTTCGGTGATACATTTGGTGACATTGAACCGGGTCCATTGCCAACGACCTCCGTCCTCGGGGAAGCTCTGCTTGCGTAATCGTCGCGTACTCAACCCCGCACACTCATACAAATACCTAACCTATTCAATAATCATGCAACAACTCGATAAGAACTCGGAATTAACGGATGTGCTCCCCGTCCTACAGTAATTGAGGGGTCAGCTAAAGCTGGTGGGTGTTCCGCAATGAGTCATTCTATTACTTCTTACGTTATGGATAACACTCAGAATTCTCCTAAAAACAAAAAAAAAAACCGAGCGTTATCCTCATCGGTAGAGGTCTACTTACCTAACCAGACACTCCTACGGAAATATAGGAAATATCGGGCAAGAGCATGTCGGACCATGCTCGTGTTAGGGTTGATTCTAGCGAAAATGGAACTTTTAGGGTTTAATACATCCGAAACGGTCCCCCAGATCTTAAAATTGTTAATGACATTACGCATAATGGTTTTTTAATAGCGTGTCCGTCCAACCATATTTCACACGATAAGTATTATGAAGTTAAAAAAATACCCCAGCTTTACACGTACAGGACAGGAGGTACCTACCGTAAAAACAGGCACAGAACAGACGCACATGGATATGGCGAAATTATAGGTGTTCCTAGATTCACTTTGGAACCCTAAAATACGGACATAGCCCACTTATGTTTTTTTGGGTTCTATAGTCAAACTAGATACCCTTATAGTTCCGCCATGTCCGTCCGTCCGTCCGTCCGACAGTCCGTCCGCAGCCTAGCGCAGAGACTCTTAGTACTAGAAAGCTGTAATTTGGCATGAATATACATATTACTCACGCTAACAAAGTGGAACAATGAAATGAAAACAAAAAAAAATTGGTTACCGTTCCTACACGATACGTGGGGATGTATTTTTTTTCCTCGTCTACCGCATAGTGTGGTGTATCGTTGGATGGGTCTTTCAAAAATGAATTGTGGGTTTGTGAAAACAATTTTTCGATCAAGGGATCCCTTTATGAAATAAAAACTTTAAAGTGCTATTTTTTCTTAGAGTCATGTGTCCCTCAAAACTACAAATAAAATAAAAATAAAACTTAAATGAAAGCGCATATAACGAATTTAAAAGGAAAACTATCACGACTAAGTAGACCTGATTGGTTCTTGAGATACAGGCGATTAAAGTGTTTATACCTACTAAAACCATCTAAGACGGCACCAAATGACTTTTAATAGAAAATTTGTTATTACTTGTTGATTTTATAAAGAGAGCTGGGATTGTTCAGGAAAAATGCTTTAACTATTTTAATTGTAAAACTATTGTAAATAACGTTATGAATTTAAATGCAACAAAGATTCATTTTTGTTTGTGGCTCTTTTGTTTTAAAGCAAATGACAAGAAGCGTGTATAAAAACATAAGCGTACCAAAACTGAACCGATATCATAAATTTATTCGAGATATGCAATTAGTTTTAATTTAATATTTTTTTGTAACGCAGGTAAATGTACTTAAAAAAATTACGTGTTAATCTAGATATTTCCAAAGTAAATTATTCTTATAGCATTTTTGCTCTATTTTTACAAAATTAAAACAGGTTAATTTTAATTTTTATTTACTGTCGCGGCTATAAATTTAAGCGGATTAATATGGAATATGGTTATGAACTCGCCAAATTATTTTTTGACTTTATAAAATTACAGTTATGGATATATTGTTGAGTCTCCATACAAAGAAATCGTAACTTTCCTGGGGTAACAGTTATTGGGAATAAAATCACGATATGTTTTTAAGTGGGCACTTTGGTGTTGATTTTAAAACCAAAACAAAATCTTATAATACGGCCGGGTCTCTATCGTTTTCGACCGAATTACATACGCAATAATTTCACTTGCACTAATTTCATATGCCATAATTGTATATGCCATAATGATCATTCGGCATATTTCCAGTTCACATAATTGTTAGCTGCCATGACGATATGTTTACTATACTTTTCATTTGCCCTATTATCAAGTGTTATAAAGTTGTATGCTATAAATTTTAAACGGCATAATTATTATTTAGCATTAAACGCCTATAAAAACCATACCAGCAATAATACCTATTAAAGTCCCGCTTTTCTTGTATTTTGTGTCGTAAGTATAGTATTATATAAAAAAATCCGTTACGGCGCTTTGCCGGGCGCTCCCGCGGCACGCTCGCTTTGCTCGCTCGGCTCGCGCGCTGCAAGGTCGCAGTTCTACTTAACACTCCTACCCGCTTCGCTCGTCGTTGTACCTATCGAAGATCTTCCTTACAGTAGAATAGGTAGGTTATTATAATAGTAGTACGTATTCCACATTGTACAAGTACTTCATTATACCCACTGAACACACTGATAAGTTCTGATACAGCTTTTTCTGAAATTATGGCAAATGAAGTGTTATAGCATATAGTATTAGGGATAATGAACATTGTAAAAAGTCAATATTATGAACAGTAGTATTATGGTATCTAATATTAGGAAGGTTGAACATTATGACACTAGAGTATTATGGAACTCTTAAATGATGGTATGTGATATTAGGGAAAATGAAAGTTATAGTCAGTGACAATTATAGCAAATAAAATAAAAAAAATGAAGGGCTACCATATACAGCCATTTAATTAAGTTATGTGAAAAGAAGGTGATTTTGTAAGAAAGCTGTTGGGACCGGACCGGAATATCGCTGAATATTGTGGAAAACATAACAAAATAAAATCTAAATTGTATTTATCATGAAATCGCGTCAAGAAAACAATATGAATGTAGGTAACCTGATTCCTGCCAATGACTTCGATATATCTATAATATTATATTCAGATTATTCTGAACCATCGAACTATGAAGCCAAATGACGGCAAAAGTAAAGTGCAGTACAATCACGGCCACGTTCGCCGGCTCCTGCTTGGAAAATAGTCAAAAAAACCAGACGATTTTTATTGACAACCTTCTCCTTTTTCTTGAGTCGGTTAAAAGTAGAACTCTTTATTCGAAATTTTCAATAAAACTTATCACAGAATATGTACATAACGTGTGTCAAATAACGAAAAGTTCAAAACGGTATGTCAAGAATAAGACGATGTCACGACGCTGACATAAAACGTACATCTTTAGTTTATTAAGTGTGTTTATTATTGTGTGAGTCTAAGTTAAAGATTTAGCATTGATGTATCGCCGAACTTGTGCAGGTTTGTTATTCTATTTTCTCGTATCAGTTATTGTTCTAAAAGCAGCTTGTACAGGACTGACTAATCTGACTGCGCTCACTGGCAAATGCGGCTTATTTTAGGTATTGCACGTTATCAGTTATATTATAAGTCACGGTTGCGGTTCAGCTTTGCACTTGGATGAAGCTTTGATGCTCAAAGAAATCAACTTGGCGAAAACTTTTGACCTTAACATTTTTAAAATATAAAAACTAGCAGTGTCCCTTCTGTTAAGTTTTAAAAATCTTTCAACTTAATTAATCAGTTAACTCTAAGCGTATAAAGTTAATTATTATTTGTTTCCAAATTAAAAATGGCATTTTAGAGCAAAGGTTGGAACTCTCCCAGTTTGTAGTATGGGGGGCCTCTCGAGATTAAAATGACATATTTTAGGAGCACAGCTCGCTTGAGAGCCGGAGCAGGCATGCGGTGCGGGTTCGAGGTGCGGTGAGGCTCATACATAACTAGTCGCCATTGCCCTCTCCCCGCACCCCATGCATACCCCAGCTCTCAATTAAGATGTACGCCTATAGAATATTTCAATAATTCATCACTAACCTCAATCGGTCTCTTTTTGGCCTCATAATGATTGACTGATTCGAGAATGCCTAAACAGACATTTTGTCCCAAAATTCTACCTATTTTGTGTATTGTGCAGTAAAGGTAAGATAAACCAATAAATATTTGAAAAATCTATACCCTTACTAAATTACCCTTTACTAAATTACCTAAACTTCTTGGCCTGATTGTGCAAAATGTGGATATAGAATTATATACAAGTCTTTTTAGATTTGTTGGTATTTCTGTAGCTCTGCCTATCCCATTCTGGGAATGAAGGCGTGATATTATGTGTATGTCTATACCCAAAACGTCGAAATATAAAACTGAAATACTAATACTACAACTTATGAATAATAATAACACTACGTTCTAATTGCATTTATAATTATCATGTTTTAATTATCTTCTGAGCATTTGTCTATTGGTTGCGGTCGCGCACTCCGCGCGGTAAGATTGCAATACTTTCAACTCGAACAAGAGGAGAGTAAATACAAGGAAATATTACAAGCCAATTACATTATTTTGTATTAAGTAACTAAGTGCATCTGTTCGAGTGATTAGACGCTTGAAAGCGTGTGCTTGTGTTAATAAAATAAAAAAAAACAGGTTTTTTTTTTACTCCCGTCCCAATTAAGAGGGGTATTATTGTGTTTGAATCCGTCTGTGTGTTGAACGGGTGAGCCGGTTTCCATACTGTTGTGCAGCTTTTATTCTGGCGGCAGTTCGTAGCTTATTTGATTTCATGAAAATCTATAAAAACAATCCACCCCATGCTGGGCTGCCCCATGTCGGGAGATTTTAAGGTTTATACTGTAAAATTCCTTAGTAATTAAATACTATTTCTTTTTTTTTGCACATTATTTATTTTTACATAATTAATTACGTTTATCTATGTAGTTTCGTGCATTTCGTAAGAGACGACTAAGGGAATAGGGGCTTGTAGTACTGTTAGGCGATGGGCCTAGCTTACTTGAGCAAAATGTGGTTACAGAATTATAAACAAGTCTTTTTAGAGTTGTTGGTATTTCTGTAGCTCTGCCTATCCCATACTGGGAATAAAGGCGTGATGTTATGTATGTATGTACGTAATTACGTTTGAAAATATATAGTGCTACATTTGAACTACCAGTTGCATAATTATCAGTGATCGGAATAGGTAGTGCAATTTCGGGTGAATGACCTTAAACATTATACCTAATATAGATAAGACCCCAGATTCCGGGACTCGTATTATTTCACAGAATATTTTCTTGACATGACCTTAATTGAAGTTAAATGGGAACATGCGTATCTTTTCAATCATATTTTAATAACATTTCTGAATTAAACACAAACTTTAACACTTTGCAAATGTAATCCCGGGGTTATATCCATACTAAACTTACGCACCGAAGTCTCGCGAAATTGCACTACCTATTCCGATCACTGATAATTATGGTTAGTAAATATTAGGTCGATAGTCAGAGGCGATTTCCTTGAATGTTTATAAAAAAGAGGCGTACTCTTTGACCCTACGCTAAGAATCTAAATTCACTTTAAACCGTTACGTTTATTTGGTAGACTAGACACAAATAGTCAAGGTCTCACAGAGGGCACGGCCCGCGATGCACTCGCTAGACCGCACCGGCACCGACCACTTTCACTGTCGACCGACGCAGACAACCGGCTATGATGCTTTGGTGAAACCCGATACGCTTCTCAATAATCTACAGGCAATTACGCGTACAATAAGGTAGTGTAATATAAGTTTTTGCAGTTGTAGAAGTTGCCCCTCGTTAATTATGAATTAATGCCAAGATCAAAGTGAATGGTGCGAGATAACAAGAAGATGAGTCAGCAACAGCACGTGCGAGGCGTGGTGTGTGACAGGATTCCCGTGCGCGAGGATGCGCTGGTAGTCGGTTCCCGACGGAAGGGTCCCGGAGGAGCGATCCCGCGGGGCGCGTCACTGTGCCGGTCAGTCACCGTTCTGCCGGCGCGCCGCGCGCTCGCTATCTTGCGACGCTCTTGCGCTGCTATTGTTCCGACCTTTCTTGTTTGTTTGCCACCCTGGTATCTTGTATGAACTTGTGACGTGTTTCTCCTGATTTATAAGGGTATGTGGATCGAGACAATTAAGTTTTAGTGAGAAACAAAAAATATGGATGGTCGGTGGTAATGCAGACGACTTGATTGCGCTGAAAATTTCAGGTGTAAACACTGTAATATATTTTTTACTTTTTATACTTTTGCTAGATTGTTTGAAGTGCCGAACCGTACCGAACCGTATACTTGCACGATGTATGGGGCAACTCGTGAAACTTCGTTTTAATTGCTTTTTGCGCTTTGTTCAAATATACTTTTAAGGTAATTTACGCTGCGTTTATTATTGTTCACCATTGAACATTTCGAACAGAATTTGGTAGTCTTCGTCATCTTTTTCAACTGACTCGTGTCATATTTGCTAAGCATTTTCTAATTTCTTCACGATTTTGTTACTAATCAATAAGTGTAAATAGAAAAAGTGACTAATTACGAAAATACTCATATTTATTATGATCATATAGAAGTACTAAATGCTGATAAATCCTTTGTATGTTACTCGTAACAACAATAATCTGTACTTTAAAAGCTTTTAAGCAGGTAGGGAGGTACTTCCTTTGAAACATTATTTTTTTATCTTATATTAAATCAATATTTACGCAATAACCATAAACAATTAATACCAAGCGAAGAGCGAAGTTTATATTTTACCTACCTCCTAGGTTATCGCTATATTTTTTCAACATTGTGCTTTTCATATTGTTACGAAGAAAAATCATTAATGCAGGGAAAAAAAGGGTAAGGTAAAAAGGGCAGTTTCGACTTAAGGCAATACAGTTTTGCTCCGTTTATTAAGGTTGTATACCTTTAGCATCAAAAGTTGTCAGCATTTTAATACTTCCTTTAAGGTTTAGACTGTATTTTCAGCATCCTAATTTTATTTAAGTAATATTTTAATTCAATAATATTGCCTTAATCATAGTATTCCTGAAATAAAAGCAAATTTCTTAAAAAGGTCCGCATATTTTAAACATGGAACAACAGCTGTGATGTCATTCCTGTCGTCGATTTTGTATACTGTGTTTTTTCAGGGCTTCTGAACTATGACTTTTTAAAGTATCATATCTTATGAAAAAATAACACGTCAATTGTTACACGTATACATAACACTTATCCTTCTTTTTCAGGGCACTTTCCAGAGAGCATAGGTGGAATTAATATGTATTTTCCCTATTATCCAAAATCTTTAATTCCTGGTTCCTTAGCCGTTATCCTGGTTAATACCAGATCTTTATATCTTACAATTTACTGCTGTAACAATAACAGATGTCAATGATATTTGCTCAAATGTATAGGTATCAATCCTCTTCAATATAATGATATAACGTATGCGTTTTCCCGTGACATTCGAAGTATAGAACATATCTGTTCTTAATTAGCTCTTGATCCGCTTTTTTATTGTTGAAAACAACCGAAATAGTACGTGACTCCCGGCTTATCTAAAAGATTGAACATTGACTGTTGTCATGAGTTGGTTTAACCTTTTATGGGTGTTTTCTCTTTGACCAATTTTGTTTATAAAATTTGTCTCTTTAATTCTGGGTCAGCCTTTAGGTTGTTTTGGCCCTCCGGGCCAGCTGAAGAACTAACATAACCTAAACCTACCACAAATTTATGATGTCTAGACCAGGGTCGATAGTTTTTGAAACCAAAAATATAAAATAGGGTGAAACGCATTGGAAAAGGAAGAAAATGATACAAAAATTAAAGGAAAAAAAATACGGGTGATCTGAGGTCGGGGAGTCGAAGGTTTTAAGGGTAAAAACGGTTTATAACAATTTCCGGCAAAACTACAAGTCCCATGGAAAAAAAATACATTGCAAAGTTGTAGGTAATGAAATGATCTAAAACTTTTTATTTACTTTCTTCACATCACCTCAAAATTTATGTGAAAAACTCAAATAACCATGTTTCTGGTTTTTTATTTTTATCTTTTATTTTTGACGGAATTTGGTGAAAAACTTACTTTTTTATATACCAAACACACTGTAGTTTCCGTGATTTAACATATTTTTTTTTTTTACCTTATTTTGATTTAATATCGAAAAAGTACCCTAGTTTTCAATCGAAATTTCTCACGTCAAAATATTGGCTTTAGTTTAAAAGTCGGTGGGCTTTTTGTTTGTTGAAGTCTCTTCTTTCTGATGGTATAAAAAATACATCACTATGGTTAATGTTTTCAGAAAATGCAATGAAACAATTAATAAAAACCTACAATATTTTGAGAAAGTTGTAGAATCTTCTCTTATTAAGAATATTGAAACTTGAATCTTTCCTTTTTGCGTAGATGCCTATTTATTGTTTTTTTAAGATAACTTATATGTCTGAGTGACCTACGGAAGATGTTAGCCGATCAAAAGGTATTTTATAGAGAAGTGGGGAAGTGGCTAGGAGGATCTGAGCTTTACTACCTGTTATTTCGTAACGTTTCTTTGCATTTTCCGAGAACATTTGCCATAGTAATGACGACACGATGGCCTAGTTGGTGGTGACCCTGTCTACGAAGCTAGCGGTCCCTGGTTCAAATCCCGGTAAGGTCAGACATTTGTGTGATAAGCACGAGTATTTGTTCCTGAGTCTTGGGTGTTTTCTATGTATTTACGTATATATTCTCCTTGTCTAGTACCCATATAACAAGCCTAGAACTTAGTTTGGGACTAGGTCAATTTGTGTGACACTGTCCCGTATTTTCATTATTTTTATAGTGATGTAATTTTTTACACCATCAAGAAGTAGAGATTTTAACGAACAAAAACCCCACCGACTTTTAAAAAAAAGCAGATATTTTGACGTGAGAATTTTTGATTGAAAATTAGGGTGCTTATTCGATATTAAGTCAATATAAGCAGAAGAAAAATATATTTTAAATCAAACAAAATTCCAGCGTATTTAGAACATACAAAGGTAAGTTTTCACAAAACTCCGTAAAGAAAAATCTTTTTTTGGAAAATTTAAAAATAAAAATCTAAAACTAAGTTATTTTCTATTCACATACATTTTGAGATTATGTGAAAAAAGTGTATATGCAAAAGTTGTACATATCACTTTATTACCTACAACTTTGCCATTTAACTTTTTTCATAGCACTTGTAGTTTTTTCGGAAATCGAGATAACCGTTTTTTTACCATTATTAAAAATAATTTTACTTCTTACGCTCTCTGGAAAGTGCTATGAAAGAGAGGAATAACTTTATACGCGAAATAATTGTCGTGTATTTTTTTTATAACATTTGAAGCTTTAAATAGTCATAATAGTTCAGACCCCCTGCAAAAACGCTCTAACTATACGAAATCTACGACAGGAATGACGTCACTGCTGTTGTCCTAAGTTTTAAATATAAGGATCTTATAAAGAAATTTGTATTTATATCGTTAATTACGTTTAAGCCAATATTGTTGACTTAAAATATTACGTACTTAAATAAAATGAGGATGTCGAATAAAACATCTAAACATTAAAAGATGTTATAAAATATATCAAGTTTTGATTCAATATAAAATCTTAATAAACGGGTCCAAACTTAGTATTGCGTTTTGTAAACATTTTTTACATTTTCTCCTAGATCGTATCAATGAAACTCAATTCAGATTTTCATGCATGTTCTCTATTTGACATTTTAAGGTGGAGCGTAATCCCTGAGGAGTTCCTACCTATTCGATAAAGTCATTTCTCTTTCGTATAAAAAAATCAATAAGTACTAAATATTATTCGACGACACGGTGGCCTAGTTGGGAGTAACCCTGCCTCCGAAGCCAGCGGTCCTGGGTTCAAATCCCGGTAAGGGCAGATATTTGTGTGATAAGCGCGAATATTTGTTCCTGAGTCTTGGATGTTTTCTATGTATTTAAGTATTTATTTCTCTATATAAGTATGTTTATCGTTGTCTAGTACCCATAGTACAAGCCTAGAGCTTAGTTTGGGACTAGGTCAATTTGTGTGACATTGTCCCCTGATATTTATTTATTTATTTATTTATTTAATAGTACATTGCCATACAAATGCGAAATTGTATAATGATAACGACCAATTTTCACGCGTTTCATACGATGTTTATCAACGTGAGAAGAAAAAATACAAAATTTTATTGTCTCAACTCCTTTTTACTTTACATTTTGGCACTAGTGGTTTTTACATATCGTTTTGATATGAATGGATATTTATTATATTTTATAATAAAGACAGTTCATTTAATTGCAAATCGTTGTCTATTTTTATTTTAAGACTCCGTAACTCAAGATTTAAAAAAGCTTAATGTAATATGAAGTAAAAGCCACGCGTGTTTTGTATGCTGCATTATAATAACCAAAAAATCGCTGTAATAGGAGCAAGTGTGTTGAAAATAATTAATGAAACAATCAGAGATGTGACCCACCTTCGTAATGTTTGTTTGTAATTATAACTTTACCCCAAAGGAAATAAATTGAAACCAAATCGTATTTCACCATCACCTCGACTGAGCAAAATCTTCATAGCTTTATTATTTTAAGCATTGGTTTTTTGCGTGGCTGTCCGCATTAGTAGGTATACATATTTCATTTGTAGCAGCTTATGTTCTACGAGTAGTGTTTTTACCATAGTAGCATTTCACCGCTATCGATTTTTGTTTGGAACGCAATTTCATACGACGCGTTAATTGCTAATTGCAGTAAACCTCGGTAAATATTTGTTCTTATATGTTTTAACGTTCATGGCTTAAGAGCGCGCCGCGCGTCCAGTGGCGCCCTCATTACTTTGACTGTGTTGTCTAATAAACTGAAATCAAAGAGAGCTTTACTGTTGCGTATTCAACGCAAATTATAGATAATATGACATAACTTAACAACTATTGAAATATTAGTAAGCAACTAAACAGAACAAAGTGGCCACCTTTTTCCGTTAAGTTGACTACACGAAGGTTAAAGGTTTTTAAAAAGTGACATATATGCTATATATTGCGTATTCATTTGTACAACAGTAAAGCCCTTTTTTATTTGAGATAATACTTTAGCTTATTAGAAAACACAAAAAAGTAACGAGGGCGCTACTGGACGCCCGGCGCGGCGGCAAGAAAAGAAAGTTATTTTTTGGGTTTTGAAGACGGTTTTTTTGTTTTTTAAACTTTGAACCGATTTCAAAAAAGGAGGAGGTTCTCATTTCGACTGTATATTTTGTGTGTTTGTTACGCAATTACTCTGACAATTGTAGATCGATTTAAATTGTTATTTTTTGTTTCATAGGGTGTATTCCCGAAGTAGTCCTTGTCACCCCAAAAATAGTAGCGCTGTTGCGTAAAATATCCACCTATTTAAAAGGTAGGCACTCGTCAATCTTGTTTCTAGCATCTTCTGGTATTCTATTTGGTTGTAAGTATTCAAAAAAATAAAATATATCAGTACCTACTTATGACATATTATGACATTTTGATTGGCGCGACACTGTTTGGTAGTTAGTATACATGAATGGGGATCGATGGCCGGCCAGTTTACCCTACCCTCCCGCGCCCGTGGGGCCGCCGGTCTGGGTTAACGCCTTGAATGCGAGACTCCATTTCGAAAACTTACGCTTAGTGCTTTACATATAGCAGGTACCAATTCGGAAATGCATTTTTTTTACTACTTTATGTTGTACAAGACGATAATGGCTTGTAACTAGACAGTGTGTTTTTCCCAATATTATCCTTACTGTTTTATAAATACGAAATTGGTGGGTGTCGAAGACAGTCATGTTGCAGCTTCTCTAATTTAGTGACCGCCATGTGTGCAGTTTAGCGTTGTCCTAAAGCAGTGGGCTAAGAGTAATTGACGAGTCTGGGTTGTTTAATGGCTAGCTTTTCCATCATTGTTTGTTTCAGGTAAATTAAAACTGTTTTATCACTCACACCGAAGCTTACCGCTAACTCTGACGTAGTTTGAGATGGATGCGCTTCCAGAATCAATTTTAATTCCTCGTTATTAACTTGAGCCTCCGGCCGTCCACGGGGCTTGTTTTTCAGGTCTAAAATTCCAGAACGAAAACGTTGGAACCAAAAATGTATCGTGTTTTCTTTTACAGTAGCTTACCTCATACACATCATTAATCCATCGAGAAGTTTCTGCAGGTACTAGTGTCACGGTGGAACTCGTATTCGTAGCTAAATAACGCGATAGGTATTTTAAGTTCTCCATATTGTGAATAATGATGCCAAAGAAAAAACAAATGACTCGATAGCAAATTAATCGCTAAATTCGAAACAAAAATGCTAAAATTTAAAATACGTTTTAGAATTTAGAATTCTTAGCCAAACACCAGATATTTTGAAACAAAGTGGCCAGTTCAAGAAAACGCTAATTTCATATTTGTTCCTGATTCGCCGGATTCTTATTTCACCGGATTCTTGTTTCGTCGGATTCATGTTTCGTCGGAAATATTAATATACAATAAAATCTCTTTAGTAAAGATAATATGTAGTTATATTTATTATTGTATGAATTACTATTTTGTTGCCACTGTCGAACATAACTTATTACCTACCTAGAAATGGGTTCGATTCATATTTTAAAACAAAAATTACGATTTTACTTATAATACTATCCATATTATAATAATATTCACTCACTACCAAACAATTTAAACAATTTAAACTCTACAACTGTTCTTCTTTCTTATGTACGTAGTCATTGACTCAGGAAGTAGTTATAGTGTTTAAACATTATCTATCTGTTTAGTTATTAAATTAAGAACAAATAAATATTTTTATTAATGTCTCGAAATGTCTGCCTTTTATTTAATAGATAGGTAAAGCCGCAATATTTCTATAGTTTACTTTGAACAAAAAAATCCGACGAAACAAGAATCCGGCGAATCAAGAATCCGGTGAATCAGTAACTAATCATTTCATATGTAGGTCGTTTTCAAAAAAAAATGTACATAGTTAAAGGCTTAATACAAACAAAAATCACGATCGGGTCCTTTAAGTAATGAAATTTAGTCATACAAACTATATGGGTAACTCTCGTTACACAAAGGAATCAATTAAGTTTTGTTTTAATTGAAGCCCTTAACTACATACATTTTTTTAAAACGTTTCATGTAAGGATCATTAAAGTGACGTCATTTCACATACAGGAAGTTGTTTTAAAACACTACCTGTAATTTAAGTTATCAAAATATTATTTAATTTTATAAAATCTATCAATGCATAAAAAAAACCTCTTAAATAAAAATACATACTAGATCGTTTAATAAGTCCCGAGACTAACTTGTAAATGGCGCATATACAACGCGCCGCGCAACAAAATAATCCGTAAAAAAGAAATTACGAAAGTTGTGTCAACCCTAGTATTCTGCATACCTAAGATACTGAACTGACGTTATTTAATAAGGGTTGACACTTCTTTTGTAATTTCTTTTTTACGGATTAAGTATTTTGTAACACGTTGTATTAAAAGACTTATTTGATTTTTAATAAAAGATGTGTCTAATTTTAAAAAATGGTACAATAAAACATTGATTTTGCAGACATTTAAATGACGCTACGCATGTAATTTCGATACCATGGAAAAAAGACTTTAGCGTATTGATAAAACATTGTTTTTTAATGGGAAAAAATACCGTTTAAGCACAGCAATGGCTTATAAAATGTTATGCGGGATCAGCTCCCTCTAAAGCAACCGTTTGTCGGTGGTATGCCGACTTCAAATGCGGTCGCATGGACACAAATGATGGGGAACGCTCAGGTCGTCCAAATGAAGCAGTGACTCAACAAAATATTAACCAAGTCCTGAAAATCGTAATGGAAGATTGGAAGGTAAAAGTGCGCGAGATAGTCGAGATAGTGAAGATTCCAGCTGGTAGTGTTTTCACGATTTTACATAAAATTTTGGCCATGAAAAAGCTCTTTTTCCAATTGGGTGCCTCGTTTGCTTACAACTGATCAAAAGGAACAACGTATCAATGATTCAGAGCGATGTTTGGCGCTGATGAATCGTAATAAAAAGGATTTTTTACGTCGGTTTGTGACATTGGATGAAACATGGATACATCATTTTACTCCGGAATCCAATTGGCAGTCAGCAGAGTGGAGAGCGGCTGGTGAAAGCCGCCCAAAGCGGAAAAAGACTCCGAAATCGGCCGGTAAGGTTATGGCTTTTATATTTTGCGATGAGCATGGTATACTTTTCATCGACTACCTTGAAAAGGGGCAAAATATAAATAGTGACTATTACATGTGCTTATTGGAGCGATTGAAGTACGAAATTGCGGATAAACGGCCTCAAATGAACAAAAAGAAAGTGGTGTTTCACCAGGACAACGCGCCTTGTCACAAGTCCGAGAGAACGATGGCCAAAATTAATTGCTTCCTCATCCCCCTTATTCGCCAGACTTGGCCCCCAGCGGTTACTGGCTGTTTGCAGACCTCAAAAAATGCTCCAGGGTAAGAAATTTGACTCAAATAGTGAAGTTATCGCAGCAACGGAGGCTTATTTTGAAGCCAAAGACAAATCGTTCTACACGCATGGGATAGAAAAGTTAGAAAAGCCTTGGAGGAGACTACGTTGATAAATAAAAAAATAAATAATAAAAAAACCTTGTTTTAATACTTAGTCTAAGGACTTATTGAACCACGTTATATATAGTGTTGCATTTCATTATAGCTTCTTCAGTTTACGTTTTAGGTACGTAATTTGCTGTGTAGACGAATGAAAATCGGTCAAAGTCAATCCTAGACATTTTGTGTCTTATCTTCGCTTATTTGTGATCTCGATAAAGATTTACTAAAGTGGTTGACCTGTACGTAATAAATGATTACGGAAAACTACTTGAATCAGCCCATATACACCGTGACGTCGATGTTGTGTCAGCGGCACCGTATTTATGGGATCTAGCAAGGACCTAATATTAACTTAGATTTAGGAATTATAAGATGATTTAATAACGATACGAAGTGACTTGTACCGCATCACGGGGAGGGCTAGGAAGAATAGGGCAGGATAGGAAGTTTATTATATGGATGAATTGGTAGGGAGAGAAAATATAATAAAACGAAATGGGTAAGGCCGAGAACTTTGACCAAACTGGAAGTTTCATATTTAACATGCTCTTAAAAAATAAGGTAACACCGAGAGGTTTCAAAACGATTTTATTGTATTTTACGCGATAAAAACTGTTAAGCTCGCAAGTGACATAATTGATTTATATCCTTTCAAATAAATAATAAAAATATATTTCCGTTTAAAACGTTACGAAAATTGACAAACTTTTTCGACCATGTGTACTTAGTCCTGTTATTTTCACGATTTTCAGTTTTTCATGATCATGCTTTTGTTTAAACAAAATTTTATGATATAATGGTAGTTCTACCGTTTGCGAAAAAAATATATTAAAATGATTCACTTGTTTTATCTTGCATTCTTTTATTGGGCTACAATTCCACGTTTTCGTTACGAATGCTTTCGTGACGCTTTATAAAGCTAGATTTAAAGCCAACTGTGATAGCAATTCGTTATTGTGCACTAGGAACTCATATTCTAGTAGAGCAATACCAGAGTGAAAAATCAACTTCGTCAGTATGTTGATTAAATGGTTGACAAGGTGACGCGGACAATGTTTTTCTAAATATCGTATTTTAAGGGTAAGTAGAGATTATTTTTAAGCGGTTGTTTTTTCATACGATGGGTTAGTGTTATTCAAGCTTGTGACATATATTATTATATTCAAAATATCGTTATTTCACCGTGATAATCAATAAAAAAGTTAAATACGTTACACCTTCGTTACGAATTCGATACATTTTAACGTAACGAGACAAAATGCACACAGAAAAATACGAGCTTAAATGAGTTTTTACTAGATTTTCAATGACAAATACAGTAAGTTATTAAGATGAATCAATTTGAAATTGTAGTTACGTATAGTAGGTACAGGGAATCAGTTCGAAATAATTAAATCCATACTATGCATATCCATAATAATATTTTAATGGAATCTGCCACTAAATGTTATTTTTGTTTATCAATTGTCGTTTTTTATCTTAAAACATTAGTTTTCTCAAAAAATAAGTTACTTTACAACCAAGATAATTATGTAGTTTAATTGTAAAATAGAACATTTTGTTTTAAATAGGTATAATTTATTTCTCAACTTTTTCATTTCAAGTTGATAATTATGCTATTTAGAAAACTCACCTAATTCGGCCATATAAAGTTACATGAAGTAAATTTTCGAAATAGTATAGGAATTTTACCAAACCGTCAAGTATTATACCAGGCTATAACGCTTTACGGCTATTAGGTATAATAACGTATTACTCCCGGATTTAACTGATCGCATATACTACCTTGACTTTTACTTACAAGCTCAGCAAAAGTCAAGTTAGTTAGTTAGTATTTATCATAGTCAGTTAATTAAATATCTCATAGACAACTTTAGTCGGGCCACGGTACCAAAAATTCTGAATCTTGCCCACGATGGACATTTATGTACAACAACTTTAATAATCGCTATACTACACTATTAAATTACTTGTATGTACTTCTAGGTAATTGGTAACCGGATATTTTTGTTACAGTTGCTATCCCGGTCGCCTTCATTTCCACCTTGGAGAAATGAGGGAAAAAGGCTGAACACGCGAAGAAACTGAACGATGACTAAAATGTAAGTAGAAAAATTGTATACTGTATGGTTCTGTTAACGGGATAAGACTTCCATACTTATTATATTTCGATGCACAAATGTGCATTTATATTCAATTTTTACATATTCATCAAACGAAATTATTCGAAAAATAACTTTCAATCACAGAGCATGAACTGGGACTGTTTTAATTAATAGCTGACTGCTGGGTAGGTACGAGTGAGGGGTTGCGTTGCAATGCGCGTAGCCGGTCCGTTGCTCGTTTGCTGTTATTTTTGACGGTAAATACGAACCAATTAAAAACTTTATCTCGAGTACATGAAACGCAGATAGACACATTACAGCTACTCTTTGACTTATGAAAATCATGGCACGTTCGCAACATTTTTTCGTTAGAGATTTAGAAATACGAACGTGTTCGATGTGAGATAGAGAAATGAAAAGAAATGTGAGATTAAATGTTAGTTTCTATCTCTTTTGAATATCAATCACAGTAAGTACAATCGTTAAAATATTGAATCCTGCTGTCTCCGATATACAAATAACCAATCAAGTTTAGTGTTTACCGGAATTATTTCGACCATGCCGTACGAGTTGCGCAACAGTCCACATTTCTAGATAGCCATTAATATCACAAACAGGCCTATAAACGTTCTAAACAAAACTGTTCCACGAAATGACGGGGTCGTGTGCGAGTGATTATTTTATCTATGCATCACCAGTTAAGACACATAATCGTATGTGAGGGACGCAGTGCGGCCTATTGTTGCGGGCGCAATGCACTGGCGGTAGTTTACGAGGTCTTTCACCGTTGCATTATATGGGTCAGTGAGATTAGCTGGGCTGCCCCTGCTGGCACCGCGGGCTGGTGCTTAAGCGAATTTTATCTCGGGCGAAAGGGTTTTTTCTTTTGATAAACTCGCTTAGAATCAAAAGATGTGTTAACCATCTCAATTAAAACCACGTTCTTTGGTCTCTTACATAGTTGTTCGTTTGTCCTTCTTTCAATAAACGGATTTACGGATTGACATAATAGTTGCAATGAGTTACAGAAAATTGCAGAGTAGTTATTTTATTTAGGAAAACTTTTGTTTGTTAATTGATCTCATTCATAGACTGTTTGAAATAAAAGTAAGTGAAGGGCCGAGGACATTTTTGAACCAAATTAGCCTCGGGAGAGTCCCAAAAAACACCATTCCTCATTTAGTTTAACAGTACCCTTTTTTTTCTTTTTAGCTCTTGTCAATTTCATTTATGCACACATACTCTAACACTAACTGATACGCAAAACGATACTGATATGCATCATTGCATTGAGATAGGCCAGGGGTCAGATGACGTTTAAGAGGCCTTATACGAAATTTAGCCGGTTTTGCTTCTTTTCGTGATTTTACAGTTAAAATACTGCTTTTCTATAAGTTATATTGCACAACATGATCATTTCAGTTATGATTGAATAAATGAGTTAGGAATGAATTAACTACTTTTTTATTTTTGATGAGTATTATAATGCAAGATTTAGGTTGTTTTAAAACATTATTATTGCATTTTTTTTTTAATTGTAGATGTTTTTTTTAGGCATTGGATTATGTTGAACTGAAATTTATTACTGTTGTTTTAATTAAATGAACGAGAGGTTTAAGTTACTGAAATCAAAATATTTTTTTCGGTAATATTCTATAAAATTTAACAAAAACTTATTATTTTTTACAAAAAAAGTTATTATGAAGGTGGTTATAAAGTTATTCATACATTTTATGACGACTTTTACAGCAATAAATTATAATTTTCCATACCTTTTAGACGTCAAAACGATTCGTGGATATGCGGTATTCTATACCTCTTACAGCAAAATTTACACAACAGTCGCCGGTTTTAGGTCGGCTCAGGCTCCTTATTCCCACATTGACCGTTTCCTATAATGTCTATCCCACCAAAAACATAAATGTAAAAAAGAAGAGCCAAGTTCAATACGAAAATTATTCTCTGCTGTGGGCTTCGCCGCAAAAAGAATGGAGATCTGAGATTGAGTGCCAAGTTCTATGCAAAATCCAAATATGTAGTCTAAGGGCTGACTTGGCTGGTTTTCACATACGAATTATTATTAAGTACCTACTTTTACACAGTCATGGAAGAGCCTTATGTTCGATGGGTAGTTTCTACCAGCAAGCCAAATTTTCGGAATAATAAAATAAGAACCGAAAGGCAACAAACAGGTTTAGAACATGCGAAGGATATATAATTAGTATGGGAAAACCAGCCAAGTCAGCCCTTAGACTACATATTTGGATTTTGCATAGAACTTGGCACTCAATCTCAGATCTCCATTCTTTTTGCGGCGAAGCCCACAGCAGAGAATAATTTTTGTATTGAACTTGGCTCTCCTTTTTTACATTTATGTTTTTGGTGGGATATCATTACTTTTTGTAGGTAAGTCTTACCTACTTACTAAAAAATACAATTATTATTTATTTAAACTATTGCCTATACTATACTAAACCTACGTACCTACTTATTATAGGAATTGTAATAATAATAAGTATATACACCTACCTACTTATAACTATAAAATTGTTATTTATTTAAACTATTACCTATACTATAATACTATACGTACGTACCTACTTATTAAAGAAATTGTAATAATAATATTACTGCAAATTATAAGTTTTCCTTAAGAAAACTTATAGGTCAGATATCGAGAGACAACCGGACAGCAAGACGGCGCTCGCGCTTATGAGCGCGGCTGCCGCTCGCTCGGTCACGTTCGCGTCAACGGTTCGATTCGGTTGTCACAGCGCAAGCGCCGCTCCGGCGTCACTCGGCGCGCGCGCGTGTCGTGTATATACCGAAAATCTAAATGCCTATTATTTTATCATTATTTATGAGTAGGTAATGATTTTACACTATTGATGTGCGCTAAATATAAAAATTATAATTAATCCCAGTTAATAACGTAGGTACCCTAAGTAATATGAGGTATTTATGTTAAGCGTTCATAATAGAATCTATTTATTTAAAAATTGACAGTTTTTTATTTATTCCTTTGTATTCATCTAATTACCTATCTGCATACCAAATTTTAACTCTCTAGGTCATCTGGAAGTGGGTTAGAGTTTTGGTCTATAGGTCAGTCAGTGATAAAAATGAGGAATTTTGGACATTAATATCTAAATAACCGTTTGAGATAAGCTTATGAAATTTAGAACACATATGTATCTCGCAAGTCTCAATATATGAGCCAAATTTGATACGTTTATGTAAAATAGTTTTTGATTTATGAGGGGGTCAAAAGTGGCTCCAAATGGTTCGTGTAATATTACACACGGTGCGGCTCGCCAGTTCTGTTTCTTGAACTTGGCTTGACACGCTCCCGCGTGTCTAGACTTATGAAAATGTTTGTTTCCTAAAATGTCTGCTTCTCAAAATAACCTTCTTCCCACATTGTAGCGGCTCAAGGCTCGTTCGGTCCGTTTCCTAAAATTGTCTTCTTCCCACAGTGTCAGTTTCCTATGTTGTCTACTCAAAATGTCTGATTCTCAATTCTATTTTCGGAAGGTTCCGGAGCCAAAATGGCAAAAACGGAATAGTTTAGTTTATTTTAGTTTCAGTCTTCTGTGCGTCAGTTCGTATTGATTTTTAGAGCAAACCTTAAGTGAGGGACCTGTGTAATTTTTTTAAGATCTGTACTAATATTATAAAGAGGAAAGGTTTCTCCATTTATTTGTTTGTTTGTTTGTTTGTAACAGATAAACTAAAAAAATAATGAACTGATTTTATTCGAAAGTTCGTACCTTCGTTTTTTAAATTCAGTTCAATTTGTTGTTATGGTTGAAAACATTTCTAACGCGAACGAAGTCGCAGGTTGAAGCTAGTTTTTGATATAACCTGTACCGTATATATATATTTTTTGTCTGAGAGGTAATACAACCTTTATTTATAAGTATGTTATCGTTATCTTTGAGTTCTTTGATTATTGGCAACTACAATTTACTGTGACATCCTTCATTTCAATTCCTTTCACATGCCGGGGAAAATGGCTCCGTATGTGATAAAAATAAACCAAAAAGATAATGATTTGCTTGTACGGTCAAGGACTTTAATTGATATGCCACTATGGAACCCTGTCATAATGACAGAGTTAAACATTAATGTTAGCTTTCTTTCATGTGGTTTGACGCTGTCATTATGACAGGGTTCCATAGTGGCATAACAATTTAAGTCCTTGACTGTACTGGAAGATAAATATAAGCATACTACATAAGTTGTTATTAACCTTAGATCACACTGGTAAACAATCGCAAAACAATAAAATACACCATTCTCGAAATAAAATAGTCTCAAAACACGCCAGTCTAAAAATATCCGAAATTTATTTATATTACAACTCTACAATATTTATTTAATAACTACAATCACTTAATAAAGTAACTTTAAAAAAAAACAAAGGTTTCTACACGATCAGTTTGTTTTTGGTGTTTAATGGGACTCAAGTGTTTAGAGATTAGGCTATTTTAAATTAATGTTTATGTGACAATATGAGTTTTTGACATTGGGTTGTACTGAGTATAAGGGTAATTTGAGCTTGGGTGCTAATGTACCGGAAGCGATGTTTTTTTTGTCAAGAAATGCAAATTACAGCTTTCGAGTATTAAGAGTCTCTGCGCTAGGCTGCGGACGGACGGACGGACGGTCGGACGGACGGACATGGCGAAACTATAAGGGTTCCTAGTTTGACTACGGAACCCTAAAAATCGTGAGTTATAGGTGTAATTAAATTCAGTCCCGTATTTTGTAATGTTCTCTGTTTCAGCCCGAACTCCCGAGCATTTGCAAGCAAAAACATTAAAAAAAATATTTTTTTACAAAGAAAAAAAGCAAGTAAAAATGAGAGAGTGTTCAATAACTTAAATGATAACTAATGCACGACGTGACCAGAAAATTCATAAACCACTTGGTATGGAAAAGGTACAGTCAAGGGCATAAATATATATATATACGTTCAGAAGACGTCAAAAATAACTATACGCCTTTATGCCACTGGCAATAAGGTCCGTGTATACATAATTTGACTATAGATATTAATGCCCTTGACTGTACTTAGTTCATGTTTTTCCGCACTTCATTTCCTAGATGTATATTCTTGCATACATACATACATAACATCACGACTTTATTCCCTGAGTGGGGTAGGCAGGGTTACAGAAATACCAACAACTTTAAAAAGACTTCTTGATAATTCTGTAACGATGAGAGATGTTTACCAGTGTATTAGTCACAGGTTGCAAGCCTATACAAGCCTTTATTAGTCGCCTCTTACGACATCCACGGGAAGACATGGAGCGGCACAATTTAAACCGGCAACCACACGGAACGGTTGTATATTCTTGTTACTCGTACATGGAAATTAATAAATTTTACTTAAAGTGCTTTTGATTAGGCGGTTTAGTCGCGCGGCTAAGCAGCGCGACTGTAGCCCTGGGAGGTGATTCTCTCAAAAAAGCGCTGCGTCGATCTCAAAGGTGAAGTTTTATTCGGCAAGTTTAAGAAGTCCCGTCGGAGCGTACAAAACACATTTTAGTGCGTGCCTTCTTAATTAGGCAGCTACGAGCCCCAATGCAAAAGAGTTCGGCTACTATTTAAAATTGAAAGTAACTTTTTTCAAAGTCAAATCTAGTTAGTAATTTTAATAGCATGGAAGCAAGAAATAAAAAAAAGTATTGTAAAATTAATCAAGTTTATTTCCTACATAATACAAATTAAAATTATTTCTGTATTTTAATAAAAAAAGTACAATTTTTCTATCAACGACAACGCATAATAGTTCGGCTATCGATCTTGAGTATGCAAAATAGTTCGCCTACCACTTAGTTGTCTCGCCTTTACTCTTAAGAACAGCCTTGATTCTCAATGGCATCGTCTCTACCAACTCTTCACACTCTTTTGGGGTTATAGACTCCCAGACAGCGACTATTTTCTCTTTTAAATCACTTTTTGACCTCGATGGAAACTTGCGTAATTTTTTTTCCATTTTCCCCCACAATGTTTAATGGGTGACAAATCTGGACTATTCGACGGCCACTCTATAGTGGGGATTCCTTTAGACTCGAGCCAAGACTTCGTGGTTTTCGCAGTATGGCAAGAAGCCCCGTCTTGTTGAAAAGTGTAGACATTTTCATATTTCAAGCTTGGAATAGATGGAATTAAACTTGTTTTCAAAATGTCCTGGTATTTCACTGCATTAACCGTCCCTTCTACAAAATGCAGGCGGCCTACCCCTTGTGCCGACATGCAACCCCATATCATCACAGACCCAGGAAACTTCACTTTTCTCTTAATGCAGCCTTTGATGAATGCTTCGTCTTTCTTTCGCATGTTTTTTTTCCGTTCGTCGCCGACAGTTACTTCGAATTTTGATTCATCACTCCATATTATTTGACGCCATTGCTCAGTAGTCCAGTTTGAGTGAAAGTGTGCGAGCGAATTTCAGCCTCTTCTTTTTCTGTAACTCCGTTAGTAAAGATTTTTCCTTGGCCGTGTAAAAACCATATCCCATTCTTTTTAGAACCCTTTTGCAGGTATCCACTGAAACGTCTTTCTGGATCATATCACGCCATTTTACGGTAAGTTCCCCCGCACGAGCACGGCGGTTTTGTTTGATCATTTTCTTTAAAACACTGTGTAATAGTGTAAAAGCAACGTTGTATTTATGGAGTATAATATTGTATAAATCGTTTGCTGCTAATGCGTTTCTAGAAATAAAACGAGTTTATAAGATTCATATACTTAACAATCTATGACTTGACGAACTCTTTTGCATTGGGTCTCGTATACGACACAAAACTCGTCTCACCTGCCTGTGACTAGTAACCATACGAACACTCGCTGCGCGGGTGTCGCGCTGCAGGTTTAGTGCTAATTCGCATTTCATGAACGTGATATTTTTATCATTTTAATATTTTTTCCTTAATAACCGGATTCTGATATTTAAATTACTCTCTAAAGAGCAGAATCAATCGAACTGCTTAGATTAGGGACCTAAACAATAACGTCGAATGCCATTAAATTTCCATACAAACTGCGAAAACGGTTCTCCACCCTTAAACCTAGTCCGATTTTTGAGTATGTTGTAGATATTATGAAAAAATAGGTCTGTACGTTTTCCTTTCCTAGAAAATATTACTTGGAAAAAACATTATTTTTAAAGCAAACGTACAAACATTATTTCATAGTAACTAAACATATTTGAAAATTGTTGAAATCTGACTTGGGAGGAGAAACTTTAACGCCTGGAGCATTTTTTTTGTCAGCTACGCGATTTAGGCGTCGTTTCAGAATCCTCTTAACCGTTTACCAGGCAGAGGCTCTACTCAGGCTGACGCTCAGAGGTTAATGTCTTGGATATGTAGGTATTACACTTTTTTTGCTAAACAATCTAGATTTATGCGCCCGGAAAAGAGTTAATTAATAAAAGTACCCTCGTTTTCATAAATGCGCAGTAGCTAAAATATGCTTTGTCCTTATCTGTCAATATAACATTTGTATTTGATAGAAAGCGACAAAAGATATTTGAACTAAAATTGCTATAGGTATAGTGCGTTTATGAATAAGACTTTTACTACGAGTAACAGTATACCTACTTACAAATGGAGTTTTATTACTTTGGAACTCACTTGCGACAAGTGCAAAATAATTTCTAGGCAGCTGGATCCAGATAAATATTGAGGTCACATGAAACCTCTCTTATCGACGTTGTCGCTGCAATTGCAATAGGGAAATTATTTCCTTCAGCGATAGCTTAGAGGTAAGTTCTTGACGCCCTCAATTCTGCGTATTGTTTATTTTGCTTTAATCGATTTAGTCGTTCAGTCGTAATAGTCAATCAAGATAATATTATATGATTAAAATTAAATCTACGAGTCTATGTGTACTTATTCTCTAGCACCGTATTTGTCAAAATAGGCTAAGGAAATGATTTGTTAGTTCTGGTTTTAAAACTACAAGCACGTGAAATAGCGTATAGTTTTGTATGAGTACCTAATGCCTATTTGGTTTCTACTTCGCGCGTGACGCCGCTGCTCGTTCTTTGGGGTGCACCTCGTTTACCTAAATAAGATAATGTGTTTGATTTAAAGATTTTTAATAGTATATTTTAACGGGTGTTTATCGTTTCATCTAAATACCTTTTAGCGAATGTATCATTTCGTCGAAATTCATTTCATCGAACGCTATTTTCTGCTGAAAACGATGTTTTCAAGGTATCTTAAACATCTAACCTAACCTAACCAACGTAATTAATGTTTAAGCAGAAAATAGCGTTCGATGAAATTAAATTCGATGAAGTGATGATTTACCGTAGTTTAACATGTTGGCTGCGGCGATGATTTTGGTGGACTTTCCACGGGTGCGTTACGGGAAATATTTGGTCGTATAGAAGTTTACCGCGGTAGTCCGGTGAAAATATACATTTCTAATAACAATAATTCCGACAGTTCAATTTTGGTACAGACCTTGGGTATACCAGTAGAAATAAAGTGCTAAAAGTCCCAATTGAACCCACGTGTGCTAAAAAAGTAATTCAACATATTCAAGATTAAAGTCAAAATTTTCGGTTGATTTTTCTTTTTCTCGAGTGCGGTAAGTTTTATCGAAAAAAAAACTTGTAGGTAGATCCTGAAATTCCCTACAAAATATATCTTACTTTTTCCCTAAGAATCACCGTTCTTAAGATATCGCCATTTTAAAAGTTGAAGGAATTTACATTCTATCACGTGGTTCAATAAGTAAATCTTCACTATCTTGACTATCTCGTGCACTTCAACATTCCGATCTTCCATTAAGATTTTCAAAATCAAAAATCAAAATCAAAATATATTTATTTTGCGTAAAATGTGGTACATACAATGGTCTTACAATATATTATAGGTTTCACACACTTTACCAGCAGCTGGCATGCAAAATATTATTGGAATATTAAAACTAAGAAGACATTTTTTTTTTTTTTATAAAAATAATAAAATAAGTCACAGCTATGGGGCACTACAGTAATTGCCAAAGAGAAAATAATGTCACCTTTTATCAAAATAAGCAAAGTATTCGTTCACAGAGTAGAAACACTTTTGTACTAGCCATTTTTTAAGCTGGCGTTTGAAAATGTTTAATGGCAAGATTTTAATGTCTTCATGTAGCTTATTAAAAATAGAAATAGCCATACAGTATGCGTTCCCACTATACAACTTTGTCTTTTTCTTTGTTACTACCAAACGGTTTGGATACCTTGTGTTAAAATGACACGATTCTTTACCCGTTTTAAAAAGTGATGGATGGGTTTTGACAAACAAGCAAATTTCATATATATATATACACGGTACCGTCAATAATTTTAGGTCTCTTAACAAAGGCCTACAGGATGTTAGAACATCTACGTTACATATAGATCTTATACAACGTTTCTGCGCCAATAATGCTCGATTTGCTTGATTGGAGTTTCCCCATAGCAGAATGCCATACCTAATCAAGGAACCCACATATCCGTGATAAGCCTGGATGGCAACGTTTTTATTGCACACTTTTGTGAGTCGCCAGAGAGCATATGAAAATGAGCTTATTTTACTACAGAGTTTGTCAATATGTTCATTCCAGGAGCATTTGTGATCTACGGTAATGCCTAGAAACGTGGTTGCGGTAGATTCTTTTATAACTTCGTCCTTATAAGCTATACTTAAAGGCCGCTTATTACCGTTTTTATTTATGAACTGCACGTATGTTGTTTTACTTAAATTAGCGTTCAGATTATTTTTGTGGAACCAAGTTATAATTTTAGATATTAAATTATTTATATCATCATTATATGTTTGAATATTGTGACACGGTACAATAACTGAGAGGTCATCGGCAAAAAGTGTGCAGTCACATGTTGTAGAATCTGGGAGATCGTTAATATACAACAGAAAAAGCAAGGGTCCCAGAATACTACCCTGTGGAACTCCAATCGCATTTACTGTGACCGATGATCTATGTGAGGTTATTATCTTTTTCGAATCAATTTTATTTATTTCCACAAACTGGGTTCTCTCACTTAAATAACTTCTAAGCCAATCATTAACTACTCCTCGCAAACCATAGAGCTCACATTTAGCTAGGAGTATATTATGAGACACGAAATCGAACGCTTTGCTCATATCGAAGAAGACGGCAACGACTGACTTACTCTTGTCAAGATATTTGAAAATGTTACTCATCATCGAAAAAGTTGCCAGTGATGTAGACTTCCCTTTTTGAAAGCCATATTGTTCTGCTTTAATTATTCTGAATTTCTGAACAAATCCCGTGATGCGTTCGTACATAGCCTTTTCAAATATCTTTGAAATTATAGGTATAAGTGATATGGGCCTATAATTTTCGACATTTTCTTTACTACCTTTTTTATGGAGACATTTGATAAGCGATATTTTCAGTGGTTCTGGGAAAATGCCATTTGTGAAGGAGAGATTTACGAGATAACTTAGTACTGATGAGATTTGTAATTTGCAAGTTTTTAGTATGTTAGTTTGTATATTATCATATCCGGTTGAGTTAGTGGAATTAAGCGAGCTTATAATTTTAGCTATCTCATGTTTATTTGTAGGGGACAAGAACATGTTTGAATGATTTGCTTTTATAAGTGAAGTATCAGGTTGATGTTTTATGTCAGAGTGCGTTAGATTTGTGAAATATTTATTAAAAATGTTTGCGATGTCAGTGGGTACATTTACAATTTTATCATTTACTACAAGTTTCTCAATACTAGTAGTATTCGGATTAATTTTTACTGTGTTTTTAATAATATCCCATGTCGCTTTACACATATTATTCGATTTTATTATATATTTATTATTAGCCATTTTTTGAGCATGATTAATACATCGTTTAAGTAACTTTGAATATGATTTATATACATTTTTGCAATTGTTGTGGGTAGGTTTCCCTATATGTTTATAATAACGAAATCGTAAATGTCTCCTTTTTATTATAGACTTTTTAATACCCTTACTAAACCAGTTAACCGTTTTGGGCTTAACCGTGTATTTGATCTTGTTGACTGGGAAACACAAATTATATAACAGTGTAAATAGTTCATAAAAAATATTGAATGCTATTGTCATATCACTTTCGCAATAAACATCAGACCATGATAGAGCCTCCAAACAGCTAAGAAATTTCAAAACGTTTTGTTCGCTGTAGTCTCTCTTATAATGATACCAAAATAAAACTGGCTTAGGTTTATTAATGACCTGAAATGTAATACTTTGGGCAGTTTCATGATCCGACAAGCCTATTTTATGAGTTTTACCTCTTGCATCAGGAATGTTCGACAATATCTGATCAAGGCACGCTTCTTTACGAGTAGGACATGTAATATGCAGCTTGAACTGATGTGCCAATGCAATTCTGGCAAGCTCTTTAGAACTTTCTGTGTTTTTTAATATATCTAGATTAAAATCTCCTGCAATAGTAATAAATTTATTTTTTATTTTTGGTTTGAGCTTATACATGAGACGTTCTAATTTATCAAGGAAGCGGGACAAGTTTGCTGTTGGCGTTCTATATATACATATAACTATGCATCTTATCGATGGTATTTCTATCCCGCAACACTCAAAAACATAGTCCTCCGAGAGTTCATTCAAAAATGCAATATCTCGTGTTTTAAAGAAATTTGGGCAAAATATGCACACACCACCTCTTTTTTGATGGCGTCTTGAATATGATGCTACTAGACGATATCCTGAAATTTGCATATAACCTTCATTACCCGCTTTAACAAATGTTTCACTGAAACATAAAACATCAAATTTAACATTAACTTTCTCAAGTTCATCAAACGTCAGTTCTATTATCTCTTTTTTATTTATTAGTCCTGCTATGTTCTGATGAAATATAGTTAGAATATCATGGTTAGACACGAAAGGAGTGTTTACTTAATTGAGAACTGTTTTTCAGAAAGTACTCAGTAATCGACGTTTGTTTTAGATTTTTTACGGTTTGTAAATATTTTTTCTTAAAATAATAAGGTATTGTCCCTTTCTTAGGACCTTTAATTTTATTAGTTGTTATTTCATAATACTGTGCACGTGTTGATTTTAATTTATTAAAGGTTAGATATTTGTCTTCATAATATCTCGAATCTATGACGTAATTTATTTTTGAACACAATTTATATGTAAAATTACGGTCATATAGGTTTAAATCGTTTATGTTCAGAAACTGACAATTACTGTAATTTTTACTATAAAACATCAGGGTATCATTCAGTTTCTTTTCATTTAGGTGTTCGCTGTATTTAACTCCCATCACAATGATAAAAGGTTTAGGATGCGATCTCATGAAAAAGCTGAACTCTGCAATAAGTCTAGTCGGATTGCAATCATGTTCACCTAGGTTAACAATAATTGTGTCATTCGACGTAGCATGCAATGTCTCCGTTGACTTTAAAATGTCTATACAACTCGCGGAAGGCTTAATGACTGAAGTGATTGTATATTTCTCGTATTTAGTATTTTCTCTCGAACGTATTAGTTCGGATGCTAGCCCGGAGCATTGTTTGCCACCAAGAATGTAAATCTGTTTGCTTCTATGTTTGCGTATTTGTTGCTCTACTAGAGAGTTTTCAAGACTTGGTTAATATTTTGTTGAGTCACTGCTTCACTTGGACGACCTGAGCGTTCCCCATTATTTGTGTCCATGCGACCGCGTTTGAAGTCGGCTTACCACCGACAAATGGTTGCTTTAGAGGGAGCTGATCTCGCATGACATTTTATTAGCCATTGCTGTGCTTCAACGATATTTTTTCTCATTTAAAAACAATCTTTTATGAACACGCAACACTCGTTTTTTTTCATTTTATCGAAATTACTAGCGTAGCGTCACTTAAATGTCTGCAAAATCAATGATTTTTTGTTCCAATCTTTAAAATTTGACACATCTTTTATTAATGGCCAGTACTTTTTAAAAATCAAAAGATCTTCAATATATGCCATTTCCAAGTTAGTCTCGGGACTTATTGAACGATCTAGTATATGACATGCACACGTTTCCACATCACCTATGAGGTAGTATGTACTTGGCGCTTTTTTTAACATGGTTTCCCCGGTAAGCTGTTATGCCACGATCTGTTATGATGGAGTTTTATGGCAAAATACTGAATTTATTGCATGATGATTGATTAGTGATAATGATATTGACATAGGTGATTATTTTAAACTGAAGTTTTAAATTATGTTAATATTTCAATCTGATTCATTCTCTTCAAATTCTACTTCAACAGTTAGGTCTTCTTCAATTTCTTATTCTTCTTTCTCTTCTTCTTGCTGGATGTCCATAAATTGTTCAACTGAATATGAATCAGCAGTCCCTTCATCGATATCACACGAATCTTCGTCTATAGGATTCAATTGAACAATCGAGCAAGACGAGCCTAGGCAATTAGTACACGCTGGTGAACACGACAAACCTACTCTTCTACAGCCACATTTACCACTACAACCTTTTTACAATTGCAAAAAATAGTGTATGGGAGATTTCCTGGAGCAGGTGGGAGGATAGTTTGAATCGGTTCCGTAATAATGTCTGTTAATTTCCAAACCCAGTCTTCGGGGTTTAGTTGATTGCCTATCCATGTCTGAACTTGTCAGAATGCTCCGTACAAGCGTCAACGAGCAGAAGCCGATGTTGGAGGAAGACAAGGTAGTTGTAGTTGTTTCTTGTTGCGAACGAACCTTACCCCATGCGGCGTACATAGAAGGTAATGGCTAAGGGACTGACTGTAAGGTTCTTTTGAGTGTATATTCTCAGAATTGTATGTTTTAAACAAATAAGATGTACAAATAGGCATTTTTACTGATATTAAATGGTATACACTTTTGGACCTTATCATATTGAAATAAGGTTCAAAAGTGTATACATATTTAAGAACTCTACTGTACAAGGCTCAGGGTAATAGTTTATAAAATATGACTTTTTACGAAAACTTCAGTTTACGAGCAATTATTTCCCGTACCGCATTGAAAAGGAAATAAGTTAGGAGGTGACAGTGTTGTATTAAAATAAAGGTCGATAATCATTTATAAAAAAGAACATAGCAATATTCTACTAATTTAGCAAACACTTATTGATAGGTACACTGGTAAACATCTTGGCCTGAATGTGCAAAATGTGGTTACGAAATTATAAAGAGTAAATATGTATTATTATATTATTAAATTATTAGTTATTAAATTATAAATTATAATTTTTAGAGTTGTTGGTATTTCTGTAGCTCTGCGTACCCCACTTTGGGATAGAAGGCGTGATGTTATGTACACTCGGCGTCAAAAATATCGCCCCTCCTCGGAAAATAATTACAACCGACTTTAAACCCTATTTGATCAAGGACAACAATATGATTGTTAGGTATCATTTGAAAGGTAATAAAGTGTTTTTTTAGGAAAATTAAAAAAAAAAGGATTTTTCCTTGGGGTCATAAATTAAAGGAAATGACATTGCGAACAGTTGAAAAATGTTTATTCAAGTTTAAATTTACAACAATAAATGAATAACAAACTTTTACAAAAAGTGCCTAAAATTAACTTAAAACCTAGTGTTACCCCCCCTTTCCCTTATCACTGTCTCTAAACGGTCTTTCATTGATCGCACCAACTTTACGATGTCCTCTTGTGGAATGTTGCCCCATTCTTCGATGACTGCGTCCTGAAGATCTTGCAGGGTGGTAGGGGCGGCATCTCGTGACCGAACCCGTCGCTTCAGCTCGTCCCAAAGGTGTTCAATCGGGTTTAAGTCAGGACTCCTGGCTGGCCACGGCAAAACGGGAATCCCGACCTCCTCCAGATAATCCCGAACAATTAATGCAATGTGGGAGCGAGCGTTGTCGTGCATTAATGTGAACCCAGAGCCGACGTAACCCGCATATGGCATCACAAGCTCTTCCAGGATCTCGGCAATGTATCGGCGAGCATTCAGGGACCCTTGGCCGCGAGTGCCTCCAGTCCTGGAGACGCAGACAAGGTCGGTTTTGCCGTCTATAGACATGCCCCCCCAGAACATGCAAGAGCCACCTCCGTAGCCCACTGTCTCTTCAATACAGGCTTGAGCAAATCGTTCGCCCGTCCTTCTGTAGACTCTGGCCCGCCTGTCGTTGCAATAAAGACAGACTCTCGTCTCATCGGTAAAGAGAACCTGCCTCCATTGCTCAAACGTCCAATCGACGTGGTCGCGGGCAAATTGCAAGCGATCTCTGCGATTCTGTGCGGTCAACATTGGGCCTGTAGCAGCCCTGTGAGCCACGATATCCTTCTCCCGCAGTCTTCTTCTAACCGTAGAGATGCTAACTGATCTTGTCCGAGCTTCTCTGAGGCGTTGTTGCACCTCAACAGCACTAGCGAAGCGATTGCGTAGAGATGATGTCACGATGAAGCGATCAACTCTTTCGGATGTGCAGCGTCGCCGACCAGCCCCACGTCTTCTGATGTAGCCCCCAGTCTCCTGGAACCGCTGAAATACTCGGCGGACAGCATGACGGCTTAAATTGAGTTGCCGAGCGACATCACACTGCCGAACTCCTGCTTGCACTAGTGCAACCACTTGAGCTGATTCAGCAGCGGTGGTCTCCATGTTCGAGGGTTGTTTTCTTGCTTGAGTTCCTTAGATGTGTTCTCTTCGACGTCTGGATAGTGAATGATTGACATTTGACCTTGTACAGGCATTTTATACCCCTGGAAAAGGGCACAACTCGCGACCCTTCAAACGAGTATTTGTGCACTTTTTTTTCGAAACGCTCTGATTCACAAGCCATTACGTTTTGTTTAAATTAAACATTATTAATTTAAAACACATTAAACGTGCTTTTAATTGATACTAATATTAATTATGTAACATAATTTCGCTAAGGTCTAGATTAGCTTGAATCTGATTTTCGCGGAGGGGCGATATTTTTGACGCCGAGTGTATGTATGTGAAAATACAAAGTTTATCACTTATTAGTAATCGATTCGAGTCAGTATCTAATTATGAAATTTTGGTCGTCTTTTTTCGTAAAAGGTCCAGGATCATTGTTACTATCACTCGGATTCATAGTTGTATAACTTTCATTAGGTTTTTTTTTCTTTGACTGGCAGGGCTATTTGTCTGCGCGAACGCCTCATGAGCACGACTATTTTTCGATAACACATTTTAATAGATTTTACAACTAAGAACAAATGAGCGATTTTGTAACTTCCTCTGGGTGCGGTACTACGGGGTCACAAAATCGATAAAACATTTCCCGTATCCCAGAGAGCAAAACTGATATGGACGATGTGGTGGTGCGTTAAGGGAACTATTTTCCCGGACGATGTTATTATATTATTAATTCTAAATAAACGTGATATTCACAAATCAGTAGGCTGTTTCTTCCATAGCTTCATAGGGGAACCTTGTTAATTTCTCCCGCACCGAGAACACAATTTTGATCGCTGCGCCCTGCGAAAGCCGGAAACGGGAAAATAGTTCCCGTACCACACTCGATGTGTTAATAGACTATTCAAGATCGTACTGGATCACAACATTTGACCTTCATATTTTAGTTGTCGTGTATAAAGGTTTCAGACTTGCCAGTAAGGTTGAAAACTTGAATTAATTTTGTGCCATTGCTATTATTTTCTTTGGTGACACCAAACGCGTAGTAGACGGCTTTGCGGGCTAAAAATTAACCTTCAAAGGTTCAACGTCGAAGCGTCGAAGACAACTTATAAAGTGTACATGTATATCATAATAAGGCATTGAAACTTACCACGGTATTGAAAAAAATTAGGTTAATACCTACATATATATCTACTTTTTTTTAATCCACACTTACGCGCCTGCGCCTTTACCACTTAATTTATTAAGGGTTTTTGACTTTTATTTTCGTGTTGTGAATAACAAGCCAAAACATTAATCGCTTAATAACAAGTTCGACGGCTTCCCGGGCGCTGCGCGGATAGTTGGGTTCTCATAGCTTGCTTTTTGTTAGTGTTGAAATTGTTAAATCAGTAAAACTTCAGAATTGCCTCGATCCGTCCCCAACTAATTACAAAACAAATATTCCATTAAGAAAACTTACTTATTTAAATGAAAAACTTAAGAATATTTGGAGGCCTTGGCGAATGAATTTTGTAAATTATATTGCGGGATTGACGGCAGGTCGCGCTATCTACCGACTAGACCCGCTCCAGTTTCGGGAGGTCGCCGCCCGATCGTGAACCCTGCACTCCGCTCGATTGCTGCCACCTTGGTTCTTTTCGTGGAATACGGAACATTTTGCCAATTCACCTATTGGGACATGTAGATTATTTTTTATATCAGCCGCTTGATGTATAAGAATTTCACGGTTACGTTTACAAAGTACTCGCATGCTTCCTTATGTATAACTCCGTTGTAAGAGTTAATAACAAAATTAACGTGAATATCATAAATAGCTATACTCGTCATACCTTGTCGATTTGAATTGCCACCCGAATATGTTAGCAAGTTAGGTTTGTAAAAGACCGTCTATGAATTCACTTCGCCAGTAATGTAGTAGCCAAAACCCCGGCCGCGGCCGATCGCCAACCACGCGAGTCGCCGGGTCAATGTCCTGGAACGTTATATAGGTCACCCGAAGGCACCCTGATCGTCTATATTATGTCAGCCCGGTGCCAGTTAAACGACTTTGGCGAATTTACTCTTGGACCGCTTTAAACCTAATCTCGCATGTAAAAATCCCATAAAGATCATTATCGATGCTAATATTGCAAAAGCGAAAATTGATCGATTTTACTATTTTTGATTATGAGCGCATAAATTATATTTAAAATTATAGTTAACTATGTAGTCCAGTCATTAAAGGGTTTTTATAGTACATAAGCAAGAACCTAACGAATTTCTTCAGAAATTGGCTATGGATGCTTAGGGAGTGAACACACTAAAAGTCCCCACTTCTAGGACGTGGCCCAGGGAGGGGGGAGAGGGGGAATTATGTACTTTTAAAGATAAATAAGGTCTTAGCAAGTATTTATATATGTAATTATTATTAGTTTATATGAAATAACTATTCCCTTTTTACGTTATTTTGAAATGTATAACCATGCTCCGTGAATATTTGAAGTATACTCGTACTAGTTGGTTTCCATCTTTATCAATTTCAATAGACACAGACTTATAATAAGAGAGGTGTATGAAGTGCGAAAAATCCTATAGGTAGTGCGACGCATTTTCCCGCAACCGTGCTCTGATTAGAATTACTTTTACCAGCTAATAATAAGTAGGATGGAATAACCGGTTCTACAACAATAATAAATCTAGTTACTCTTTCTTCATGTATACGAGGATGGAAGGGGTTGGGTTACAATAGACACATTGAGTAAGGTTTTAAAATTATAATATTTTATGTGATAACATTCAGTTACAGCGTAGTAAGTAAATTTCAGTTATTAATAGGTCGCCTATGGTTACCAATAGCATCGTTATGCTCGGACCCGCGCGAGTACGAGATAATTATGTTCATTAGTTTTGGCACAGTATAATAATTTTAAAACAGTAAAACTGCTCTGAACGAACATCTGAAACGACTCACTCACACAGACACGCATCTCCGCAACAAAACCCCTAAGTTAGATGCAGGCAGTTAATGGCAAGTCGGAGGTGACACGTCAATCCGATTGGTCGCATTCGTGTTCACTGTTCCACAAATTATTTAGGAGTAATCAGAGTAGTAACTTTTTAACACCGATAGCTCAATATTTAATGTTTAAAGTGTGAAATCCGAAAACGAACTCATTACCAAAATTTATAAACGTGACTGCCATTCTAGATTTTTTTGGCAGCTTGTCCTATTTCCTACTGTTTTATTTCAATAAGATTTTTTTATACTGGAATATGTTTAAATAGAGCATTCCGGACATGTCATACGAAACGAAATATACTTCTGTTAATATTCTACACTCTATCTATATACGTTATTGGAAAGAACAGTTGATACAATATTTAGGAGCTAGAGTCATTTTGCATCTTGTCTATGCCTACGTGATGTAACGAGTAGGGTCCTATTCGTGTGGTCACAGCACACTGCGTGGATCCGAAGCGCTGCGGCGCGGGAGTGCGGGCGGTGCTGCGCGCAAGAGGGAAAGTGCTCTCGCTGCTTGCGCGCGGAAACGTTCGAACGTAATTGCGAGTTGCCACGAGCGCCGGCGCAGCACAGCTGTAACGCGAAAGGAACTACGGCCGGTAAATGGCTCCATTGGTGCAAAAGGCAATTACCCTGGAAGGCAAGCTATGGCCTAAATTATTGAACATAGAAACTGTAGAAAGTAAAATTCCATATATATATATATTTAATCCCCGAATGATCATCAGTTAAGTTGTTGGAAAAGAATATATATATTTGAGAAAATGCCTGGCCAATCAATTTTATTATTGTAATAATAAATGAAATTATCATAAGTAGTGATAGATGTGATGTTGTAAATATAACCGTAGGAAAATACTTAATCGTTGAATAACTTAGATTCTTAAGGTATCTTCAATGCGGCCTGAAATCCTACTTAGATTGGCTTACTCCTGTGCAATTCCTTTTTTAGAAACTAAACGTAAAATGGAAAAAAATGCATCTAAACCTATTCATAATTCATTCACGCAAGTATAACACAAAAAAGAACTAAACAACAAAAATAATAATTACTTTGTATTTCCTCGACGGGCTCTTGCCAGGGGATTGGGTATGCTGTTTAATAAGCTAATCTGCGATCTACCTGCCTCAAATCAAACGGCAGTAACAACTAATTACAGAACAAAGCGCATGTGAACCCGGCCTTAGCGCATGCTACTTCCGCGTTCGCACTTTCCCCGCGTCCGCTTCCAGCTTGCATTATGCGACTACTTAATGAGTTATTGTTTTAAACTCGATTTTCAAACATTGTTAAACACCCAAAAGTGATCGGGTTACCCGCGCAACCCTTGGAGAAATGTTTTGGTATGTGAAGGAAAGTTTACATAAGCTTTTATTTAAGTTTACAGGTTTGTTTTGTAGTATTATTAATTACTAGCTTTTGCCCGCGGCTTCGCACGCGTTACATTTGGGGTAACATAGATCTACATTTTACGATCCTATGGTAATGAGGCCACTCTGCGTAAAGTCTACGGGCATCCAAACAACCCTAATTCTAACAAACATTACATCTGCTGTTCCATGGAATTAAACGCGGGCAATTCCTCTCGATTGTCAAAAGAGGACAAAAATTAGGAAATGCCGTTAGAGGAACCTGCGTTTTAGGTACGATTCTCATTTCTAGCTGCAAGAATTATTTACGGGTGTGATTTAAACGGTTGGCAGAATATTGACGTTTTGGTCAGCAGAAAAATTCATTTGGTCAGCAACTTATGGTCATCTAAAATATCAAAACCAGGTGGTTTGACTGTCACCAAGTCAGGATATGACGATGGGAACCATGAGGAATCGACGGAAACCCTTAAATTTTATAGGCTTACTAGGCTTTATTGTCAAACATTGAATATTACCAAATTCCTGTATAAACTTTAAACCCTTTATTAATCCCCTTAGGAGCAGCTTCTCCAAATCATCGACAATAATATATTTTTAATCTTGAACAGTAATCTAATCACTATTTTAGTAATCGCTGAAATACAGTTCGCAATATTTTGCCTGTAGAGTATTTCAACCAAGTTTCAAGTAATTCGACCTTAAAAAAACCTTTACAAACTACAACCCCCGTTTTCATTTTCCGAGTGGGTTAAATTATAGTAATCGCTGAAATTCGTGTCTGATTATTTGCACTAAAAGGCATTTCTACTAAGTTTCAAGAAAATGTGTCAATAAAAATATTTTCTCCACCCACCGAGGGGTTGAATTTAAGTAATCGCTTAAATACGTGTCTCACTATTTCCACTGAAGAGCATTTCTACTAAGTTTTAAGTAATTTGTACAACCCCTTTTTTCATCTCCCGAGGGGTTACATTTTAGTAATCGCTGAAATACGTGTCTCATTATTTGCACTTGAGAGCATTTCTACTAAGTTTTAAGTAAATCTACTTAAAATCTAACCATCAAAATATTTTTTCCTAAAAGTACAAAATTTCCAACCCCCTCATATCCTCATCCCCCAGGGGTTGAATTTTAGAAATCGCTGAAATATGTGTTCTCACTATTTGCATTGAAAAGCATTTTTATTAAGTTTTAAGTAAATTTGACCATAAAAAAATCCTTTACAAACTCCAACCCCGAGGGGTTAAATTTTAGTAATCGCTGAAATACGTATCTCATTATTATCACTGAAGAGCATTTCTATTAAGTTTCAAGTAAATTCTAAAAATATTTACTGACTGTACAAAAATGTACAGTCAGCGAAAAAGCTAGAACACTGCACTCGCTTTAGAAACCTGTCCCGCCCTAACCACAGTACCTATATTGTGACACAAGCAATGAACTGGTAAGTATCTATTGGATTTTGTGAAGTGTAGGTACCTACAAAAATTACCTGATATCGAGCTGATGGCTCAGAAAGTCTGAATCAGATATTTAATGACCCGTCCCTAAGTAGAGTTTGCGTGAGTAATACTAATATGTATAATCCATGCCAAATTACAGCTTTTTAGCATCAAACGTTAAACCGCGAAGAGACGGGACAGACGAACAAGTTGAAGCTACAAGGATTCTTTGTTGACTGCAGAACCCTAAAAGGGTTATGTACAGTCAAGGTTATAAATATGTATACACTTTAGTACCTTGTCTATTTAACGTCATGTTTCAACTGCCATGTGAAATTGTCACAGCGATTAAAGTGACAAGGTACTAAAGTGTATACATATTTATGACCTTGACTGTACAAAGGCTGTTACATACTGGGTTTATACCACCGCCCAATATTAAGATACAGTTTTCTGCATAACCCGTTTCTTAGTTTATAAATTGAACTGCAAAATCTGGAAATGTTTGAACATTTTGCAGTTTTTCACGTACGCAGATAGCACAACGTTCTCTCCGCTCAACTCCCCTAAATAACGTAACAAATATTCAGATTTACATCGCTATTTGCGTTTTTATTGTACTGGCCTGTGCGTGTGGTGGTACGAGTACATTGTAGTCACACTCTTGCGATAACTTTGAGCTCAAGCAGTAAAAGCATTAAAGTAAAACTCTGGGGTTAAAGTACCAGATGTCTCTTCCAGATACTTAGGTCAGAATGCTGTATTGCAAATAAGGATGCTTTTTTGTTTTGTCATGGAAATTTCTGTACAAATTTACATCTGAAAGAGCATGTAAAGTAGAACTTCTATTCCTGAAATGCTATTTACGTTACGCTATGATGAGATGACTGTAAAACTGCCTTTTTACAAAAAATGATAACTTTCTTACCCCCTAAACCTAAACCGATTCCATGACTACCAACTCTTGATTTAATTAAGAGTCGTGAATAACATCAGATTTACTTTGACTATTTTAGCAAATAAATACAGTAAAAGGTTTTTGGTAACCTTTGATATAATGGTCATAAGATCGTTACTCGAACTAATAAAAACTCAAGTAAAACGATAAAGGACGCCGCGCCGCATCCGTTTAAAATTTGACGGAGTGTTCGATAACTGAATATAGAAGCGGATTTATTCCCATACTACCAGTAAAAAAGTGATTTTTTTTTTTATAATTTCGTACCTACCTTAATGCAAGGGACCCTATATGCGTTCGTCTTAACTTTTGAACCTTAGATAGCCAGTTGAGATTTTTTAAAGAATAATAAAATAATTAAGAAGTTGAATAAAAAACGGAGCCCGTTCTTTTGTTTTTGTTCTATCGTCTAAACGGGGATACATACGAGTATTATTATTTACACGCGTCAAATTTGGAATGCATGTCCCAAAAAAATAACAAATACTTAATGAAAATCAGCCAGGTGTAAATTGGGCAATATGAAACCCTCGGTACGAGAGTTTGACTCTCGCCTGAACGTTTTAAATTATCTAGGGCGTTTCTTGACGATCTACAATCTGAACATGGCACTGCATCTTATATCACCATATGAAGCTTCGACTTGCATTATCGATACATTGCCGTCGAGTCCTTTAAAATGTCGTCCGTCATTAATCAGAAGTGTATAATAACAATAACGTAGTCAAAGCTACGTATAATTATTTTAAAAGCTGACTGGAACAAGGTAGCAGTGGAGTAGAGACGTGCTGTTAATTTTATTGTTCCCAACCTCAAGAGGAAGAACGGAACGCTTATAAGTTAACTCAATAAGTCTGTCCGTCTGTCACAGTCGATGTAGATTTAGTCGGTATGTAGGGAACATATGGGTGAGAGTGTGAGAGTGGCGTAGCACACTACAACTTTATTGGGAAGGGTTCGTACATTACTAACTACTAACACCAATATGCGCAACAGCTGTTTTTTTTAAATACTTATCTCCTTTAGTGGTGACATATACATTAGATTAAAAAAAAAAATTTAGGAAAAAATCGCTGAAAATATTTGATTTTTCAAATATTTTAAATGTTACTCTTGCTTCTTACTTGCGCCAATTCTTTCTCGAAATCTCGTATACCGGAAAGCTTAAACACAGCTAATAAGGGTCCCTTTTTGGCCATTTACACTAAAAAGTCCTAACTCTATTGTTTTCTTTTCTGGCTGTTTCTCTCTAACGCGCATGAGAGAAAGATATTACTTCAGCGGCCAATCATTAATGTCATTTATTGGAAATTACATGATTATAATTATTTATTAACAGTTTTTTGCGTGCTTTACTTAATAGTGGTGAGTAACACCATCTTTTTTTGCCGTTACGGTATGATTTCGGCACCCTTACGGCTTTGCATTCAACAACGAGTATAGTAGGACGTGTGCATTAACCGCCATTAAGCACAATTATGCCGTCCCGTGTTTTGCGCGCTGATGCGAAGTCCTTGTGTATAAAGGTCATTGTATGCACAAGAAGATATTCTCGTGCAAAACGATGTTAAAAACCACATGAAAATCAATAGTTTTTTTTTATTACTTATTTAAAATAACAAACCTTTTAAGATAATTAAACGTGGTAGCAAAGAATAAAATATATAAAATCACTCATAATTATAAAATAAAAAAATTGATATTTTAAGGTCACCGCAAGCAACGCCGTCATATTCAAATAAATATTTTAATCGAGATATCTTATTTGAAATGGGAACCATTAAGGAGTTCCGGTGATCTGTAGTCTTCTTCATCAGTTACGCTTGACCAAATTATAGTTTCTAAATGCAAATCAGATTCTAACTTTGTTTACAATGGGACCGCCTCAAAAGTAATTTTCAAACTCGGTCCACAACTGGCGAAGGAATCGAGTAAGTAGGTAACATGTAAATACCACCATTTTTTTGCGTTGGGGGTTAAAAACAGGAATTGAGGAAAACTTCGTCCATTTTAGGGTTCCGTCGCCAAAATGGCAAAAGCTGAATCCTAATAGTTTCATCTCGTTATGTCCGCCCGCTTGCCGACATGTCACAGGCATTTAACACAAAAGCTGAATCCTAATAGTTTCATCTCGTTATGTCCGCCCGCTTGCCGACATGTCACAGGCATTTAACACAAAAGCTGAATCCTAATAGTTTCATCTCGTTATGTCCGCCCGCTTGCCGACATGTCACAGGCATTTAACACAAAAGCTGAATCCTAATAGTTTCATCTCGTTATGTCCGCCCGCTTGCCGACATGTCACAGGCATTTAACACAAAAGCTGAATCCTAATAGTTTCATCTCGTTATGTCCGCCCGCTTGCCGACATGTCACAGGCATTTAACACAAAAGCTGAATCCTAATAGTTTCATCTCGTTATGTCCGCCCGCTTGCCGACATGTCACAGGCATTTAACACAAAAGCTGAATCCTAATAGTTTCATCTCGTTATGTCCGCCCGCTTGCCGACATGTCACAGGCATTTAACACAAAAGCTGAATCCTAATAGTTTCATCTCGTTATGTCCGCCCGCTTGCCGACATGTCACAGGCATTTAACACAAAAGCTGAATCCTAATAGTTTCATCTCGTTATGTCCGCCCGCTTGCCGACATGTCACAGGCATTTAACACAAAAGCTGAATCCTAATAGTTTCATCTCGTTATGTCCGCCCGCTTGCCGACATGTCACAGGCATTTAACACAAAAGCTGAATCCTAATAGTTTCATCTCGTTATGTCCGCCCGCTTGCCGACATGTCACAGGCATTTAACACAAAAGCTGAATCCTAATAGTTTCATCTCGTTATGTCCGCCCGCTTGCCGACATGTCACAGGCATTTAACACAAAAGCTGAATCCTAATAGTTTCATCTCGTTATGTCCGCCCGCTTGCCGACATGTCACAGGCATTTAACACAAAAGCTGAATCCTAATAGTTTCATCTCGTTATGTCCGCCCGCTTGCCGACATGTCACAGGCATTTAACACAAAAGCTGAATCCTAATAGTTTCATCTCGTTATGTCCGCCCGCTTGCCGACATGTCACAGGCATTTAACACAAAAGCTGAATCCTAATAGTTTCATCTCGTTATGTCCGTCCGCTTGCCGACATGTCACAGGCATTTAACACAAAAGCTATACGATGTATAGTGATAAAACTTAGAGTGTAAGTGTTAGGTATAAGCCTCTATTTAGTTTGGTTGTTAAATAACTAAAACAAATATTTTCAAGGGCACTCCACACATGCTACAGAAATGAAAATAGTTTTTTCATCTAACATTAACGCGTGGGCGCTTATTATTTCGACAGTTCTTTTAAAAACGTAAATATTATCAGAATAATAGTAAGAATAATAATAATAATAGAAAGTTGCATAAATTGTCGCCCGTCCTTTATTTTTTTAACCTTATACCTATGCAAAAAAACATGAATAAAATTACTAAATTAAAGCTTAACACTTTAACTGTCCCAAGGATATTTACTACCACAACACCGAATGTCCAATAATGTTATCATGTTTTGAAGATAGTATGAGGTCACGTTACGAACTTTGGGTAAGGGTGATTTCGTCTACAGACTACCAGTTAGCTATCAAATAATTTTAAACGTCTGAGTACGTACTACTGGCCAATAGTTTGTTCAAAAACGTTAAACCACTCGAGAAATCATGATGAGTTCATAATAATGTTTCATTTAATACTTAGCGGTCTATTTGATAGACAAACTTAGATATTGTATGAGGAAAACGGATGAGGAACTATTTAACCCTTTGAACGCCATTGACTAGATACAAAAGTCGTCCTCACACGCCAATGACAGCTGAAAACCACAGCTAATTTCAACGTTACGTCACAAATAGTCGGGTCAATTTTGCACTGTATCTGTGACCGCTATAACGGTTGATGGCGTGGTAGGCACGACAGTACACGACACGGTGGCCTAATTGGGAGTGACCCTGCCTCCGAAGCCAGCGGTCCTGGGTTCAAATCCCGGTAAGGGCAGATATTTGTGTGATGAGCGCGAATATTTGTTCCTGAGTCTTCGATGTTTTCTATGTATTTATGTATTTATTTCTCTATATAAGTATGTTTATCGTTGTCTAGTACCCATAGTACAAGTCTAGAGCTTAGTTTGGGACTAGGTCAATTTGTGTGAGATTGTCCCCTGATATTTATTTATTTATTTATTTATTTTATTTACTAATGTCTTTATCGGTTCTTGGCATTCAAAGGGTTAACCTTGTAGACTTGTAAGCCTTGTGATATGTAGGCTTAGTGCTTCGCGGTATTTAGTAGGTATCGATTTCATAAAATGGACATCACGAACAACACTAGTCGTCGGCGGCAAATAACTGACTGAGTTGACCTATCTTTCACTGTCCCTCGCTTTCGCCACTGTCATGGGTCGATACGTCCGTGCGTTACATGTAATGCACAAATGTATAGAATCATCAATTTCTGACGTCACGTAGACGTGGCAGAGCTAGTTTGACGGTGCATTACATATAATGCACGGACAATCAAGCGTGTAAATACTGATCCTTGGTCATAGTTTTTTGGTTAACCACTCTGAATAAAATAAAATATGCAATTATCTCAGCAGTCCATTGTGCTTTAAAACTCCGTCATTTATCCGTCTATACCTTCTAATTCAAAATTTTACTACATTTCTTAATTCCTTTGAGATATTATTTAAAACACGATATATACACTGGTGCATTATATAATTTATATATCATGCACGGACGTACCGAGCTAGGTCTTCAGTGTACTTATAATGCACGGACAGTCAAAGTTTTAATATACTTTCTATGAACAATATTTTCTACATAATTGGATGCACCGTTTCTAAGATATTACTGAAAAACTGCGCTTCTCAACAAAAGGCAGATCAAGTGCTATGAAGATTAGCTCTTATACTGGTGCACTTTTTCATTTATAATTTTACAATGATACATTTTTGTGTTTGTAGTAATGACTTCGGAACCCTTTACTGAGCGTCCTAGTCCGCAATACTCTGCCCCTGTTTTTTTTTTAATCGGTTAATAGGTTATAAACTTAAAATGGTCTGTACTTCGATTGCGTAAAGGAAAATGACTGAATACCAAATGTTTACATCTCACCCATTTTCCAACTGAGATCCAGATTTATGTAGAACTGCATATGAATAAAAATTTATTCCCTCATTCTAAGGATAGGGGATGGCTATGAAAATACACTTCCCCGGCGGGGTAAAAAGCTATCTTAATAATCTGCTAAATAGTTTAGTACATGCCAATTAACCTTTTCCCCGCAGTTAAATAAATAAATAAATAAATAAATAAATAATCACAGGACAATGTCACACAAATTGACCTAGTCCCAATTTAAGCTCTAGACTTGTACTATGGGTACTAGACAACGCTAAACATACTTATATAGAGAAATATATACTTAAATACATAGAAAACATCCAAGACTCAGGAACAAATACTCGTGCTCATCACACAAATATCTGCCCTTACCGGGATTTGAACCCAGGACCCCTAGCTTCGAAGGCAGGGTCACTCCCAACTAGTTGAAGCTGTCTTCATAACAGATTTACATCTAATCTGCTGCGCATTGATAACATGACTTTAGATTCGGTAGCAATGCCCTGGCCAGGTGTTGTTGCTTTTAAATTGCATGGAGAAAGCCACCTGATAGGAAGTGGGATTTGAGCCCCATCGACGTTTGCAATCTCGAGGATGCTATTCTAAGACTGCAAATACGTTGTTAAACCTAAAGACAGGTGGAATGCGCCTATTTCAGTCATTTCACCAGTGATCTTATCCGTACACTAGAACACAGTAATGCGAACAATTTTGCTGCTTGGCGGTAGGTTAAAAAAAAGTTGGTGGCAGCAATCCGGGCAAACCCTGCGGCTTACGCAGTGTGTGTAGGACCCTATCTTCACCAAACACCGATGTTCTGTGTAGAATCCATGTTTTGTTTATAGCAACGGAAATGGCGATAGAAATGAAATGTGATCAAATGTTGCGTAGCAATTGTTTTTACCATGAAATCATTCATAGCGTAGTAGACGTCACGGGAGCGGCGGCCGCCGGGTCATCGCCTCGGCCAGGTGAGTTCACGCAGTTCGAATGCACGTCTTAGGTCTTCGAAACACCCGATTTCCTATAAATTTTCCGAATTCTCCTTTTCTTACACATTGCAGTGGTTTTTAGCCCGAAAAATTTAAAAATTCTCTAAATATAAGGGATAATTAAAATCTACATAGTTGAAATTGCGAGCAGAAGCTTTATTAATTATTATTATTGTTCTAAATATTTATTTTTAATCTGTAGGTCACGTTTTTTACCATAAAAATAAACTTATAAAAGTAAAACAACAATACTCATATAAAAATTCAATATTTTAAAAAACCTAACCTACGGGTATCGCCTCAAGCTACCGGTGGTTTAGGCTACAGAGAGAGGAACCTCCTCACAATACGTGCCGTGTCGAGGAGTACTGCTTCATCCAGCCACCTAGCGAGAGTCTCTTAAGGTGTCGGTCGAGACTTCGCTATAAGACCGTTCGGCGAAACAACTATCGGGACAATGATCGTCGAGTCAACATCCGACATAGCGGTCACCTCGTGAGCCAAGTCAAGGTACTTGCTCAGCTTGTCCTTCTCAGCCTTCACGAGGTTCTCGTCATGTGGGATGGTGACGTTAACGAGCACTGTCCGGCGTTGAGATCGATCTGTTAACACGATATCAGGCTATTGCCAACAATAGTCCTGTCCGTGATGATAGATCGATTCCAATAGAGCGTAGCACGGCCATTTTCGAGAACTGGCGCCGGTATGTACTTATAGCACTTCGGACTCAACAAGACCATATTGAAGAGCAAGTTGCTGATGGATGATCCTGGCCACGAGGTTATGTCTGTGCAAATACTCGCTGGGGTCAGAATATATATTTCCGATTTCCGGTTTCCCTAAAGAGGTCACCAAATCGTAGCCAGTTTACGGACGCTAAAAAGTCTAAGTCGGACCCAGTCAGGGCTCGGTAGAAGCGTCCGTGCAGCTCCTTGCTCTTCCATACGTTCTTGCGGTCTACTGGGCGGTTACGGTGATGGCTGGTTCAAGCGTCTGGAACAGAAGCAGCGTGCGATCACGATACGCAGTGATATTAGGTCCTCCCTCGGTAGTCCGGTAATACGCCCGCATGCAATGCGGTGGTGAATGTGCCTTTATCTTATGTGATAAAAAGCTTGCATATATAAGTACTATTACTGCAACTCTCAATTAACTAAAATAAACATGGCCTTCCAACACTAACAGCAAAAAATCCTGGGCCTCTTTTCCACTGAGTAAAACCATATTGCCATTGACATGACAATGGTTTAATCATAAATGTACGTAAAACTAAATGTATGCATATACTCTCGCCGTATTGTAAAAAATCTAAGGGCAGTAACTTGAGAATAGTTGGCCACAACTTTGACTGTTTGCATAATGCTGGGCTGGGTTGTATCTGTGACGATATAGAATTTGTCGAAAGCTTTAAATATCTTGGCTTAACAGTGTATGTGCATATGTCTTGGAAGGTTCATGTTAGCAATGTATGTACTAAATTAAGAGCTGTGATGGGTAAATTTTATCATTTACGTTTTGTGGTAAATAAAGGGACAATGTACATGCTTTACCATGCTCTTGTCGACTCAATTCTGTCGTACGGCCTTAGCAGTTACGGGCGCACTTTCCTTTCTTACCTTAACCAAATCAAACAACTGCAAATCGTATTCTTGAAATCGTTAGTGAGTAAGAAGATGAGACAGAGTTGTAGTCATAGTTACGAAGAACAGGGGGGTTATCATGACCTAACTATGCAGTTCTGTTTACGCACAGTGAAAAGGACAGAGCTATATAACTGCCATAGTTCTGTCCTTTACGCTCACCGTAAAATGAACTGCATAGCTAGGTCATAATAACCCCCCTGTTCTCAGTTTGTAAAACTTTACCGGTACATGAGAAATGCATGCTTCTTGTAGCCTTAGAACAACATCAGTGTAACGTCCATAAGAAACCTGTTAATCACCCATATAAAACGAGAAGTGTTTCTAAGATTATAAGCAAACGTAAACTCCTTGTTCCAAAGATTTGTAACTACTATGGGAAGCGCACTACTATGTGCATGTTACCTAAAATCTTAAATGGCCTTCCTGAGGATATAAGATCGAGTGACGATGTTTCGAAGCTGGTGTACAAGAGGCGGCTGAAGCGGGCGCTGCAGGCCGGGCTCGCGCGCGCGCGCGGCCTGCAGTACCCGCTCCGGTCGCCTCGCCGCTCGGGCGCCCTGCGTGCTGGCGACGCGCTCCATCGTGTTATTGCCAGCATACATACATGTATCTGTTCGTATGAGTGCTTATGGGATTTGTGTAAAATAAAAAATAAAAAATAGTGTGTGTTAAATAGGTGTATAGGTACCTATGTGTAAGAGTTTATGTGTGCACATGTGTGTATACGTGTGTGCGTATGTGTATATATGTATATATGCATGTGTGCATATTGTATACATATATATTATATATATATATATATATATACACCTAATATGTAAGGTATGTAATTAATTTAGACGTAGAGAGCTTTCTTTCTGCCAACAAACTGCACTGCAGTTTGGCAGATAATTATTTTTTTATAAAAAAAATGTACTTTTATAAAATAAATTAAAAAAAAAAAAAGTTGTCGTATTGTCAACGATATGTAAATTTTTATTTAATTAATAATAATGGTCGCCGAGTTTAAAACAATACAATAACAGGTATCCGGTTACCGCGCAGAATAGAGGCCCAATGTACCTAGTGAATAAACGTACGACATCGTAATTGATCGGAAAAGGTCGTATTCAACTTGCGGCTTTAGTAGCCATTATTAACCTTATTGAGAAAGCAAGATGGATACGGACTTATCCGACGTAATACGATGTCGTGTGAACATTCACTACATCTGCAGTTTATTTTTATGATAATGAGAAGGTAAGGCCCTTGCCCCCTTGACAATTCGGTATACATTGCTAAGTTAACTCGCTGATACATCACTGGGTTTCATCACCATCACCTGTCATTTTCGGATGGTGAAATACGGGTCTGATGGTAAGTAGAATTAGAGACCCATAGACATATGAATTATCAAGACTATAATCTTAAGACTGTTCCTAAGACTTCACATGCGTTGCCAACCCTGAGGACCAAGATGGAATGCCTCTATGCTAGTAATTTCACCGGTTGTCTTATCCCCACACCGGAACACAACAATGCGAGCACTGTTGCTTGGCGGTAGGTTAATGGATAAGATGGTGGCAGCGACCCGGGTGGACCCTGCACAGGCACAGGCACAGGCACAGGGTCCTACCATCACTAAAAGTATACCAGTATAGGGTAGAAGTAACGGTTTTGGCCATATTCGTACCCTTTATGACCATTGTAAATTTGAGTCAATAAATAAAAAGTCCTAATGTTAAAATAATGTTTTAGAATATTAAAACTCTAACTTATACGAGCCCCAATGCAAAAGAGTTCGTCAAGTCATAGATTGTTAAGTATATGAATCTTATATAAATTCGTTTTATTTCTAGAAAGGCATTAGCAGCAAACGATTTATACAATATTATACTCCATAAATACAACGTTGCTTTTACACTATTGCACAATAAATCCATTATAAGAAAAAAAAAACCTATATATATTAATTCATATTATGGTTTCGCAAAACAGTTCGGCAGGTTCTTAATTGATGCAAAATAGTTCGTACATGCCTAACGTTAAGCCTCTTTAATTTTATTACTCAAAAAAATAAACAAGATTTAAATAAATTAGGAACCCATTGTCATTTAACATGTCAAAGGGTATATATAAGTACATACCCCAAGTATTTTTCATTATTATAAGTTATTAATTAGAGCAACATGGGCCGCGGAAAACCAGTCACAGATGAAGTCAGGAAAATTATAATTTCCAGTAGTGAGAGTGGAAAATCTACCAACCAAATCGCCAGAGATTTATTACTGCCAAGATCTACTGTCCAGTCAATCATTGAGCATCGCCAGAAACACGGCACAATTTCGTGTTTGAAGATGTCGGGTCGACCGCGTATGACGAGTGCCGCTGAAAACCGTGTTTTAAAGAAAATTATCAAACAAAACCGCCGTGCTCGTGCGGGGGAACTTACCGTAAAATGGCGTGATATGATCCAGAAAGACGTTTCAGTGGATACCTGCAAAAGGGTTCTCAAAAGAATGGGATATGGTTTTTACACGGCCAAGGAAAAACCTTTACTAACGGAGTTACAGAAAAAGAAGAGGCTGAAATTCGCTCGCGAGCACTCAAACTGGACTACTGAGCAATGGCGTCAAATAATATGGAGTGATGAATCAAAATTCGAAGTAACTGTCGGCGACGAACGGAAAAAAATCATTCGAAAGAAAGACGAAGCATTCATCAAAGACTGCATTAAGAGAAAAGTGAAGTTTCCTGGGTCTGTGATGATATGGGGTTGCATGTCGGCACAAGGGGTAGGCCGCCTGCATTTTGTAGAAGGGACGGTTAATGCAGTGAAATACCAGGACATTTTGAAAACAAGTTTAATTCCATCTATTCCAAGCTTGAAATATGAAAATGTCTACACTTTTCAACAAGACGGGGCTTCTTGCCATACTGCGAAAACCACGAAGACTTGGCTCGAGTCTAAAGGAATCCCCACTATGGAGTGGCCGTCGAATAGTCCAGATTTGTCACACATTGAAACATTGTGGTGGAAAATGAAAAAAAAAATTACGCAAGTTTCCATCGAGGTCAAAAAGTGATTTAAAAGAGAAAATAGTCGCTGTCTGGGAGTCTATAACCCCAAAAGAGTGTGAAGAGTTGGTAGAGACGATGCCATTGAGAATCAAGGCTGTTCTTAAGAGTAAAGACGAGACAACTAAGTGGTAGGCGAACTATTTTGCATACTCAAGATCGATAGCCGAACTATTATGCGTTGTCGTTGATAGAAAAATTGCTTTTTTTTTTATTTAAATAAGGAAAAAAATTTAATTTGTATTATGTAGGAAATAAACTTGATTAATTTTACAATACTTTTTTTTATTTCTTGCTTCCATGCTATTAAAATTACTAACTAGATTTGACTTTGAAAAAAAGTTACTTTCAATTTTAAATAGTAGCCGAACTCTTTTGCATTGGGGCTCGTATTGACTTATATAGTCCAATTTATAATTTTACTGTATTTATAAAATGATTCGAACAATGATTTGGAGATAAAAATGTATGTGGCCACAAGCGCTACTTGTACTTGTACCGTGTACATAGGTAGTTATTTTATCTATGCAGCAAATGTGCAAGAAGTTTATTGAAACAGTTAAGTACCCCTGACCCGACACGTTCAGCTGGGTATTTTCTTATTTCATTTCCCGACTTGGAAGACTAAAACCATGGTATACCTACCATGGTTTACTTAGCTACTGTTGTTGCGGCGCGTTGAACCTTGAACTTGGAATGCTGGACCGCTCCCAAAACTCGAAAGTCGGTTCCTCGGTGTACGTCAACTAGTGACAAGTGACACTTTGTCAGTTCGACTACCAACTCTATTTTTACACAAGTATTATATGACTTATTTAGGCGTCTTTTCTACTATTTCTGAGGACTCTGTGAACATCAGTTTCAGAATTGCTAAAAGTTCGAAAACTGACTTATGAATTACTTAGCCTTAGTTTGTTAAAAATCCTTTCGTAGTGGCTCTTATGTAATTAAAGGGAGACATTCCTCCGAAGAGTAGTTTCTAAGCCGTTGGAAGAGGCGGCGAGGCGGGCGCCGCTTGTATTCATATAGAAATAGGATATCTCCGCGAGGAACAAACTCGCGGCGACCGACTTCGCGAATGGAACTCTTTCGTTTTGTATTATCGTCACTTCGTCAAAGGAAAACGTAGACTTCATTAACATATGAATTTTCATTTGTACTTATTGTTTGAAAAGGAAAACCAAGAATTCATAAACAAAGCATCATTTCCATCATTAGTTTCCGGTGCGTTATCGTCAGCAGAATCAGCAGAATCTAGTAAATGGTGCCGACCAATATCTGATTTGGATTGAACCGGCCAGAAATACCGTAAAGTCGGTCCCCAAAACAATAGTTAGATTGATTTCAATAATAGTATGGAAAACAGTAGTGCGCAACGTCCGCTAGAGGGAGATAGCCGACCGTCTGTGAGCTCCGCGTAGCTGTGCTAAGGACGGTCGTTGCCCCGCGGCGGCCGCGAGTGAACTTCTAATGTCGTGAGCATGCTATAATAATATACTGCGCCTGGTATATACACAAACTTTGGAGACAACTGCGTCATAAAAATCCTTAGAAAAACGTGAAACCGTCATGAGCTTGTCTCTTGAGGCGAGCTGCTTTAGTGTTGGTGAGAGATTGTGTCCGTGTATGCTGTACCGTATTTTCGGTGTGATTATGGCCGGCTGTGGGTGTTAACCGCTAGCCACTTCTAAATGTCAATGTACCTATAGGTATACAGACGGAAGGGCTGAAAAGTTGAAAAGAAGGTAGGTACTTTTATTATAAGTTTATAACGTTTACAAATTGTTAGGTACCTTCCTAAACTGAATTAAGTTCTACGTTTGATATTTTTAAGAACTTGTAGAGTACGTAAGTCAATATTTTAAAACTATTAATCTTTCTCCTCGATCGGTTTCTGTGAGGTATTCCCTCTTGTGTGAGTTAATAAAAGTGTTGATAAGATAGGCAAAGTACCTACCAACCAACGAGTAGGTAGGTGTATTAGCATGTTTCGCCAATAAAGTACCTATGTGCCTCTACCTAGTAGATAAGTGGTCTCTGATGACGAGAAGTCACTGAACTGCGCTATTCCGCGTACATAATACGTTAACGTAATACCTACCTTACTGACACTGTAGGCGAGTATACTGTCATTGAATTAGGTACGTAACATTCATAAAAAAAACATGCACGCCTATAATAGTAGTAACAACGGAACTTCATCGCGTGCATTTCAGGTAGGTAGGTATGGTCTTCTTACCTCAACGACGTCTCGTTCGCCTGTGTTCAATGAGGTAGGTAGGTATGTTGTGAGTATTCGAGTGCGACAACCGCGGCCACCACGGCAGGCTAGATGTAACCTCCGCTCTAGTAAAATTACCCCGTTTTTATGAGGGTTTCGTACCCAACCAAAGGGCGTCAATGGGAATACTATTACGAAGCCTCCGCTGTACGTGGGTCCGTCTGTTTATCTGTCTATCAGTCAGCGGGTTATATCTCATGAAGCCATGAACCGTAATTCTAATGCCGAAATAACAATAATTAAATAAACATTTAGGGAGCTCCATACAAAAATTGTAGGGAACCTTTCGCGTGCGAGTCCGGGTTTTATTATTATCTAAGTAGTACTCATTGACGATATAATGAATCTACCTAGCTAAGCAATGTTAAGAAATCACGCGTTAAATAAATAATAAGGGGCGATATTTTCCCTCGCCCTTGAAGTAAAAGCACTTGTTTGCCAGAAGGAATCGCAAGGTTCTCAAAACAAAAATTTCGCACGAGTCGCACAGCACGCGTACCAACCTACCTACCGATCAGCAGGGCGGGTCGACGACCTAACATTGAATTCCTCACATTGAATAGGTCCTACCAACTGCGGAGTATTAGACATTATTCTTTAACGTCTTCGACAAAATGCGTTTTGTTTTAAGTAGGATTGTTTTGTCATCAATGTTATTATCACTCAATTAATTATTTACTCGTACCATTAATTAGGTACCTACTCGTACTATTTGAAATAGATACCGTCGCGCCCCGTAACTTCGCCTGTGCTACTCAACTTCGCCTATTTTTATATGAGTTGAAATTCCCAGAATATTTGAAGGACCAAGCTACGCATACAACTACTAAATACCAAATACTTCTAATTTATGCCAATATTTGTGATAATTTGTGGCTATCTTCACATTGTTGGTGACTAGGGGGTGATTCTCTCAACACAGTGCTGCGTCGATCTTAAAGATGAAGTTTTATCCGGCAAGTTTAAGAAGTCCCGTCGGAGCGTACAAAACATATTTTAGCGCGTGCCTTCTCAATTAGGCAGCAGGCAGATGAGTCGAGTTCAGTGTCGTATAAAGCTACCAATTTTTTTCCGCCGGATAAATCGACACCTCTTTTTGTTTGTGTTATAACTTCAGTTGGTGGCGGTGCTACTGAACAGGTAATGCTAAACTTTTTCCTTGATTATAATATAACCTACAACTAATCCTCTATCAAATAACATTGTTATTTTATATCTAAGTTACGTTAAGAAGTTATAAATGAAGAAAAAAAAAACGTTGTTGATGGGACAGTATCAGACATCTTGATTCCAAACTTCGCCTACCCATAGGGTTGCCAATTCTGTTGTGGGTGAATTTCAAAAATATTGTACGTACCTGGTTAAGGACTTAATTGACACAGCGTTAACTTTATTCTATTGTGTAACGAAGATTTGTTATACAATCATTATGGTTAATTATCGTTACTCAAAATTACGGACTTTTTAATTTAGTTTTTAACTACGAACAAAATTGCTAAGACTCACGCTTGTGTCATGTTTATGTAAATAGGGTGATTCCTACATATGGTGATTTTTGACATTATCCAATTGATTGTTTGTACCTACTGAGAATGGCGAAAACAATGGAATTAGCCAAGAGACGGAACAAAGTTTACACACCACCGAATATTTAAAGCAAAATTAAATGGTAGAACTGCCACTTATTGCCATTGGCATAAAGGTGTATAGATATTGGTGACCTTGTACCTAAGTAGGTACGAGACTCCAATTTCAGTATTATTAATTGTAAAATTTATTGACGCTTTTTATGTTATTTACATATTTGATGTAAACAGTAATATAATATATCATTAAAACAAATTTAACTAAACCATGCATGGTTTTTCTATACTTACACGTAGAGTCCAGGATCGCCGAATACCTGCCTGCATGATTCAATAATGAAGTAGGTACTTACCTCAGGTATTAAATACTAACAAGTAGGTATGAAGCAGGAGAGTGCCGCGACTGCCGCGCCAACGTGCATATTGAAACTTCTTTACAACTCAAGAATGGCGATGCCAAGCGCATACCTACCTACAATACGACGCAACGCTACCATTTGGTAGTAAATAATTTATTTTCATGACTAATTATTAATTATTTACTTATGTAGTTTACTTTGTTTTAGTTAGGGTGTTTCCAATTCTCAAGGACAAAATGTACTCGAGCGAAGTTAAGTTACTGTAGGTAGGTATTATCAAATACCGGTAAATCAGATTTTTATCAGATTACTAAGTAATATTTAAAAGGATACCGGGTATGCCAACCAACATGAGTTTGACTAAGTAACGTTACAGGCTGGCAACAGACTGGAGAATGCCGAGGTTTGAGTAATAATTAGCAAAGCGAGTTGTTGTCCCGGCGGCGATAAACAATGAGCGATCGACCGGTTATCAGCACATGTATCTGCCGAGCCGGAGTCGTCGCCGCGCGCCGCGCGCATGCCGGCTGCACGCCTATTTACGTACCTTATCAATAACACGGCAAGCCCGGCGCTACAGTGATAGCTATACTATATTACACTCGTACCAACATGCCAGGGAGTCGTTACTATTGGAAAGTGGGATTACCTGCCGTAGGGGCACCAAAAACAGCTTACCTAGTACCTACGTACCTTCGTGTACGTAGAATGTGCTTTTACCTTATGACCCCATCAATGTATTCATTCATTGTCGTTACGTAAAGTAAGTTAGAGTCAGCAAGATTAGTTTTACATACGGAACTCCTTATTTCAGGTACCTAATTAATAAGATGGATTTAGAACGACAAATTCGCAGAAAAAGGAGAAGGTAGTTGAACAGGCATGAACAGTCATGGACTTTACTTGTTATGCCGCTATGAAACCCTGTCATACCACGTGAAAAAAAGCTAAAATTGATGATTTACGCTGTCATTATGACAGGGTTCCATAGTGGCATAACAATAAAATTAAAGTCGTTGACTGTACCCACTAGAATTCCATAAAGAAAAAAAACATAAAATTAACCACAATATTTCGAATCTGGTGTTTTAGGACTCTGGGAAAAAAGTAGTTACTTATGTATTTTGAAATGCCGATATTTTGTGAAAAAGTCACATAAAATAGGATTATGATAGATAGGATCCTATTGACAAAAAAAAACCATCTATGAAGACCCTTTTGATAACCCGTAGTGTTTTCCTCGCAAAGCCGTCACTGACTATTAACATAGTGAATTAGCAACTGGAGCGCTCAAAAAAGCGTACACAAAGGAAGCGATCGTGATTTTGTTTTCATTAAGCCTTTATCTATGTAATTAAGCGTTTTCCAAAAAAAAGTGTACATCGTTAAAGACAAAAGTTAAGAAAATTTAACTTTTCCATTTCGTCACGAAAATTAACGTATGTAAATGTATGGCTAATTTTCGTGACGAAATGGAAAAAGTTACATTTTCTTAACTTTTGCCCTTAACGATGTACACTTTTATTGGAAAACGCACAATTATTTTTTGAAAACGCTTGAAAGCTTGTGGGCCGGGCCAGCTGCCGCTCAAACACGTTAGTTAAACGCTTAAGCTTAGCTTACGCTTTTAAAATTCCTTTTTTATTAATTTAGTGTAAAACAAACGTTGCCAGTTTCCTGTTTGATGTTTCGGTTTTTGTATTTTAGTATTACACCGCGATTTCTCTTAGTGATGCGTAAAGCTAGCGATCGCCGTACACGTTGTAGCTGGCAGTGTGACAAGGAAGCCTTTACCGGGTTCAAGTTCGGACGGACGACAATGAACTTGCTCGGCCATGACTCATGCGAGCCGCCATCACTGTTACGAAACCATAAACAACAGGACCGTGTCTGTGCGAATGCACTCCGCTCAATTAGCTTACAATATACTCCTCGGCGGAATGACGTTTGATGAGACCCATTAATATTTGCTTGACAGCGATGCGCAGTTGTCTTTTTGTGCAGCTCTCACGCTTCGTGTTGTCATACAGGGGGATCTTTATTATAATGTCAGCGGTTTCGGCGCATGACGTTCTTGCGTACACGTAAATTTATAGTTATACACACTTGAAGGTTTAAATTTTTTAATGATGCATTAGAGAACGCGTTGGTACATTATGTCCAATTTCTTAGGAGTTAATAACTTAACGAAGTAAACGTATCAAGATTAAGAAGGGCCTACCGCCCCTTGTGTCGGCTGTTAGGTGATTTTTGACCCTGGCAAGCTCTTCAGTTCGTCGACGAATTATTACCCAGCAAGCCTAAGTTGTAGAGCATATCTGACAATTCACTCGTAGTGCGTGTTTTTGAAATGTTCAATTAAGTAAAGCCTGACAAGTTTCTATTTGGAGAAATATTTTGTAAATTTCAAAATTAGGAAATTGGCTTGGGATTTATTAAAGTTGTGAATTTGTACCATTTCGTTACGGGGTCTATTTCAAAATCGAATAAAATTTGAAACATGCAGTTCCTGTATATTATGTAAGTACCAATGTTGTACTTTATTTAAATGTAAAAGACTGAAAATGCCAATTAATTCCTCATGTAGTTGGAAAGCTCTAAGCTGTGAGCTAAACAAACAAAGATAAAAAAACACAATTAACGGAAAGTTTTAATCACTATTTTCAATCAAATTTTAACCGTGGGTCTAAGATTGTGTTGGTGGATTGGTTGGTCGTTGGTATTGTAATTGATGGATAACATATACAACGTGTTACAAAATAATCCGTAAAAAAGAAATTACAAAAGTAGTGTCAACCCTTATTAAATAACGTCAGTTCAGATCTTAGGTATACACTATACTAGGGTTGACACTACTTTCGTAATTTATTTTTATACATTATTATACAATGGCAGAGTGAAATGTCTGGAAAAACATTTTTTTTTTGGTACAATTGAATATTTTTGTTTCAACTTAGTCCAAAATGTAACTTAATACACTTGTCCATCGCTTTTCTAGCTTTTCGGTTCCCCCCGTATAGTACGATTTCGCCAACCCTTAAAAATACGTATTGGTTTCTGCGATGATTTCTTCGTTGGAACCAAACCTTTTCCCACCAAGCCATTTCTTCAAGTTTGGGAAAAGAAAACAGTCGCGTCGGGCCAAATCTGGAGAATAAGGCGGATGCGGGAGCCATTTGTAACTCAACTCGTGGATTTAAGCCAGAGCAACTGCACAAGGGTGGACCCGTGCGTTATATTGGTGAAAAATTATTAACGTTTTCCCAAATGGGGTCGTTTTTCCTTTAAAACTTCATGAAATCGCTGTAACAAGGTGGCATAATATTCACCGTTAATCGTTTTACCTTTCTGAAGGTAATCAACATTATATTACACCACGAGCATCCCAGAAGACAGTAGGCATAACTTTATTCGCTTAATTTTCAGCTTTAATCTCATACAAATAAAATATTTATTACGAAATCGGTAGACGTGGGTAACAGTATTCTGATAATTACTTTATGTGTATGACGTTAGAGTTGAAAATTGAATGAAGGCAAACACTACGAAACCCACTTTTCTACATGTTTGCAAACTCCAAAGTGATTGTTTCTTTTTATAGATGTCAAAAACAAACTAGCCGTGCGAATTATCTTCTCTTCCTCCTTCTTTAAATAAGACCTTTTCTTTTTCTACCGTTTCCCAAACTGACGTAAGGAAGGTTATCTCTGCCATTAAATCCAGGGCTGTAGGGTGTGATGATGTGAGTCGTGTCATGATCGTGATGGTACTTGACTGTGTGCTTCCGATAATTACTCACATCATTAATTTTTCCCTTCTCAGCGGAGAATTTCCCTTGCTATGGCGTAAAGCCTTTGTACTTCCCCTACCCAAAATTAGTAATCCCACGTGCCCTAATAACTTCAGGCCTATTTCTATAATGCCCTTTGTATCCAAAATTGCTGAAGCGGTTGCACATAAACAGCTGTCTAGTTTTATTCATTCCCAGAATATCCTTAGTGCGTATCAATCTGGTTTTCGTCCTAGCCACAGCACATGCACAGCGTTGCTCAAGGTCACGGAGGATATTAGACGGGGCATGGAGGACGGTATGGTTACAGTTCTTATTCTTATTGACTTCTCAAATGCATTCAACACAGTTGACCATGACATCCTCCTAGCACTTCTTAAGCATCTTAATGTTTCACATCTTGCTCTCAACTGGTTGTCTTCATATCTCCGGGGGCGTCAGCAAGCGGTTCGCGTTGATCGGTCCTTTTCCGATTGGTGTGACTTAGAGGCTGGCGTTCCACAAGGAGGTATTCTCTCCCCCTTATTATTCTCCACCTTCATCAACTTCATTACACCTGGGCTTGGCTGCTCCTACCATCTGTATGCTGATGACCTTCAGCTGTACGACCACTGTAAGGCGACTGACCTTAAATGCATTACCGACAAGCTTAATGACGATCTCCGACACATATTACAGTGGTCCGAAAAATTTGGCTTGTTCGTGAACCCAGCCAAGTGTCAGGCTATTATCATTGGTAGTTCTGGCCAGCTCAATAAAATTAACCTTGATGCTGTTCAGCCACCAAATTTTAATGGTATTAATATCCCATTTAGCTGCAGCGTCAAGGATCTTGGTATTTATATGGATAACTCTCTCAATTGGAGAACACATGTCACTGAAATAAGCCGCAAGGTCATGGGCTCTCTTCATTCTCTTAATAAACTAAAGCACTTTTTGCCTATTAAGACCAAGGTATCCCTTGTGCAGTCTCTAATCTTTCCCATCATTGATTATGGTGACGTGTGTTATCCGGATCTGAGCGAAGGACAACTCGATAAGTTGGATCGCCTTCTCAATAATTGCATTCGCTTTGTTTTCTGTCTTCGTAAATATGATCACGTTTCTTCCTTCCGCTCTCAACTTGGATGGCTTCCTATTCGCCAACGTCGCAAAAGTAGATTACTCTGTTTCCTTTTTAATATTCTGTACGATCCGCAATCTCCTGAATACTTAAAATCTCTTTTTAAATTTCTGGGTTCTACCCACATCCGTCAGCTACGATCCACTGAAAACCTCACACTTTCCATCCCTCCTCACCGCACAGGTTTCATGTCCAACTCCTTCGCCCTTCAGGCAGCACGACTTTGGAACGACCTTCCCCTTAAAACGAAGAAAGCTCCGAACAAGTTTGCCTTTAAAAAGAAAGTTCGCGAATTTCTTTGCAGGTAGAATTGACATCATCTTGGTTTTCTGATTGCTTTATCTGTTTTGTTTTTTGCTTATATGTATATACATATTATGTATGTATTTATTTATTAGTGTATTTCATGTATTTATATTTATGTAGCATATTGATATTATGTAAGTGTATATGTTTATGTAAGTATATAGTATATAGTTAAGTCAGAATCTATGTTGCACCGCCACTACAATCTCTGCTTTGCCTAAAGGTTATCTGGTAGAGAATGCCTTACGGCATTAAGTTCGCCTTTTGCATATTAAGTGTATTCTTTTTTTGTGCAATAAAGATTAAATAAATAAATAAATAAATAACTGGCTGAAAACATACGATTTACCTCCAAAAAGGCTGGATTACAAATTGACATTAATGATTAATTAGTGAAAAAAATACCTTTAATGTGACTTTTACTAGACTTCTCACTCTGCCCTCGTAGCATTGAAATCCGCCAACAATGGAGTTAGATTAGAACGAGTTGTTTGGACGCGCAGCGTTGTTGCTTTAACACGTCCGCTCCATGTGCGCCAAACAGCCGCCGTCCGCCTTGACATTGGACCCGGTGCGTGTTTTTGTTGCGATAACGTTCGACTCCCAACACCGCGTACCTAAGTCCGCGCCATCGACGAGTTGCCGCTGCCGCGGAACTCACTGGCGAAACTGGTTTACTTATGTCACAGTGCGTATATAGTAAAGTGGTATTTCCAAATTGCTTACTACTATCACTAAACTTTTATAATTAAGTTCTTGATTTTGGCCTTTAAGAGTCATCGAAGAAAATGAGGGATCTTTTTTAGCTTGAAATGGGTTTTTTAACATGAAAGCAAATATTTATTGACATCGCACATGTAGCCAACTGGACCTTGCTCGTACCGATTGTCATAAACAAGCTCTACCTACATTTTTTATCAAAAACCGCGCCCAAATTGGGGCATCCGTTTGGAAACGATGCCATCAACAAACAGGTACTGGGCTGTCCCAGAAGTAAAGAGACAAAATTAGATTACTTTTAAAACATTTATTTTAAATATTTTTAATCTAATTATTAGGTTATTTATTATAAATCATGTATAACATGAAATAAACTGTACTGAATAGGCGCCTACTACAACTGTATTAACAATTTTTGTATGGTTAATTGGTGCCTGTCTCATCACAGCTTTTCAAGATCTCGAAGCTACAGTGTTGGCCAATCTGGTCCACCAATAATTAAATACAGTGAAAGATTTGGGGTTTTCCGCTTGCATTTTTACATAACGACCATATCTATCTACTACGATAAAATGCAAGAAAATATCGCTTGCTAGTAATGCAATTTTTATCGACAGGATTTCGCAAACTTTTCCGTGGCCGATTTTAGCGTGCTCCTTTTGATCTTTAATATACGTTTGCCTAGACAATATTCCAAAATCTTAAATTCCTGGTTGCTTAGCCCTTATCCTGGTTATACCAGATCTCGATATCTTAGATTTTACTGCTGTAACAATAACAGATGTCAATGATATTTGCTCGAAATGTATTTTTTACCTTATTTATGTTTTGAGCGGTCGCAACTGTACGTAGTCCTCCTGTTATGTACTTAAAATTTCGTTTTTCTGTTTCTATAAAACATTATATAATTCTATTAATGCTTGTTTTTTTCGATTCCTCTTCAATTAAATGATATATCGTATGCGTTTTCCCGTGACGTTCATAGTATAGAACAAGTCTGTTCTCATCTAGTACTTGTGCCACTTGGTTTGAAAAGTACCGAAATAGTACGTGACTCCCGGCTTATTTAAAAGATTTGACATTGACTGTTGATATGAGAGTTGATTTAACCTTTTTTAGATGTTTTCTCTTTGACCAATTTTGTTATGAAAATTGTCTCTTCACTTCTGGGACAGCCTTTACTCGTATGCCTCAAATTTATAAAGCTTCCCTTTGCTGTAAAAAAAATAGTAGTAACCGATGTGGGCGAAAAACCGCCAGGTTAAAATGAGTTTTGCGAATGCACCCTGGCACGTGGGCATACCTAGCCGCGTGGGCACCAATAATATCTGCATTATATTAGCATTATATCTGCATATAGAACGTGTTACAAAATAATGCGTGTTCGGACTCCTAGCGACACCTGTGAGCAACCTACGTCAAGCAACCACATATCGTCACACGCTACGTCACATTTTTGTTCCACTCATACCCCTATCCTCGAACTTTGTAATCTAACGATCGCACGAATATAAGCTACACGCACGCAAAGCTTTTGATTTTTATTTTACCAACGTTTCGCAATTTTATACAGTAATTAAGCAAATTAAGCGCCTGCTATCCAACATATTGATCCTTCTTCGCCGATGTACAAGAACAGTACCTACGGAATTAATAAAAAATCTCGCATTGCTTTACGTGTTGGTTGATGGGCGCGATTGCTGTACTCTGAAGACACCCCAGGACACGCAGTTTTCGGAGAGTTTGGATCTCGGACAAGCACTGGACGTCGGCTCGAGAGTATACGCATTTAAATCTCGGTACGGACGGCCAGCCTTCCTACTCCAAAACCCTAGTCTTCTTTTGCTTACCACCGTCGTTATTCTAATTTCAGTGATCTTGCGCAATCAGTTCTCCAGTGTGTTCCGTTCCCAGCCTCTACAAGGTTCATACGTGAGTACTCCACCTTTCACTGACTATCAAAATGAGCTTAGAAAAACCACGCGATAAATCTCCTTACCGATCAATTTGTGACGAAAATAATGAGCCGTTAATCCGCGATCTAGTTAAAAAGCGCGGAATTGTTAAGTCTAGGCTTACAAAGTTCACTACCTACCTAAATAATGTTAGTGAAGATCCTAATTTAAGCGCACAATGCCGCATAGACTTAAAATTACGCGTTCAGGGTGCCGCAAGCTTGTACACCGAATTTAACGATCTTCAAAGTAAAATCGAATCTATCGTGGTCGATTCTAACCTCGAAGATCAACTGATGAAACGAGAGCAGTTTGAGGATTGTTACTACGGTGCACTTGCTTTAGCCGAGACTATGCTTAACGATAAGGCGACAGCTGAAAGTTCCTCGAGGTCACAAAATCAATTAAAATCAATTAAATTACCGACCATACCTATGCCTACCTTTGACGGGTCATACGACAACTGGCTCGAGTTCAGAGACACTTTTCTATCGCTAGTTCACAATTCCACAGATCTGTGTGACATTCAAAAGTTTCACTACCTAAAGTCTTCGCTAAAAGGCAGTGCTATACTAGTGATAGACTCGCTCGAACTCACGGCGAGCAACTACGCAGTAGCTTGGGAGCTTCTTCTTAATCGGTACAACAACAGCCGCCTGCTAGTTCACAATCACGTTAAGGCATTATTTACAATGGAACCACTTAGCAAGGAATCGCATATGTTAATTAGAAAGTTGATTGACACTACACACAAAAATCTACGCGCTTTAAAGATCTTAGAAGAACCTACGTCATCTTGGGACACTTTAATTATTTTTATTATCGTCTCGAAGCTCGATAAAACTACTGAACGCGAATGGGAACAGTATAAGGGCAGTTTTATTTGTCACGATTCTCAAATCAGGCTTAAATTGGATGATTTAATGCAGTTCTTAAAGAGTCGAGCAGACATGTTGGAAACATTACAGACGTCACACACTACGCGCGATAAACCTGAAGTTAACAAAAAACAAAACACTAACTTCAATCACAAAGTGCACTGCAACGTTTCCACCAATAAACCGCAAAAATCACACGCTGTACCGAAGTTTATGTGTTTGATGTGCAAAATGAATCATCCACTTTATTCCTGTGTCAAATTTCTTGAGATTGATTACGATTCTAAATTAAAATTAGTGAAAGATAACAATCTATGTGAGAATTGCTTGCGCGCGGGTCATAAGGTTGAGACATGCGTGTTCGGGCCGTGCCGGAGGTGCAATAAGAAGCATAATTCGCTAATTCATCCTCCGTACGATGACTATTCCAGCTCTGTCCCCGCCGGTCCTCCCGTCCCCGCGACGTCCCCCGCAGCGATGTCGTTCAATGCCCATACACAAATTGCTATGCAATCCGCACAGCAATACTCATTTAAACCGGTCTTATTGTCTACCGCCCTTGTTGATGTGACCGATATAAATAATATTTGTCACACCGCTCGCGTATTACTCGACAATGGCAGTCAAAGATGTTTCATTACTAAATCGTTAACGGAATTATTAGATACGCCATTGATACAGTCCACTCACGAAATTCGCGGAGTAGGTAACTCAGTTACACAGTGCACGCAGACCTGTTATGTAACGATTAAATCGCGCATTAATACCTATACTACCAATTTAAATTGTTTTGTTCTACCGCAAATAACTTCTACTATGCCTGTTGTACATGATAATCGCGCTAATTTCTGTATTCCAGATAATGTACAACTGGCCGATCCGCATTTCCTAGATTTCCAACATATTGACATCTTAATAGGAGCCGATAAGTTTTGGGATCTACTTACGCAGGGTAAGATAAGGTTAAGGAACGGACCTTACTTACTAAATACTAAGTTAGGCTGGATAATTTCGGGTCCTGTTCAATTAAACGCACGCATTGACGGCCACATCCAGTGTAATTTAACGCATTCAATTGACACTTTGTTACGACAATTCTGGGAGATTGAGGAGCTGCCCGCGGCTCGGGACGCGTTCACCGATGAGGAAAAGGCTTGCGAGGAGCACTTCGTTCGCACTACTACGCGCAATAGCGAAGGAAGGTTCTGTGTTAGTTTGCCATTTAAAAACTCACCCGAACTGTTGGGAGATACTTACTCTCAAGCGGAACGTCGTTTTCTGTCGCTTGAAAAACGATTAGAGCGATCAGAAAGCTATAAAAAAATGTATAGCGACTTTATTCACGAATATGAAGATATGGGACACATGAGCAAAATTACATCTTACGGTTCACCACACTACTTCTTGCCACATCACGGTGTCTTCCGCGAACATAGTACCACCACTAAATTGCGTGTCGTTTACGATGCCAGTGCCGCTTCCACATCGGGAAAATCATTAAACGACCTCCAAATGGTAGGTCCACCGATACAAGGCGATCTCATCTCTATTCTGCTTCGTTTTAGGCAGCACCAGTTCGTAGCCTGCGCCGACGTCGAGAAGATGTATCGACAGTGTTTAGTGACGGACCAGCAACGTGACCTTCAATTGATTCTCTGGCGCGATAGTCCCGCGCTGCCTCTTAGCGTGTACCGGCTAAACACTGTCACATACGGAACCGCGTCCGCGCCGTTTTTAAGCGTCCGTTGCCTAAAACAATTAGCCGCTGAATGTACTGATCCTGATGTCCAACGAATCATTACAGAAGATTTTTATGTCGATGATATGATCACCGGGTCAGATGATAGGCAACATCTATTACGCGTTTGTAAAGAGACCGCGCAAACCCTGCAATTGGGTTGTTTTCCGTTAAGAAAGTGGATATTCAACTTTAATGAGTCATCAATCGGCTCGAACCCGGGCGGCTCACTCGACGCACAAAAACAGCTGACACTCGACAGTAATAGCAGCTCTAAAACATTAGGAATAGGTTGGGACAATATTGATGACATGTTTTACTTTAATTCGCAATTTGATTTCGTAAACAATGACAAGGTCACTAAACGCACTATTTTGTCTCATGTGTCGCAAATATTCGACCCCTTAGGTTTACTGAGTCCTACGATAATGCTGGCAAAGGTTTTATTACAACGTCTGTGGTTAATAAAATTGAACTGGGACGATGAAGTACCCTGTGACGTCACGCGCTCTTGGAACCAGTTTGCTAAGTCATTATCAGCTGTCTTAAATACCATTCGTGTACCGCGTTACGTAATGGGCAATAGTAGCAACCATACTCGCATAGAACTACATGTATTTGTCGACGCTTCTCAGGAGGCTTATGGGACTTGCATCTATATTCGCACGATGAATGACGACCTCGAAATATCAGTTCGCCTGTTATGTTCTAAAGGGAAAGTTGCACCTTTAAAACCCTTAAGTATTCCACGTTTGGAATTGATGGGAGCACTTTTAGGGGCTAGGTTGTACGACAAGGTTGTTAAAAGTTTGCACTGTCAGTTTAATGACATTTTATTTTGGACGGACTCGACGATCGTATTGGGATGGTTACGAATGCCGCCAAATCTACTTAAAACTTTCGTGCAAAATCGTGTTGCCGAGATACACGAACTAACCAAAGACCTTCCATGGCGACATGTTAGCGGGAAACAAAACCCAGCTGACTTAGTATCGCGCGGTGTTGACCTGGAGCATTTGGTTGATTCGGGTATCTGGTGGACGGGGCCAAGTTTCCTGCACGATAGTCAACTTGATTGCGCATCTTTATTACAGATTTCTAATTTTAGTGACGTGCATGTTTTGCCGGAGATTAAATCAAATGTTAATTTAGCCCTTACTTCGGTTACCGACGAGACTTTGTTTCCATTCATACGGTTCTCCCAGTTGTCTCGCATGACACATGCCGCTGCGTACATATTACGATTTATTTTCAATTCACGCAATAAAAACAATAAACGTACGGGCAGTATCAGCGTTGAAGAACTTCGAGAATCATTGACGTTATTGGCTAGACTGTCGCAACTAGAATCCTTTTCAGATGTGTACAAGTTATTGGCTAATAAGCAATTATTAAAATCGAAACACAATTTAAGTAGATTAAGTTTATTTATAGGTGAAGATAAAGTTATTCGCGTCGGTGGTCGTATTAAAAATTCTCCACACTTTTCTTTCGAGAAAAAACACCCAATGCTGATCGCTAGTAAACATCATTTCACAATATTACTATTTCGCAGCGAGCACAATAAACTTCTCCACGCGCCGCCTCAAACATTATTGTTTAACTTACACGACATGTGGTGGCCAATCGGTGGTAGAAACCTTGCACGCAAAGTGGTGCATGATTGTGTTGTCTGCAAACGATTAAGAGGAAAAACCCTTGCGCCTCTAATGGGTAACCTTCCCGCAGAGAGGATTACTCCTACCTTCCCGTTTCTCAAATGTGGTGTTGATTACGCTGGGCCAATTTTTATATTGAACCGCAAAGGCAGAGGCGCGCAAACAGTTAAGGCCTATATTTGTTTATTCGTCTGCTTTGTGACTAGAGCTATTCACCTAGAGCTTGTGAGTGACCTCACCGCTAACGCATATCTCTTGGCCCTTAAACGGTTTGTGTCGCGCCGCGGCAAGCCTTCGGATATCTTCTCCGACAATGGTAGAAACTTTGTGGGTCTAATGAACGATTTCCGCAACTTTCTATCGAGATGCAGTTCGGATATTGTTGATTATGCTACCAGTCAACAAATTAACTTTAGGTTTATTGTACCTTACGCGGCTCATTTTGGTGGTTTATGGGAGGCTGGGGTGAAATCTTGTAAGCACCACCTACGTCGGGTAGTAGGTAATGCTCACCTCACTTTTGAGGAATTTAGTACGGTGTTAACGCAAATTGAGGCTATCCTAAATTCACGTCCCTTGTCCCCCATGTCTTCGGATCCGCAGGATTATACTCCGCTGAGCCCTGCACACTTCTTGGTTGGCCGATCCTTAACGTCACCCGCTAGTGAAGACCTTCGAGATGTGAACTCGCATCGACTCGACCGGTACCAGATGGTGGAGAAAATAAGGCAACATTTTTGGGAGCGTTGGGCCAAAGAGTACGTCTCCGAACTACAAGAGCGGTCTAAATGGAGGGCCAGTACCGAAGACCTGCAACCTAACTCGCTTGTCGTCATAAAGGATGATAACCTCCCCCCTTTGAAGTGGCATCTAGGGCGGGTCGTTAAAAGTATTCCCGGCAAGGACGGCGTATCGAGGGTCGCAGAAATTAAAACCTCATCTGGAATCGTAAGGCGCGCGTACACCAAAATCTGTCCGTTGATTTCCCAGACTAACAACGCGACTCAATAGTTTTGAAAGTCAGTGCTTTCAAGGCCGGGGGCATGTTCGGACTCCTAGCGACACCTGTGAGCAACCTACGTCAAGCAACCACATATCGTCACACGCTACGTCACATTTTTGTTCCACTCATACCCCTATCCTCGAACTTTGTAATCTAACGATCGCACGAATATAAGCTACACGCACGCAAAGCTTTTGATTTTTATTTTACCAACGTTTCGCAATTTTATACAGTAATTAAGCAAATTAAGCGCCTGCTATCCAACATGCGTAAAAAGTAAATTACAAAAGTATTGTCAACCCTTATTAAATAACGTCAGTTCAGTATCTTAGGTATACAGTATACTAGGATTGACGCTACTTTCGTAATTTATTTTTTGCGGATTATTTTGTAACACTTGTATTATAATAGCTATACTGTGGTATCTGAGTAGATGACACAGGACGGTAACCGACGCAACCGTGGTAGACCAAGGCAAAGGCAGCGGGACAACTAAGATAAATTTCGAAGCGACTGGTCAGACATTGCTATGGACAGATAGGGTTGAAAATCCGAGGGATCCTTTGCCCAGCATTGGGCCACTACCAAGACTATTAAAAAAAATAGGAGTCTACGCTGGCCGGATGAAGGGCAGGGTCGCTCGTCGCCTACTATAAGAGTATCGAGACCTACTATACGCGCAGCTACACCTCGGAGACGTCACGTGCTGCACGACATTAGTACCTAACACACGCAAGGTTTGTCTTATCCTGATACACCTCTAACCTGATAATATTTTTCGAGAACTACTATTTGCTTTCTTCACGTTTCTTTGGTTTAGTAGTAATAACGCTAAATACTTCAGGCTAATAGGAGAAACATCAAACAAGGGCGTAACGCTTAAAAGCTCCTATTACGAGCCCCAATGCAAAAGAGTTCGTCAAGTCATAGATTGTTAAGTATATGAATCTTATATCAACTCGTTTTATTTCTAGAAACGCATTAGCAGCAAACGATTTATACAATATTATACTCCATAAATACAACGTTGCTTTTACACTATTGCACAATAAATCCATTATAAGAAAAAAAAACCTATATATATTAATTCATATTATGGTTTCGCAAAACAGTTCGGCAGGTTCTTAATTGATGCAAAATAGTTCGTACATACCTAACGTTAAGCCTCTTTAATTTTATTACTCAAAAAAATAAACAAGATTTAAATAAATTAGGAACCCATTGTCATTTAACATGTCAAAGGGTAAGTATATACCCCAAGTATTTTTCATTATTATATTATAAGTTATTAATTAGAGCAACTACAACCTACTTCTTCTACTTCTGCATAATGTGGTTACAGAATTATCAACAAGTCTTTTTAGATTTGTTGGTATTTCTGTAGCTCTGCCTACCCCACTCTGGGAATTAAGGCGTGATGTTATGTATGTATGTATGTAATTAGAGCAACATGGGCCGCGGAAAACCAGTCACAGAAGAAGTCAGGAAAATTGTACTTTCCAGTAGTGACAGTGGAAAATCTACCAACCAAATCGCCAGAGATTTATTACTGCCAAGATCTACTGTCCAGTCAATCATTGAGCATCGCAAGAAACACGGCACAATTTCGTGTTTGAAGAAGTCGGGTCGACCGCGTATGACGAGTGCCGCTGAAAACCGTGTTTTAAAGAAAATTATCAAACAAAACCGCCGTGCTCGTGCGGGGGAACTTACCGTAAAATGGCGTGATATGATCCAGAAAGACGTTTCAGTGGATACCTGCAAAAGGGTTCTCAAAAGAATGGGATATGGTTTTTACACGGCCAAGGAAAAACCTTTACTAACGGAGTTACAGAAAAAGAAGAGGCTGAAATTCGCTCGCGAGCACTCAAACTGGACTACTGAGCAATGGCGTCAAATAATATGGAGTGATGAATCAAAATTCGAAGTAACTCTCGGCGACGAACGGAAAAAAATCATTCGAAAGAAAGGCGAAGCATTCATCAAAGACTGCATTAAGAGAAAAGTGAAGTTTCCTGGGTCTGTGATGATATTGTAGAAGGGACGGTTAATGCAGTGAAACCAGGACATTTTGAAAACAAGTTTAATTCCATCTATTCCAAGCTTGAAATGTGAAAATGTCTACACTTTTCAACAAGACGGGGCGGGGCTTCTTGCCATACTGCGAAAACCACGAAGACTTGGCTCGAGTCTAAAGGAATCCCCACTATGGAGTGGCCGTCGAATAGTCCAGATTTGTCACACATTGAAACATTGAGGTGGAAAATGAAAAAAAAAAATACGCAATTTTCCATCGAGGTCAAAAAGTGATTTAAAAGAGAAAATAGTCGCTGTCTGGGAGTCTATAACCCCAAAAGAGTGTGAAGAGTTGGTAGAGACGATGCCATTGAGAATCAAGGCTGTTCTTAAGAGTAAAGGCGAGACAACTAAGTGGTAGGCGAACTATTTTGCATACTCAAGATCGATAGCCGAACTATTATGGGTTGTCGTTGATAGAAAAATTGTATTTTTTTTATTTAAATACAGAAATAATTTTAATTTGTATTATGTAGGAAATAAACTTGATTAATTTTACAATACTATTTTTTATTTCTTGTTTTCATGCTATTAAAATTACTAACTAGATTTGACTTTGAAAAAAAGTTACTTTCAATTTTAAATAGTAGCCGAACTCTTTTGCATTGGGGCTCGTATGGGCAGTGCTCGATTTATGAACAATCCCGTAAAATCAGCTTCCGTGATTGACATGACTTTAGCGTTAAATTAGATTATATTGTAATTTTTCGGGATTACCACTATTGCAATGAAATGTTACCAAGTTTTCATTTAAAAAAATATTCATCGCTGGAGTATTGTCCATAATAGGTGTTTTTACCTTATATGTAAATGAAAGTACATGTAGCATTTATGATAAATAAATGTTCACCTTGTGGATCAGATTCAGATTTGAATACGAGCCACAAATAAAATATTGATAAGTATTATCAATATAAAACCATCGTTAAAGATCGTCCTTTTTAATAATTGCAGAATATAGGCAGATTAAAACCTAATCATTCAAGCATTATATAAATAAATAGGTTATATTTTAAGCGCGGTTTTCACCTTCATAAATCGATAATCTGCCTAAACCTATCACTTCCCTTTTCTTTGTCATATGAATAAATTAATTTGTCAGACGGTGTTAAGTATCTGGAGATTATAAAGGTCCTAAAAATAGAAGTCTACATTTTTTTTATTATACAATTCAAAACCACCGTCGATTCAACATTTTATGCGGTTCTTGTGCTATCGACAATATAGCAATATTAGTACCAATTTCACCATACGATGTCAAATTTAATCAATGTTAATCGACTGTTAGTTCATACATTTTGACAGCTGTTAACGCTCTAATCGTCTGTTAAGTGGTGAACATCGTATGGTGAAGTTGGTATTTAATCAATTATTATTTTCATTAAATAAAAGCCAATGTATTTCGAAGCGAGAAGTAAGAAATAGTTCAGATACGAATATGAGCATTACACATTCATGCTAATCTAAAGTGACCCTGTAAAGATAAAAAATCCCAATGAACTTTACCAAAAACCGTCTGTAGTAAGCGAATCGCGATAAATGCGCCGCCCAAAAAAATACACCCAAATCGAATTCTGCCGATGGCGGCCGAAGATAACCGAAGAAGCTCGAAGGGATGACAAGCCAGCGCAGCGCTTTCCGTGGAACGCGGAAAACGTCGGCACATGTTGAAAATACGAGTGGGCATTGACCCCGACCGCGCGGGCCTGAATCTACAGCTGTTACTGAATCTAGCGCGGCGCATCGCAATGCTATTTATTTATGTGATCCTGGTCAGTACACACGATGTGCTTAGAGTAATTTAGATAATGCGTTAAAGGAAGGATACTTAACGTTACTTTTACCGACTGCGTCAAAGAGGAGAATTATGGAGAAGGAGGATTATGTTTTTCCGAAAGCACTTCGACTTAGTACTTCGACTTTAGCATTAATTTAAGTCGTATCTATGGACCCGTCCATTCGCTTACGCGCTTAAAGAACTTCCTTCTCTTTACACCAAGAATACTCTTTCTTATTCTCTTTTCCTCCCTCGGTGGTAACTGGACTAAAATGACGATTTGCTCAAAAAATTGGAACGCCTCCTAAACTAGTGGATTTGCTACATATTTGGGTTGTGGAAAATTTACCACGTGCCTCATTTTCGTGCACAGCTCGAGTGGTTAGCAATTTGCTTTCGAAGAAATGTTCACGTCCTGTCATTGCTCTTTAACGTAGTTTTGTATCCTCATTCCCTACCCTAACTTTCTGAAAGTTTTAGCTTCTTCGCCGCTGTATCTCAATAGTGTTAATTTTTTTTAAACTAGACTGATGAAGTTCTGGCCTGACACTTGTTCTTAAAACCTTTTCCTGCTTAATTTATATATATATATATATATATATATATATAGTATATATGGACGCCTACACCGCGTAATAAGGTTTGAGTAAGTAGCACATGGCTATATATATTAGAAGTGTAGAGTGCGTGAGCAGGAACCTATGCAAATCCTTCTGAAATTTGTTCAGACTGCTTAGGGAGTGAACATACTAAAAGTCCCCACTTCTAGGAGGTGAGCCGGGGAGGAGGGGGAGCAAAACAGATGTCATTTTTAGGTTTTTTAATTAGAGAATGGTGCGCTGTAGAAACAAAACATCAAGCAACAGATGAAACCTTATAAAATTTTCTACAACTTTTATACACAACACTTTTTCAAATTCATCACCGCTATTTTTAGCTACAGGCTCAAGAAAAGTGAATATTTTGAGTAAGTAACTCGCACGTTTTTCACCAAACATTCCTTGATATCATAAGTAATCTGATTAACGAGTCATTATTTAGAATCGGTTATCGATATTTGATGAATAGACGTAACGTTGTTATTGTTTTAATAAAGTTTTCCTCAACTTGGTAATATTTTTTTTAATTACCTAGCCTGACACTGATAGGAGTAGTCCTTTAGAATAAATTTAGCAACTGCGATTTTGCAATTTAGGTATCCTAATTGTAAAGCTGTTCGTTTTTGTTTGCCGGCTAGCGCTAGAAGTTTTTCACTTTCTTCATGCACGGTACAAGAACAGCATCGTCACAAACCTACTCGTACAGAAACACTTGATCCGGGGCCAAAGTTACCCAAAACCTGGATCAAAGTTTACATACGTTCCCATTTTCCCAAATGTTAGTTACTTAATGTTAGTATAACCATGTAAAATTCACACTCCTAAAGACGCACTTAAATACAAAAATAACAGTTATGTTGATTAACTTAATGAAAACTAAAGTTTAGCAACACGTGTTGCGTCTAACACTTCGAGTGGGCGAGGTTTGTACATGAACGCATGCTAGGCCAAATGGCGTCCATTCAAACGCTAGTGATGCCACCTTTTATTTTTGACCAGAACTACTTCGATTTTCTAATCAGCAACGACGCAGCGGCAAACTCCAACATGCTTCTGGTTTGGGACAAGCTATCCCCCAGGATTAAAGTAACCCGCGTTTAAGGTATGCGATTTTTTTTAATTAAAGCCCGTTAGTTTCGCCAAAATGATTATTATGTTTATCTGATAACACAACTATTAAATAATATTAAATTAAAAGCAAATTTAATAAAACTGTCTTAGTTCACTAACCATGTCAAAAAATCTAGTAAAGGTGCCAATTTTCGATAAAAATAAGAAGTACAAATATCTTGAAAGTCGTGGCACTTTTACTTAACCTCATTTCGCATTATTAAAACGACCTAAGTACGCCCTACGAGTATAACGGTTTATACATCATCACTACCTAACACCCTGTTAAATTAAAAGACTATTATTACAAACTTATTTGTTATTTAATATCCTTACACAACGCTAATGCATTACTACCTCGAGATTCGTAAATAGTTATTTGTGCAACAAGAGAGCAAAGTTGTTTTTTGCTGCGAGTGTTGATTTTGAATCCCGAGCAAGCGAAGGATTCTAGAATTGCATCACAAGTTAGCGAGTGATTCTAGGTTAATAATCCTGAGTGTGCGAGGGGTTCAAAGACACGAGATGCAAATAACTTTTTCACCTCAATAGCGAGAAAATATAACCATAAGGTAAAAAAATCAATATGATAAAAATATAACGACATCTCCCAGCCGCCGCCCGCGCGCCGCACCACGACAACCTTTACATTGTGAACAAAAATTAAAAAGTTGCTTAGTCTCACGCTCGCAAAAAATTGAATTTCGCTCAGTCTTCAAACAACAAAAGCAGCCTTTTTAAACTGTATGCAATACAATTCACTCCAATCCAATCCTGTGTTCGTGTCTCCGGTGGAAAAGCACCTTCAAAATTACTATTCAGACATAATAATATAATACGATGATGATTTAATTAAACTAATTAGAGGTCGAATTATTCCCATCACTGATTCGTCCTTTGTCTTTTTTTTATAAACATTATGGGTTTGCTCTTGACCCTAGTCGAGACCAAAAAGTCAGGACAGGGTCGACGGTGAAACGAGCTTACCCAGAAGTTAATCCTATTTTTGAAGGACACCGGGTCAAACGCACACGGAAATACGGACGCCGGCAGGGTGTTCCAAATCTTGGCTGTACGCGTTATGAAAGTAGATTCGAAGCGCTTGGTTCTGATCTTAGGCACAGCAACTAAGTATGGGTGGTACCCCGCAATCCGTCTAGAGTTCCTGTGGTAAAAGGGAAAAGGCGGAATCATGTCATGCAGCTCCTGTGCACACTCTCCGAAATACAGGCTGTAAAACACGCACAGGCAGACAATTACAGGCAGGTATACTTGTTAATATCATTGGCAGTCCGAATAGGACTCCACTACAGAGTGTTTTTGCGAGGGGTATGGACAATGACTTTTTAAAGCTTATGAAAAAATAACACGACAATTGTTTCGCGTATACAGTTATCCTTCTCTTTCATAGCACTTTCCAGATAGCGTAAGAAAAAAAAACATTTTCTCTATTCCATTTACGTTCGAAACGGGTATGAGTTATTATATTATGAAACTCAAATATACCACAAAAGAGATACAATTGAATTTATTTGATAAACGACATAAAATACATACATACATAACCTCACGCCTTCATTCCCAGAGTGGGTAGGTAGTGCTACAGAATTACCAACAACTCTAATAAACTGTTTGATAATTCTATTACCACATGTATTAGTGTCAGGTTGCAAGCCCATCACCTATCATTACTACTCGTACAAACCCTTATTCCCTTAGTCGTCTCTTACGACATCCTAGGAATGACATCCATCGATATCTCAGGAATGGGAGTTTTGAGTGATATTTTTTTTGCCCTTGTACATTAAATGACTCGAATATCTTCATCTAGCAATGCAAGTACTTGTAAAGATGGTGGAGTGGCTGACGTAACACTAATGGAATGGGTTCTGCTTGCGTCGGCGTAGACCTACGAGCGCTCGTACTCGTCCTCATAGTACTTACCTAATAGCGGTTCATGAGATAAAAAGGGGTTTTCTCAAACATCTGATGCCTTAATCTCACAATGCACATGCATGGCTTGCAGTCCCGGAAGGAATGCATGCAGCAGAATCAGGACTGACACCTTGGATTAACATTAAAGGCTACGTTTTTTCCCGAGAAAATGTATTGCTCCCCTGAGATGAACAAGGAATTGTAATACATTTCTGCTCTTTTACGTTTAATCTGGTTGTTGGTACACTGCTATTTTTGTTGTTGTTTTTGCAATAAACATGCATTTTATCTCCAGCATTGTATGCATTTTGTTACGTACGAGTAGAACACGCAATATAGATAACTAAATAATTTAGTTTTCTAAAAAATCAGACAAATGGCGCTGTTCAGTCTTAAAACGTAAATGTTTCAATTCACTAGTCGGTGAAAGATTCGGCCTAGATTCTGAGCTATGGTTTCGTTCATTTTTGGTAACGTCATATAATTATAAAAAATAAAAACTGTTTATTAAATCTGAGACGTATTAAGATGGGCACTTACCTTTCCGTCCGTCACATAATAAAAAATAAGTGACAGATGCGCTTGCAATTTCCTCTGAGGGTGGCTTTATCTATTACAATAAATAAAAGACAGGGGCAAACTCTAATAGTAGCCGGCTTCCACCTGGGCACCCCTGCTTCTCCCACGGGCAGCTCTATGCGGGTTGCCCGCGTGTGTCGATAGCCAGACATCTTTTTATTTATGCAGAAAACAATAATGTTGTCCCGTAATGTTGTTAACCGGGATGTACTGAGATATTTGCAGATTGTTCATATCTTTACTAATATTATAAACGCAAAAGTTCGTATGTAAGGATGTTTGTTACTCTTTCACGTTGCAACGGCTGAATGGATTTAGATGAATTTGAATTTGGAGTGGAGATAGCTTATATCCCGAATTAACATATAGGCTAATTTTCATCCCAGAAAATTTAAAGGTTCCCAAAGGAACAACGATAATCGAAATCTACGTGGAGAAAGTCGCGGGCTGAAGTTTGTTTATTATAATTTTGGATGTAGAGAGTAAAGTTGGGGTCACATAATAACTCTAGCGAAAATAACACTTTTAAGAGGCATCAAACAAGACCTCACACGAGATGTTATGATTTAAAGAAGCACAGTTGTTTTTTTATGATGTCAATTTTTGCTTATGTTTATAATTGATCACACGGTGGTATCCACCGTGTTTTTAGGGCCGAAAGAAAATTTAGGACTCATTGTAAATTTTACATAAAATGGTATAAAAAATCTAGTTCAAAGACTTAGGGTTGTTTGTTTGTTTGTCGAATATCGAACGACAGGTGAGAAGGTTCCGAAGTAATTTTCCCCGTATTTTTGTGTGAACCCTTTCGCAACTAAACGAGCCTTAAACTACAGTCGTTCTCCATTTAGCCCTCTCATTGTTAGGGTTCCGTAGTCAAACGAGGAACCCTTATAGTTTCGCTATGTCCGTCCGTCCGTCCGTCCGCAACCTAGCGCAGAGACTGTTAGTACTAGAAAGCTGTAATTTGGCATGAATATGCATATTAGTCACGCCAACAAAAAGATACAAATAAAGGTAACAAAAAAAAAATAGGGTACCTTCCCTACACATAATGTGGGGATGTATTTTTTTTCTTGTCGACCCTATAGAGTGGGGTGTCGTTGGATAGGTCTTTCAAAAATATTATGGGTTTGTGAAATTAAGTAATCCGTTTATGAAATATTAAGCTTTAAATTGGTTAGACTCAAGTGCCCCTCCCCCACAGCCAAAACTACAAATAAATCTGAAAAAAAAAACTTAAATGAAAGAGCATTTAACAAATTTTAAAGGAAAACTATCTCGACTAAGTAGACATCATTAGTTCTTGAGATACAGGCAATTAAAGTGTTTATACCTACTAAAATCATCTAAGACAGTACCAATTGACTTTAAATAGAAAATCAGTTATTACTTGTTGATTTTTATGTTTGTAGTACTTAACGGCTTCGGAACCCTACACTGAGCATAGTCCGACATGCTCTTGCCCGGTTTTCTTAAATATCCACTTGCACTTAACAGGTTTCTTTCCCTTCGGTAAGTCCACAAGTCACAGACATTTATTGTCCAAATAAGATTGGTATTCATTCTGCATTGCTGCACAGAAGTTGGAGTATCCATATCACCACTCTTTCCATTGGCGAAACGCTGACAAAAACCATCTTCCAATTCGCTCCGTCTTCTGGAATCTTTTGAATCCCAAGACGATGACCCTGGAACATAAGTTTCGTCAGAATCGTTAATAGTTTCATCATCGTCATCACTATCTCCGTCCTGTGTCTGTTCTTCGTGTGGCCTTTGCGTGTCAACAACTGGTTCTGTTGTGTGCTCCCCCGGATCCTCAGATTCATTAATAAGCTTCAATCATGTCTGGAGTCTGCACGTTGACCATAAGTTGGGGAACCTTCTGTTCTTTAATGTCTTTGAATAATTTGTCTTCTACAAACACGACATTATACTGGGATATTACATTGGGAGATTCGCAAGCAACGTACTCTAGCTCTTTCTCTTTCCACCACAGAAGCTGAACATATGGCTTTATCAGATGAGTGTAGAGGCATTGTTTATAAAAGCGTTCATGTCGGAATGTTTCAACGTAAACGCAAACATAATGGCATACAACGACAATCAATCTGCTATAAAGTTGTCTGAGAACCAAATGTTTCATGCTCGAACTGAGCATATTGAAGTAAGCCATCATTTTATTTGTGAGATAGTCGAAAACGGTGCAATAGTAATTAAATATATGAGTGTTAATGATGTGTTAGCGGATGTTTTGACGAAGCCTTTATGTATTGAAAAGTATCAGCGTTTTCTTGAATACTTTTATATGCTTAGTGGTTAGTAGGTACCTAGTTTAGCTTTATAGTGTGTATGGTCCTGAACATATAGTTAAAGGGATGGTGTTGGAGCATATAAAGTACATGTTTGTACCTTTAAAGACTGGGTGTTTGGCTGTTTGTACGCTAGTATTTTGAACTTGACGGTTGCTAAGAAATAACTTTAATAACATTCGACTAACGGGTTCTATCTATACCTTTGTTGTGTGCTTATGAAATATACGGTTTTATTATGATTACTTTATTTTCTCTAATAAGGTTAGTATTAAATTTCCTACATAAATAAATAACTAACATAGATTATTACATGTTTCATTCGCAACATAATACGTTTCCCATGTACTTACAACAACAAATGTCCAAGGTACATCGGGGGCTTAGAGCATTAAACCAACCGGAGACGCCTCTCACATCAATTTCTATGAAAAAAACTCTGTACATTTCTGCGTGGCGGCAGGCGGGGGACGAGGCAACGCACACATATAGTGTTAACACTTATGCATTTTTCGATCACGTCGTTACGCATGCACGACAAAATTATTAAACACAAGCATAAACTATACGCACAGTACACCCCACACACAGGGACAACCTGTCAGTGCACGGCAAAACGTCAATTATACAGGGCGTCCCACGGCTATGCCACATGGATGAAAGTACCTTGAATATTGTAGATGGAACATTTTACTGAAAGAAGACATTCTTTTAATTTAAAAAACAATTTAAACTGCATTCAGAGATATTTAAATAGTTACTTGGTTGAACCGGGAATCGAACCCGTTACACGAGAAAAATAATTACCCTGTAGCTTTATCATACCGATCGAAAGGCTTCATCATAAGGATTATTTTTTGCTACATAACATAGTGTCAGAAATAAAAGGAAGACCATTAATTTTAACATTTTTATTACAAAATTAATCAATTTATCAAATGCTCAATGTGAGTCCCTTCATGTTGAATACAAAGTCGCACTCTTTTGATTATTTCGTTCCCTGTCGATTTTTTGATCTTGTTGTGGTGGATATTTAGAATAATACGTCAAAAGTTCTGTTTATACCTCGTGGACACTTTCATACTGGTTCTTGTAAACTAAATTTTTGGCATAACCCCGCAAAAAAAAACTAAATCTATCTATCTCTCTATCAGCTTTTCATTTTTCTTAACAAAATTTCACATCAAATGTAAAATTTCATGGTCTTTCTTTTATTTATGACACTATGTTATTTAACAAAAAATAATCCTTATGATGAAGCCTTTCGATCGGTATGATAAAGCTACAGGGTAATTATTTACCTCGTGTAACGGGTTCGATTCCCGGTTCAACCATGTAATTATTTAAATATCTATGAATGCAGTTTAAATTGTTTTTTAAATTAAAATAATGTCTTCATTCAGTAAAATGTTCCATCTACAATATTCAAGGTACTTTCCTTCCACGTGGCATAGCCGCGGGACGCCCTGTATATGCATCTACAGATTACTGTTGATGCTTAATTAATTAATTAATACCATTCACTAGTGGTATTATAAATAACGAACGTGAAATAGAAGTTTCTATTAAACTGTTGAACATTCAACTTAAAAAATAGGCTAAATTAGATTTTGTACGATTAAGTGGCAACATTGTTTGATTTGACAATATAATATTTTAGATTTTTTTCAATCTAAGTGGATTATTTAATAAATTTTAGAAAAATAATACTTACAGATGGAAAGCAACGTTATCCTTTTGTCTACTAGACGTTTCAGATCTCTCTATACGTGAAAATACGCTGCAAGTCGGCATTTTTAGCTAATGTCATTCCGCGCGCACCGTCATTTTCTGAATGGCCCGGAACAAAACCGGGATGATCGGTGGTCTCGTACCTTTGGCAGAAGGGGACGTCTGTGGCGCCTCCGGATGGTTAAATGCTCTAAGATCGAGGGTGTTGTACCATGGTCATTTTTCACTTTTTTTTCTATCAGCCTGTCCCGTCTAAACTAAAAAAAGGATCGTGTATGGTTACCTCCCAGAATGTAGTTTAATAGTATATCTTTACATATTCGCACAATCGGCAATTTTAAACTCTTCCAATTTTATTTTAAAACTAATAACAAAAAAAAATCCGGGGTAACAGCTTCCTCTGCATAATTTTAGCTTTGTGACTTTAATGGTTTCTGAGAGAAAGGTCAGTTAGACATCCATATCTGCTCGTACAGTCGGGGAAACAGACAAACAGACGAAACAATACGGCTTCCGAGAGGAACCCAAAATTAAACTATCTGATCGAGAAATACATGATGATAGAGTGTAATATCCCTCGGCATGTGTCATATTTGGGGTCGGTGCGCCTCTCGAGCAACAGTGGCCTCTTGAGGGCAGTGGCCCTTACTCTCTCCCTGAATTACAGCAAAAGAGTAACTTATTAAAGATATTTTTAAATATGTACAAATGGCATGATCGTGCAGTCTTCAGCAATATAATATTATTTAACATTGGACACGCTCTAATGCCTACGTGTCAGATATATTAAACCTAAGTTGGATAATGGTACTGCTATTATTGTCTCTAGGTATTATCTGTTTTGTTGGTTTGTAATATGTTATGATGTTGAGATAAATATCGCGACACTGGGCATATTGATATGTTAAGTGGACGTAAAGTGGCTCGAAATGCGGCTGATTTGTCGCTGCAGTATTCCGGAACCACATGCCCACGAGCACTCGACGAGTAGTTCCTGGGGTGTGCGAGGCACAGGGGTGCTCCGGGGCGGCTGCTGGAGCCAAGTGAGCTGGTGCGTTATGGGTGAATATTTGAAGATGAGCATATTGGAGGTGTAAGAAAAAAAACTAAATATCGACTCAGATGTGGATTTTTATCGGTTTTACTTACGAGTCAACGTATTAATAATACGTAAAAGCAAAAGGGACAGTAATTACACCAATATATATCTATATATTTCAGATTTATTTTTTTCTGCAAACGGTAGTGAGAAATAATACGTACGGTAATGAGAATTTTATGAATGGTAATTAGTACGGATGAATGGTAAGGATAATTTATGAAATGGTAGTGAGAAATAACAAATTTGTTAAGGGAATTTCGAAAATGGTAATGAGGCTGACGATGACAAAAATAAAAACACGATAACAACCTTCCACCATAACAGTAGCTGTTAAAAATTAAAATATTTAAACTCCTCATTAGAAATTACTAGGGGAAACTTAAAACACGTTTGTTGTATGGGAGCCCCCTTAAATATTAACTTTATTCGGTTTTTAGTATTTGTTAATTTTGTACTTATTTTTCCCAGTATTGCTGATGAATTTATTAATTATTTACATGTTTTTTTTCATTAAACAGTATAAATATTATACTGATTCTCATTACCATTTCAACATTCTCACTACCATTCGTCAAAATGAAATGGTAAAAAATGGTAATTATGAAAATGGTAAGGAGATATTAGGCAATATGACACCGTTAAAGATAATAAAAAAAGTTTAAAAACATTACACATATATCAATACAAAAGCGACCCAATCGTACATATTTTAGTATAAAAATTGTATAAAAATCCTGGATTTTTGAATTTGAATTTGGATCCTCGAATGGTGTGGAGAAAAATATCTGACCAAAATGATTTCCGACTTGTGATTAGGTATTAATTTCAGCGCGAAGTCACTAAAAACGCGTGCGGCTCACTCCAGTCGCCAACGGGAACGCCATCGATCGGCGCTTTTGATCGTTGACAGTTTAAAAAAGGCGCGAAGTATTTTTTTAGCTGCGTATATTGTAACGAACGGTAGTGAGTTTCAGGCTCTGGGACATTTTTCTAAGCGATAAAAAATAACTTGAAAGTGTTCTTTAAGCCGTGTAATTGTAACGTTTACTAAAACCACTATTATATTATACAAATAATTGCATATGCATACAATCTTCAGCATAAAACCGTATTACTTTTAACATAGACTATTCAAATTTGGGATTTGGGACACGACTGGTAGTGAGATTTGACGACTTTATGTATAAATCTATATAATAAAAATGAATCGCAAAATGTGTTGGTAAGCGCATAACTCAACAATGCCTGGACCAATTTTACCAATTCTTTTTTTTAAATGTTCGTCGAAGTCCAAGGATGGTTTTTACGGCGAGAAAAATTCGAATAATTTCCGGGAAAGTCAGAAATTTGCAGCGGGGCGAAGCCGCTGGCGGGCCGCTAGTTAATCATATTTTTATTTACAATTAATATATTTTATATACATTATTCTATAAAGCCAAAGTTATAAATTGTATAAAAACCATGATTGTTTAGATTAATATAATTTTAAATAGTTCTTTACTAATCGCCGCGTAATATGTACATCTTCAAATATTCACCCTTATACAGTTAGTTAGGCGACATATCCTTAGTGGTTGCCGTCGAATAACATACCTACCTAGCTGAATAGAAAACAGTAGGACGACAATGTATCTGATCATTTATTGTTTTTAGTTATAAATAAAGCTAAACAGCATACTTTACTTTAAATAACCAAATATATTTAATATTGATGAGATGATAAAGGAATATGTACTTGTTTAGATCAAAGTAGACGGTGACTCACAAAAGATTCGATTTCGATTGTTTTGGTTGAGTTATAATAGTTTGATAGCAACACAGTTTACTCCCTAGTAATTGAGTCATCGAGAACATTAAAATTAAATAATGTATTTTTATGTACATACTTAATAATTGCAAATTATGACTATTTTCAGGCAAAACTTACTTAGTACATAATTAAAACTAACTAATGACTTAGTGTGTTTTGCCTCTAAATAGACGATTTGTAAATGAAAAGTTAAACGTAGATATTGTGCAAGAAAAATCGACGGGGACGGAGACCATCCGGTTATTCCCAACTGTACCTACCTATACCTAAAGTTCTGACCTAACTTTATATTATGACTCGGACTATTTCAAAAATAAAATTCAACAGAATGTGCACGAAATTGTCACTTAGTAATTTCGTTAATTTCAGAGGGCGATGATGCTCTTGTTCGGTCCTGGCCGCCGCCGCCACCGCGAGACCAATTCCGGTAGACATGCCTTTGCGCTTAAAACATTAAGTTCCAGGCAGTTCCCTGTCGTTCATCCAAAATTGACTTCGTAACGAGTGCTCAGGATTGTGACAGCTTGCACAATTTCTGCTGCACCGTCGCATACAGGAAATTTAACTCCCTTACTCATTCATAAACGTACAGCGTACCAACTACCAGTTTCTCAATAACGATTGGCATTGTTCGATTTTCTATGAGACACGATTGACAAAAATGTGTTTACACTGTTCGTTCTATTGCAATTTCAAGTGCAAGTCAATACGTAGCCGAAGCAAATATGAGGCGTACCTACTTAAGTTATTGTATGGTAATAAATTCGTGCTTAACCTGTTCACTGTTCAATATAAATTCATAGTAGGAAATTGAACCATCAAAAATATTTTTTTAATTTTAATTTTATTTCTTAGGTTATTTCCACGGCCAAACTGATTAATTCCCTGTGTATTGTTTGGGTACTTGTTCCAACCCCTGCTAACTACCGGAGGGCGGCTCCAGCGTCGTCTCCAAGTAATTTCTCTCGCCAAATGTATGCTTAACCTAACCTAAACCTAAACGATATTAGAAAAATATCAAGATGTATTTCAAAGAAACATAAATATGAACAAATAAAGTACTTAAATGCTTTTAACTCTTTAATGTGCAACAATAACACTAACATCACTAATTAATGAAGATCTCAACGAGATCTACCTCATTAAAATATATTAAAATTAACTATTTCAATTCGTCTGCAACAAATTCTTGATTAAATTTAGGCCAAACCAAGGTATCGGAAAATTAAACCAATTGGTTAAAATGTAAACCTATGGTAGGTACATATTTATTACCTAAAAGGTAGTTTGTAACCCTATTCTATTGTAATACATACCCTAACGGATATCGCTCGCAGCTCGAACACCGAGATTCATCATTCGATCGCCCGCCGCCGATGGACTTGTCAGTACAGCAATTGACAGCAGTTCAAAATACGCTCATAACTTCATTAGTCATTGCCAAAATACCTACCAGATTACACTTTACACCATATTCCCAAAACACCTGGGCCTATATTCAGGTGCGTTAAAACGATATCGTGTTTGACCCGTTTAAGAATCGTTTATGTCACAGTCGCCATTAATGTAAATGACTTAAGAGTTATCAAAACGTTGACAATACGGAAACACGTCAAATACGATATCGTTTTAACGCACCTGAATATAGGCCCTGATAGATTCAACATATTGATTGGATAAGAAACTATACTCGTATTAATAAACGATACCTTATTTTGAATGTTAAGTCACACTTGAAGGTACACATACCTAGTTACATAATTTGGAGTTGTATAATCAGTGAACTCGGAAGCGTGCATCGCTATAGGTGAATGAACTGTTGGTCGGAGTCAATGTCAGCGGCATGCCGTGCTGTCCAGAATTCGGTAAGACGAGGGGTGCGTATGCGTACCGAGCACGGGGTAGCAGGGTGCAGCGGCGCGGCGGGGAACGCCCGAGCCGCGCGCCGGGGTCGACGACCGCCGCCGCCGCCACGCGGCCGCGCGAACGACCCGCCGATTGATTGGAGCGGGACAGCGATACCTCTACACACCCTCACGATTTAACTACCCCTATCCATATTAGGCTAAATAGAGCTTTATCTTGAACGTGATAAGGTGACATTCAGTCCGCGCCTAAGAGCCACGCGAGGCGCTATCGTTCCTGAGGTCGTTCATACACACAGCAACGCCGGAAAGGAAGTAAGTTTCGCTCAAAATATTGATTTTTGTGCGGGCTCTGCGGTTCCCGGCGTGTGTGGGTGCGGCGCGAGTGTGCGTGTGTAGTTAACGACATCTATTTTGGGCCGAGCACGTGGTCGGTGCTTGTATTGAACAGGCTGGATGCTTGTTGACATGCGGTTTTATTTTTAACTTGATCTGGTTAGTTCGTAAATTTGATCGATTGGCAGAGTTACTTAATAAAAGCGGTCCGGAATTGATCATTATAGGTACACTTAATGAAAATAATTAAATAATACACAATATTATTATACATACTTAAATACAATATACACAATGAGCACAATGTTAGAAACCTCTACAATTCATAACATATCTAAAGTGTGCCAATCAAAAGAAACGACTACTAATACCTACCTACCTACTTATTCAGAATTGCAGTTTTGTGTTAAATCATCAATATCATCATAAACCGCGCGAAACTTTGCAAATTACCTAACTAGGTATATAAGGTTGGTACTTGCCTGCTACTCTGTCGTTTAATTTCCTTCAATAAGTGGTCAGTGCGTTAAGAAATAAAAAGGTGTTATTTACGCATGTCCGCTTAGTTTTAGTAAAGGTGTATCGGGTAACTACCTAACTCAGCCGGTTTAGGACTCACGCACACTACCTCACAACGTTACCCTTGATTTTGCCATCTCAAGGTCTCTACCCTTCGCGAAAACGCATTCTTACTCAAACATTTTTGTATAAGTCCGTCTCGCTCTGTTATGCGAACAATGCCGAATTTTACCGATCAGGAACTAGGGTCGTCGACCGGGAACGCCATATTATTAAATTTGTAAATAAACATTGATCAGTAGATAGTTGCAACTGTCGCTTTAGGTGTGGCGATTTTATTTTTATTTTGGGTAACTACCTATGTGGTGGCGCCAAACATAATACGGTTGTGCTCATTGCCCGTCGTCAGTTCAACTTGAAGTACCTACGTATGTAGGTACGTTTACGTTAATTTTAATAGGTAGGTACAATTTTATATCCGTACAGATCTATTGGGTGGGATCATACATATATTTACCACTTACCTATAGCAGAAGTAGGTTAAAGTAACGGATGGAGTAGGTAATGGTTTCTTTAATTGCTTTGAGTTTTAAACGCATTGTCTTTATTTTCACTAGGCAGGTGGTTAGGTATGTACCTATATCGCACTGCTAGATCAAAACAGTATCAACTCAAAAAAACTGTTAGATTTGTTTCAAGTCCTAACACATTGGTATTAAAGTTGATTTAGAAATACAGTTTTATTTTGAGTTGATGCTGTTTTGATCTAGCAGTGCGATATATACGTATTATTTATCTTCACCTATGGCTTGTTAGGATCACATGTGACAATTTTTCACCACTGAGTCTAAAGTTTGTTTTATTTTATTGACTTTATTAAGGAAACAAATAGAAACTAGCATACAACAAATAATAGGTACCTACTGAGATTTAGATATTATTCTAAACACGCCTTGACAATTCTCAGTAATTTTGTGCAATTTATGTAAACCAGTCAATACGAGTATGTATACCTGCCTACCCACAGTTTTTATTTTGATGATACCTTAACCACATTATAGACACGTCGATAGTCTAAAAATGTATTGTTTAAAATTAAAATTATATAGTATTTGTTCGGTAGGTAGGAATAAGGAAATGATTCATAAACTGAATTGTAGCGCTTTTCGTCTTGTTAATTATCCCTAAATAAAATTCAATTCAATAATTTATTGCGTATCACATCACAATTTAAGGTGGAACAAAAAGCAATAGGCGTACATTTGCCACCCTGCCACGGCGCGGCGACGCGAGAGGGCTATATTATATTTATTTATTTGGGAAACAAACAGCATAAAGTAACACATTGAGATACAATCAACCTTAAAAATACATTAGCCAAAACAGTTTCCAGCGTACCTATAGTATATAAGCTTCTTAAACCTGTCACTAATAAATTTGTGTGATGAGCACGAGTCATTGTTCCTGAGTCTTGGATGTTTACTATGTATTCAAGTATTTATTTCTCTATCTAAGTACGAGAATGTTTATCGTTGTCTAGTATCCATATTAAAAGCCTAGAGCTTAGTTTGGGACTAGGTCAATTTTTGTGACATTGTCCAGTGATATTTAAAATATTTATTAAACTAAAATGATTTTACTTCGTACTTTATCGGAAAAGTTCGTACAGTCAACAGCAAAAGAAAATGATAAAATAGGGTCTCAAATTAATATATACAATAAATTAAGTCAAATGTTACTGACTATTGTAGTGTATTAGAAGTAAATGAACACATAATGTGTCAAAGTAAGTGATCACATTTATTTCGATCCTTGAAAACTAAGTAACATGCCATTAAAACAGTTAAAAGTCATTGTTGAGTGTTTCAAATTAAAGTGATTAACCATATGTATAAAGAAAATACGGGATATATTCGTGAGACAGATATGCGAAGCAACTATATCGCCTCTCGTGTCCGCTGAGGTTAGAAACAAGGTCTTATTACATCAGCTTCATTTTTGGTTAAGTATATTTCAAATAAATCCTTTTTTATCAAGCTCCTTCAGACATTTCCGATAGTTCGAAATTTTGTTTCTCTTTTGTTAATTACTTGACACATTCATTGTATTACGAGTAAAAGTTTCATTATTCTTTATTGAAATTTCCAGTACATACATAGTTATAACGTCGTTTCATTATTATTTTGATTTGAAACATTGATTTGTCACTTTTTTTTGAGTCTCGATGTTGTTATGATCATTTTCTTTTGACTCATTAAAACATCTGTTATAACTGAAACCTTGGTATAACTGTTATATCTGTGGTGCTAGACAAGTTGCATTCGACAATCGTTAGCGATTATGTTTCGATTGATAAATGTATGGAATTGACGTAAGCCACCGAGATAGTAACGTGACTTAAGTCAAATTCCATATATTTTTACATACACACATATACTCCTTGTCTAGCCCCACTGGGGTGTCATGCTAGAAGATGTTTTGAAACCTTGATTTTGATCACTTACTTTTGACGTTGACTGTACTTATCGTGCTCTTTCAATTAGCTGCACCCATCTTACAGCCGTAGGGGAAAGTCGCATCAGCAGACCAATATATTTATGGAGTGGCTAACACGCAATTCAATTATTTGCTATATTACTGATTACATTTACAGTTTACTTATAAAAAAGTTGTATTACCATGCCGAAACCTCGAAAACGGTTAAAAAATAAAGTCCAAGGAATTATATTTAATATATACCTGCACTTCATATCAGAAAATGGCAAATTCAAAAATAGCAAGTTGGCGAAGTTCAACAGCGAATTTCGGACGCAACGGGCACATCTAAACCTACAATAAGATTTTGTTTGAACCAGGAAGAATAATATAGAAAAAATACAAAAAAAAAACACAATATTAAGCTGGGTAGACCACGCAAGAAATTATATCTAGATCTTGATGGTTTTGATTACGCAGTGAAACGACGATGGGTTTAAATTTTTCATCTGATTTATAAAGAAGTTCCTAGAATAAGAACACTATAGTCCAAATTAATAGAATCGATAATTTCAAAGGCTGTGATTATACACTAAGAAAGACTACGCCAAATAGGTTTTCTATTCTAGAAAATTACAAACAATAGAAATATGCTTATGGAAAAAGATGACGTTAGACTTAAAAGAGTAAAGTAGGTACGTAGACTTAATATGGAAGTACAGAATTGAAGGCAGAGATTATTGTGTATACAGTCGAAACTTATGTTCATACATGCCATTTAACAGGGAAGTGCTGGATTGATTCTACTGATAAAGGAGTAAACCAGTTAATCTCAAAAGGTCAATGTCTTATTATAGTACATGCAGGTAGTGCCAACGGATTTGTACCGGGTGCTCTACTCGTAAGTACAAGTCTACTGATAAGACCGGTGATTATCACGATGCCATGAATAATGACAATTATGAAAATGGTTATAGAATCAACTTATTCCAAACTTGTCTCCAAATTCTATATTAGTAGTAGACAATGCTACTTATCACAAGGAATGTATGGCAAGCCCGCCCAACTCTAATACCGCAAAGCCGCTCATGATAAACTGGTAACAAAAAAACAATATTCCCTACGATTTTGTACCAAAATACAAAGAAAATAGAAATTATTTATCGACGTAAAGAAGACTTTGTAGACACGATGTGTTATGGTTACCGCCATACCAACCCGACGTCAACCCTATTAAAAATATACGGTCACAGATAAAAAGTTACGTATTAAAAAAGGAATATAGACATTAATATGATTGGCCCGGATGAATGGAAGAAAGTTTGTGATCATGCCGTCAAATGTGAAAATGAATATCGGTCACAATGAAAGCAATGAATCTGACGATAATATGTTTCACTGTTACTCAGATTGTGAAATGGAAAATGTTGAAAATATCGACCCAAATATGCAGTAGGTAAAATATTAATGTTAAGTACCTGATGAACTTTAACGTCGTGTTTGAAATGTCATACGGGATTATCAAACGGTTAAAAGTGACAAGGTACAGAAATCATCACTTATTTATGACAGTAACTGTACTTACCTATAAGTATACTAACGGGCCTAGTATGAAAGCCTCCATGTTGTTTGCATCCCGCTCACAGGCGGGTACTTAGGTGCGAGAGGGAGGGACACCAATGACATGAAATTTTTCATACTAAGTAGGTGCTGTTTTTAAGTAGGCAGGTATTGAGTTTTATTCTTGTAAATATTTCCCAATAAGCTTTATTTTGTTGTACTTTATGTTTTAAAGTGAAGATAATGTTTTGTTTACTAATGTAATGACTAATGACACTAATGACAATAAACTGAATATTTTCAAAGTTACGGAAGGTGGTTGTAACATCTCTATATTATACATACAATAACATGTTTCACTTAGACATTTGACACTAAACAATAAAGTTCCATATTATGGATATGAAAAAGTCGCTCATTTAATACAATCATTGATTCACAGTTCGGGTGCCATCGTATTCCGATTGAGACCCGATTTTTCCCGAAGGAAAATCATTTTCCACCACATATCTAGCTAGGTACCATCGCCCACACTGTTCTGTCCATCGTTAGACCTTTATGCCTCTTGTAGTAAGGTCTACCGAGTGTTGCTGTTTGTACATGTTTTGCTCAACACATTTTATTCTACGTCTTCGTGGGATATTCTAACCCCCTCATTCTTAAATGTATAATAAATCTATTTTAACCGACTTTTAAAAAGGAGGAGGTTTTATTTTTAATCATGTATGTTCACGGATTTCTCTGTCAATGGAGGAGCGATTTTCAAAATTCTCACTTCAGGAGTACCTGAAGTGGTCTCGCTGTCACCAAGTCAGGATCTGATATTGGAATCTCAGGCAAATCGGGGAAACTCCTCAAAGATTATAGGCATACATTTAGTGCAATTAGTTTTTTCAGTAACTAGTCCAAAATTTGCATTCAAGAAGTATAATTTGGTGAAGTGGAACTGATAATGAAGACCGAAGATGGCTACCAGAACTCTTCAAACGTTACCAACATATTTCAAGGGTAGCGACAAGATTAGTTGAGTCACTATGACGAAGTACATTTAAATGGTTAAAATATAGTTAAGGGCTTTAATTAAAACAACACTTAATTGATTCCTTTGTGGAACGAGAGTTACCAATATAATGTGTATGACTAACTTTCGTTACACAAAGGACGCGATTCTGATTTTTGGTGACCCTTTACTGGTTAACGGCAATATATTTTTGTTCTTTCTTCAGTTTTGCTTGAATTTTATACTTAAGCCTTTTAGTTTATTAAGACTACATATAACCAAACTCTTTTTTCGGATATTACTTAAATTTGATTATATTTCGTTTTTAAAGTATCGAGCGTCAGATTGTTATTTCGTTTTTTGTTACTTTAGAACAGTTGTGTAGGAACGGTTGTGTTGACTAAGAAGTCAGAGTAACAAAAAAGGAATTCTTAGGAGGGATGTACGTTACAGAATTTGCGGATATATGCCATTTTTAATGAGTAGTCAGATTAACCGACTTCAACAGGGAGATTTTTTATTTTTGCGTAGTAAAGGTATAGTTTATTCATAAAATGTGTATGCAATATTGCTACATATAATTATGTAGATACCTACAAATATATGACTAAAGCAAGTTATTTTTATTAAAATCATATTTACGATATTTTCATTGGTCGAATAAAAAACGAAAATTTCAATAATAATTAAAAAGATCTTATTTATACAAATTTTCCTGTAGCTGAATTCAGTAGTAATTAATAATTAAGGAAAAAAATATATTTTAATATGTAGGTATACATAATTTAAAAACACTAAAATGTAAATTGAAGCGTTCTTAACTTAAAAAATAATTTTTCATGATGTATAGATATTTTCAACAATACGGTCTAATACTAATGAACACACTGCCTAAGAATTCCAAATTTGGTACCAATCTTCCTATTATTGTTAGTGTCCCTTGATATTTTAAGATAATATTATTGATTTTTGTTTAGTTTTTGTTATACCTAGAGCTCATACTTATTAAGTATTTATATTAAAATATAATGGGCCTTTAATTATAATTTCCAAAGATACTAAAATTACTTTAGTAAATACGTGTTACAATTGAACTTTAAAAATGAGGTTTGATTAAAAGGTAACGTAAAGGAGTAACTATCCATTTATTTATTTTTCCTACATTAAAATAATTAAGAATCCGTTTATTAAACATACGCAATTGATTATTACTATCATGTTTAGTTAATTATAACAATGAAATTGTAGTCTACTTATTAGAATTCCCTTCTGACCTATGGTCACGAAACAGAAATTTGTGATTGCCCCGACTCAATTAAATAGACTTTACATATTTATATTACGCATGAAATCTGTAGACAAAATGATTATTTCGGTCTATTCTGAAAAAGCAAAAGTTTTAATATCCGGTTTTAAACGTATTTTTATTGTATATTATTAACTAGATAATACTTTTGCTATCGCTATCTACAAAATGTACAAACTTTTTTAGAAATGCTCATAAGTGAACAAAAAAGTCTATATAAATAAAAAATATTCTTGCTCGTTTTTCCAGATAGTCATAACATAACACTCCCATTTCAGAGATATTTTAGGCGTCATAAAGCTTTTAGAAAAAAAACTAATTTGAAATTTAACTTCCATAGTAAATTAATTAAATTCAATACTAAGTCGTGGACGAACAGCGGCAATTATATTGCCGTCCTGTAACTCGTAAAGCATGAGGACGAAAAAAGCTTTAGGTGTCTTTCTCAAAAATCACAAAAAAAAACTGTTCTATGCGTACTACCCAAGTTTGTGATTTATTCTTATAAAAAATGTACGTTGAAAGCCTTTAAATATGTATTTTTTAAACAGATTATATGACTATAATTTTTTCGTGGCGTTGCTTGCGCCGAGATTGAAAATTCCTTTAGTTTATAGAGAAATGGGATTATATAACGCATTATGAACACTAAAAAGTATAAAATAACATAAATGGTAAAAACAAAAAAACGCCTTTAATAACGTAATAAATAATTTCTTTTAAAATGGTAGGTAATATCAACTGCAGTCGACTTTTGGTTATGATTATAATAAGAATATAAGTATTGTGGGACGCCGACTAGATAATATAAAATAATAGTTCTTGCAATATGGCTTGGTGGGGGCTGCCTCAAATCTGACAGCAATTATTGTTACGTGCTAGTGACGAACAGTGTTAAATCTAGATTTAAAATATCGGTGTAAGTACGATTTGAGAAATTGTATGTAGATATTACTTAAAAAACAGCGTAATCTCATCATCTCATGCATTACATATATCATAGTTAAACATTTTAGAACCTTTAATAATAAGAAATAATCTCTTAAGCCTGTGATCATTATATGTTGGATATCCTTAACGGAGCATTTCTTGATTTTTGCCACTTTTACATTTTGCAGTGTCCCGTGACTTTGCATTTATCAAAGAAATACTTCGTATGAAAGAAATGAGCAAAGTGTATTTTTTACTCCTAGCTCGTTTTTTTAGCTGACGAAAGTTATTAAGATGATACAATAAAAGCTTCAACTGTATTTAAAATTGAATAAACAACAAAACAACAACATTTAAACAAGTATTAAAAACCGATTTTCATATTCTAAAATCCGTTAATTTAAATTGTTTTTTCCATGATTATCAAAGGACCTATATAAACGTTTTGATTCTAATCTGTGCCTAGTAGTAGGTATTACAATTCATTGTACATTGATCTTGTTGATTTAGCACCAGTAATATGGTAGAAATTAATTATTTACTCGTGTCATAGAAAAAGTTCCCAATTGCCATTTTATATTGTGGTTCCCATTTCACTAGGTTAAATAAAAAAATAACTACTTAAACTGGTATAATTTGCATCGGACAACACTAGCAGATGTCAAATTATCACGCAGCCATGTTTTGTGCGGTCAGTCGTCATATAAAAACCTCGAGAGAGCATGTTCTAGTTTCTGTATCTAATATTGTTTCTTATTGTGTTAGTGATCTTACGAGATAATTGATGATTTACTTATATTCAATTACTCTTTAGGATACCTGGTTATTATTATTATATACTGTTTGATGTAGAGTCATAGAACATTTCGCTTTAAAATAAGCGTAGCATATTTTTATAAACATTGAACATGCCTCGTGTTACTTTCTAATTGTGTAAATTTCACATGGTAACTTGTAAAGGAAAGCTAGGTTACATAAGAGGAAAATTATAAAGACTACTTTTCATTGTCATAAAGGGCTAGAAAATGTCATAAGCTATGTCTGCAGCTGAAAAGGTGAGACGCTATAGAGAGCGGTCAAATCACAAAAGAAAATAATTACCAATCATAAGTTTTTTTTTTAATAATTTCTATACATTATAAACTTCGCCTTACAATTCCTCCTTTGTTACCAATGTCCTCTTTGTTGCTGTCCTCACCTGTTCACTGCCGTTATTTTCGCTTTATTTCATTTCTTTCTATAAAAATACTAGCGACCCGCCAGCGGCTGCAATTTTATTTTATGTAACTTTGGGGTATGAAAAATAGATGTTGGCCGATTCTCAGACCTACCCGATATGCACACCAAATTTCATAAGAATCGGTCGAGCCGTTTCAGAGGAGTTCAATAACGTACACCGTGACACGAGACTGCCCTGCTAACATAAAAGGCAGTATCTCAGACAAAACTTCTGTAGCAAATGTAACCTTATTACTAACAGTATAGGGTTGAATGTGCTTTGGACATTATATCTGAGATACTGCCTTTTTGCTTAGGAGGGCAGGAGAATTTTATATATTAGAAATAAACAAGCTACCGATAAAACAAATGAAAATGCAATAAAATTTAAAAATACCAAAACTTATTCAGAAATGCTTAGGTGCTTAACATTTGAGGGTCATATAAAAAAAAAAAACTTAGTTGTTAAGGCTTAGTGAAAAAATCACGATCGCATCCTTTGTGTAACGAAAGTTAGTACTAACTATACTTGGGAGCAAAAAATCGAGCAACTTTCTATGGAAATCTAGTACTAAGTGACTCGATTTCTTTGCTCCCAAGTGTATATGGGTAATTTTCGTTATACAAAGGAATCTATTATTTTTTGTTTTAATTAAAGCCCATACATCACTACATAGTATAAAACAAAGTCGCTTTTTCTATCCCTATATCCCTATGTAAATCTTTAAGCGGTTTTTTTTAATAGATAGAGTGACTGAAGAGGAAGGTTTATATGTATAATACTTTAATCCGGAGCGAAGCAAGGGCGGGTCGCTAGTAATTTATAATTAATAATACGTATTACGTATGGATTAAGGTAAATTATATATAACTTTTAATACATGTTTGGCGTGTACGCATACGCAAGTAGGGTATTATTGGGGATTCTGGATCATTTGTCCTCGCTGCGCTCGGATGATCCAGAATCCCCAATAATGATCCAGGATCCCCAATAGTTTCCATCGATCAGTGATTCAGAATTCCATAAACTCAACAGGTAGTGACCTAACGAATGACCTGTCAATCCTTCAATGGTAAATTTGCATATCCTCGCCTCGTTCATTCGACTGATACTGTCGAAATGTAGATACAAAAATGTCTATAACAAAATATTTTGTAAAGAGAAGCAAAACCGGAGTGCCGTATAATTCAATTTTATATTACTTATATTTTTGTTTACGGCACTCCGGTTTATTTTTCATAAATTTATTTCTTTGTTTAGTCATCTTTGTTTATTCATCTTTGTTCCTGTTAACACTTTCCACACAACCATTGCTGTACTAATGTTATAGGATAGTCCCGCTAACAGTTTTCTGGAGTGGCCAATTCCATACTAATTGTTTAAGGACAAGGTGGTCTTTCGATACTAGAACGCTGATCTATATATGCGAGCGATCGTAAAAACTTTGATAGCACGATTTAAAATAAATTCTCCATGTTTGCTCTCTTTCAGCCATTTTCATGATATACTCGTATGTAGCCCCATTATCCTTCTTAACCTTACTTTTGGTTTGATTAAATTTTATTAAAATTGACATTAGTAATTGACGTTGTCGTAATTCAATAAGTAAATACTATTTGATTTGAGAACTCAGGGTTAATTACCTTTATAAGATAATAAATAAAAAGAATTTATAAAACATGTTTATTTAAACACCATTTTCTTAAACAAGTTACATTTCTTAGCGCGCATACAGTTGGATGATATATACAGTTAAACACATCACTTGACAATCTATATTCTTCGTACAAACTTAACAATTTAGGACAGTTCATATCTTCCAGGTTAATAACATCATTATGATCTAAAATAGTTTTAAGCCAGGTAACTTTTTCCAGACCCTTACATAAAATCGTCTTATCAATCAGAAACTCTTGGATATACATTAAATATTTTTCGTAAGGTATAAATCCATCATTCCAATTAATTTTTCTGTTTCTCTGTATCCACGATACTTGTTTACGTTCGGTTGGAGAGAGATTGTGCAGTGGGCAAGGTGGTAGAATAAGTAGGTGTAGTAATTGTTCATTAACAGCTATTGCAACTTCTTTGACAATGAATGAATTGTTGTCCGTTTTAAACCCCTGCACATCAACTATTGCTGTCGACATCATGTCAACTTTCTAACAATATTACTCAAAGGTCTGTACTCCACCAAACGATCGTTAATAATCAAACAGTAAGCACTAGTGTTATCCGGCAAATCCTTTTCTGTTTCGATTTCTAAACGAACGTCAACAGGTCCAGTTTTTAAATGCTCATTTTGCCTCGAACAATCAATCACATATAATGGAGCTTTTTCCTTAAATTGTATAAGATCAAGCAGCGGATCTATAGGAAGGTTATAATACGACTGACGAAATCTCGCATACATATCGTATAATATACTGTATTTGTACTCATCAAATTTCAAGTTAAGACTATCGTATGGATAATAGTATGAATTTAAATATAAAGTCACATTTTTAAGATTACAATGATCAAATACAGCGCTATCGTTTAATTTGTTATTTTTTCTATTAGTTTGCAATCCAAAAATTACATACCGAGGCTTTTCTAGTTGCGAAGTGGTTTTTATAGACCATGTATGTTTGGTTGTTTTTGGTAATAATGGATATTCATATAAATCCCAATTTCTAAACGCTATTTGCATAGGTTTATCTTTTTCTAAATGTTTAAGCAATGCAAGCCTTTGATGATCTGAAACTTTAACATGCGGCATGCGCCATTGAACTTTATTTACCTTAACTTCCACTGAATCATCTTTTTCGGTTACAACACCATTAAGATTTGTACTACTTCTATTTAGTATTAGTTCATGTTTACTATTAATAACTATTTTCTTGTAATCCTCCGCAAAACCTAATAGTTTATTAAGTGGTAAAAGAATACTAAATCTTCCACTGTGATCATCAAATCCGTCCACGTTCCAACCCCACATTGCAGCAGCTTTACTTTCTCCACCATTCATTGAGACTAAAGATTTCATTGTAGTAGTGATTCCAACATTTCTAATTCGATCTATTTCAATCCCATTCATTTCATATCTAATATCTTGAAAAAGAAATGATATAGCGTTATTTGTCAACTTAACATTTTTCACTTTTTTTACACCACTCACGTCTTTAGCTGTTATAGAAAAATATCCTTCTATGTATAACGCGCTAGCTGAAGGTAATACGTATATATCTTGCTGATGGATAGGTATTCGTATTTCATCATTTTCATTAAAACTGTTATTGTATGGGTTATAAGTATGGATTTCATAACTTTCAATTGAATTGTCGAATTGCGGATCGTCGGTTATATGGAGGATGCTCATATTTTTAATCCAAGAGCGCGAAGAAACTCTTTATTACTTTTTGTTATTGCTACAACCTTTTTGCGTCTAGTTCGTCTGACGTTGCGCTTGACAGTGGAGTTAGAACGACTTTGTCTTTGTATTTTGTTACAGATATCATCGTTAAAAATTATCATTTTGACTTTCGCAAGTGAAGACTTATATTAATATTTTCGTTATTAAAATTAATTAGATTTCCCTGTATATCTAATATTTTCACCGTAATTGACGAAATATGTTTCTTCTTTAGAGGAAAATATATTATATTTTTAGGTACTTCAATTACTTGATATCCGGGCGGACTGTTAAGCACGAATTCATGAATTATATGTGTAGGCAAACCGTTCGTATAGGAACCTTGGACAAGATCACATTCGATCCGTATCACAGACGCAGCAATAATGCATACAGGGTTGACTGATTCATGCCATTTATTTGGATCCAACATCTCTGAGAACCCTAATAATGCACCTACACTATTTTTTACCTTAAAATTAATCGGTTCGCTGCAAAAAATTGAACATTTAGAAGTATTGTTGTTAGGAACGATTTTAAACTGACAATTGTTCATATTACTTTTTAAATATTCATATAAATCAGACAGGTCATATGCGCCGCAAGGAATTTTAATATCCTTCTGTTTACCGTAAGCGAATACATTGTTGCTGTCAGTAATATTAGGTATTGAATTAAATGTTGAAAAATACAGTAAGCCGCACTCGTAATCGTCTTCTAATATTAAATGAGTATTTAATTCTGATCGAAGAATGGATTCATTTCCAGTGATTGTGAATGTAATAGACATTGTTATTGACTAAAATGTTTTTTGAAAGTGTAAGCTATTTATGAAGATCCCAAAATGAGTTTAAAAAGTCTATACACAAGTGGCCGCAAATGAAAGGATGAGTTTTTTGCTTGTTAACGTAATTATAAAAAATATTTAAGCCAACATATTTTAAAAATTCTTCAGGTGGTTTTAAATTACCATAACTGTCGAAATATTCGATATAATTATTTAATTTTGCATAGGCTACCCAATGAGTGCCAGAATTCCGGGAACTATCAAGATTAATAATTCCGCATTCTTTTTTTAATGGACGTTTTGGCAACTGATCTCGCATGAAAACTCCTCGAAAATTGGGAATTTCTTTGCAATATTCGAGAATGTCGATGTTAGTTAACGCTCGTTTAGGTAGCCTCTGCATTAGTTTTTTTTATTTTTAAAATAAATTCCTAATCCATTCTTGTGCTCTTTGAGATGCAACCCTCTTCCTAAATTTAATTCTTCCATTTTTTGATTGTGCCTCTTGAGTTCTTGAAAACGTTGTTTAGCAGACTTAATAGCTTCTACCGCTCTAGCAATACCAGCTGCGCCACCTGCTAAACCACCTGCAGCAGACAATCCGGCAAAAATGGGTATTAGGGGCAAAACTCCTCCAACTTTTGGCACAGGTATCACCCGGGGAATGTTTACTGAAGTATCTGAATCCCTCGTCAATTCTCGTGCAACAGCAACTGCTAACTCAATAGCCGCTTTTTTACATGTAGGTTTTAACTTTTTAATATGTTTTTTTGTAAGAGAAACAATATTTTTGAAAGTGTTTTTAAAACCAGCGCCAGACTTGGCTTTCTGTGAGGGAGTGAACACAATTTTTTTCTTGTTTTTTCCATTCGATTTAGGTTTTGACCCTACCATTTTTGTTGAATTGTAAATAAATTATTAATAAATAAGTTATTTTTTGTTTCGATGAAATACTCTGTCCAGTTTCAAGTGCGCAATTAAAATGCGCTTAAACTATGATGTTTGCTGCTTATAAGATTTCTGTTTTATCAATCCAACTATTTTCTTGCGAAGGTAGACCTAACCATTTTACATATAATTTTCGACCATTTTTCTTCAATACTTTTTCTACAAGATAAATGTTCTTATATTTAGGTTTTTGCAATTCGTGAGCATAAAATGATCCTAAGATGGGTCGATGTCTAGCATCTTCTATGATAAACGTTATTGGGTTTGTGTTTTGTACTTTCGTAATAGTAAATATTTCAGTTGACCAATTGGGAGTATATCCTTTTTCAAATGTTCCTTTATATTTGCTTATACGAACGGAATCTCCGACTGCAAATTTATTTTTTTCCTTTGTTGAACTCCTCTTTAATAAAAGCTTTTTATATTTCTGTAATACAGCATCCTTATTATTTTCACTGACTTCAATTGGTTTAAGAGCTATTGTTCTATGTATCGTATTATTATATTCATTAATTGCTTCCGAAAGTGTGTTTCCTATCCATTTATAGTTTCCTTTTAAACTAAATTGCTTGTACAATTTATTCTTAAAAGTCCTTATGAATCTTTCCACTATAGATGCTTTTTTAGTAGAGTATGTAGAGTAATGGTTTATTTTATGTAACTCAAGTAATGATTTTATTTTTTTATTATAGAATTCAGTTCCTAAATCAGTTTGCAAGTTTTTGGGTATTCGATTTTTTTGGAACAAATCACAAAAAGCTTGAGTTATATATTCCTTACTCTTTTTTTTTAATGGATATACCCATGCATACTTAGAAAAAGTATCAATAATGGCTAAAATATATTTAAACTGTAAATTATTGTTTGAAACAGATTGCATATCAATAAGATCAGCTTGCCATAAATCATCTATATCTTTCATCACTACATGTCTTCGAGGAAAGTTTTTCCGCGCTTGTTTATGTATTTCGTTTACTACGATTGCTTTACTCATTTCTTGTATTTGTTCTTAAATGAAACTGTTTCAATACTTTGTTGCAGGCTATTTACTTCTGTCTCTAGCTGAGCTAATGTTTGATTAATTAATTTTATTTTATTAAACAATTTATCTGCAGTATTGTCAACATACTGTTTTGTGGCGCAGTCCTCTGGATCGATAGGCTTTCCAATATGTTTAATTATCTTATTTTTTGCATCAAAACAATCGGTAACATTTATGAAAGCCAAGGGAGGTTCATTAAAATTATTCATTTTATGCTTTTTTAACACATGGTGTCCAAACTTATCTACATTCATGTTCAACCAACACAATGAGACTGAATCAACAGTTGGTTCTGAAGTCTTTTTATTCCTTAATGATGTCTGCTTCTTTTAGTTCTTCTATAATCGAAATTATTTCGTTATCATGGTTAGTGTTGCCAGCATCTTTAGAAGCAATTAAAATTTTTAAACGTTCAATCAACTCATTAGGATCATCCCAATATACAAAATCCGTATTTGAATTATATTTTTTTAAGGAAGGCAGATTACCACCTTGCTTTGCCGTGCTGGATTCTTGAAATAGGGGTTTAATAATTTGACAGTATTTCATTCCTGAATTACCTTGTATCTGACCTTGAGGACTAAAACCTCTCTTATGGACATTAGTGTGCACCAAAATATCTTTATAGGTTATTTTATCCTTTTCATTTATTTTGTCGCAATTCGGTTTACTTTGAAATAAAAGCTCTTTTAAACCTGGCGTTAGTTCATAACTTTTATCATTTACATTAATCGTAGATATTTTATTAGGAGAATTCTCCCCATAAGATTTAAGCGTTGCAGGTGAATTTCCTATCATAAGTGTTTCACCGTCATGTCTTACTCCAAAGGCAACATTAAAAGGTTTATTTGGGACTTGCAAATAAGAATCGACATCCTCAAAGCTTTTTACTTTTGCCACATTATTTTCCATTTTCGTAGGAGTTTTTATTTCAAGTATGTTGGGAATATTTATTTTATCCTTTTTGATACAATCCGCGTTTACATCATTTGATAATATATTTTTGTTATTATGCTTATTTTCATTATAAGATGTTATTTGCTTAGGAGAATTATGAAGAAACATCATGGTTTCTAGCGGATCGGTTAATGGTTTCAAAATCTTCTTATTTTTTAATTCTAAATCATCCTCCTCTTGCTGCATCTTCTTTAACTTATTTTTAATATTCTTTACAGATTTAATTAATTGTGTTTTTATGTCTGTCTCCATGGCAAATCAATAACGCGGTCTAAAAAGACCCCCGATGTTTCTTAATGTTATAAGTAAAGTGATTTTATTTTAGTCATCATTTATATTTATTCAAATTTTACAAAAACATCGAATGACTTTCTATATCGACCATTATTTAATTTACAATCTTTGTTAATTATAAGACACGCATGTGAATCTTTCCATATATTTGCGGCAAGCGATTTGAATTTTTCCCAACTAATGTCAGAATTTACGTGCTCACGATAAATATGTTTTAAATTGATATCGTCTTGTTTAAAAATTATCAAAAAATTAACATTGTCTCGTATTAATTGCTTTGGCACTTTAGAGTAAGTCTGCGTTAAATAAAAACAGTCTATTCCTTTATGTCTGCCCATACAAAAGTAATTACGAATATTAGTCTGGTTTTCGCAAGCTACGTCATCAAAGATAAATATTGAATTGGGCATCGCCTCATGAGGAGAGATTACCTCTTTTTCATCGTGGATCATAAACAGTTTAATTTCGGGTATTCTTTTTAAGAACTTCCTCTAAAAATCTATACTTAGGTTGAAAAGTTGTTTTAGAGTAAATGTAGACATTTCGAAATTTTAACCCATTTTCATGAAGCAATAAAGTTAAAATTATATTTGTTTTTCCACAATTTGATGGTCCACATATAATACATCGTATAGAGTTGGGAAGAAGCATACTATGTCTGTTATTATAATTAGTGCAATGTGATCCATCACTTATTTTGCTGATTTCTATTGACACAGGCTGTTTAATAAATTTCATTTTGCCTTCTGTTCAGTAATTTAATATAATATCAAATAAATACTTGTAATAATATAATCATCCTAAATCAATGAATTATCTTTGTAAGTCTTTATCATTTCTCTAATTACACATTCCTGTCTTATATTAGGCGAAGAATATTATACACCGAGATCTAAATTGCTGCTACTCGAGCGTCAGTCGCAGTCGACATTTGTCTCGCTTCTAACGTGGGTCCAGCGTATTTAAAATATATAGGTAAGTAAATCTATTTTTTATTGCTTCATCCAGTTATGTTGGATTTATTGCCATTTTTATTAAATAAAAACTTATGACACTTTTATATTTCAGATAATTATGGAAGACAGCACGCAGAATGATCGACTTGATTTTGGCAGCATATATGATGTCAGCCCCGTTTTCCACGATGTGCCGGAGGATCATCCTTTTTATTATGCTCAAGACGTTGACGGTTACATGGAAAAAGTGGAAAAAAAGCGGCAAGAGCTTTTAGCCCGTAGAGAAAACATGTGTAACGCAACCGTAACGCGAGAGCCTGACGCTCCGCGGGACAAAAGGGAGTTGAAAGCATTAAATACCAAATCGGGTATTAATAAAAAGGATCGTAGTAGAAAAGGATCATCGTTTGTAATTAAAAATAACATTCGCAATGGACGATATTTAATTAAAATAAACATTGAGACAATGGACGAGTGTTACAGTGATCGTTCAGTTAGTGCGCAATATCTCGTGTGTGATCCGTATGATGAAGTGTTGGACAGCACAGAAAATGTGTTAAAAAAAATTATGAAAAAACTTGAAAGTGATTAATTTCGGTGTTAGTTATATATGTATAATTGTGACTTATTTCTATTATATCTCCATGTTTATTTTATATTATAGTTCTGAATTATAAAATCAATTTATGCCAATTATATTGTTATTTACTTACTTTGTAGAGCCAATTAATATAAGTTATTGTCAACGAAGTTTGAATTAAGGAAGAAAAATAGTAATTATTATTATTTTTCTTCCGTAATGTAATTAATGTAGCGTTGTTTTAATTTTATCATAAATTTCTTTAATTTATGTTTATTTATAAATAATTTGGCGTTATAAATATGTTATTTTTTGTCTCATTAAGTGTAAATTAGTAAAGACAATGGTTTATAAGAAGTCTGCCTGCTATTTAATTATTATTGTTGTACTTTCACCTTATTAAGTTTAATATTATTATCAACCTTATTTTAATAAATGATGTTCATATAGAATGTGGAACTTATTTTACGTGCAACCAAAGTTAAATAAACAGAGATAACACGTTATAACATGTCATGATTTGTTTCCTCTGCAACAGTATTGTAGCGGAACTACAAACCGACATTAAATTTTTATTATTTAACTTGGGTCATACACTAAGAAGATAAAGTCGAATTGCGCGCACGCCGCGTCAGCAACTCTTTACGTAGCCACATTCCTACGCGCCGAGCCAAAGTTAAACAAGCAGGGACAACTCGTTTTAACATGTTATGACTTGTTTCTCTGCAACAGTATCAAATTCCTTGTCTGAATCTCAATTATAACGAAATAAAAGAATAGCAACTTTGTTTAATTAAATTCTTAAAGTTAATCAATATTTCAGCCACTCTATTGGTGACGTGGCTGGCTTAGTTGGTAGAGACCCTGCCTACGAAGCTAGCGGTCCCGGGTTCGATTCCCGCTCAGAGCAAATATCTGTGTAATGCATGCATGAGTATTTGTTTCTGAGTCTGGGGTGTTTTCTATGCATTTAAGTATTTATTTCTTTATATAAGCATGTTTATCGTTGTCTAGTACCCTAACACAAGCCTAGAGCTTAGTTGGAACTGGGGGTAAATTTGTGTGAGGTTGTCCCATTTAATAATTTTTATTAATGGCTCCTCACTCTATATTGTCTGATTGTTTCCCTGTTGCTAACGTATTATCAACGTTGTGATAGCTCTTATTGACTTGACAGTAGAAGCGATCGAGTCATGATAATACGATTGCAATAGGTGTAAAACTAGCGTAACTCAAAATAAAAAAAGCCAACTTATTTTAAATCAAGAGTGCGTCTTGAAATATGGAAATATTAAGAAAAGAAAGAAAAGAAAGAAAAATACATTTATTCACTAAACACAACAAGACACACAAAAAGTTAAAACAGTAAAGTAAAAGACAAAGTGGTAGTTAGGTGTGTCTTCGTGGAAGTGAATCGGATACTGGCTCAGCATGATGCTGAGGTGCTAGGCGCCTGCAGCGCTGATTTTCAGCCAGCACCGAATGCGACAGACGGACGGAACGTTGCACAAACTAATAAATAAATGAAATTGTAATTAATTACTTACTATTAAACAAATACTTATAATCAGACCTTATAATGAGATAGTAAAATAAAAACCTTACATAAACATAATTTTAAATAGAAGGTGCTTACTTAGCTAGTATACAGCATTGACAATTTAAGACAGAACTACAATTTTATTAAAAGAAAAAGGAAAAAATAAAATAAAAATAACAGTGCTGGATAGGAAATTAGGATTTTTGGAGCGTCAACAAATAACCTTTAAGTTTACGCTTAAAGGTGTACCTGCTAGGCGCTCCTTGGATGGGAGGGGGGAGATCATTCCAGCACTTGGACGCCGCGAACCTGAAACTACCCCGAAACGCCGCGGTCCGGTGCAGCGGCACTATTGCCCTGCATTTATACCGGCGCACACTACTTGTCCACTGGACCTTTTTAAAGAGGTACGACGGGATCTCATGCTGCACCACACCAAACATAAGGGTCGCCAGGTGCATGCGCCTCCGCGCAGACATGTTTAGCAGGTTAGCGGCGTTCAAATACGGAGTGATATGGGAGCGGGGAGGGACTCTAAAACAAAAACGAGCACATGCGTTTTGAACTCGTTGTACCAGCCTCTTGGATCGACCGAGTATGCAACCGAGTATTAATAGTTTTGAGTTAGGCGGGTTTATTACTAAGCACGTGATTAATTAGCTGGCGGAGGTAAATGAAAGAAAAACAATAGGCATACATTCATCATTTATTGTTTTTATAAAAATAATAAAAATGTTACAATTCACACGTTTGCATTAAATTTCTATTACTTGACAGTGCTGCCACATTAAAATGCTAATTTGTAATGTCCCCAAGGCAAAGTCGAAACATTATCTTCTAATACACACCTTTTATCATCATCCCTTGTAAGAACTAGCTTATTGATTTTTTGCGTGAAAATTTTATGATTTTTTGATTTTATTACACACATATTATCTCTAAAACATTCATTTTGAAATAAAGCATTTTTGTATTTATTAATATTAAGTTTTTTTGTAACACACTTTTTTATTCCCTTTGCTTTCCTGATTGTTGAAATTTGGGTATCTATGCAATATAGTTTTGCTCTCAAACCTACAAATTCCTTCACGATCTCACCCCCCATTTCGTCTTTAAAATATCCTGGAATTTTACAGTTCACTAAGGGCATATTAAATATGTTGCTAGCATCAAAATTGCTAGTATCAAAATACTTTATGTGTGTTTTGATATCTTCATAGAAATCTTCTGTATGAATTAAATACAAAAGACTATCAGTGTCCGTATAACAAAGATGAATTTTATTTTTATAAACACGTTTCATCACATCATAATGAAAGCGATACAAATGACTTTTGGCTATTTCTAGAATAGAGAAACCCACGTATATGGGTCGATCTAAAACGATTTTTGTCTGTTGCAACTGAATTGCTACTAATGAATCAGATATAACTGCCAAGTTTTTGAAGTTGGGAGCACTTATGTATTTTTCCGCGCCGCAAAATTTATTTGTGTTATTTGAATGATCTTTCCAGATATTAACAAGTTTTACATCAACCTGTTTTCTTTTATTTTCAATCGTTTTGCCAAATATTGAATTGTTTTGCTTTTTGAAAAAATCCCTTTCATAATCTGAGCTAGCATTTTGTCTCAAGGTGGTATTTAAAGATATGTATGGTTCTAAAAAGTTACTTTGATCGAAAGCTAAAACTTTATATGTTTTTAACAAAACAAGACCATTTTTCAAACATTCTTTTAAATGCATGTAGTGAATAATGTATCTATGTTTGTCGTAGAGGCTAGCAATTAATTTTTTATTTTTGCTTCCTCTAGGAGCAAATTTTTCAGCTGCAAATGGCATATCTGAATGAGACTCATGAAGTTCAACAGGATAGTGAAGGTCGACTTCAAGTATAAAACCGGTATCAGAATCGCGTGACTGTTTTTCAACGTTAAAGTTTGCTAATTCATCATCGTTAAGATACCTGAAATTTCCTGTTGGCAGATGCTGCATCATTGCATATCCATATAAATTTACACAGTCTAAATAGGCTAAAAAGCTATTCGGCTCGTTAATGTTAAAATCTGGAAGATATTTATTATTCGCCTTTGCGTATCTATGTGAACATTGAGCAAGACCTCCTCTTATTCCGTTTTCCAGCATTTGATACATATCTATATCGGAGAGTAGATCCAATTTTACTTTTGTGTATAATAACATAGCATCCCAACTTAATGATGGTGACGATACGTAATAACAGGGATCAAGATTGTAGTATTTAAGGCTCATGCTTCGAAATTTTTCAAAAACGTCACATAGAAGAAGCACATCACATTTCAAGTATAAATCTGTATATTCTCCTAAGTTTTTAATAGCAAAAGTTTCCCAAACATGTAAGGCATGATTATAATCCTCAGAAGATACAGATTCTGATGAGAGTTTACTAAAAAAATTGGAAGCCTGAGGCAACTGGGTTTCTTCATAACGTTGCCAAGAGTTTATATAATCGTAACAATAGACACCCTTTCTTCGCACTATATCAAACTTGGCCCCATCTCCAAAAAATGATTTTAAATGTTGGAAATCATCTTTTTTCATTGTATTTACTAAATTGTCTAAACTTGAACTCAAAAAGTTGAAAGAATCAATAAATTTTAATTGAGCTACATTTTGCTGGTCTATTGGAATGAACTTCGTAAACGAAATATACTTTTCTTTATTTTTTGGGATAAGGTTTATTCGACCGCATACGTTTGTGAGTTCATTAATAAACAAATGGCAGTCATATCCGGAAAGGTTATGAAAAATTATTGGTATAAATGGGCAAGGTTTTGAATTTAAATTACAACTATTGTGAGCGGGCCCTCTATATCGACCTGTGAAGTGATCATGATCCTTTACAATGTTATCACTAGATGAAAACTTGTCTTTACAAATATGACAAGCAGTGCTAGTTTCAAATGATAGCTGTTCCTCTAGCGTAAGCGGAATCATAGGTTTGCTGACAGATAATATTGAGTACAATCGCTGCACATCATTACATATAGACTCCACAAACTTTTTCGAACAGTTGGGACCGCGATAAGAAACATAGTCGTTTAAATAAGGCTCGCTTCTACAACAAATGTAATATGCAAAGCAAGATGCCTCATGCAATTGAATATTTTCCACGTACATAGATTTACTTTTATCTGAATACTCTCGTAATAAGCTTTCGAAGTCACCATAGATCACAATAGGCACCTCCTGAGTTCTTTCAAAATTAGAAAAAAAAAGTTGTGTATTTGCCTCTGGTAAAACAGTTTGTACCCCTGCACAACTATGCTGAATTAATTTTTCCTCTGTTGAAAAATATAAAAAACAATCTTCACACAAATGTATCTTAGATTTATGTTTAGTTATTTGTTTGCGAACAAGTTTCTCAAAGTTTTTTATTAGGCAAAAGTGTGCCTTACTATTTTTAGTTATTAATAACAAGTTGATGTGCTGTAATTTACGATTAGCGGTTTTATATAAAGGGCCCATAACACTACCATTTTTTGTTAAACCATAGATGTTAAAACTAATATCAGTATTGTTGGCTTCGAACCACCTTATATCAGAGATGCTTGGTGGAAATGCCATGCCGGAAGTGTTTAAAACATTTTGGTATTTGGGATAAGATGAGACTCTGTTTGAGTTAACCTTGCTAGGATACAAGTGAGCCATTATAGACCATATAAAACAGTGATTATCCTCATTATTTATATTCAAACAAGCTTTTGTATTAGCAATATGTTTTGGTAATGGTATAAACGATCCAGCTCTCAAAGGATTGTATTTTACTATGTTTATCTCTAAGTGACTAACTGATTCGATTGTCCATCCTGATTCCGAGAGCTCAAATTCCGCACATTTAGTAATTAGTACATCAGCAAGTGATTTATATAATGATAAAACGTCTGTACTCTGCAAAACTATATCGTATTTAGTGTTAAATGACTTAATGGAACTTTCACTATTTTTTGGCAAACAATACTTTACGAAAAGTTCCAAATTAACTTTGAGTGAGACATGCTTTTGTAATGAATCTTTAATAAGTTGTTGTGCTATATCAGAGTTTTCACATAAAAATGAATCTGGGGTAATATTCGTATTTGAGGGATTGACTTTATAACTAACAATTCTACTCCGAAAAGCATTAGCTATTATATAAACGTTTTCAAGCCGCGTACTTAACAAACTATTAGACTTGTGGATATTAGTCTTTTTATGTGCTGCTAATTTTGGAACGGAAACATTACATACATCGCAAAAGAACATCTTATACTATTTTTGTTCTATGTAAGACGTGCTTTGTTTTGTAATAATTACATTTGTTGAAAACCGCAAAAGTTTTAAATTTGCCTTTAAACCGACTGTAAAGTAGCAGATTACAATAAACACATAACTAAAATTAGTTAAAAAGTATTTGACGGGTACAACACAGGCTGCACGCCTTTATACTCTTCTTTAGCAGCCTGAGCAACTTGTCTGACCGCTTTGAAAACTGGGCTATTATTATTTACAGCCCCTTTATATGTGAAAAAGGCATGTTTCCACCTGGTTGCTTCCGTCGCTACCGGCTCAAGCTCCCGCGTGGTGAAGACTCGGAGTTCGACGTAGTACTCCCCGCGCCGGCTGGGATCTCGTTGCAGCGTGTACCCGGAGCCCGTCCTTCTTGTCAAAAAATTACGTAGCGGAGCGGCCCTGATCGGTTCCTCTTCGTCACCCTGAAATTATTTAGCAACCTTATATTATTCACCTTTATAAATACAATTAAGAAAATCACTTAAATTATTAAAAAAATCCAGCGACAAACTGTTATCATGACCGAGGTCAGTCCAACTGAAGTCGGTTTAAAGTTGGGTAAAAACAGTTTTAATGAAATCATCATAATAATAAATCAATCTTACACAAATTGACCTAGCCAATAGTTGAGAACAAATACTTGCGCTCATCACACAAATATCTGCCCTTACCGGATTTGAACCTGAGACCGTTAGCTTCGTAGGCAGGGTCACTACCAACTAAGCTATCGTATCCTCGAAGTATGTTTTGATAAACAATCGCGCATCTTACCTCGGAATCAAGAAACACAGCGACTCGTCTCTTTTTCGGTTGAGCAGCTGATGCATTCACGACGCTGTCCAGGTCTGAATCACAGCCGTGCAGTTCCGCCGCCTTCTTAGTTCTTCTCTGCTTCGCCTTTACCGTCTTAACTTTCGCTGCACTCGTAGAAGCGGTAGATGCAGTCTGTTGCTGGGCACAGCTAATCTCCTCATCGGAATCGAACGGATTGAACACTGCCGACCTATTTTTATTAAAAGTATTTGAATAAGCATCACTAACCAAACACAATCAACATAAATAATAAAAAATAAAAAATATTACGTACATACTTGCTGCTTCTTTTTAATTACTTGTCTCACTCACTGCACTGCCACTACCAATTGAATGCTCAAATAAATGGAAGCTCCATTTATAACCCTATAAACTAAGGCTGCATTTAGATGTTACCAATTAAAATTATTAGTAATATAATTTTATTTCAAATGAGATTGTCCAAACAAAATCAAACCTTAATTCTGCATTACAGACGTTCGTCTATTAGAAAATAAAATATAATTATTGTGAATCACTCCCAATCCTTTACACCTATAAGGCGCGGCGCCAGCTTGTTGCGTTAACCTGAAACCTTATTCGTATTTGGTAGCTGCATGTACTTTAATGCGTTTCTATGTACCGAATGTAGCCTAACTATGAAGACGATATGATGCGTTAGCCGAGTTGGTAGGGACCCTGCCTACGAAGCTAGCGGTCCCGGGTTCGATTCCCGGTATGGGCAGATATTTGTGTGATGAGCACGAGTATTTGTTCCTGAGTCTTGGATGTTTTCTATGTATTTAAGTATTTATTTCTCTATATAAGTATTTATATCGTTGTCTAGTACCCATAGTACAAGCCTAGATCTTAGTTTGGGACTAGGTCAATTTGTATGAGATTGTCCCCCTGATATTTATTATTAAAAAAAAATAAAAAAAAATAAGGAAATATAAAACAGGCACTGGTTGGCTTGAAGACAGCAACGACTTACTATACTTATTGTTTAAATAACTTGTTTAACTCTCAGAATTTGTGAATCGGCTTTAGCTATAAAGAAGAAAGAAAAACACATATATTTGTTCGAATCATGTGAAGCATGAACATAAATTACTTACGCTTCCTATTATTTACATGTCATACAGCATGCTATGTAATGGCTCTCAAGGTTCGAAATTATTTTACTTTATTGCATTCATGCACACAATCTTAACATTGATTAACGAAGTTCTTAGTAAACAGTAAAAACATCGTGCTAGTTTCATATCGATTATTTGTATTAATCCGCGCCATCTTAACATTGATTAACGAAGTTTTTAGTAAACACAGCGCGGAGTTTCTTGTCAATCAGCAATAAAGTTGACACTTGATTTACCTAAATAGATGTCGTAACAATGTTCGAACTTTGATGTACATCGCGAACGATTACAGTGTTGAGATAAACTTAATAGTTTCAGTCGATTTATTTATTAAAGTTTCAGTTCACCTACGAAATTTTTACTTTATTAAAGACCGCAGATTCATTTCACTGTATTATTCCATTCAAATAGCATTGTCAAATAGCGCCATCTTACGCTAACAATAACATTGAGCAGTTCTTAGTAACAGTAGCGCGTGAGTCACTTTATCGTCAGACTAGCAGATGTTAAGTACCTACCTTTTTAAATAGATGTCGTAACAATCTCTCATTACTTGAATAATACACAAATATTGGAATAATTAATGTATTTCACTTTAATCAACACTTTTAATAATGTGGTTTTTAATAACAACTGAAGATAGCTTGAAATCAAAAAAAGTTTGCAGTTTTTATTTTGATTTGACAGTAATAATTGAAAAAGACCTGAATCACGCTATCAAAGTTTTTACGATCGGTCGCATATATAGATCAGCGTTCTAGTATTATCTTGGTTGAGTAAATATCAGTACAGAGGAGGCGCCCCTTTGAAACGTATCGAAAGACCGCCTTGTCCTTAAACAATTAGTATGGAATTGGCCACTCCAGAAAACTGTTAGCGGGACAATCCTATAACATTAGTACAGCAATGGTTGTGTGGAAAGTGTTAACAGGAACAAAGATGAATAAACAAAGATGAATAAACAAAGAAATAAATTTATGAAAAATAAACCGGAGTGCCGTAAACAAAAATATAAGTAATATAAAATTGAATTATACGGCACTCCGGTTTTGCTTCTCTTTACAAAATATTTTGTTATAGAAATTTATGAGGCGAGAATATGCAAATTTACCATTGAAGGATTGTCAGGTCATTCGTTTACCTGTTGAGTTTATGGAATTCTGAATCACTGATCGATGGAAACTATTGAGGATCCTGGATCATCCGACTAGATCCCTGATCGATGGAAACTATTGGGGATCCTGGATCATCCGACTAGATCCCTGATCGATGGAAACTATTGGGGATCCTGGATCATTATTGGGGATTCTGGATCATCCGAGCGCAGCGAGGACAAATGATCCAGAATCCCCAATAATACCCTACTTTCGTACACTATGGACCCTGTTGGGCGCAGCAATATAAGAGAGAGGAGGACTATCCAATTAATGATTAATCAATATTGAATATTTCCATTTTTCTATATATCTATCTGTTTATTTCACAATAATTACTCAGTGTAGTATAGTTTATTATGTTTATACTCTTATTTATTATATTATAATTTATCGCTTAGATACTCTGTTATATTATAGTAAGCTTTTTCATATCGAATATTTTTTAGTTTAATTATTATATAGGTGTTGATTTTTCTATTTATCTATATATCTATCAATCTCGCATGAAAATATCACCTCGAAGCCACGAGAATTGGGTCTGTGACCGGGATCCATAACTTACCGACGGGAGAAGGCGAACGTGTAGCCGACATAAAGCTGATTTCTCTTTTTCTGATCATCAGCTTTCGGTTTACGGGCGTGACCAAGGGCGTGCCATATCCATTTTCTTCTGCAGAAATTCAAAACATTGAAACTGAGGACGGTAAGCTTTGAGCGCTTAGTCTCTGCCCACTAGGTACACCGTATCATACCATGACCGTAATAGGAACGTGTCAGGCCCGGATAGGTAAGGGTAAGGACTTTTGGAACATCGAAGTCCAAATGAAAACCGGGCAAGAGCATGTCGGACCATGCTCAGGTTAGGGTTCCGACGCCGTTAAGTAGGTACTAACTACAAACATAAAAATCTACAAGTAATAACTAATTTTCTATTTAAAGTCATTGGGTGTCGTCTTAGATGATTTTAGTAGGTATAAACACTTTAAGTAATCGCCTGTATCTCAAGATCCAATGATGACTACTTAGTCGTGACAGTTTTCCTTTTAAA